>JAWMRA010000036.1:6175223-6197579 GCA_035584735.1 Pseudotriccus pelzelni
GGACACTTCCAGGGATGGGGCAGCCACAGCTTCTCTGGGCAACCTGTGCCAGGGCCTGCCCACCCTCCCAGGGAAGAGTTTGTTCCTATTATCTAATGTAAACCTGCCCTCTTTCAGGTTGGAGCCATCTGCCCTTGTCCTGTCACCGCACGCCCCTGTGCTAAGTCCCTCTCCAGCTCTTCTGTAGCCCCTTTAGGCACCGGGAGGCTGCAAGAAGGTTGCCCCAGAACCTTCTCTTCTCTAGGCTGTACAGCCCCAACCCTCTCAGCCTGTCTCCACGGCAGAGGTGCTCAAGCCCTCTCACCATTTTCGTGGCCTCCTCTGGACTTGCTCCAACAGGCCCATGTCCTTGTATAACTAAATATAATATAATACACCTAAATACTAAGTACAAATCCCCGTGAACTGTCTCGTTAGCCATTATATCCTAAAATAGGTCATTTAATCATACTCTTGCCATTCTGTCCAGTAGCTGGTTATTAACTCACACCCTTTTGCCAGTTATTCCTTAACTGCTTGGCTTCACACAAATACTTCACATAATCCAAACCTTTTTCCTCTGGCATCTGAATTACGCCAAACAGTAAACTTTATCCATACTTTACTGACACATCAGAAGCAATTATGAGAGTAATTTAATGCATCTTTCTTCTGCATCACATGGTTAAACCCTTTGACATAAAAATATTGATGTAAAAGCATGTTTTATTGGTAATAAGTTGGGGAACCAGACGCATCTCTCTCAAGATTGCTATTTTTTCTATCATGTGTTTTGGTGAGGCAGGAATATTTATGCCACAGCACTCTATGTCACAAAACAAAGGCTTGGTTTGTTTTTTAAAGTCGTGTGGATCCAGAGCCAAAACTCCTAAAAATCAAAGAGTCTTCTCCCCATGCCTTCAAGGCACAAAACTGAAATACAACTGCGGCTAAAATGATGATGGGCTGTCTGCTGACGAGTGTGGTCATTTATCTTGCAGGAAATCTCTGTTGTGCAGAGGTGCAGGCTGGCTGTTTTGGGCTGGTTTTGTCTTCCAAGGAGCACAGCTGCACACAGCCACACAGGGAGGCATGTGCACACGCAGCCTCTCGCAACAGCAGTTTGAACTTGGAACGTTTTGAAGAATCTGCCTGATACCAAAATGCCAGGGACAAATGTACAAAGGGCCAATACCAGCAGAGAATGTCCCTCTTTGCAGCTGTCCCCTTCCTCTCAGTAGTGGAAGAGAACCAAGATAAATTCTACAGGCCCAGCACCGTGACACCTACACCACAGAGAGTCAGCATTTCACCTCTCTGCATCGCTCCCTTCCCCCCTCCCCGGGCTACGCCTTACCTGTCCACAACAGTCTGATTTGTGCTTGTTACAGCAGCGGTCCCTGAGGTGGCTTTGGATCGTTCAGTGAACCGAGAATCAAATGCTTTCATAGGCTCAATCTTGGATGGAGTTGTCAACACAGAGGATGCAGAAGGAGCAGCTGGGGCAGAGGTAGCATTTACACTGTCAATAAAAGAAGACAGGCAAAGAAGGATCGAAATGAATTTAGTATCGGTAACCTGCACTGCTCACAACAACCAGCTAGCATTCATTACACTGGCTGGAACCGTGCTGAAGACCTTCCACTTAAGTACATCATGAATTATGATATGCTTTTGCCAGCCCTTCATCTGTCAGTCTCCTGAATGTTTTGCCTACTCTCAAAAACTGGCTGTGATACCCCTCAGAGCTTCATGTGGCCACATGTCTAGATTAGAAGACCCTAATTCATTCAATTTGTATTTTTAACTCAGGAGTGAAACTTTCAGGAACAATACTTTCAGCTGGTATTTATGTACCCAAAGGGAAAGGATCACTGTTTTAAATAATCACTGGGGTTCCTGCTTTTGCCCCTTGTTCGGGTTAGAAAATCCTTTCCATTACACTATTATATTCCACTGTTTATCAATCAAACACTTTGGGCTGAAACAATTCATGTCACATTTAGACTTTTGTTACTGAAGAATCCAAACTGATTATTAGGCCTTTCCAAGCCTAACTCTAAAGCAAAGGAATGTGTTTTGCCCACACTAAAGCATTCCAGGGATCCATTATTTGAATAGCTGTTTACTTTAGAGATTTTTCAATTCATTCAGAGAATGAACTAAAAGAAAAAACGGCTCTAAAATAACTGATGTTTGTACTAAAATGCTGCTAGAAGTACAGTTTTCAAAGAAAAGGAGACTAGTTTAATCTGTCAATCATTTCTCACAGTCTACATGCTCATTTTTTAATCTGGGGCCAATTTCAACTGATGTGATGGATAAGCAGAGGTTCCAATGGCACTTGTGCTGCTACAAATACTGTAAAAACATACTGAGGAGAAAAAAACAAGTCAGTGCTACCACTGCGAGGAAAGCAAGTAAAATTGAGTTGTTCCATTCTTAATTTGAAAGACACTGGCCAATAAGCACATGTGCACCGACAAGTCAGTGCCACTATGCCCTGACGGGGTTGTTACACAGGGAAGAGGGATCACCATGCTCAAAGAAGGGACACAGGACAGATTTTGATGTAAAACAGGATTCATTAGTTCCAGTACCGGAAACCCTTCTATTATTTACTGATAGCAAGCCAACAGTCCATAAGCAAGGCATTTTGTTAGAGCCTTAGCAATCAACTGCATCGCTCACTGCACTGGAGTTCACTGCCAGAACTATGCACGTGGATTTATTCATTCCTGATTGACCACTTCTTAAAGTAACCAATACTAATAAAATCTCAATATTTTCAGGAAGGTTTTATTCTCAGAGTTTCGTACTCAGGAAACTGCTTTAATCATTTCTTGGTTACAGAACCATAAACAAAAACGTAAAACTAAAGAGAGTCACGTAAGCGAAAAACAAAACTGCAAATACTGACCCATCTTTATTGGCTGCATCATCTGTTGGTTTTACACTGGCTGCTGTTGGCTCCACAGAAGGCTTTGAAGTATTAAGGGAATTTGCTGCGTTAGAATCAAGTGACATGAGCTGCTGGTTACTTTGAGAAGACATCATTGACCCAGACAGAGCTCCAGAGATTGGGATGCTATTGAAAAATGCTGTAGAAAAATCCCTAAGCAAAAAGACAAACCACAAACATATTTCTCAAAAACATGTAAAAAAATAACTGAAAAATAGTAATTTTAACTAAACTATTTCATTCTTCCTTTTTCCACATGTGGATGCTCATACACAACCTAAATAAACCACCAACACTTCCCTTTCCAGAGTTGTTTCTCATGTCCAAAGGATATTAAAGCCAGTACTAATATAGGTATGAATCTACAACACATAATGGTAGATAATGAGAATTAGCCTGATCTATTGGAAGAGATCTTACGGCTAAGGGAACACAGGTTGAAACTGTCTTTCACAAGGATACACACTTATTTCCAATACATGATGCTCTAAGTCAGAATTCTGAGTTTGCACCAGGGAACAACAACTAAAAGATTAAAAAAGATACAAAAGGATTTTAAAGATGACTTCCAAACATACCCAGTGTCCAGCTGAGCAATGCAGAGAGGTGTGATCCTTCTCCGACCGTCTGCTGTTCGTGTTTCGACTTGTTTTTTTAAGAGATTCTGTTGGGAAATACATTCCATTATTATTTCTGATAAATGGGAAATGCTTCTTTATTTTTTTTTCTCAACAAACAACAATAGGTATAGTAGAAGAAAGATGTGCCTCAATTAAAAATCTGCTAACAAAGACTTTTTCCCGTATCATCTTTGAACCATGCTATTATTGCATAGTCATATTGCATAGTATTTTTATTAATACACGGGTATTTCGATACCGTAACTTTTTTTTGACCACTAGCAGGTGTTAAGTAAAAGCTCATATAGCACATAGTACAACAGAATTCTGATTGTGATTACTGCTCTCAGCCTGTACAGTAATATACATTATTTTAAATTTGAGCACACACCTTTCCAATCTTCAATCTATCTGTCTGTAGAAAAGGATTTGTGGAGAATGTAATCTGCTCTCCACAAGTAGAGAGTCAAGTCCAAAACATTCTCATCTGTGTGCATCAAGACCTTCATTAGAAGTCGCATTTCATGTTTAGGAGAGAATTAAATAAAGCTTTCAACCTCTATCTCTGAGAAACTGAAGCACAGGTCTACAGCTTCCCTCTTACGAGCTACTTTTGGTTTCCTTTCTGCACACCAAGAATTTCGTACCTGTTGCAGAAACATCCACAGGCCTTTTTCCACACAGTCTTATTCTGCTCAAAAGCATTTTAACTTTTCAAGGAGCCCCAGTGCCTGGTCAGCTGGACCATTCACAGGCTGAGAGGTGCCATTCAGCACAAGCAAGGCCACAGGAATTGCTCTGTCATAAGCACTTTGATGTTCACCAGCTTAGTACTTGGCACTACCCAAGAGCACGTACCTTCCTGATGTCCTCCAAACTCTCCCCATTAACCATGCTCGCCACTTTGGGAGCTGCTGCGTTCCCACGTCCCTCCCGGATCGACGCGTTCTTCTGGTCCCCCTGCTGCTGCTGCCTCTGCTGATACTTGAGCATCTCTGGGTTCTCAATGATGGTGGTAGACAACTGAGCTTCAGTCATTATGGCCAGGCTCTTACCATAGGTGGACTGGTGAATGTTGCTCTGTAGGCGTTAGAGAGGTGAGTGACTGCAACTGCTACCGTGGCATCACTAATTATGATACAGTGGAATCACAAAACCTAATGGAATCCATAAAATGCAATTGCCCTCTGGATCATTTACACACCAGATTTTTTTCTTTCTTTGTGTTTTCAACTAAGTCAATATGTAAAATAATTGGAACTCAAAGCTCTAGTTGCTAATAGCAATGAGAGGAAAAACAGCCAACAGCAATCAGCTTAAAAAGACTTGCATATATGCAAGTCAAAGAGTAATTTTAAAGTGTTTTGAAGCACCCACTCCTTGTTTCCTTGGCCAAATAATTACTTTGAGTGTATAATGATGTGTAAGCAAGTGGATGTTTTCCAAATACTTTCTTTCCAGAACAGAAACTAATATGACACACTCACTTCTTGACTCCTCTCTTTTAATGATTTGTAAAGCAGACAAGAACACATTTTCTGTAATGTGGAAACCAGTCACTACATACTTCTATAAATAGTCCAGTATTTTAATTGAATCAATACATCCCTTAAATACGATCCCAGGTTCTCTGAGTGCTTACTATACCTTTTCCTCCTCACTGAGTGGATCCCCAAGTTCATCCTGGGAAAAGTCCAAAAATGCCACAGATCCATCCATGGAACACACCAGGATACCGAGTCCATTAAGGGTCCTGAAGGAAATAAAGGTCCAACTTTGTTTTCAACCTCTTTCATTGATGCCAAGGATCAATATGATAAAGTGCCCAATAAAAATCTTAGCATAAGGTTTATTATCACATCAACACCTGATGGAACCAAAGAAGTGGGACACTGAGGAGATGGCACGAAGGGCAGCAGGAGCCTGTGTGCCAACAGCCCTTGGCAGGCTGCACACAGGAAGGTGGCACTGGAACAATACACCCACCCATGGCACAATCAGCACCACGGAAACCTTTCTGAAGGGGTAAACCAGAGCACAGTTCACAGTGAGAAAAAATTAGAAACATATTTGCTTCAAAAGATGTACAAAATCTTTGTGCTGATGCCAGAGGGTGAAGAAAGGGGCTCTCAGCTGATAAGCAATCCACACACATCTTTTAAAGCCCTAGAAACTGCTGTTTGAGGGCCATGGAAGATGAAGATTCATCATGCATGGGAAACAAGTAACAGACAGTCCAGTCCCATAAGAACTCCATGATCCAAATAAACAAGACAGGAAGAAGAAGAAATGAGACTCTTAAGAGAGAAGCCCTGTATGTTCGGTAAATGCCTCTTCAGCATTATCTAAAGCTACAGCAACCAAAAGAGAGCAAGCTGAACGTCCAGGCAGTCCAAAAATCTCTGTACTCGGCAACAACATACGTTTGATTTTGTTATTGTTCATTATTTGTGGTTTTAAGCAAACTGCACATGTCCTTGTATGTGGGAATGTATTGTAACCCTCTTCTGGAGGTCTCAAAAGGTTTTCTTAGCAACAAGAGAGAGGAGAAACTATACATTCTAGTCTTAATAGAATTATAATCTTGCATATATAACCTATTATTCCACATCTGAACAAGTATTAGATGAATTTTGACTGCTCACCCAGACACTTCCAGTTACAGAGCTCACAGAGACAGCAACACAGTGGCTTAGAGATTGTTACAGAGGAGGGAAGAGGAAAGGAAAGCTGGCAGAACTCCGACATCCTACCCGAGATACTCCAGCAAGGCTTAAAAATGCATTACGTGTATCGTGGCTACAGGCATTTGAAAATATCTGTTTTTGTGGTGGCTGGTGCCCTGACAGCATTCACACCCACAGCAGTCAGCCTCAGAACCACGAACTAGGTAAACCAACAGTACTCCAAGTTAGACAATGGTAACATCTTGTTGAGAGTTTTCTGCTTGCTTAGCAGACAAAATTGCTGAGCTCCTATTGACCTCTGGAACCAAGCAATTGTTCCGTGAAAACATAATCATTTCAAGATACTCTGATGATGGATCCAAGTCTAAAACTCTGAAATAGAAATGATTGAGAGATAACCATATAATAGTATCAGATTCCTCTGAATTTACTCGGTCTGTTTTCAGAATGGAGCATGTTTCTGGGCACATTCCACATTATTGACATTTAAGCCATCCGTTTCAGTTTGTAAACAGGATATAAAATATCAAGCTTCCTGATGATCCTTTGTCTCTCAAATATGCCACTAAACCATTACCTCAGAAACTGCAAAACGTTAACCAGCTATTACTCCCAATGATTTCATGCCATGAAAAAATGTGCAAATTGCAGGTAGACAAATAAAAAACACTACAGGAAAACAAAACTATTCAAAGCTATTGTACTACAATAGCAGCACTTCTCATGAAATATTCCACTTGCTGGCCTTCTAGCCTTAATCTGCTAATGAAAGAAAAATGTTTTGGTTTTGGTTCACTGAGCTTCATGGCAAAATCCACACAGCACGCAGAAAGCTGGAAGTTACACTGTAAGCTTTGAAATTCACAGCATAAACCCACCAAGATTGTTACAACTATTAAGGTAGATTTTCAGAGGTCACAAAGTGATAGAATTAAGACAGCCTATGTAATCAGCTGTGTGGCAATTGCGAAAAAAAAATTAAATATTTTCTTGTACATAACCCTTAACTCTCTAAATCACCTGCTGTATAGGTGCAGAGTATTTTTTAAATGTCCTTTACTGAGTGGTCTCATGGGGTTTTTCCCCTTATTATTTAAGTCTTGCAGTGAATGAAGAACTATTAATTTCTGCGTTTTTTTTACTAGGCCTTAGGAAGAAAGCAGGAGAGGAGAGAGTACCACTCACTG
This sequence comes from Pseudotriccus pelzelni, assembly GCA_035584735.1. Lineage (NCBI taxonomy): Eukaryota > Metazoa > Chordata > Aves > Passeriformes > Tyrannidae > Pseudotriccus > Pseudotriccus pelzelni. The sequence goes on from JAWMRA010000036.1 coordinate 6,182,659, forward strand.
CAGAAAGAGGAAAATAAGGCTTGGGACAGTAGACTGCTGGGAAAGTGGATCGTCCAACCAACTTCTCACAGATGTAACACACATAAAACTCACCAAGTCCACCACGTCATGTTACAAAATACACATTCTGTGAAAAAATGTCAGCGAATCATAACAAGTAGGAACTCATTCCACAAGTATTTTACTGTGTCATTACTAAATACATTTGTTTTTATTCGGTTTTAACATTACATGATCTCCAGTGACCACATGCTAATTGCTAACGTTACTACCGAAGATGTTGCAGCAGAACCAAAACCTTCAGGAACAAACTACTTGTGTTCCAATCACAATCTGTACTGTTTTAAGGAATTTCCAGATAATTCTGGAAAACACCTAAAGCTGATGACAATACTTTGGTTTCTGTAACAAACAGCAGAAATGAACTTACCAGGAAATGTCCATGATTGACTTGTCAAACAGCTCATGTATGACAACTAAGGGTCGTTTCAGACAGGTGAGCTTAAAAAAAAACAATAAACAACACTCATAAATGTAGAAGCTCTACAGTGCCACAGATATTACCTCGTCAGCACTCCCTCAGAGCCTAACAACATCCACAAACAAGCTGTGCCCAGCAGACAGCTGCATGCCTGGTGGTGCTGCTGAAGAACCAGCTCACCCATTCCACTGCTGGGATGGAAAAGCTCTGGGGAGGAATAGCTGACATTCAGCTCTCCTTTCTGAAACACAGACTGAATTTCTAAACTGTCTTTGCCTTTACATCCCAGTCACAGAACACCCTCTGCCACTCGAAAAGCAATTCCACGGATGCAAAAGAGAGCTTCTATTCTCAGCTGTTCTGAGATAAGGGTGCTGCAAACTGCCAGCACAGGAGGAAGACAGAAAACAGATTAGGTTTCCATGTCCTCACTCACTCTACTGGTCTAAGAAAGAGAAGCCTCTGAAAAGCAAAGGGAATCTGACTCACAGCTATTCTTAAGGAGGATCCCTCTGCACTTACGAATCCGCTTAGTACCAAAGAACTGAATATGAAAATTCCCAATAACCTGTTCTACATCAGACATTCTAAGCTCATTAATGTTAACCAATGGACTTAATATCTGTAGTGTATAGTAGAACTGAAACGAAGCAAGAGCAGTCGATGTGGCTGAGGAGTTTTACGCTCCCAGGTTCACAGTGGAGCTGTCACCTGCAGTCCTTATCTAAGCTTCCACAGCTCTGTGCTCTACACATACCTGTTAAGCTCTTCAGGGCAAAGATGGCCCGTAACTCTGCATCTCTGTAATCCCTAATATAACCTCAACAGCCATTTCTACATGAAATCTTTATATTAGAAATAGACAGCAAAATGTACTGAGTATTTGATATGGGTATGCACCGGTAGCACTGCCAGAAACAGATTTAGTGTTATGCATCCAGCGATTGATGGATAAATATCACACTGGAATCTATAAATAGTAGACTGGAGTTAGCAATTGGTGTGTTCTGGCACATGTTCTCATCACAAAGCTCTACAAATCAGTTAAATTTATTCCCTGCGTTTTGCAGTTGCCAAACAACCCGCCTTGCATTTATAAACGTGAGAACAGCTACTCTTCTCTTAGCCAGAATAACGATTTTAGTGTAGATTTTAAAGTAAAACCCAAACTAGATGTCAAAAGTATACTTCAAAACCTCAGTCACTTCCACATTCCTTTCCTTTGCAAAGACAGAAGACAAGTAAAAGACATGGGAAGGAAATAGGGCTGAATTTATTAACTGTGGTACGACATTATGTCCCATAACAGTTCCTCCCCCTTACCAGGGCACATGCTCTGCCACTGCTTCCTAACTGCTCTTGGCTTTAGAGAAATTAATTAACAGCAATCCACTTCTTTCCCCCCCAGCTAAACCTGCAACAATAGAAACAAAAACCCCTGAAATGCATCTAAATATAAGACCTAATGCTGTCCCCATAACCCCTGTGCTAAACCCCCAAGTTATCCACATTAGTTCAAAGGCAGCAAAGACAACACTTACCCAGACAGAAAGAGACCGATCTTTACTACCAACAGCACAACAGCAGTAGGGACAACTTGACTTGGTGGAGCTCCCATTCTTCTGTTTCTTTTTGAAGATTTTGGGATTGAATTTCTAAACAAATGAGATGCCCAAATTTTATTACAGTAATTACACTTTAGCAGAAAATCTGCTTTAAAGGCTAATTTTCCACTTACGAGTGAAAAAGAAACATTTCATAGGAACAAAGTCCTGCACCAGACTCTATAAAAGCACTGAGAAAAGCTGCTGGAGCTTTCTTAAGGGGCTTTTTGAATGCCTTAACAGGAATGGCAAACAATATTAATTTTACTAGGGACCTAGCAAACCTACACCACTTTAACCAAGTCACCGAAGAGCAAACAAAGGCAGTGTTCAGCATTCCTAACGTGCTCCTGTACTCCCCCTTGTCTTGGTCCTCTCCATCCGGTTCTCTTATCACACCAGCAAGCTGATTGCTACCAACATGCAAAGTTGACATTTTTGAACCACCACTGTGCATTTGCTTTCCTAACCTTGATGCCTGTTTTCACCTCTTGTCCCATTTATACATGAAATTATCAAAAAGCGCATAACAGAAGTTTTACTTCACTATCACTCACTCACCACGACTGTAACTGCCTTCCGATGCCCTACGAAATCCATGTTGGTCTTCCATCCATCCCTCTCAATGATCTGAGCAGTGGGTCCAGAATTGTTCATGGCGTGAGCAGAAACAAGATAGTGACCATCAGGCGACCAGCTAAGACGCAACACATGAGTTGTCCCTCCACACTGACAAAAAAAAACCATACCAGAGCTTTAAAAGTGTTTGGCAAACAAACTGGAATAGTTAATACTAACTATTTAAATTTTAGATTTAGGGAATATGATTACAAAGTAAGCTTTTTGTGAACGTTAATGATTTTACACACAACTCTTAGCACTTGGCCATGTTTACACAGGTGATGAAGCATAACTTAAGAAGCCCTATCGAAAGGGAGGAAAGGAACCCAGAGAGCTTTTTTAAAGGAAACAAAAATGTTAAATCTTTTTGGATATTGTTCCCTCAGTAATTATAACAGTCACAGTTAATGACAGGGCTGCAGCCCAGCAACTGCTAATGGTGAGACTTCAGCTTGCCACACCAGCTCACACGAGACTTCAGGCAGTCAGAGTCTGCTACAAAGAGTGCCTGCACTAATCACAGCACCGTAAGATCACTGCGAATCACTCCACTCACTAAGCACCAGATTCTCTCCCCAGGTATTGAGACTCTCGAGCCAAGTCACCACACAACAGCCCTGTGATGCCACACCAAAGATCTCCTCAGGACTCCTCTCATTTCTGACAGTGGCCAATAGAAGCTGCTTAGGGAAGCAGGTAAGACTGTTGTAACCAGTGTGCCAATACTTCCCTGAAGGGAATAACCACTACATTTCCAGAAATTCACTTAGTTGTTCACACAACTCATGTAAACCTTTGGCATTCACAATATCCAATGGCAGTGAGAGTCTCCACTCAATCACATTTTGTGTGAGAAAGGACCTCTTTTTTTCCCTCCTTTTGCACCTGCCATCTCGGAACTTCATGTGATTCGGCACTGTTAAATTAATCCATGTGTCAGTAGAATCAGAGTTGTTCTAGTTTCCTTTCATTCCCAAGGAATTCCCTTTGAACAGTCCCACGTTCTGAAGTACCTCATCAAAGGGTTTTGTGATGCTGGTTTCCAACTGCCAGTCCATGGTCCGCCACACCTTCAGACTCCGATCATCCGCCTGAGAGGCAATGTACTTCCCAACGGGATCCCACGTCAGCCCCTTCACCAGCCCAGAGTGCCCCTTCAGAGTGGCCAGAATTTCTGTGCAGGCAAAAATTGAGAACGGGGAGTAGTTACTCAAATCTCCTTTAGGACGGACTGTTGAGAAGATTTACCAGATCTTTTTGAAACAGAGTATTAAATACAATTTTCTTTACCGTACAAACAACCAAACTGGAACCTGTGCTTAAGCTAACACTGATATTAAAAAGTGGTAAAGAGAACTCTGTCCAGAATAAGGGGTACAAAACTCTTTGTAAGAAATAGATCAGAGCAGAAAGACCAACAAAGCCCAGGCACTTCAGAACAGAACTTGAAGTTGTAGAAAAGCAGCACTTTAACTGGAATTTCAGTTAAACGTTCACCCTTTCCTCCACGCCCAAAGATTATCACAACAAATTCAGCTTTGTGCAGCAAATGCGAACTAAGTCAAAGTTTTGACTCAACAGACACACAAGCCTGGCAGACCTCGTAACCTACTTCCAGTCACTCTCTTGCTTATCAGAGCGTAGGAGGAGAGGCTGAGAGGGCACACAGCCAGCTCCACGGTGTGAAAACTCTGCTGTCAGTATCGGAAGCCAGCTTCAAATAAATGGCATGTAAATAAAACACATGTAATATCGACTGTCACGCAAACTCAGCAGCACAGTCTGAATGCAGCTGTTACCTACAGCAGGGTGGAATCCAGTGCTCACTGCCACCCAAACCTGGACGGAGGATGGACCTGCCAGTGTGTCACCTCAAAAGACAGCCAGCCATTCCCACAGAGAGATTTTCAGTCAGTGAAATACGCCCAAGGAGGGAAGAGTTTGGCACAACGCTTTACGTGCTTGCACATCTGAAACCTAAGAATTCCCACCTGGAAATTTGACAGCATTCCAGATGACAACAGTGTTATCAACACTACAGGATGCCAGCCAGGCATCATGGGGGGACCACGCTACGTCCATCACATCTGTTTGGAACAAAATAACTTCCATTAGGAGAGAGGTACGTGGTAACCAGAGAATCCAAAAATCCTTCTAAAAACAACTTGCATGGCAACATTTTGCTCTCACTGAGAAATTATTACCGTTTCACCAGAGTGGAAGGTAGGACAGAACACAGCAACAGTCATTGGGATCGATCAAAAAAAAACAAACCCCGAGGCAGAGAATGCAATGTTCAGTGACTGCGGGAAGTACGAATGCCTGCACAAAGAACTGTCCTGTTTTGGATGAGAAAGTAACAGAAGCTACTGCAATGCACTCACTTCACTCCAACAGGCGGAGCGATCCAAGTGATGACCATCTTGATTTTAATCATAGCTCATGTCAGCAGGTGCAAAACACATTGGAAATTACTTTTTATTCATCTTTTGCACTGCTCTTCAGCTATTTTTTCTAAATAAACATTAGCATTCTTTGATTTACAAAATCTTCATCCTTTGCCAACCAGATTATTCACTGCCAGTGTGAACATCTATTTAAATAAAAATACAGTTTATCTTCCTTTATTCAGATTTATTTTTAAGCTAGGAAATAGCAAAATGAGTTACCCTTGTAACTTACCCCCTGAATGGCTTCTGAGAATCGATACACACCTCCACTGCTCAACATTGGTAAGTTTGCTACTGGAACCAAACACAGTGCTAGGTCCAATGTACCTAATTAAAATAGAAACAATTAGCAACAGGACCACCTCAAGTTCTTCTTTGTAAAGAAAATCAGCTGCTCAGTGCACTTCTATTTCATAGTCAGTTATTCCTACAATGAAAATGGAAGGGAAAACCCCATATTTTTTAGAGCAAGTAATTCCAGTTATTAAAAAATCAGCTTCAATAAAATGTACAATTTCTATTTAGGGTGACTGTTCAAATCCCACCAGGAATCTTTGTTCAAGAACAGAAGAAGATGTGTCAGCTCCTCCAGAGCAGAGAGACTGCCCAGGCAAACACGAACTGCAGCCCGACCCAGAGACCACGCTGCACCCCCGGGGATGTGCTGTCACAGGATTTGCTCCTCACACACCACCAGCAGCGCTGAGCTTACGAAAGGCCAGCGCTCAGGAAACACCGAGGTGCGACAGAGAAACCCACCTGAAACCAAACGTAAAACCGAGAGGAAAGGAACATGCTTACGCAGCTCGTTTCCACACCATGATCAGCTTGTCATCTCCCCCCGAAGCCAAGTACACTCCGTTGTTGGACCATCGCACGCAGTTCACACAAGCTGAAACGGAGAAAAGAAAGTCCGGAGGATGAAATATGTGAATAAGTGGTTCTGCACTGGGACAAAGATTACAACAGGCAAAACTTGATGGGAGACGTTTAGGATTTAAGGGTGCTTTTTCCACTCCAAGCAGTTACTCTGTCTGCTTTAGATAAATGAATTGGTACTTATCTCCCAGTAGCAGTTGAGGAACTTCTCACTTAAAAAACCCTATTCCTTATCTGAAAAAGCTTCACCAAAAGCAGCTTGAAGGGAGAAACATTAATATTCACCTAATGAAGAAAACTGCTCCTGGTAAATGAGGTGGGATTAAGAGGGCAAAGAAGGAAAGGTACATCTTGAATAAAGAAGGGGCAACTTGTCAGGTACCCACACAAATTCCAAATGTAAAGTGCAACAAATGCAGAATAATTTAGAACTATAACCAATATATTTCATGTGATGTTCATTTTACTCTTATTTCTTCTCTTGCCCTTTCCTTCAGAGCTCCCCAGTTTCTCAGGATGCGCATTATCAAATACTTTGGGGCCACAGCTGAAAAAAAAGCTTATAGAGAAGAGATTTCCAAAGGAATCTGTATTTCTCTGCATGTTTCCCCACATTTTAACAACATTTTCTACTGAATATCTTCAGAAGTATATAGCCAAAGTATGGGACCACTCTGCTGTATTTATTGATTCTTCATCACTGGACAGAGCACAGTTTTTACAATTACATATGTGTAATGCTTGAGCTTTGACAAATTACCAGTAGTCTGTAAAAAAAGATAAAAATAATAGGAAAAAAAAAATCTTTGCTACCTAAGTGATTGTCCATCTGACAAAGCATCTTGGGAATATTTTCATTCTTTTCATCTTCCTCTTTCAGGACAGGAGCCATATTCCAAATCACAACTTTGCCAGAATCCTGACCTGTAAGAGACCAAAAAGCCCCCCCTTTCAAATACATGCAGAAAAGCTTTTCAAATTAATCTCAGTCCCAGAATAGATGTTAAAATATAGACATTACTGCAGTGTGATTTTGGAAACATTTGAATACAGGTGCCATTTTGGTACAATTATACCAAGTCACAAGTGCTTTATTTTTCTTAAAGCTATTAAAAATAAATTTATACAGTTCAAAAATCATAGTGTACCTAACTGATACCAACTACAGGGACAACTACTTATAATATAATTGTATTTTAAAAGAGAAAAGATATATTCAAATAATAAATTGCAATTATTGCAGCCAACATAAAACTATTCACTGTTGTGAACCAATTGTTATTTTTGTATGTATTTCTTAAGCGATTCCATTTATATAATTGGATTTTTCTGTCCCAATAGCTCTACTATTTAGCAACTCAAAAAGCCCAACTGCACATTCAGTTCCTCTTCAAATAAAAAAGAAATTTGGCCATGACTCAATTATTGCAGCTACTATCTCAACGATGTCCAAGAGGATGAGCACATCAGGATGTGGAACCCTGCCTTCTGCAGGAACAGCAGCACTTTTCAATACATTTTAATGACTTACATAATCATCTCTTTCCTGGAGATAAAAGCGATGTCTTTTTAAAAGGGTCAAACTGACTAAAGTGCTGTGAAGGCACACAATTATTATTATTATAGCCCAAAATTCCACTTTTCATCAGTATACAGACATACCTTGTCCTCCTGTTGCAAACTTGGTCCCATCTGGGTGAATGTCCACTGAAAATATTGGCTTTCCTGGAATTGGAGAACAAGCAGCAACACACTGAGTTGTTTTACATCAGGAGAACTGCAGAGCCGCCACAGCTCTTCTGGTTGGCGACTCCTCGTTCTAAAAGCTGCAGTCGCAGGAAGGACGGGAGCTGCGAGCAGCCTGCTGGCACAAATGGCAGCCCGGGAAAAGCCCTCTGGAAGCTGCCATTCCACAACAAACCAGGGATAACCAAGGACACTTAATCCAGCAGGATACACCAAACACCTCAGAGCAAAATAATACCACGGAGCAGCAAGTGCCAAGGAGGCAAAACTGTATTTGAGTTATGCCAGGTTTCTGCAGTTCGTTAGCTGATGACCTGAAGCGAGTTTTGGTTTGGTTTCTGGTTTTGCTTTTTTAAAATCTCAGGCTGCATCTGTTGGTCACACAATTACCCGCCTCAAATTTAAGTTCTGTTGTTATGAAACTCTTCTACCCAAAGATGAGCTTTGATTTTATGGCTTCCATATAGATAGAGGAAGACTAACCAACCCTAGTAATACTCTTAAATCCTCCAGTTCTCCATACGCTACATCCTTCAGAAGAAACCTAACAATTCTATTAAAATGTAAACTGCGTAACAAGTAACTAACACAGCTGGGGAACAGCTTTGGAAACCGGACAACCTTCAGCCTATTCTGCTCCGACCACTGGATGACACACACCCTCCTGCACCTTCACAGCTCCTTTAACCTTTGCAGGAGGAGAAGGCAGAGCACCAAACCTCCTGCTGCTGAATGATGCTCAAAGAGCCACCACTGAGGACTATTTGCAAGAACACGTGTGTGATTTCCACATTCAAACAATTTTTGGCAGCAGTCCCAACCCCTTCAAACTGCAATGCCTCTGCAAGCAGGACCACACACATGCCAGGATAAATTAAGGCAAATTGTCAAACAGCCCAAAGAACCGGTGTGCACGTACCAAGACGACTCGATGCGTTTCCCGTATGTGCCAACTCTTGCACTGTATCTTCACGAGATGTTAGTAATAAATGATAAAACCTGGAGAATTTATTCAGCAGTAAGTTTTATGTCCAACTGTAGCATCTGAATTCCTTGATGCTAAACTGCTAATAAAACCCTATTTCTTACTTTTTGAGGGATACACATTTTGCTTCACGTCAACTTTTATATTACGTTGACTTGTTTTAAGGTTTGTTTTATTTGGATTTGTATTGCAACTCTGACATGTGATTTCCCTTAAAATTTTTACAGGCAGCCAAGCAAGGACCTTAAATACAAAAAGATGGCACTCAACTTACATTCCTTCCAAGTGCTTTAGACCTCACAAAACACATGAGCTGAGACTTAGCTGTGACTTTTCTTCAGCTTGTTGTGCCCGATTCTTTCTCTTCTTACTCTATTAACTTGAATGCAACACTGAGGGCTGCGCTGAATATTTAGAGAAGCACAGGCAAGAAACATTTATTTTGCTCTTCCCAAAATGTGGAAGTTCCCTTAAATTAAATCAGTGCATCATTTGAAATAGTTGAACCCACTGACACTTACAGAAACAGGTCTTTCTGTAGAACTTAGGAGTGGAAGGGGCGACCTTTTCAAGCTGCTTCAACAGTCTTGGGAAAGAAGACTTGATATACTCTGAAATTTGCCATGGGACGCGTAGAGGAGAGTAGGAAGCTAGTTATCAAAGACCTTTTTACTCTGCTACCCTGGTTTGGTTTGCCTATGTATCATTTACACCAAGACAAAGCTTGCCCAGCAAATCAGAAAGAACAGGAACGTCTAACATTATTACCCAGGCAAAGCAGGTATGCTACACCTTCCAAAACACTGTCATTGCACTTGCTGCTTTGCAAAAACTACTGACGTGATAGAATTTTCCTTTCCTTTCCTCCACATTTAAAACTCCCATAGCCTCTCCAATTTCTGCTTCATCTTAAGAGCACAACTCTACAGGAGCAGTAACATCACCCCTTTCCCTCCTCCTGGGCAAAGATTGTTCACAGATTCACAAATGGGGTTGAAGACATTTAGCATATTATTTTGCTTATAGAGCCAGAGGTAACTTAGCTACAAATTCACCATAAAAGCTTAAAATTAGCCACACCAGGGAAAATGTCACCAAGGCCAGTACTCCGTGTTCAGAAACCAGCACTAGATACATCCCTACGGATCTGTACAATGGTAAGAACACAATGCTTCTTCCTAGGATAATCTTCCAATTCCAAAGAATTTCCAATTCAGACTTCTTGACTCAGAGGCCCTCAACAGTTTTCTTCTGTAAACTCAATCAGCCACTTCTCAGGCCCATAATTACTACCAAGAGCCCCTACACAGAGAGATGCAGTGCTCATCCACGGACCCTGTGAAGAGCCTCCTACTCCATGTGTCTGCTGTTACTTCAACACCCCTCAACTCTTGTACAGGAGGACAGTGGATGAAAATCCCTCGACATTCACCCCTTCTTCGCCACTCACAACTCTCCCTGTTCACCACACCCCCAGCTCAGTGCTCCCAGCCCTTGCCCAAAGAGCCTTTCCTTCTGCTGACCCTTCTGGTCGCCCTCGGACACTTGCAGTTCTCCTCCCTTTTACGACGCGGATGGGAACTGGCATTGAAGACCACGTGGTCAAACACAAACCATCCATACATTTACACAGCAGGAAAACATTTTATTTTGGTTTTTTTTTTTCCTAGCATTAAATTTGGGGTTAAATCAAATGAGCACTGAGCAGGCACTTTCATGAATTCTTATAATCCTAAAAACTCAGGCCTCAGTGGAAGTTGTCAGGTCACAGGGCATTATTTTGGATGTGAAGTTTAAAAAGGGTATGGATTTTGCAGTCTGGCAAGGCAGTGGTAATAAATGAAGCCCTCAACAACAAATAAAGTTTCCTACGTGGCTCAGCTGTGATCCAGGGAGGGATCTTATTCCCCAGGTAACTGATCACACACAATGATCTGCCTGTAAACCTGGGCTTTTCCACAGCATTTGCCAATAAGCTGAAGGCACAGGGACCTGTGAACATGAGGCCCATCAAACTGACCTCCTGTAAGAACCACGTAAATATTGTTTCCATCTGACGGATAAATCTCAATAAATAGGACTAGTTTCACACATCTCCATCTCACCAGCAACGTCCAGATGCATCCAGTGGCTAATCTGTGAGGATACGCTTTTTCCTCCCTAGAACATTAGTTTACTAAATCAAGTTCCAGAATCCTAGGATTTTGTACAGATAAAAGTCTTCCAGTACAGGAAAACTGTCAAACTACACCCCGTTCTTAACCGGCCCTCTGCATTAATCAGTAGCCAAGCAGCAGCTGCAGAGCGCCGTGTCACACACTGGCACACAGGAATACTCACAAGTCAGCCTGGATTTTATTACAAATGGCCCCAAGATCCAGGGGTAACAAACATGGACTGTTCAGGTGCTAGAGCAGTTTCCAGTCCCCAACACTTTCACTGTGCTCTTCCACTTCAGTTGTAAGTTGAAGTGATTGTATTAGTGGCAAAAAGCATAAACTGAACCCGACAAGAGCAACCCAAAGAGTGAAGCAACTGCTTATGGATTAGTCAGATTTGAAAAAGGGAATCACTGGTAAATCACCTGCTTCTGAAGGCACATTAACTCTTTCACCACTTTCACCAATTTATGCTTTTAATAAGTCTGCTTCTCTGCACTTTTATGTTTATTCCTTAAAATACAAAATAAGTTAAGTAATTATTAGATTGTTTTCCTAAGTAAACCAAGACTTATATTTGTTTTCAGTTTTATCAATCCTGAGATGTCAAATTATTAAAAAAAACACCACAGATGATGCAATTGCAAGACAGGAATTCAGCAGGACAAAGTCACTGCCAGGGTGCTCTTTCCTCCAGGCTACCATTATCAAGGGAATGCCACTTGCAGTGCCGGACAACTGTCACAGGTTGAAGCTGGAAGACTTCTTTCATACTACTCGTGGTTTATGAATTGAGCACAGATACTAGGTTTTTCCTCACTTCCTTCATTATCTCAAAATAATAGGGAAGGAGCCACAATTTGACAGCAGCCACTTCCTTCCTAAGGCCCATGCCTTTATCAGACTACGCTGTCAGAGCCTGTGGAAACAGGCCAAAAGGTCCAAGGTTCCTGTGTCCCAGTGACCGAAGCGTTCGCTTCTAACTGGAGATGTGTTGAGTCTCCCAACAGTAATGGTGCACCAAAACAAGATGCAAGTGGTACTTAAGCAACAACACTAAAATCTAACACAGTGTGCCTTAAGACATTTTGACCTCTTGCAATAATATCTAAAAGAAAATAAGCTTAAATTATTGAAGCTCCCAGCATCACATTGCACGGGGAAGCAAACCAGGTTCATTAAAACCAGAACACCTTAGGATAGACCAGATGTCTCATGGGCTTATTTGTTTAAAGACCCCAAATATACACTATGTACTTAAAGAAATACCAATAATGAAACAAGCTTGGAACAAAAAGTTCCAAGTAAGGTAATTGAAACCCAAGGAAAAGGTTTCATCCTTTTAAAAAACACACCAGCAGAAGAATAAAAGCCATTTTAAATATTGCATCATTTTTGTTTGTAATCAATGAAATATAAACACATTTTTAAGTAAACTTCTACCAAAAAATTAATGAGTCTCTTTTCAATTTGCTTTCAGCCCATCTAACACAACATCCAATGTGACTCACAAATCAATTCAAATATTTACATTCCACCATTACAGCTTGGAGAGATAAACTCTGTGCCTATATTTAAACAAGAGCAGGCTCCAGCTCCTACAGGTTGTTTGTTATACATGAACAGCACCTTGGGGCTTGCAAGGGTTTCTTGGAATGGCAGGGGACCTCCTTTCCCTGGGGGATCAGTGTCTGCCCGCATGAGCCGTCTTTAAGCACCTGGGCTCTCGAAACCCCGGGTGCAGAAAATGTCCAGGCACCCGGACTGCTCTTCAGACAGGCACTGAATGGAACACCAGGAGGGAGAAGCAGATCACACCGTTTGTATCTTACAGTCATCTCTTCCTGCCCCACCATCAGATCACACTTGGAATGGTCTACCTTGCTCTAAGCCAAAGAAACACGGAAGAGAACACAACAAGAATGAGAATTTCCTGCAACACCTAATAAACCCGCACTAAGTGCAGGACAAGCTTACAGAAGATGCGTCTTAAGAAGAAATATTTCCAGTAAGTACTCAGATGAGTGACATTAAGAACTCCAAGATGAAAACGTGTAGAACCAAAATGTGTTTTTACCACAAACACAGGGCCCACAGTTCCAGGTGTGCTGAACATCCCAGCTGCTCTCCGGTGTCTGTGGAGCACGTGTGCCCATAAGCACCATCACACTCACTCTCGTCCATTCAGTAAAGGAAAAATCCCAACGCTGAGAGAGGAGAGGGCAAGGCAGGAATGATGGCAGCTGGGTCTGGAGTGTGCACGAGCCAGCCTTGCTCCAACAGCCCTGAAGAGCCCCGTGTGCCCGTGCAGGAATCAAGGGAACAGAAATGATCAGTTTCCAGCACACGCAGTGGGAACTCTCCTGACCCTGTTCTGGAGAGGTTCCAGAGCCAAAGGGAGGCCCATGAGGAGTGATGGAGACTCCCTGCGTGCAGGATGCCTGGTGGATCCGGAACCCTGGGGGCTAAAGGGGCTGACTAAACTCCCCAGTTCTACCCTGCACTCCCTGCCCCAAGGACAGCGGTGTGGCAATGGCACACAGTCCTGCACCCCTGGCACCACTGACAGCACCGCGCAGATGGAGCTGCTGCCCAACGTCCCTTCTGCAGGTGGTGAAACCACGACAAAGCGACTTGGCCAAACTCATCCCAGCAGCTCAGCACCAGACATGGGACTAAAATCTGGGACTATCGAGGCCCTGGGTAGCACATTATCCACCAGGCAGAGCATCCCAGGGCTCTCCAAATGAACCCCTGCTGCAAACTGCTTGGCCGGAGTCTGTTTTCCGCGATAGCCGGATGTGTCCTAAATTGCTACAGATTTCAAAGACGTACCCATGTCAAAAGGTGCACCCTTTAAAGAAATAAGGAAAGAAGTCACAGATCTAACCCCTTAGATTAGATTTAGGCTGAAAGTTTTTATTCAGCTGCTCCTAAGTGTGCTCCCACTGAAAATAAACAGAGGCACAGGACGTCCTGCCTACAGGCAGCCAGAGATTAACGCGTAAATGCTACATTTGTTTAGATTAACCAAGCAGAAATGCAAAAACCAACTCAAATAAAGTACTTCCACAATTTTTCGCTTCACTACAACCTTTGGTTACAAGGCTGGGTCCATCTGCTGCCTACACGGTCCCCGGAGAGCAGGCCAACTAAAGCTGCAGGTGAATGGCAACTCGAGGCTTGAGTAACTGTTATAAAACCTGCAGCACGGACACAAACCCAACACCACGGGCAGAAAGGCAGCTGCAAAGTTGTGTCTGTGGTTTTTAACTCGAAGCAGGCTTTTCCAGCTTCAATAAGCTGGTCTCCAGCTCAGTTTTATTCTAGATCCCAGTCGGCTGTGTGAGTCCATCTAATGACATTTAGACCTTCACAGTCTGCAGTGGAAATGGAGCTGTACCCACGGCTCTGAGGACAAAACTCGCACAAACTCAAGTGAGCTCTTCACGTCAGATTTCTTCTCGCTGCCTCACCAGCAGTGTCACAGGTATTAACCTGGAAACTCATCCTAAGCACTGTAAGTACATAACACCGATGCTACCCCGTATTTTCCACACTACGGAACCACAGAGCCTTCTGTCAATACCAACACTTTTCACTCCGAAAGCGTTTGAGCTCACTGATCTCTGCAAAATCCCCAGAGGACCAGCAGACAGAACAGTACAGAAATTCAGGGAGTTGTTTGGAAAGTAGCGCTGAGAGAGAGAAACCTTTTGCTCCACGGAGACTGACAGCTTAGAGCATACGGGGGTTCGACAGCGAACCCTCCGCGGCAAGCGAGAGCAGCGCGGTCAGCGCTGTGCCCCGCACACCCCTCACCCCGCGGGGCACCTCCAGCGCCCACCGCCCAGCGCGGACCGCCCTGCGCTCCCGCACCCCCCGAGCCCCGCACCCGCCCCGGGCGCGGCCGGCCGGGCTGCGCCCCGCGCACACGCCGTGCGAGGCGGGACGGGCCCGGGGGCCGCCCCGCCCCGGAGCCCCGGCCCCGCTCCG
>JAWMRA010000036.1:6203554-6249120 GCA_035584735.1 Pseudotriccus pelzelni
CCACCCTTTAATCCTAAGGTTCATCTGCCGGGGCCAAGCACGCTTGGACGGTGGCAGCGAGGTCCTTAGAACGTAGGAGGATTGCCTTACAGGGCTAACGAGCTCCACCTGCCAGGGGCCAAAATTATATATAGAGGGAGGAAAATACCAAGCACAGAGCAACATGAGACCATCATCACTCAGGATAGGAGGGGAGGATGTAGTCTAAGAACTGGATCTTTAGTAAGGTAGAACTTTGTTAGTTTTACTTCTCAGGTTGATCAGAGATCTACGTTCCCCTCTTTGCAACTCATACAAAAAGCTCCTTTCAAATTCCCAGGACTCAATTTTCAACTGAAAATTAAGACAGTCTGACAGCTCCTGTTTTAAACATGAAACCAGAACCAGTAAGAGGGTTCCTATGTCGCAAAATGATCTCTCCTCTCAACTGCAATAACTAAGATCCAATATGCTGCAACTGTTACTTTATTTTCCTCCTAACTAACTGAAGGTACCACAGCCTAGGGCTTTCTTCCCTTTTTGCGCAGGGACTGGCCTTCTCCTGAAAAGGCAATAAAGCGGCTTCCAGATTCATCCTGGAGAAAGGAAAGAAGGAAAAAATGTTGTTATCTCTTTGCTCAGTGCTTGTGTGTGATGAAAGCTGAATGATCATTAGCAAGAACATTCCATCAGAGCAGCCACTGACTGCAGACATTTCTCATCCTTAGATATCCTAGATATTAACCACTCTCTTCCTGAAAATAAAATAGGAGTACTTTGGTGGCCTCGCAGCCACCTGAAATGAGAGTGCACTGGCTCCTTACACATCAGGCTCATCTTTTTACAGAGGTTGCTTTCTCTTAACTCACACCAGTTAACTGCTACCACTTTTCAACAGAAGCATGCTGTGAAAATCAAGTATGGAGAGAGGAACCACAAACTTGGACCACAGTTCTAATGTTCTAATTCTGTGCAATACTGGGAGCACTCAACTTTATTTACCTCTTCGACTTTCTTAACCAGTGGGCGTGAGTTTCTAATGAATGTGATTCTACCGATCTTGAAGTCATAGTTGGGAATTCCTCTGGAAAAGAAGCATAAAAATATTATGAAAGAAGTTTTATACCTACCATGGAATCGAACACACACCTACATGGAATTGAGACCTGTTCCATGTCTGTCAGTGTTGTACCAACACTCACTGCACATTTCCATTACTAAATAATTCCAGAGTTAAACCACTGAATTATTTTCTGAAGGTTCATACATTGCGTGAGGTAAATAACCAAATACTGCAGTTGCTGTGGAAGCTTGGCCAGGGCCCTGTTTCCACGGAGACTGTGGATAAGACTATTTATTTTCTAAAGGCAAATTTATGATGAAATTAGTTTGTTTATATTGCAAGAGCAGGAAAAAACCCTAAAACTCTACTCAAACACTGATTCTTCACTTGCTGGCAAGTGAATGAAACATACCTTCGGATGTCTCCTGGTTTAATTGGTGAGGGATTAGGCTCCACGCCTTTCTTCTTGCCATCCAGTCTGTTCCCAGACCCAGAGAATGCCTACGGGTACACAATGACTTTTAATTTAACTTCTGGTATTTGAAAGTTTGCTGCACAGGGACACTATATTTTGTACAATCTCCCAGTCATTTTTATCTAGTTATTTGATTCAGCACGTTTCTTTCTGCTGCATATAAGCTGACGGTCCCTGGCTGCAGGGGTATGTTTCAGTCTCCCATTTACAGACTGCCCCTTACAGGCAGCAAGTCATCCAGTTCCTGGTTGCAATCACCATAAAACACTTGCAGGTACCCACCAGTTAAATGACAATCGCCTCTAAGAACAGACATTCAGAAAGCAGCAGAAACAGACTTACACGAAATCCTGTGTCACTCACATATCCACTGTGGTCTGCTTCCACATCCTGGGAGGGAGAAAACAATGGAGCTCATTGTGTTCGTGTTGTGACATGCACAACATGTGCAAACAGTCCCACATACTGCTGACCAAACAAAACCTCAGAACAATCCCTTCCCAAAACCGACAGTTGGTAAACAACCATCTCCTATGTAACACATGCAAAAGCTCCTGGTAAGTCAAATTTAACCTTAAGAACTTGTTGCATGGAAAAAAATTATATTGGGCCTCACTGGTTCCCCACAAGAAATGCTGAATTCTAGGGAATACATTTTGGAAGAACAGAAGCTTAACCTACTGTGGTCTCTTCATGTTGTGCACTTCTTTCTGGTTCTTTGTACCCCAAAGGAGCATCAAAATCCACCTATTTACACAAAAAGCACGAAAATAAATGTGGTTAATATTTTTCTTTTAATCATAAGCTTTATACTACTATTCCTCCAAATTCCACAAACTATCATCACTACATTTGATCTAGAAAGAAGTGAGGTTTGTTTGTTGAGCAATTTAACCCAAAACTAAGAAAAGCCTAAGCCTCCCAGGAATAAGCCTTAGCGTGTAATTGAAACAGAGCATTACAGCAGCACCGCAGTATCACTGGAGTTTGAGGCAAGACAAGGCTATTAAATGAAACCCAGCTAAAACACACCGAAGCTAACCATTCAGTTTGAGGCACTAGTCACCTGATGGTACACTCTAGCCCACGGGTGTGGTTACAAAGGCACCCGGAGTCCTCTCAGACGAGCCACCCTCCCCACCAATCTGCTTGTACCTTTTCCGCAGCACAGAGGTGCTGGACGTACAGCACCATCCCTCCCCCTGGGAGG
Source organism: Pseudotriccus pelzelni (assembly GCA_035584735.1). NCBI lineage: Eukaryota > Metazoa > Chordata > Aves > Passeriformes > Tyrannidae > Pseudotriccus > Pseudotriccus pelzelni. The sequence continues at coordinate 6,206,282 of JAWMRA010000036.1, forward strand.
GCACAGTCAGGGCAGACCTTCCACAGCAGCCTTCACTTACGTTCATGTCACACTCTATGATGGACACGGCCTTGTCCGGTTTGGTCTCCATCACCCGGAGCTCATAGATCTGGAACAGGAATGGGTATTTTAGGACTGCACATGGAAAAGCTCAACTTTATGTATAAGAGAAGCACATGTAAGCCCTTCCCTTCAAACAGCTTCAAGGAAACTGCAGTAAGTGCTCTAGGTTGAGGACTGCATACTACAAGGTCTCTACAGAACTTAAGAAAAAAGGTTTTTAACTCAAACCCGAGAGAACCTACCTATTACTGTACCTTGCTAAACTCTTACTGTACTTTAATCTGCACTTTTGAAAACAAATTAGGATAAATTCTGTCCTTTGGCCTGTAAAAACTTTAACAGTGCAATGTCCTATTTTCTTGTGAGTCAAAAAAAAGTTTAAACAGCAGTTCAGGGAAAGGCTTAAATGACCACCTTTTCCCCCAAAACAGAAAACCAGCTGCGAAATCTCCCATTTGGGATTACCTGTCAACAACACTGCACAGCTCTGGGTTGCTGTTTTACCACCAACATCCAGCAACTGAACGTAGTCCACAACCCTCAACCCTCTGCTGTACCTTTTCATTGTAGTTGATGGCAATAACATCCCCAGTCGTTAGACAGGCGAAGTTTCTCAGTGCATTTTCTAATCTTCAGAGCATGTTAAGATGAAACACTTGTTTTCAAGGCAACATCAAAGCTTTAAAGTGACTGTGTTACAGACCTCTGATCCTTGGGCTCTCAAACACGATTTAAAAATCATCAGTACACCAGAAGTCGCCTTTTAGTAGACATTAGGGTATACAAGTTCTTCAAAGGGACACTCAAAATTCATTGGACTTTTAAACCGAGATTCCTGCTGCTTCACTCCAGGCCACACTTTGTGCCAGCAGCTGGCCACAGCTCTGTACAACAGCTCTCTCTTGTTTTCAGAAGGAGCAACAGCAGTCACCTACTACCAGAAGGGTATGAGCCCCACCTGGAAAGTTAGCTCTGCCTCCAATTTGGGAGAAAAATCTTTTTCCATTATCAAATAGGAAGGATACACAGCTTTGGGATTGGTGATGTCAAGAAAATCTGGACTCTGTGGCTGAAATTTTGAGTAAGTAGCGACCTGCAGATTAACACTCTCCACTTGCACCAGGCCTCCCTCTTCCAGCAGCAAGTTCTGCATCATCTGCAAGAACGGAAACAAAGATACAAACCACTATCGGTATGTCTGATGTTTTCAAATCTCTTTCCTTGTGTGTATCTAGTTTTGCTGGGGCCACATCTTCCTTGACATGCCCCTGGTTTCACCTCAGGAATAACAGCCAGGTGCACCTTAAACACAGGCTGCTCTGCCTAGTTAACCTCTCGAGGAGGGAAACCTGAGCTGGGACTGAAAGCTGTCGGAACATGACAGGCAGAGACACACTCAGGAGACACTGCATTTCTTTAATGTTAAACTGGCAAGTTGCTAATGCTACTGTTGAGGTTCTGTCAGTCCAGCAGGAGCAGCTCACCCAGTGTGGCAGGTAACAAATGCCCTCGTCAGCCACGAACTCGAGCACCCCGCAGTGCGTCATGCGGTCGGAGTTCTTGTTGGTCAGCTTGAACAGCATGGGGTAAGTGATGTTCAGGCGGCCTGGGGAGACAGCAGAGGAAAATTCTGCTGGTCAACAGCCAACAGCACGTTGCTGAAGCTTTCAGGCATCACCAAGAGAATGGGCCAGGCTGCAGGAGAGGATTCCCCTCCCACCACTATCCCAACTGCGCCAAACTACAAATCCAGGAGAGAAAGCAGATACACAGATACTGTGTTGGCATCACACTTGGAGCTTTAAGTCCTCCCCCAACCTTTCCCCAAGCTCAGACATGAGAATCTATTACTGTTATATCATTGTGTTATTACCACTCAGCATCTACCTAATGACTTCTAACAGCTCCCGCCTATTTTAAAATTAAATTGCCAGAGTAATTACTCAAAGACATTCTATTAAGACTAAAACTCCAAGGGGGGGGAACCCCTTAGTTAAAAATGCCAAACCAGACCCTTTATGTTGTTGATTTGGTTATCTTTTCCCCAATTCAAAGTTAACTATCATTTATTTCGTTTTTAAAATAAATTTTGCTCCAGACATTATCCACGACAACCTGGTTGAGATTAAGAATTTACAAGATTAACTGTAACCATTATCCTGAGTGCACTATTAATAGTTAATAAATACTGATTCACACCTCAGGTAGCCCAACACTTCGGATGTCTGTATTGAAGACAGACGAGCCCCTTAATTCTGACAGAAAAAACACCTTCGGAATACATTTTTAAACTAATTGGTCTCATATTCTCCACTTAAGTCAGACTTCAAGAGATAATTAAAACACTGTGGCATTTGCCTACATGTTGCTGATATTTCTAATGTTGTTGTTCCAGAATAAAATATTCACTTACTGAGTTGATCCAAAGCCGACGGTGGCATAATTACTGCAGGGATGAACAGAAACGTAAGATTAAGAAAAGTACATCTGTATAAGAGTACATAACAAAATTTTACCATTCCTTTCTCTAGTCTCCTCTAAAAAAAAAGAGATTACAAAATCTCCTGCAAATTCATTTTTAGCCAGAGATTTCAGTAGAATCAGTCATGATAAATGTACCTGCTAATGGTAATTCAGAATTTAATCAGCAGAGAAAAAAAGAGAAGAGGCAAGGTTTTACAGTATCTAGTGCTAAGGCAACTGTTTCCTAAGATCGTTTTACTTGTTTGGGCTCACAGGCCCTCTTTAATGCAACAAACTCAAAACAACACAGCATTGACCAGACAGCTTGAAAATGAAGTTCTTTGTTCAGGTTAAGTGAGGTACAGCAGCGGGGTGGGGTGGGGTGGGGAGAAAGTCTCAAACTTCCATGGCTTATACTAGATCCAAGATTGTAACAAGAGTCTTCAAAAAACGAAACTGTCTTACTCTAACCCTCCTAAACCCAGACTCACTCGGTAAGATTGTTAATTACAGAGTAAGGCGATGGAAGACGACACCTCCTCCTTCCTCCGGGCCCCACCCAGGCTGCTCAGCTGTCTCCCGCCGTTCAACGTCCCTGCAGTCTCGGCCAAAGGCTGCGTTACTCGACAACATTCACAAACACCCTTCCAACAGGTTTATTAGTCAAAATAAAACAGGCACATACTCTTCCCGCCTTTCTCCACATCTGACCTGTCATTAGGCCCGGCCAGCATGGACACCGAGAAGCAGCGGTACTGGGTGGAGAAGCGGTTCTGGAACACGCGGGGGATGGGGTGGTCGAACATGTTAAACGAGAACTAGAGCGGAAAAAAAAAAAAAAAAAAAACCACAAAGAGAAGGACGCGTTAATCGGCGCCTACAGCCCCGGGAGCGCCAGAGCCCGCCAGAGCCGCCCCGAGCGCTGCCGCGACGCGGTGCCGGTGCCCGTGCCCCGTGCCCGTGCCCGTGCCCCGTGCCCCGTGTCCCGTGCCCCGTGCCCCGCAGCCCGGGCTCACCATGGCGGCGGTGCCGGGCCCGCAGCTCCCTCGGGCCGCCGGGTCGGGTCGGGTCGGGCCGGGCCGGGGCCGCTGCTCCGCCTCACCGGCTCTGAGGGCTCGCCCCGCCCCTCCCGGCCTGCCCCGCGCCGCCCGGCCGCCATGGCCCGTGAGGGCGGAAGGCGGGACCCCGCACCTCAGGGGCGGCATGGCGCGGGGGCTCCTCTGCCCGGCCGACCCCCGCTGGCTCCTCGGGCGCTGCTGCGGCCCCGCCGCCCCCCGGCCGGGCCGGCTGCGGGGGCACAACGACCGCCTCGCCCGCGCAAAAGATGGCGGAGGCGGCTACACAAGCTCAGCGCCGCGCTTCCGGCCGAGCCCTCCCGGGATTGGCCGGCCTCGCGTGTCGTCACCGCCTCCCTGCCACCCCATTGGCGGGCACCCGGAACGGGCGGGGCGGTGGCGGGATTGCCGCGTTTCCATTGGCCGGCGTGTCGTGAGGCGCGGACCAATGGGGCGCGGCGCTGGTTGGCGCCCAGTTTGAGCGGGGACGGCCCGAGAGCGGTGGCCGCTCCTTCCCGCCGGCCCTTCCCGCCGGCCCTTCCCGCTCCTCCTTCCCGCCGGCCCTTCCCGCTCCTCCTTCCCGCCGGCCCTTCCCGCTCCTCCTTCCCGCCATGTTCGTCTCCGACTGCCGCCGGGACTTCTACGATGTGATCGTCACCCAGGTGCGGGTGATGGGCCGCGACGGGGGGCGGAGGGCTCCCTTCAGGGCTCTCTCTCTTCCTCTCCCCTCTCTCAGGGCTCTCTCTCCCCCTCTCTCAGGGCTCTCTCTCCCCTCTCTCAGGGCTCTCCCTCTCCTCGGGGTCCCTCACGGAGCGGGCCCGGTGCGGGCCGTGCCGGCTCTGAGGCGCTCCGGGGGTCGGCCGCTCCCCCGGGCGGTAAAACATCCCCCGGCATCTTCCCCATTTCCCTGCCCTTGGAAAGCCGACACAGAGCTGCGGCAGCGCGGCGAGGGCCCGCCAGGGGTTTCCTTTGCAGGTCGCCTCCTTCCTCACGAGTGCTCTGGTGCTCTCCTGGATCCTGTGCTTACCCGCTGTGTCTCTAAACTGTTCTGTTTCTGTATGTCTTTTTAACTGTCTTGTCGTTGTTCGCCCAGATTCCGCCGTCCTTAAGGCTTCTGTTGCGGTCTTGTAGCAGGTCCGGTTGGCTACTTTTCATTTTTAACCCCTGGTTCGCTTAACTGCGTTCACAGCAGATTTGTACACCGAGGTCGTCAAGATTTGTTAGGCAGTGTTTTTGGCATTTCTACCCGTGGACATATATTATAGATTGTGCAAATGAAAGTATTTCTCTTGATTTCCCCAGCTGTGAGCAAAATCTCAAAAAAAAAACCAAAACCAAACCCCAACACAGCAACACCCTTGCCAAACAGAAACAACAACAAAACTGAAAAGAAAACAACAAAAAAACAATCTACCGGTCAACCTTGATTTAGGTAAAATAGTTTATTTCACATGTTGCCTTACTCTTACTTTACTAAGATTTTCTTTACTCAGAATTGTTCCAGATCCCATGCTGAAGAGCAAGGCCTTTCTAGACACAATTAAAATAGTTGTAGGAATTGACTTGTTGTGAACCTTGAAACCAGTGAGTGATTCAGAGGAGTCTGAGTAGTTACATTTCCGTAAAGCAGCTGACATATTTTGGGTATCCTTTGGGATTGCTTTTTGTTCATATTTACAGGATCCAAACTGGTTAATTTCGGTTGCAGTGTCCATTCAGAAGCAATCCCATTTTATGCTTGTGATGACCTCTACCTAAATTTCTGGACTCACGGTGGTCTATGCATTTCATGTTCCAGCACATCAGATCTGACAGCTGTTTTAATATATTTATTTTGTTATTTTTGCAGCGTGTTCTCCTCCTTGTTGCTTCAGATGTTGATGCATTATGTGCTTGTAAAATACTCCAAGTAAGTTTTGGTTCATTATCTCTGCAGTAAAAGAAAATATACCCTGGGATCCTCTTAATGGGTTTGAACCAGGGAAAGGGTAAAGGTTTAATCTGCTTTTGTAACTTTCATTTTCCATGAGTTATGGCACGCTAAACTGGTGAGTTTGCTCTGGGTTCCTGTAGATTTGTCATTTGGGGTGTCTTTAGCAGAAAGATTTGTATGGACCAGAATTTGGCGTTGCGGGAGAGGCTGTTCCCTTCAGCTCCACTGACAGCCGTTTGCTTCCCCTCAGGCCCTGTTTCAGTGTGATCACGTGCAGTACACCCTCGTCCCAGTATCTGGATGGCAGGAGCTTGAAACAGCCTTTCTCGAGCACAAAGATCAGGTGAAAATATACGGGAAACTGTTTAAGCTGCAGCTCATCTTCTAAAGAGAGGCACTTCTTCCCTTTTCCCGTTTAAAATGCCAGCTTTTAGACTGCATGTTATTAATGGTTACCTCAAAACTGTGGTTACATTCTGTCCTACCGGTAACAAACTTGTTAAGTTCCTCACAGGTCAAACTAATGTGCTGTAATTTTGATAGAGCCAAGTTAGGTTTGCATACCTTATGAGATATAAAGAGTGGTGGTTTAGATTTCCCCAAATTTGGTGTTCTGTCTTAAAAAAAATTTCTGCTATGAATACATGATATATCAGAAGGCAAATACAAGTGTTGGCGATGATGAGTGTTTTGAAGGTTTTGTAAAGGTTTTTTCAGTCCTTTATGTCCCCTGTTAATTTAATTAACAAGCTTTTTTTTTCCCCTCCTTTGTTTTTACAGTTCAAATACTTTGTTCTTATTAACTGTGGTGCCAATGTTGACCTCCTGGAAATCCTGCAGCCTGAAGAAGACACCTTTTTTTTTGTCTGTGACAGCCACAGGCCTATCAATGTAGTGAATGTTTACAATGACACACAGGTAAAAGGCTTTCCTTTCACGACAAAAACCTCCCCACAGTGTGGTGGTGAGTGCTGTAGAGCTTCTCCGTGCTTTGCAAAACTGCTTCCAGCGTTAGGTAGTAGGTCAGAAAGCAGCATTAATGAATATTTGTAGTAGTAATGTACATGATCAGAAAAAAAATCTGTTTCCAGTAGTAAAATCTATACTTTTAGCAGCGTGAGAGTTGTCAGTAGTAAACACATATTAGTCTTGTTGCTGTAAAGCAAACTGCCATAACTCATGGGATAAACATCCTCCAGAATATAGTATGTATTATCTCTCAGCACCTAGCAACACCTAGAATTCCAGGTATTAAACACAGATTATTTGATTTTAACAATTAAAAAAAAAGTAAAAATAATTCATCCAGTAATGTTATTAAAAAGGAATATGTTTTTTTTTACCCTTATTTTGTATAAATCAGTATGGTCTTTGTATTGAAAACCAATGTTTTTGATACACCTGGAACTGATCTCAGTCAAAATGAATTTTTAGTTTCTCTTACTAATAATACTGAAGTATTCTCAGTTGTCATTTAAGATGTTTTACTCCCTAAATACATTTTTTTCTTGCTAGATTAAGTTGTTAGTCAAGCAAGATGATGATCTCGATGTTCCTGCTTATGATGATATCTTCAGAGATGAAGAGGAGGAAGAAGAGGATTCAGAGAATGAAAGTGAGGGGTCAGAACCTTCAGACAAACGCAGACGTTTTGAAGAGGTGTGTTTCTGCTACTTTGTTGTGAAAATAAGGAAAACAGAACTGTTGAAACTTATATTTTGCATCAAATAATTGTATTTGTGTTTAAAAATTGTGTTCCACTAGGTCACAAATTCAAGTGCATGATCTAAAATAATCAGGTTGAGTTTCACATATAACAAATGTTTATTTATCTGAACTGCACAGAAATATTTTCTCCTAATACAAAAAGATGTTTTGAACTTGATTATGCTTAATGACTTCTTAAAACTGTTCCTTGGAAAAATATTTGATACTGATACTTCTCTCATGAGATGTTGTTCATGGCAATATTCTTTTTTTAATAATTCTTTTAAAAAGTTCTCTATAATGAATACCTTAATTACATTTTTTAATTAAGATTTAATCATTAAAGTGTTTAGATGCTAGTCTAGCTCTTAACATCCAAATTAATTCACAGGATGTAATAGAGAGGACGATGAAAAGGCGACAGAGGCGAGAGTGGGAAGCACGCAGGTGCGTTGACTGGTTTTCATGTTGCTTGTACCTCTTTTTCTTACTCTTAATCTTTGACTAGAATCTTGTCAGGAATGCAAACATGTGATCCCAAGCTGTGATTTGCAAGGTGCTTTAGTTCTAATTTTGTTCAGAAAGCTGAGAGGGGTATTCAAATGAAGAAAGTTGTAAATAGTAATTTAAAATTTGAGTAGCAATAGTTGCATTGCTTCACTTAAATAGCTGTGGCCTTCTTATCTTGTCTGTCCTAGGGTGAAGTTTGTGCTTCTGTTTTCTTTTACAATCTCATTAATAGGAATGGGCAGGAACAAATCAGATAAAATGGATTTTTTCTTTCAGCTTTATCAGTACATTTCAGAGTGGTTTCCACATTATTACTGAAGACTGTTTGCCTTGCACAATTTCTAGCCCAAGTTTAATTTTTTTCATTGCTAAAATGAAATTGAAATGTTATTCACAATTCTGGGATTGTATTTTCAGTTGACTCCAATGACCAGTTCATCCTTTAGTCAAATGTATTGGGTTTTTTCCCCTTTTTAGGCGAGAAATTCTCTTTGATTATGAGCAATATGAATACCATGGGACCTCAGTAAGTATAAAGTCTTTGTTTGCCATAAAAACCCAAGGTGACAATGTAAAGGTAATTGGACAATACCCGAGGTTATAGTTACCTATTACAACTATATAATTATCTAATAATAATATCCATTATAGTATTGTTACATTTTGTTATTTTTATGTGTGTGTATATATATATATATGAGCAGTTTAACTTAGTTTAATGTTTTCTGGTGGATTTCTAGGTCTTGACAAAAGTATCTATCTCTGCACAAGATACTTTCAAGAAAAAGAACTGAGCATGTAAGGGACTTGTTTGTCTTTCAAAGTTCAGGATATCCCAAACATGGCACTGGGGACATCAAACTGTTCCTTATGTCGTTTGGCCTTTGATTATATTTATATTTTGTTAAGTGTTTGCTTTATATATAATGCAGGTCTATAGAGCTCTCTGAAACATTTTGCTTTCTACTTAGTATCTCAGTGAGACTCTGGCAGATTGTCAGGCTCCAGCGTGATTTCTAGAGCTTCAGCAACGTGCTGATACTCGGCAGGTTCATCTGTTCTGCCTGTTTAAAGAAGTGAGAATCCTGTGACTGTTCATGCTGCCTCTTTGCTTCCCCCCCTTGCAGTCTGCGATGGTGATGTTTGATCTGGCGTGGATGATGTCTAAGGACTTGAACGACATGTTGTGGTAGGTTCCCATCATCATTTTCCGGCGGGGCTGGAAGCTTAAACCCGTAGCAAAGACATGCACGGTTGCCCGGAATTCCTCAGCTTCAGTGGGAGGTTCTGCTGAACCCCCACACCCTGTGAGTGAATGCAGGTCTTCAGCTGGGAGGTCACGTCTGTGTGGATGAATAACCGGCAGCAAGACACTGTAGGTGCTGCACGTGCACGACTGCTACAGAGGGAACAAGAGCACACAGCTCTGCTGGGAACTTCTGGGTGCTGCTGGTGAACAGTGTCCCTGGTTCTTTCTGTTACACACTTAGAGAGTTAAATATAACGTACTATATTGGAATATTTGTTGCTTTAACCTTTTCTTTTTCCTGTTCCTTTTTTTCCAAAAAAAATTTTAGGTGGGCTATTGTTGGCCTTACAGATCAATGGGTCCAAGATAAAATCACTCAGTAAGGAAGATTTCTTAATTTATATTTATTGTTATTTCTTATTTATTTGTCTGCCTTCTAAAATTTTGGGTTTGGGAGTAACTAATAGCAATTAATAAAGATCAGGAAACCTTAAGGGAATAAGTATTTTCTACTATTTGGAATCTTTAAACCAACTTTATTTTTCACAAAATTATAAAACAATCACTTCTGGTCTGGGAAGGAATGGTGTTTAATAGCAGTTTACCTAAGTATGAACTTGATACAGTCATTAAAGGAAAAAACTTTTGTATGTTCTGTATCTTCCAGCTCCTTTTACAGTTTTAGTTTAGATTTTTTAAGATTTTTTCCCCCTTTTTCTTATTTCCTGCTAGATACATCAGAATTCTAGTATTACAAGTGTAGACTTGAATTCTGCTGTTCTGTTGTTGCTTTTAAGGAGACAAATGTGATAAACAACTAATTTTCACGTCAGTCTATCTCTCAGTATGGGGTTTTTTGAGTTTTCATTGCCTGGGTATATGGCTGAATCCTGAAAACCCATCGTTTAGCAAGGGGGGGGTGTAAGATGTTTCCATGCTGCTGGCCACACGAAACATTTTCTCGTACTCGAGAAGAAAATCCCCCAGAAGAGGGTGAGGTGACGGCTTTGCTCTCGCCCAGGATGAAGTACGTGACGGACATCGGGACCCTGCAGCGCCACGTGTCTCGCCACAACCACCGCAACGAGGACGAGGAGAACTCCCTGTCCATCGACTGCACCAGGATAGCCTTCGAGTACGAGTATCCTTGCCCAGGGGCTGGGGAACGGCGCTCTGCCCGCGTGCTGAGCCCCTCCTGAGTTTTGATCGAGGGGAAAAATCCCTGCCCCGGCTCTGCTGCCGAGAGGCAATCACAGTAAATGGAGATTTGAATGCTTTGTTGGACACAAATCCTTCTGTTACATCACCTGCAGGTTCTCACTGCCTTTCTCGTAGCACAGAGACGTGGCAGGGTAACTGAGTGCTTAGCTGCCACCTGGGGAGTTCTGTTGGTGTTTGTAGCTTCAAATACCGTGTTTACAGTTGTTTGCCCTAATTCCTGTCCAGTCTGCGCCTGGCCTTGTATCAGCACTGGTCTCTCTACGAAAGTCTCTGTAATACCTCATACACCTCTGCTAGACTTAAGCTTTGGTCTGTACAAGGGCAGAAGAGGCTCCAGGAGTTTTTGGCTGACATGGGGTGAGTTATAAAAATCTGTGTCTTGATTAAAGGATCATTTTTTCAATGAATTGTGGGAAAATATTCAGAATATAGCTCATAAATACTCAACCTGTTAGTTTTTAAATGACTGTGGGGCTCTGAGTAGGTGGCAGTGTCTCTTCGACTTGAGTGATGCAGCTTGTGTGTTGGTTTACAAGCTCTGTGTATGGACTAGCAGGTTTGTAGATAACCTGCATTCTCACATCTGCTTTTTGATTTTTAAAGAAAAATTAATGTAAACAAGTTTTGTCAGACTTAAACTTGCTGTATTACCTAATAATTAAGAAAATATTATTAAAAAACGAGGCAAAATATTTTTTCTTCTGGCATACCTATTAATGTATTTTTTCCTTCTGTTTTTAGTTTGCCTTTGAAGCAAGTGAAACAGAAATTTAATTCCATGGACATGTCTTTGAAAGAAAATCTTCGGGAAATGATTGAAGAATCTGCAAACAAATTTGGGTAAATTGTTTTAAATACAGAGGCTTTATCTGAAAATACTTTTCAATTAAGTTCAAATATTTTTCTATGAGGAAGTGCTAACATCTTGTTTAAAAAAATACAATTCTTTGATTGACAAAGTAACACTGGGCTCATTGCAAACGTTAGGGTAAGATCTGTCTTCATGCTCTTAACGTTGGCCAGTCGGCTCCTCAGTATGTTAATATTGACGGTGTTAATTAACTTTCCTGGGTTTATTTCATTTTGCAGAATGAAAGATTTAAGAGTTCAGACCTTCAGCATTCACTTTGGCTTTAAGAACAAGTTCTCAGCAAGTGATATAGTTTATGCAACAACTTCTCTCATGGAGAATGTAGAGAAAGAGGGGCCTGAAACAACTAATTTCATTAAAGCTTTGGACAGTCTCTCCAGGTACTGAAAATATGTCTCTTCATTCTTTTGCAATTTTATTTAGGGAACATGGATGATGTATCTCAAACATGCATTGTCGCTTCATAAGTTACTGAAGAAAAATCCAAATACCTCTGTGAATAGTGTTTAGATTTCATTTTTGTGTGACAAGCTTTATTTTTATAAGGACGTGCCTATTTTTATCCTTTCTGTTGCAGGGGTAACCTGGACAAGCTGCACCAAGGACTGGACCTGGCCAAGAAGCAGCTCCGGGCCATTCAGCAGACAGTGGCCAGCTGTATTTGCACCAACCTTGTCATTTCTCAGGGCCCGTTCCTCTACTGTTCCCTCATGGAGGTCAGCATTCTATGTTCAGCTGCTCATTTGACTCTCCTTTTTGTCTCTGTCATGCTTGAGTAACACTTTTCCTAACTGCTAATTCCATAAGAATTACTGTTTCATACCCTGTGCTGTGTCCGATGGGTCAATACTGACACCTGCTCTGACCTTCCCAAAGGAGGAACCAGCCCTCACAAAGGGGGAGGGATCACTGCAAAGCTGGGGGAGCCCAAACTCCTGCCTTGTGGTGGTTCTTGTAGTGTTCCCTTGAGCCACACAGAGCTTCGAGGCTTGTCAGTAGATAGTAAAATTAAATAGGCGTAAGAATCATCTTGGATTGCAATTGAAATCATTCCTCTTTTCCTAGGGCACGCCAGATGTGAAACTGTTTTCCAAACCCGTGTCTCTGTGCCTGCTTAGTAAAAACTTACTCAAGTCGTTTGTTTGCTCTGTAAGTAAATTAAAATCTTTTGACTCACAAACTTCTGGCCAGTGTAGTAGTTACTGTTGTGTTGGATACTTGCAGTTGATTATTAGAAACCTAATATGAAAATATTAATAATCTTTTTCTGCTAACTGATTGCATAATTTTGGCATATCTGTGAACGCTGCTCCAGGAAAGATACCTGGGAGACTTCACAGCATTAGGGAGGTTTAGGGATTAGGGATAATTACAGTCTAAATCTTTGTGTAATTTTCCAAGTTCTGAGGGTGAAATTGGTCACTGAAATTTCTGTTGGTCCTTAAAGTGACTTTTGCTGGAAGGAAGAAGAGGATTAAGAGATCTTGTAAAGAAACCACCTTCAGTGGAACTCATTACAGCTGTACCCTTAGATGAATGGCTGTAGTACCATCTCATGTGGAGAGCTGATACTAAATTGGTTCCTGAGCTGTGTCTAACAAAGAGGCTTCTTGACTTGCAGACGAAAAACAAGCGCTGTAAACTGCTGCCCCTGGTCATGGCTGCACCCATGGACGTGGAGCAGGGAACTGTGATCATGGTGGGCATCCCTCCGGAGACAGAGAGCTCGGACAAAAAGAAGTAAGCACAGTGTTTAGAAGTTCTTACTAAAGGTTGTCTCAAGAGTTTTCCTGTCTCTGAAGCAAATATATCTTTCCTCTATCTACTTAACACTGATTTTGTTGACTTGGATTGTCAAGAACACGTCTTTTGCATACAATGTGCACAAGGTACTTTGACAGAGGATACAGATATTCAGGACCTTCCTTGCAAGGTGTTTTTTTTCCCCTCCCTCTTAAAAGAGGGAAATAATTGAGTAAAGAGGGAAAGAGTTCACTATGTGGCCCATGACTTCATTTCTGAAAGCCTCCGATGTAAAGATTTTTACACGTGCATGAGCGGGGTGTGTTGAATACATGGCACCTGCAGCACCTCTAGAAGCTGTTTTCAGCTCTCAGCGAGAAGGTTCCACAGACCTCCCCCAGTAAAATGTCCTTTTCTGCGATGCTCCTCTGTGTTCCAGCTTTTTCGGGAGGGCCTTTGAGAAGGCGGCGGACAGCACCAGCTCCAGGACCCTGCACAACCATTTCGACATGTCGAGTGAGTGTGGCGGCCGCTGCCCACACAGCCCGCAGGGGGCACTGCTGGCACGGCCTGGGGGCATTGCTGGCACCGGGGGGCACTGCTGGCACCGGGGGGCACTGCTGGCACCAGGGGGCACTGCTGGCACGGCCTGGGGGCACTGCTGGCATCGGGGGGCACTGCTGGCATCAGGGGCACTGCTGCACTGCTGGCATCGGGGGGGCACTGCTGGCACAGGGGGGCATGGCTGGCATGAGGGGGCACTGCTGGCACAGGGGGGCACTGCTGGCATTGGGGGCACTGCTGGCACAGCCTGGGGGCACTGCTGGCATCAGGGGACACTGCTGGCATTGGGGGCACTGCTGGCATCAGGGGGCATTGCTGGCACTGGGGGCACTGCTGGCACTGGGGGCACAGCTGGCACAGCCCCAGCGCCCACGGGCTCTTGGTGCGGGCCCAAAACGCCGCGGGGGCCGTGACCCTGCCCGAGCAGGTACCACCAGTGGCACTGTCTCTGAGGGGGGTTGTCTTTAGCAGCCAAACCAACTATGGTATTGATGAGACACCCATTTGCCCACCTTTGTACACGCTTACAGAAGAGGCAGCTTTTAACAATACGTGTTCGTGTCTGGGCAATGAACACAAAAAGAAACGTGCCGAGATTTAAAACGTGCCTGCTGTATTGAGTAACGAGCACCTAGCAATCAGACCCTGCTGAAGTCTAAACAGAATCACGTGCTTTAGTTTTGTCCGGTAGGACAAATAGGTTTTCTTTCTCCTTCTTCAAGTCGAGTAAGAATATAAATTAGTACACTCAGGATTATTGTTCTTCAAATGTGATATCTGGCATATAATTCAGTTGTTTGCATCTTGTAATAAAATGTTTCATATTCTAGTAATTGAATTGAAAACAGAAGATCGGAGCAAGTTTCTGGATGCCCTCATTTCCCTCTTGTCCTAATGGTAAGACACTATAAGGAGGATTAATTAAAAAATGAATTACAGTTCAAGCTAGTAACCGGTAGAATATTATCCTTCTTTCACAGTGTTCAGGTTGTAGCCTATGCCAGTGTGTAATTCTTCTTTGGAATAGAGATGGAGATATGAGACCCTCTGTAGCTGTGACTGTTAGCCCAGTTCACTGGGCTAGTACACTGTGAACACTATTCAAGGCTCTTTGTTAGACACAGAGTCATGCGTGGCTTCCAAGATTTCTACCCCCGTGTGTTTCTCTCTTTGCACTTTGGCTACTGATGGTTTCCTTTTGCCTTCTGCCCTCGTTACACAGTGGTGCTTTTTGGCTCCTGGTGCCGGGAGCTGAGGATCAGACCCTCTGCAGTTATTTGGGATGTTCCAGAGCTCATGGTGCTGCAGTTGTGATGTATCTTGCTTTATCTTAGGAGCTGGTACAGGCCTGGACTGTTGTTTTTATGCCTCTTGGGAGGTCAGAAGGATTTTGACCTCAGCACTCAGATATCGAACACTTCTTTTTCTGAACATCCACCCCCATAGGGGGTATTTGTACATAGGACTTGTGGTTGTCAAACTTGCTTTTATTAGTAATTGCGCTTCTGTGGTGTTTAGTTGTCGATTAACAATTAAAAATAGGTTTTGAAGAAGTTCTGTATTTATATTACCATTCAAATGTGCTTTTAAAATTGGCTTGAATGCTTTTTATTTTTTAAATGAACTATTTGAGACTCTGCCTGAAATTGTAAAATGTTGAAACTGTTTTTTAGTACTATTAGGTTGAAGTCTTGTAGTTTAATTAAAAGAATTGTCTTGTGAGACAAGTTCTAAGATTTTAGGGCTTTTAAAATCCAAATACTGAGTAACTGCCAAATACCAAATGCAAACCTTGAGGAATTCCAATGTTAATAAAGCCTTTTTAGTCATGCATTGTGATAGTGTATTGTCACTTGTAGCTTGTTGGGAATAATTTTCCTGGAAAGAGCCTAAAGTACTGTGATGATTCTGTAGCAGCATAAATGTTGACAAGTAGCTCATCCTGTTGCATAACAGATTTCATTTTACCTTGGTCATATGAAATGGCTTGTTGGCCTTAACCTGCTGTGCATTGGTAGGTGTGTAAATGTGTACATTTGGAATTCTTTTCTTCTTGCAATGTTTACTTGAACTCTCTGTGACTTCAATGTTTCCATGTATTATAAGGAATATATAAAGGTTATGCATCATTACATCAATTTTGTATATATTTTAATACAGATTAATTTAATATTACACATGATTTAAATGTAGCCAACAGAAACCTAATTAAACTGTATATTTTTATTCAAACAAAAGTGATTTTAAAATTTTTTATACATTGTCATCTGAGTAAAATCTCTGCCAAGCTGATATGGCCAAAAAATTGCGCAAAGATAGAACATGAGGCTGCCCTTTGGTTTTGTATATTTACTAGGTAGCGTTGGCAGTAAATGCTGTTCCTCCTAAGCAGCACAGTTGGGGTTTTGCCTGTACACAGCACACAGTCACTGTGTCACCGTTCTGAAGCACTTGCTGCGCTTTGGGTCTCTGGAAATGGAAACGGGTGTTTCTGCTGCGTTTTGAACGCTGACAGCAGCGTAGAAGGTAGGAAGTGCACTCGGAAATATATTCACTTCATCTTTCAGTTGCAAACTGCTGAGGGGGTCAAGTTCAAGAGAAGTGGAGGGAAATCATTTATTTGTCACAAAAGAATCACGGCCGTTTCCGCAGCACTAAATGATTCTAACTGGTTCAGCCCCATCATATATATAGGACTTGCATGCTTCTAGATGTAAAAATCGGATAAAAATACAAATACAATGTGGCTTCCATGCAAATGCGATGTGTTTGGTGTCCCAGACCTCTCAGGTGTGCTCAGCTCTCACCTGCACGGTCTGTGTGCTCGGTGAGTGCATGCAAGTGCTCACACATCCTGCAGCTCTGACTCCTGGTTCAGCGGCTTTCTATCAGGAAATCCTAAACAAACAACCAAATTGCCAATTTTCTCTCCATACAAGACTTTTAGACAGAAAAAGATGTCTTGAGGAAGGCCTCAAAAAGCATGGGCACATAATCTCAGTTTAGTTACTACATGTCGTTGTGTTTTCAGTACACGGAATAGTTTTGATAGGTACCTGAGCAAGCTGTTACTGTTATCTTCTTGTTTGGGGGTTGGTTTTCATGTTTTGTTTCCTCTACCCTCTATATAGAATCTGTGTGAACTTCTCCATCTCAGCTCAGCAAACCTCTCGTTGCTGCTGCTTGCCCTATCCCTCTCCTGGGACCTTGTGCATTTACTCCATTCCCCTTTCAGGGCACATCTGGGTTCTCCTGCTGTTGTGATAAGCACAGACCTTGCCTGTGTTTATGTGTTTTGAGAAATGGACAGTTTTCGTGCACATTCACCTTTTCTCTTCAGCATGTGGCATCACGCTGGGAGGATGAGAAGTGGGAGCTGGTTTTTATGCTGGGACGGGTTGGTGATTGCTATACTGGCAGGGTCTCTGACCAAACAGATGTGTAACGTAAAATATAAGCTTTCCTTGTCCTCCTTTATTGTTTTTTTTCAGGGGTTTGCTGGTTTTTAAGGTTCTATTTTCCCCAAGATTACTGGAAGTGCCAAGAATGCTTTTGCAAATTTTAGGATTGATCAGCTGTTGAACTGGTCCCCAGGCCAGCCAAATGTAGCCATAAATCAGTCAGGAATGTGGAATGCTGTGTGAAAAGAAAGTTATTAAATCTACACAGACACCTGAAGAAGTTTTCTTCAGTAGATAAAACTTCTGCATGTCAGCACTTCACAGTATGTGCAATGGAACCAGATGCTCCTTATGTAGTTTGTTCTGTGCTATAGAATCTGTAGATTAAAAGGTTAATATTACTTGGAGAATCATTGTATGAGGAAATTGTGGAGCAGTTCTGTTCAGCAGCAGTAACTCGGTGGTTTGAGTGACCCACTGAAACTGTTGTGTAGGTTGGTAAAGTGGTCGTTTCTTACAGTTCAGTGCTGGACAGACTCTGTGCCAAGAACTCTTGACATCTCTTCATTAAGAGACAATTAGGGGTTTGATTGATTTTTCCCAAACAGAAAATGTGGCTCTAACAAGTCATTTTAAAAGAAATAGAGCACTAAGAAATCAACTTAGCCTCTTAAATGTACAGTGATATTCCACCTGTAGCTGTGTCTGAATGGAAATAGAAACATTCCCTGAGGATTATATTAAAGCTGCAGAAACTCCTTCTTCCACTGTGTTTGCTTGCTGTAATAGTAGCCTTCTAATCAGCTCTTCAAATTATTTCTGCACTGCTAATCTGCTTTAGAGAGCAATAAAAGTATGAAACAAATCCTTTGAAAGGCTTTAGGTTTTTTTTTAGCAAAATAAAATAGTGAAAATCTTTAAATACCAAAGTACTGAAGTAGCTGAACAAGCTGATTTATACCATTCCTGCTCAGTGATTCATGGCAGTTTTCTTTATGGGGTGATAAATTTAAACATAATTGAAATTGCACAGTAAGGACCTCATTTGATTGGAATTAAAGTGAATCACTCCACAAAAGAATTGTAGTGACTGACTTACCTTGTCACGGTTGCATATTGGGTAAGAATTAATTCTTACCTCCTTTGCTATTTCTCTTTAGGAAAAAAACAGGAAAATTAAAGGATATTACAACTCTGTTGTATGAAAGAGTCCCTGGGTCTGTGCCACCTGAACCATGGCAATAACAGCCATGGGGGGAGGCCAGTGGGCCACTTAGCCTGGCCTCTATAATGTCGAAAGCAGGTGCTGGGGAAATGGAGAGAAACAAAGCAGCTCCTGTGCTGCTTCCTTCCAGAGCCAAACAAGTGCTCTCCCAGCCCTCGTGCTCAAGGACATCCTGAGCCAGGTGTGTTTCTGTGCATTTGGTAGCTGTCAGTGGCTATCTGTGAATCTGAATGACTTCCTCCTTTGCAAAATCCTCGCAAAACTCTGTGCAATATCCTTAGTGAGTAGATCTGCAGCCTGGCCAGAAACTGTGTGAAAAACTACAACTTCTTAGTACTTTTTCCAACCTGCCAATTGCCAACTTATTTGATGCTCTGTAGTTTCTGCCCTTCTGTGTACCCATCATTCTGTAAAACCTCTTTGTGTTCCCCACAGTCATCTCTTGCCAGTCGGAAGAATCACATCCTACTTTTTCCTTCCACGGGAGCTGTTCCGTGCCTTGCTTACCGCTGTTGCTCTTCTCAGTCGTTTCCAGACTGGGGAGAACAAAAACTGCAGGCAGTATTCCAGGTGTGAGTGTTCAAGCCTATGGAACAGTCCGGCAGTTTTGACTGTTCTCTGTCCCTGTGTTTAATCATTCGCAGCTCTCACCTTGCCCTTTTGCAGCTCCTGTGCCCTGCTCTGACAGTGCAGTTGGCGTGGCTGCTGTGACACCACTGCCCCTGACTGGTAACGCTCCAAGGAGTGGTTGGCTTGGGGTTTTTTTTCATATGCATCACTTCACACTCAGCAATGCAGGAGGTAACCTGTTCCCTGGTGGTTATTTGTCCAAGTCAAACCAAGAGCACAGTTGGTCTGCTGCACAGAAAGACTGGTGGTAAAAAAGCATGTGAGAAAAAGAAATCCGGACTCTCCATCAATTAATGATACAGAAGTGCATGGAAAGAGTAAATTCTGATCATTTGGTGACATAAGATGGCAAAAACATTGAAAGAACTTAAGAGTAATATAAGAATTAATAAATTTTGTTTACAATTTTAGAACTGATATTTTTGGGGGGAAATTATTGTTTGTATTTTCTGTGTTCTTGTTAACGGAAGTTAAGATCTCTGTAATGATTTTTAAGACAATTAGTTTGTCTATATTCACTATTTTTACTTGCTACTGTAGCAAGTAGCAACAAAATATTCTTGTGTTGAATATTTGGAGATATTAGGGAGTTTTCCCTTGCTCTAGAGGAGTATGTATGTGTATCCTCAGATTGTCCTCTGTGCAAAAATGTGGTTCATACTACAATAACGTAATAAAACGTTACATCTTTCCAGGAGAGATCACTAATCACTAGTCTGCAGGACCTCAGTTTTAAGGCCTGAAACAGGAAGTTTTAAAATCAAGTCTCTTTTGTAGGGGAGTTCTTTGAAGATGGCTTTGAGTTGAATTGGCCACTCAGGGTGTGCTAACTTGTAAAGATGGGAGTAGTACAGAGCAGGATTTACTGAAAGGGAAGTGGAGTAATCACAGCTGAGGAGGAATCAAAACATAAAACCCCAGGACTGTTCTCAGAGCAGTAAACAACCTCATTTGATTGCTGATTTTGTGTACACCTGTCAATCAAACAATGGTTTTGATTCCCTCATAGAAGGAATATTCTTGAAAACATTCCTTTGAAAGGTCCTTTGTGAGTAAGTCTGGCTTGTCAGAGGGAAAGAAAGCAGTGAAATGTTTGTTCTTTAAACAGAAAAATTGAAGTCCCTCTTGGCTTTTGTATGCCATTGTTGGCTTAAAGGTGGTATTGAAAGTTCCCTTTGGATCAGGTTCAAGGACTGAAAAAATGCTGCCCAGGGTGGAGTTCGAAAGTGCCACCTTTCTGCACAAGCATTTGGGTTATAAACACTTTTTCAGCAGGAAATACTGCAGAACATTCACTAGGGAAAGCAAATTATGTGAACTTTTATTTCAGACTGGACTCTCCTTCTCTTCAGGCAGTTGCATTTTGATTTTTGTCATTTAGAAGGCGGCAGAATTAGAGAAGCAACACAAAGGTCAAACACACGCAAAGTAGGCAAGGGATCCTTTACTCAGCTGTCTGCAAACTCCTGACATCCCCGGGTCTGACAGAGTGTAGGTTTCCAGTCCCCGCTGCTGCGACCGTCATTGTGCCTCCCTCTGCCCCCCAGGGCAGCTGTGGCTGCCGGGTAGCTCTGCTGGCACACGTCACCTTGTCGTGCTGCCCTGTTACTGCCCTGTGTGTCCGGGCAGCGCACCGAGGTCTCAGTAAGGAGACAGAGGGGTCTGACAGCACAGCAAGCCCCTGGCACTCACTGCTCCGGGCTGTTCGCAGCCAGCCAGAAGGCTCCTCAAACCAGAGACAGCCTCCCAGAGGAAACTGTGGGCGAGCCTAATCGTACCTCCTGAACCTAAGCAGAATGTATGCACGAGCTGTGTCAAAACCTGCTTCCTCCCAGTGCTGGATCAGGGTTTAGTATATGAAGAGATCTGGGGATTTTTTTATTCCCCAGTTCAACAACACTCTTCTCTGAAGTCTTTGTCCCTCACTTAGCAACTGTAGATAACTTCTTAGCATATTCCTCCGTGTTAATAACTAGATTTGCCAGTTTTAGACAACTACTGTGATATTCTCAGTCCTTTGTGGTTTTTCCCCAGTTTTAATCGAGGTTATACCTTCCTGGTCTTGCTCCCTTACGACAAGGGGTGCTGTCTTTTTAACTGGGCGAAGCACTTAGAGTCATCTCTTCTCACTGCTGTAGCTTTTCTGTGTTCTCCGTCCCTGTGGCGTTGGTGTCTCTTTCCACTGTTTAGCTCAGTGGAATTTACTTTCATTTAATCATTCATTTGCAGCATGGCAGTGGAAAATCAGAGGTACCTGCCACTGAATTGGAAAGAATTCACAGGGACAGTCAGCTCTTGGTGTGTTTTTATTTGCTGAAAGGAGTCACCAAGGGGCTCCTGAAATAAGAATGCCGTTAATAATGACCTGCTGTCTGACCTGAAAGTCTGGCTGGCTCAGTAACCTGTAAGCAATGGAAATGTAAAATGGTATTTTCCTTAAGCATTGTTGTGGTCAGTGTAGTAATTCGGGACTCAAATAACAAGACTGTAGGATACACGTCAGGTTCTTACACTGTCTTATGGCAACTGTCTGCCCTTAGCAGTCTGCCTGAATATTTGAAGTTGTAGCTCTTTTTAAAGGATTGGTGCATTCCTTAGTATTTCTGTATTGTGTTACACATAGCGTTGCAGAAGTGGAAGGAAAAATGACCTTTGTCTCTAAATAAGTTCATTTTCAGACTGACACAGACTAGAATAAGTGGAGGTAGAGAGAGGGGCATGACTCCCTTCCGTGGCTTGGGGAAAGCTTCTCTTTGGTGAGTTACAGGCTCCTTTCTGGTGCCTGTTATAAGGCATTTCAGAAGGGGGGAATAAACAGGACTTTAAGTCATTCCTTTAAGAGACCTGGTCTGTATTTTTAAAATACTGCCACAGTAAGTCTAATCAGCATTGCATATTTTTAATATTAGGAGGTAGCAATTAATCTTATAATACTGTATGAATACCTACAGTTATTCTGCTTCAAGGGATGGTTTTGAGAAACCATTGGTCCTTTTAGGATCGTGTTGGTTTGTGTCTGCTGTTACAGCTACCACAAATAGATCACCTGAAAAATCCAAGGATTTGGGCTGGGGCAGTTGGCAGGACAAAGCTCTAAATTAGAGGTGGTGAAGAATCTTCCTTTAAAAAGTGTAACATTCTTGATCTGAGCAAGGACATGTGTCTTATGCCCACAGAACAGATTCTGTGACCAGCAGCACGCTCTGAGGTCTGAGCTGACCTTGGACCCCTCCGATGTTCCTCTGCTCACACACACGCACTGACCAAAATTTCCTCTCCCTATTGTACAGGATGACATTCATCTTCCAAAAAATCACCGTTGTGTTTTCCTGAGGCTGCTGTGTTTCCTTCAGGGGAGCCTCTCTTAACTGGAAGCATTACATTATATGGAAGCTGTTAAAATTAATAAATTAAATAAATAAAAGAGATGCTCTCCAAACAGTTTTCTTCTGGGCTTTTCCAATGGTAAACTGTCAAGTTCAAAGACACTCCAAAGAGCCCTGGGCTTCGTCTGGCTGACGCCTCGAGGTGGGGCAGGTGTCTTGGGAGCTTTTCTTTACGCAGTGGCAAATTGAAAAGCTGTTGCCTCCTGCAGTCTCAGGAGGCAAGCCTGCTGTCCAGGCTGGTCAGGGTGCCAGGGTTACGAATTCGTGAGTCAACAGCAAAAAGATCTTCACCTCAACAGTTGCAGAACTAGTGCTGTAATATAATTGTGCAACCTGATGCTTTAGCTGAGAATTCTGGGGTGAGGCTTGGTAGGTGCCACACTGCACCTACTGCACCGCTCAAATAAATGCCTTCCGAACAGAGCTGGAGGCTGGTCAGTGCATTTCACTGCCCGTGTTGGACTGCCTCAATTAGATGGTGATTGCTTACTAGGTTAGATCAATATTCAGGTTTAATTTAATCTGAAATGGACAGTTCAGATAATTAGTACCAGGCCAGTTCAACACTCAGTGCTCATAGTGGTGTCTTCCTTGGGAATTTTGTCACTGAAGGCAGTATATGTCACATCAACCTTCACTTTCTCATTTGCCAGAATCTTCATGGTTGAAATAATTTCCGACTCTAAACACACAAAACCCAGTAGGTTCTTCATTATTTACAGCTGGTGTCAGTAAAATGCATTGCTCTTTGGGTTAATGGCACTGCAAGTGTGTGCTATCAGAGCAGCACCACTTCTGGACTGCGTAACACTTACACTTTGAAAAATTAGGCACGATCCTTTCAAGGCCTGTATGCGCATATTGTAAAGCACTCGTGGGATTTCCCAGACATGTCTGTTCTAGGGAGGGAAAGAGTGTCCCCCTAAAACATCCTGAGGACAAGCCAAACCGTCCTACAGTTTCCTTCTCTGCCTGCCTGTTTTCTCTCCTCGTGGGGTTTTTCTACCCGTTATCTGTTTGTAATGTTACACTGAACTACCTTCCGTTCTTCCTACCAAAGGGCTGAATCTCCCTCAGTGTTTAGGTTTCTTTTCCTGTTATTTGGCAGTAGTTTGTTCACACCCAGAAAAGCGGCATTTGCTCATGCAGGGCTGTTGGGTAGGGTTACCTGCTTTGCAAATCCAGTCTGTGCTGCTCCATGAACATGAACAAGGGGAAGAGTATTGTTGTTTCAGCTGGTTCCACTTGCAGTGTAGCTGTGTAAGTAGATTAGCTGATATCAGTGTTAAGGACAGAGTAGTTAGAACAATTACTTAATGAACATATCCTTTTTATGAGACCTTTTCCTTGCAAAAGCTACTGAATTCTGAGTCATTTTTCTGACTCACACTGAATTGCTGGCTTCTATTGAGTATCCCCTCAGCCAACTCCCTGAGTGCAGCACACTCTGTCAAAGAGACAGAGCTCTCCAACTGTTGCATACAAAACTGAGAAGGGAACCTGAAATGGACTGAAAATGACGGGGTGAAGTGCAAAAATAGAAAAGAAAGAACTAACAGGAAAAGAGAGACTGAGTAACAATAGAGGGCAAGCAGTAAATCCGGTTTGCCTTTCTAGCTCAGGAAGGTGTCTTGGAATCCTTATTTCAGGGCACCCACTGGGTGGTCACCAGAGCTCTTTGAGTGTGTGAAATGAAATGGAAAACAATAGCTCAGCAGCAATTGCTTTTTTCCCTGTGATGAGGTGTTCCTTGAACTGCCAGCACGACTCCTGCTTGATTTAGCAGTGAATACAGCCAGGCATTTCCTGAGATGACAGCACTACATGGCGCTGTTAGAAATGCTAAGTGAAAGGTTCTGCTGTGAACAACCCAGGAAAGGGACTGGGATATGGGAGTGTGTCCCACTAAACTGCCTCTGCAACAAAAGGGGGAATGAAATGCACCACAGCTGCACAGGGGCCAGCCAGCCAGTCTGAAAACCCTCATCTCTGTGCACAAATGGGTTATAGGGGCCAACAAGATCTTTTTGGAAGAGATATATCTTTTTTGGAATGTTGAAAGCTGGTGCCAGCATTGTTTGTCTTAACTGCTTGTCTTTTTTTTTTTTTTTCTCATATTATCTAGTAAACCCTCAGCTCTTCTTCACGGGGAATTTTTGCCAGCAAACGTAGATATTGTTTGTGCTCTTGGCCAATGTCCCATTCTGACAAGTCTCCACGTACGTATCTATCAGCTCACTCATCTGCTCCACTATCTCCAAATAAGCAATAAATGATTCCTTTTCAGAAAGGGTATCTTGTCTGAGCCTTCCCAAGGCAGCAATACAGTGCGTGGCTCCAAGGGTACTGCACTGACTTGGCAGAAACTATTTAGGAATTGCTGCTACTCCTCCTCCTCCCTGATTATAGCCCTTAGGAAAAAAATGTGATGACCCCTTATTTTTCCTTATTCAGCACATATTTGTGGGTTTTTATTTCATTAAGCCTCACACTGGGTTTGTTTCCTCTTTGCCTGACCTTCTTCCTTCGCTGGGGAGGATGTTGGAGAGCGCCTCATTCAAATGGCCAGGGAGACTCAAAAGGACACGACTGTGACAGATCAACTGGGTATTAGCTAAGCAGTATCAAGTCTCTTGCCATGCCATCTGTATTTAGTAACCTGTGCTGGGTTTTATCTGCTGTCCAATCACTCATGCCAGTTCTGTCCTTTTTAGAACAAAAGACACGTATGTTGCTGAAATCAGCCTTGAAGCCCCCTGCCTGTCCAGGACACTCATCACCTTACCCACGCAGTGTTCACTGTACTGCTTTCTAGTCTGTTAAAAAACCCTTCCCTGTTGCACCTTCAGCTTGGAGGCGGGTCTGAAACGGATCCGTTTTACTTCTACGTTTGCATTTGAAGTTCACTGAGCTCTTCAGTTTTGCTCTGCCCTGGAAGCACTGGTTTCCATTGCAGGCTCTCATTTGTCAGTGTGCAGTGTCTGTTCTCTTCCTGTCTCCTTGTTTGGTGCCTACAGCAGGCTGCTGTCTTAATAAAGCACTTCATTGTGACTTTTCTTTTTATTCCTCTGCATTAAGACCCTTCTGTTTGATTCAAACTCACTTGCGAGGCCACACAGTGAAATTTCACAGCAGTTCAGACGCTCCTGCATCCTGCCTGCCCGTGTTACTGTGTGGAGTGGTCAGATGGTGGCCAGACAAAGAAAACCACTGCTTATTCTTCTGCTGGGTTTGCTCTCAGCCAGCTGGTCTCCTCCTTGCAGCACGTGTGCCAGTGCAAGGGAGGGGACAGAGTGTGGCTGGTCCACGACTGATCCGATGGGATCTGTTCCCTTGGGTTTCATCATTTGTGTTCTTTGCTTGCTGTTAACACCTTTTCTGAGACGACTGTGCTTCGGTTCTGTCCGGAGCCTTCTTTGTTATTTTTGTGATTCTACGCTTTTCCAGGATGGCTGAGGTGTCTGGTGTGCACGTGCTTGATGTGCCCGTCCCCTCCTTTCCTCACAGAGGGACACAGTGCAGTATCGGGTCAGGACAGGCCTGAGACAGTCTGGTTCAGGAGAAGAATTGCAGTTTGCCCTTTTCTTTGTAGTACAAATTCCCGGATAGCAACAGATACTAACACTGAAATTCTCAATTCCATATCGTGACACAACTCAGACTTCAGTAACTACTGAGGGGAAAAAACTTTGTCTTACAATTTACGGTCCCCTCCCACCCCGCCTTTGATGTGGACTTGTTTTCTACACTAGTGGAGCTCAACACTTGCACTGCAGTCTGCCAAAAGCCATTTCTGCAAGGCTACAAATGCATTTTGCAGACAGCAAGCCCAAAAATCTACCACCTTGTGAGAGAGGCAGGAGACAAAGGGACTGTTCTTCCCACCACTGATGATCAGCCTTTGTGGCAGGTGGCAGCATGAAATGAGCCCAGACAGTGTCCAGGTGTGAAGGCAGGATTGCTGGACTGAACTAAAAGTGCATGTTCCAAAGAATGTAATCAGCTCTGGAGGAATCTGGGCAGGGTGCCATGGATAATAGCTTTCCTTCTAGGAGGGACACTAAAACCATGATGTGGATGACTTGGATAGTTGTGCCCATTAATAACCCCAAGGAGACAAGGGGTCTCTTAATATTATCCAAACAACAGCATTTTACCCCTACCCTCTTAGTGTGATTTTGGCTTCTGGCAAAATCCAGTATCTATTTAGTCGTGCCTTTGTCCAGTTTCTTTTCAAACCACCCAATGGAAACAGCTCTTTGGAAACAGCAGCACTGCTGCTCAATCCATGTGGTTACAGACAGACAGAGATTACACGGAGAAATTATTTCCATATATCTGAAAAAAGATATCAGTGTGTCTTACATGTTTTTGAACAACAAAAACCTCCTTCCGTGGCACAGTCTGTGGGAGTTAAGACTTTGATAAAATTGGCAGCTATTTGGGCACATAGATATTCTCAACTGGACGGGACAGAAAAATCAGGAGAAAATGGGAGAGCTGAAAAATAACTTGAGGTTCCAAGAACCTAATGGATTCAGGTAGATGCTAAATTTTTAAAACTTCACTCTTGCATGTCAACGTTTTAAAATGCCAACAGTATAACAAAAATAAAGTAAATGTAAACAGTGAAATGTATTATGTTGCTTGGATCTTGGCAGTCACCTCCAATGAAATAATAGCAGGAAATTATAGAGCAAAAAAATAGTGAAATCATTCTGCAGTCATTGGATATTCTGGTGAGGCTTCTGTGTGGAGATAACATTTGGGTTTATTTGCATTACAGAATGAAAGATTGCTGTTATAATTGGAAACTGTTAAAGGTTTTGTAGCTGGGGCTAAAGGTTATCCAGGCTGCTGCAGCAGATATCCTAATTCTAACAAAAGATACACAGTAAGGACAGAACATGAAAACTGGAAGAGTAATCTAAAAATACACATAGTGCAGGAATTCTGCCGTGCTAGGCACTTGTTAGCCCTGATAAGAATTGTGATTGTTGCTTTTTTCCCCAATCTCTTGAATATGTGAAGCTGTACTGAAAGTGAATCGTACCATTTTGATCTTTCACATACGCTCTTGTCAAGAAGTGCCTATTTTTCTTTCCTGAGTGATCTTTTGTGCCCAAGCCTAAATTCTCTGAGGGTTTAACCTTCTGTGGAAGTGTTCTGATAACAAACACAGTTAATGTTAATGAGTTGTGTATGAGTGTAACAGAGAGGGATGGATTCAGCTCAGAACGTGGCTGAGAGTGGGAATAGGGCCCACAGATACCCACATATGGTTAGATCAACTGTCCCAGTTTCTGGTAAGAGGTCAAGAGGAATGTCACTCTGAGCTCTGTCAGATAACCTGGTTGGTTAAACTTTAGGATATACACAGCTGAAATCCCAAGTGCATTTAACATTGCAAACTACTTTTGCTACCAGATTAAAATTGTTGTTGTAGGATCTGGTTTTGTGTATCTCCTAGCTTTTAGTGCATTTGTTCAACCCATGGAAATCTTCTGCCTATCTTAAAAAGAAATGTTCGTTCTAGCACAGCTGGTGCTAGAATGTGTAAGACCTAAAATGTGCCTACGTGGAACATTTGCAGGACGCAGCCAGCGATGCTCAGGGTGTTACAACTGGCACCGAGTTCACAGCTTGCTCACTGGATCGGAGTCACTCTGGAGAGGGTTTTCTGCTGTTTGCCTGGAAAAATCAGCTATTTTAAACATTTACTTTTGTCCTCCGCTGTAAATAAACACGAGCTGGCTTCATCTCGCTTGCTGTGTTTGTGTACACCAGAGCACCTCCCTGAGTCCTGCACGCTCTGCCGGTCTGGCACAGCCTGGAGGATCCACCAGGAGGGAACCTCCCTGGATTTGGAGCTGAGGTGTAGGGAGGGACGGATCCACCACTGCTGCTGTCCACAGTAGCACTGAGGCACTCCAGCCTGCCTAAACTAAGCCTTTTTTGCCCCAAAGAAATAGTAACTTGTGTGAATGACATGTCAGCTGGGCTTCAGGAACACCTTGTACCTGCTTTGAATGCCCTGCCAGCTGCTGCCAGGGCTTCAGTCCACGTGGGCATCCCTTGCCATTCAAGATGCTCTGAGGAGTATCAAAGGACAAAACGCAACTTATTTTATGTTTTGCCCGGGTTTCTAGTTGGTCAAAGTCGTTTTGTAGTGTTCTGTACTGGATATTGGAAGTGGTCTTGTTATTTACTCTCCTTTACTAATGTAATGAGATTTGTGTGCCTTGTTGAAAAGGCTGTAGGTTGTGGAGTGAGGTGTGGTTTTCCTTTTTTTCCTTTTGTAGACTGAAACCAAAACAGATAGCTAGGGGTTTCAAGGCCTGCTCTTTGCTTTAATTAGTACTGTAGGTACAGTTTAATTAGTACTGTAGGTACAGTTCCCCATGCTGTATGATCCCATTGTTCTCAAACCAAGGAGCTAAAGGCAGTAGTTCAGTAAATGCATCAGTCAACTCTATTCAGGATGTTTAACATCCAAGCTCATTCATATATCCATTTTTTGATATAACTCTTAAAACAGACTGTGATGCTAAGAAAAAGAAAAGGTGAAGCAAGGCTTGTGTATCCAAGCAACTGCAGAGCCCCCACCGTTGCCATGGGAGGTTTTATCGGTGACGCAGGGGCTGAAATTGTCCTTTTCTTACAGCTGAAGATTGCAGTGGGAAGAAGGGGTTTTCTAGACAGAGAGCCTATTCCTGCAGAGAGTCAGCAAGGAGCAGTCTGGAGCAGTCACATGCACAGACACACACAAAGCTCTGATCTGAGTAAGAGTGACAGAACTCAGTTATTCCCAAAATATAAATACGAGACCCTCCTGAGGCTCTGCTTTTGGACCGATTTGTCCTATCACAATCAGGCCACAGATAACAAAGGCAGCATTTGTCCTGAATTCATCTGCTCTCTCCCAATTAATGTAATACAGCAGGAATATTTGCTGTGTCTTACCAAGCAGACTTATAAAAGCAAATCCCCAAACACGTGTACTTAATTAATGATTTTCTTCTTCAGTACCCACACAAAAAGGGATGCATTGTGGGTACCATCTGATGCTGAACACTGCATTAATATATGTTGCTGAATACATGCATGAATATGGCACTTCCATGTGGCATGTGGCTTCTGACAGGCAGGATTCTCTTCCAGCATTACAGATGTATGAATCGGTCTCAGCTGGATGAGACCTGCACTTGGGGTTTGAAAGATGGCCAAGGGAAAAGAACAAATTCCTTGCATAATATTTGATCAGAGGATAAATTTTAAATCAAAATCTGGAGTTACACTGCTCTCTCACTTCTAGAGTAAAATGTTTCAGTATGTTCTAAAGAGCAGATGCCCAAACATCTTCGTGCAGGAAAAGGAAACATTTCCTTAAACATCCTGCAGCAAACGTGACTGATTGAGCTTCCTTTTCCCTCTGCCTGCTGCGTTTCCCTTCCTTGCACAGACAGGATCTAACCAGATTTGCGGGGTATGAACTGCAGGTTACTTTCAAATTCATAACTATGAAATGGTTCGTTTAGCAGGACAAAGGCCAAGCCGACAGACATCCTTTTTCCAGCTCAGCATGTGCATAGCAATGGGAGGGTGGCAAGGAGCTTTTGTTAATCTCAACCCAGCTGGCAAGAATGCTGCAAAATGAAGGCTTTGAAGATGTTTTTTCTTCATTTTTAAAGCTACAGTTTGTTAGAAGAACTTGAAAATCTTGCAAAAAAATAATCTGCAAAATACTGAAAATCCTCCCTGGCAGTCATGTAACTTGGGCAAATTTCTGCACTAGCAATTAGTCTGGACAGTTTCCTTTACCAGTCATTATTTTTGCAGGTTCTGTTCTGCTGCATCTGTGAAAATGTTTTTCCCCAGCTTGAATACACTTTTCAAAAAAAAAAAAAAATGGTTGGCAGAAAGGATTAGGGTATTGGTCAGGCTGAGGCTGATCCAAGCAGCAGCAGGAGTTTTTTTCCTTCTAGTTTAAACATGTAGGAATTGAAAGCTTAAAAAGCTTCGTGCTTTAGAGCTGTTCTGAAAATAGCTGGGGCTCACACTCCACTTCCCAATGTGCTCGCATCACAAGACCAACTGCTGCTACTTGCTCTCTTTTGTCTGGGGCTTCAGCGGAGAGCTGAGATGCCCCCTGCCCTGCGAGGGAGGAGCAGTCCTTGCCCCAAAAGGTAGCCCACGGAAAGGTTGCCCTTTGGGCACCAATATCACACCCCATCGTCCCGAGCCCAGACAATCCAGCGTCTTCCACAAAAAAACCAGCAGCCCTGCTCAGGGATTGGTTTACATGTTTTTATTTTTGTGAGAAAACATAAATACAAAATAAAAATAGTAAACGAGTGCTATAGACTTTTCATTGGGCTGAGGTTCAGGCCTGATCCTGAGCAGTTCCAAGCTTTTAAGTTCAGGTCTAGGTCTCTACTCTTAGAAAACAAATCATAGGGAAAACCAGCTGACTTTTACCCCTAGCCAGTGGTATCCGTAACAGTAACATCTGGGTTATCTTGTAAAGTACAGCAACAACTAAGACGGATGAGATGAAATATAAAAACATTTTTAAAAATGGGCCCCGCTTCTTGCAAGTATCGTTGGGCTCTGCCCCAGTGACCTCAGCAAAACCTTGTTCCACCAGCAGCGAGTTGTTTTGGCAGGACGATGCTGTGCTAGTAGCATATGCACAGGTAGCACTGGCTTCTTCCAAGAGCTCTTGTGTAATTCGTTCAGATTCGGGTTATAAGAGGACCCAGCCCTGCCGTGACACAAAGCAGCGTATCGAGAAGTTTGGCTTGTTGAAGAAAATTCCCTTCCGAGGTGTGGGCTTCCCTCCCTCTGCCAAAGACACCAGTTCTGATTTGGAGTTCTGGCGCTGCACTGCCCAGAAAGATCTAATCTTTTAGACGGACCCCAAATTCTGCAGCACTCCTGAAGGCTCTGCTCTACAGGGACATGCAGACGTGTCTGTCCGTGGGGTTTAGTTCTTTACCTGGAGACCAGAGTGAGGTCCAGGATTTGGGCTGATATCTGCTAGACATGAGAGAGCTCTGAGCCAGGGTGCAGTGCGTCTGTGGGCTGGGTGACAAACGCAGTTGGACGTTATCGTTTAAAGTAAAAATAATCATGAAACAAATAAAGGCACCAAACCACATAGCAAGTCAACTTTGGTAGATTTCTTGCAAAATATATGCATTTAAATACATTTTTACAAGGTTTACAAGGTTACACTGTTTAAAAAAGTTGCCATGATGAAATACGGATTATTTCATTCTTGTACCAAAACTACATATCACATCATAACAAAAATATTACAGCTTTTATTTAAATGCAGACAGTATAAAAACTGCATCTCTTTATAGAAAAAACCCACTAATTGTAGACATATTGCTCTGCTTTTGTATTCTCTGATGGGCTCAGACCCTGCTATTTATGCGTTTAAAAACTGAAAGCAGTTATCTTTAAAAGGGTAAATCATGTGCTCGATATTCAACATCACAACTTGCAGGGGCAAGGCTTTAGTCTCTCATTCTGGTCTGTGAACATGTTGATACCCCTGGGGCGTTAAGTTTGCTGAGCAAGGCAGGAACGCAGTCCACGTAAATCTGTCACAGACCCACAGTTATGGTTAGTCCACAAGTCTTGGAGATATCAGAAAGATAAGAGTTAATGCTCAGGTACTGCTACAGGACTGTGAGGGACCCGTGAGGTTGTAGCGTTGTGTTCTGAGGAACATAAACAGCACATTTGCTCGCTGACTCTTGGCAGAAATCTCCTTATGGCAATGCAGATGCTGCCACGGTTGGTAGCAGGATCCTGTGTTGATCTACAAGTAACTCATGTGGAGGAGTATCACACGTCCCCCTAACCCCTCCCTTGAAAAAACCTTTGTCTCTGCAGTGTAAAATGGAAAAGGGTAAGCTGGTATTCCAGGCTGTGGCGAATTTCAGCAGGTGCTGAGCTCAGAAAATTAAGAGTTATGTTGCCCGATGTATCTTCAGTCTGCAGAGCATTACCGGGCAATGCACAGGAGCGGAGAGCTGTGAGAGCCAGGACTTCGCATCTCCTGATCGGCTGACAAAGTCTCAGTCAAGATATTTTTGGTAAAATTCTTCTAGCAATTTTTTGCTTGATTTGGTAAATGCAGGAAAGCACGTGTTAACAAAATCGTGGTGGGGAGCCAACCAAGTGCACGTCCAATTGAGCACACAATTCAGAATTGGCAGCAAGCGGGGCTTGGCAAGAAAGCCACAAAAGCATCATCCCCCCAACCCATCAGTATCTGGGGCAACTTTTATGCTTCCAACCTCCTGTGGTGCAGATGAGAGGAGCAGAGGCCCTGCTGGAGCCAGGACATACAGTGATCTCCCAGAGCTCTGATTCTAGGCCTTGGGTAATTCTGGCAATGAGTTCATATTCAAGTAAAAACAGAGCATAAAGCTGATGGAGGAGAGGGGATGAAGAACCTCAAGGGCAACCTGGTGTAATCTGCTTTGTACTCCATTAAAGGACAGCAACTACCTGAAAGCTCTTTCAAGATCTCAAAGACACAGACCAATGCACTTCTCTGAGGGACTGAAACAAATGAAGAAAGTTAAATACCTTTTCTCCAAACAGCCTGCGGCATTAAGGATCAAGGTTAGTGGCACGCTTTGGACAGGATCCCTAGTTTAGCTGCCCAAACAGAAGACCAAAACCGCCCCTACTCAGTTAAAGTCCCGGCGGGAGCTGCCAGCCGCAGGCTTTCAGGAGGCAGAACGCCGATGGGAAGCTCCTCCTGGGCGACCGCGCACAGCCGACGTGGGTCGCGGCGGCCGAGAGGCAGCGAGAGCGGGCAGCGAAGGAAGTACTCACGCGTCTCGGGGCAGGGCCGGGAGCGGGAGCCGGACGGGGCGTCCCGGCGATGCCCCCGCGGCTCCCCGGGCTGCTCGGCTGCCCCGGCCGGGGACGCGCTGCCCGCAGCGGAGCGGCCGGACCCGCCGGGCGCTGCCCTGCCCGGGGCCGCCGCTTCCCGGGGGTCCCCGTTGAGAGGAGCCTCCAGGCAGGGGAGCGCTGGCGCTCCCGGCCCGCGGCCGTGTGTCCGTGCCCCCGCGGGGCCGAGAGCGGGGCGGCCCCGCTCAGACGTAGTTCTTCTTGTCGTACTCGCCGTTGGACGTGGGTCGCCGCGGCGCCGAGTACTTGACGGGGAAGGAGGTCTCGTCGCGCTGGGAGCAGGAGCAGCAGCAGATGAGGCAGCCCCCGAAGAGCAGCAGGGCCGTGGCCGCCCAGCCGATGTAGAGCGCGGCCCCCATCTCCCGCTTCTGGGACGGCGGCACGGTGGGGTCGTAGAAGTCGCTGATGACGATGTTGGCGAACCAGCAGAGCGGGACGAGCACCAGGACCCCGCAGAGGATGTAGATGGCTCCGCCGGCGATCACGATGCGGGACTTCATCTTGCCGGGCCGGATGCAGTTGGTGCACTGCGCGCCCACCACGGTCACCATCAGCGCCACCAGCCCCAGCAGCGCCACGATGACGGTGAGCGCCCGGCCCGCCTGCACCTCGGGCGGCAGCGCCAGGATGGAGTCGTACACCTTGCACTGCATCTGCCCCGTGCTCTGCACCACGCAGTTCATCCACAGCCCTTCCCAGATGGTCTGCGCCACCACGATGTTCACGTCGATGAAGGCCGACACCTGCCACATGGGCAGCCCGCAGGCCAGGATCACCCCCACCCAGCCCAGGATGCCCAGCCCCAGCCCCAAAATCTCCAGCGCCGCCGAAGTCATGCCGCTGCCAGCGCTGTCCCGGGGGCTCCGCGGCAAGGACGGGGCTGGGTGCGCTGCGCTCCCCGGCGCTGCCGAGCCGGCTGTGAGCGCCGCGGCCGCGGGCAGCGCTATTTGAGGGGCGCCCGCTCTCCGCCCCCGGCCCTGCCCTGCCCTGCCCTGCCCTGCCGGGGCCGGGGGGGCTGCGGAGCCCCCTCCCGCACGGGGGGGTCCCGCCGCAGCCGGCAGCGCGTCCTTCTGCTCGCCCCGGCCCCCCTGCTCCGGGAGGGGCTCGCAGGAGCGGGAGCTGTTAAGGAGCGCTCCCGGTTATAAGCGTGGGGGCTGAGGGCATCCCGTCGCGGAGTGAGTTCGTCTGCTCGAATTCCTTTCGGTGCCGTTATCTGTGTATTTCCTATTTACTGATAAAGTCCGCAGCCAGACCTTCGGAGAGGTCTTGCCCCAGCGCAGGCACTCAGCGGTGTGGAAGTCCTGGTTAGCGGAATCTAATTGATCATTTCCCAGAACACCAAGTGTACTGACTGACCCGCACAGCTTTCTCCTGCACGCTGTGACAGGCAGGCAAAAGTTAAGAAAGCACCACCAAACAGATTTCACAGGTTATTCTGAGTTGGAAGGGACCCACAAGGATCATCGAGTCCAAATCTTAAGTGAATAGCCCATACAGGGATTGAACCCACAACCATGGTACTATCATATGTCTGTACTTGAAGACAGACAAGCCCCACTAATTCTGACAGAAAAAATACCTTCAAAATACATTTTTTAACTAATTAGTCTCATATTCTCTACTTAAGTGAGACTTTGATAAATAAAATACTGTAGCATTTGCCTACACGTTTGCTCATATTTCTAATGTTGCTCTTCCAGAATAAAATATTCACTTACAATGCTTAGGAACCACCCTGAAAATGGAAGAGCTTTTAATATGGGATCTGCATGTCACCTGTCAGTACCAGTAGACAGATTCTCAGTTTGGTCCAGGAAGAATAATTGCTTTTAGCTTATACCAGGTGTGAAACCATTTTTTTCTGATACTGAAGCCAAGAGCAAAGCATACCATTTAAATATGTCACCACAAAGATTCCAAACTTGACTTTACTCTTTTAATAGTTGGAGTACGTTTGGAATCTTTATGGTATGTTGCTGAGTTATGTGCCCATATCAAAAAGGGTGTATTTACAAGAGGTTTCATCGTCAGGCCATGCAGACATTGTAATTGCTGCAGTCTCTTCATGGACCACTGGAGTTTTGGATTGCTCTTGCAAAAGCAGCCTGGGTTCAGTCCCTGCAGGCAATGGCAGCTCACAGCCCCCCGGGCTGGCAGCGAGTGTTTGTGGTGTGAATGCTGTGTTACAGTCCAGCAGAAAGAGAACTGACCCCACCAGCTGCCTCACAGCACTCACAACTGTTCGCTCACTGTGCCCCAGTGCCTTCCACCATGTGCCCTGAGAAAGGCTTGTTTTGACTGCAATAAGTTTAAATGTTTTAGACAAAACTGAAAGTTATGTTCACCCTGACTTTTGAACTGGTTTGGCTTTTTGTGGATTTAGTTTCAGTCAGCCCAAAGTATCCTAGTGTAGAGGAGATTGCAGAGTTTGAAAATATCACATTTCCTGCCTCTACATAAGTGGTTTTCTCTGTTGCACAGTAACTTACAGCATGTATTGTGGCATGCAGAGGTTTGTGATGGAAATCTGGAGACTGATATGAGTGCAGCATGAATGGAGAAGTCCACATGGGAAGCAGAAGCAGCAGAAGAAAGGATAAGCCAAGGTTGCAGGAGTCACATGGATTGCCAGCTGAGGATGTGACTGCTGAGGTGACACGGAGCAGTGCCCGGAGCACATCCTGAGTGGTGACTCGTCTGCAGAAGACCCTGGCATAGTAACAGCAGGATGACAACAAGGTCACAGTACACTCACTGGATGTGGCCTTTCACTTCTTCTGTTTTTCCCAACCAGAAGACAAACTTTTAGCCATAAGACACCAAAAAAAAAGGAAACAAAAGAACCGTCAGCAGCTTTGTGGACTGTGGTGTAGGACATGCTGACACATGACAACTGCAGCCTTCCATTGATTATCTCTGCATGACGAGCTGTAAACATTTCTAGCATGGAAAATGTCTTCCTAACAAAGACTGCCTGGCAAACGGAGTTCAGAGGATTTATCTCCTCTCTCAGCTGTATATGAAATACATACAGTTTACTGCAGTTATTCAAAACTGCAAATTCCAGTGTGCAAGTCCAGGAGGAATGTGTGACTGGGGCTGTGCAGTCTGTCAAACTGAGGCTGCTTACAATCACTCAGAAGAGTCCCTGGTGTCAGGGAGGGGAGAACGTGCAAAAGAAGCATCCACGGAGACAGAGATGTCTCAGAGGTGAACAGGAAGAAACCCAGAGCACGGACTGAAACAGAACAACATCTGTATTTATGATGATAATAGTGATTATATGGAAAACGGCACAGAAGAACAATTAAGAAAGGGGGAGAAATGCCAGTTATCTTAGCCCACAAGCGCAGGAAAGCCCCACCCTTGCCACTTGCCCGGGAGCACGGAACTCGGAGTTTCCTCCGATAGATGGTCTGTGCCGGCCGGGAGGCACCGACGGGGCCAGTGCAGCTGCCCGGCCTTGGGGCTGAGATGGGAAACTACTGCGAGGCTTGTTTCACCTCTGCAGCCCTCACCCCACCTTTCCTTGCTACCTGTAACCCGGCAACCGATTCCTACAAATCGCTTAATCCAAGGCAATTATTTCTCTGGGGAAATGCATGCTTAATAATCACACAGCAACTGGACCTTTCTGCTTACAGGTATTTCCAGTGCTGGTATTTCACCTTTGTCTGTTTGTTCCTTTTCCTTACCCCAGATATTAGCTTTTATCCTGGTTGCTGGCAACAGCCTCCATTTTAATTACTCTGTTCCCTGATCCCAAACGTCTGTTGCACAGACTGCCTCGAGTGAGACCGTGGGTACAAGGTGCTCACAGGTCTGCTCGCCTGCCTTACCAGCACCCTGCCCGGCCCGAGGGCCCCTCCAGCTCCGGCACATCGTGCTTTCTGATGGCTGTCCAGTGTCACAGCACTGAAAATTAAACTCTCAGAAATGAACGGGGTCTGTTTCTGAAAAGGAAACACGCATCAGCACGATGTTTTACACTTGGGATGTTAAGTAAAGAAAATCGCTGCTTGTAAGTTAAATCCTCGCTGCAAACGTCTGGGTTCCTTTAAACTCCAAAGCACAATGTTCTTGCGGCCAAGTAACTCTAACAAATGACCATTCATGTAATTCCATCTATTTCTGCTCCAGTTATGTATTAATTAAATTATTCTAGGGGGATGCTTAGGGGGGCTTTACAGCCCGTGAAAATGGGAGGAAGTGGTATTCAAGCTGAGAACAATTGCACAGGAGCTGTGCTATAGCAAGAGGGGCTTTGGGATTAGAGGTGATTGTGTTTTTGCTCTTTTCCTGACGTAATCAGGACAAACACTAGGCACGGAGTTGCTGGGAGGGCTGCTAAGGGGGGTCCAGGCTCTCCCCAGCATTGCTTGTCGTGGTGCACAAACCCTGTCCCGTGGACAGAAGGGCTGTGCCCAGTCCTCCAGGCTTGCCAGGGTGGGCTCAGCCCCGAGGCATCCCACCAGCACTGTTGGCATAGATTTGCCTTTGGGCACCTGAAATAAAGTCTGCAGAGCACGCTTGGTTTTTAACTTTTGGAGTGTCCCTCGCCCAAGTGTTTCTGCTCTTTCTCATCCCTAAAATATTAAGCATCTAGAAGACAGAGAGGAAAATGACATTTAGGATCAATCTTATGCACAAACCTAGTATTGTTTGTGTGAATAAGACGGAGTATGAGTCAAAGGATTAATTGAAAGCCCAGTGATCTCGAGACAGCTTACCATAACTTTTGGATCAGACATAAGCAAAGGTGAAGAATTAGGAATCCTATTAGAGATTGATTTTGTGCCATATTTTGTATTTTAATTAGTGCTAAAATAACGGAAAGGAGATTTACAAATACAGAGTGGGTAGGCAAGGCTGTTCTTTATTTAGAAAGCTTGAGGTTTCTTAGTGAAGATTACTCCTTTCTGAATTATCCTTTAAACTCTTAACTCTTTTCCCAAGAGAAGAGATTTAGTTGGAGTTTGAGTGCACATTCCACAGTAAGATAGGGCTCCAGGAAGTTCTTCCATGTCAGCAGTGCCAATGTGTCTTCAGACCAGTGTTGCACATCAGATGACCGGCACACAGGAATGAGTCCTTGTCAAATGAGCAGGTTATTACAGAATGGAAGTGCACAATTTTACCATAGGACTTATTTAAAGTCCTTAAAGGACTCATTTATTTTGGAAACAAGCAGAAGTGGTTAACATGACATTGTTACTTCCTCTCTTAGATCATCTTTTCAGCAAAGAGAAACAGTGATTTAAAAGTCAGGCCAGAATTTTGCAAGAGGAACCAGTAGTGCTCAATGACTGGTGCTAATGATGAAGAATCCAACACTTTTTTTAGTACAAGTGTTGCTGCTGCCCTTCAGGATTGGGAAGCGGGTGCCCACGCTGCTGGGAAAATAGTGAAAGAGGTGATGAATCTGCTTCCAGCCTTCACGTATTTGCTGTATATCCCTTCCCAAACAGTTGCCCCAGCCCTGTTTCACACACACCCTGTGCCTGGAGGCAGCCTGGAGCCTGGGCCTGGCTGGGCCACGCCTGGTGGGAATCCTGAGACAACGTTACACTTTCCTCACACGAGGATGGCATTAATTGTGCTAAACCATCATCAGAACGAAGTTCCACATCTTCCTACTTGAATTCTTTCACACGCAAACTTCTTGATCAGCATTTGAAGCTTCCCAGTGTTGGAATCGATCCTCATGTCTCCGTGTGTTATAAAAGCACGCCCTGATGGGAACGTTTCCCGTCACCCTGGTCAGGACCAGCTGGGCTGCACTGGTGAGGAGCTGGGCACCCACCTCTTCAGCACCTTGTTTCCTGAATTTGGCTTTCCAGGGAACACTGCAGTGCCACTGGACAGCCATAACTCTGTGTTAACGGTGTTCCTGGACAGCTGATATGGTGAACGAGAGCCCTTTCCCAAAGCCTAGAATGTCACGTCTGCAGGTGAGCATAAAAGGTTTGATCGTCCTGCTCATCAAAAGATCACACTGAATATGCTTAGGCCAAGGCACTGAAAGAGTTCTCTTTAATGCTGTGGGCAGCTCTTGGGAATGTATTAAAGCCTGGATAGACGGGGGGGCACGGGAATATTGTTTCATACCTAATGCTCCAGCCTTCCTCACCTTTCCTTCAGCAGAGCTGCAGGCTGATTTTATCCTCCCCAGAGTTTGCCTCCTTCCACAGACTGCAGTGTACCAGGATCCTGGCAATCTCTTTCCCATGTAATTCTTGGGAAGTCACACGGTGCCTGACATACAGATGACAGTCTGTAAGCAACAGTCAGCAAGGACAAGTGCCATTGTTTTAAATACACATTGCAAATGTTGGAAGTAATTAGTAAAGACATGACCGTCAAGTTACTGAAACCCATTCAGGGTTAGTGATGGGAAAGGTACTATATTTATATTGTGTCCCAGGAAATCTGCATTCCTGAGAACACCTGAGAGGTTTGGCACATCTCCTTTCATTGTGAGGGATTTCTTCTCGGCAGTGCTGTCCCTGTTCTTAACAAGACACGTCTGAGACATTTCCCTGTTTTGGGGAAAAACATGCATCTGTCTTGTCAATCGTGATTTCATTCTTGAAAGTGAACGTGGTTACCAGTAAGAGGAAAGCATGGCTGTCATTGGTGGAAAGATGTAAAATGTCTCAAACACTGGAGAGTATTTGTAGGTTCTTTTTGCTGCTTCTTCATTGCCATAAGTAACATCTTGAAAAGGAGGGTTTGTACATGCTTGTAAGTGCAAAAGAAACACTTCTGTCTCTCTGAGACTGCTGTAAGTCAAACATAATGTTCATTTCCTGTAGTGTGTCACTACAAGTGAGGTTTGGGGGTTCTTTTTGCAGCAAGCGAAAATACTTATCTGTTGCAGGCTTTCTTACGGATTTCTGGATAACTTGTAAAGTAGCTTGTGTCAATAAATCCTGGTGCATCCACAGATAGTGGCTTCCTGTTTGTGCACTGCCAGAGCTCCAGCTCTGAGCTGAGGACTTCAGAAGGGCTCAGCAGAGAGACCAGCTTTCTGATATTTCTGACTGCTGATGCAGCACCTCTGTAAAAACACAGAAAATTTGAGATGTTACAGTGGTTCTCCCTGTTAGTGATTCCACAGATAGAGCCCTGCACAGAAGAGCGTTGTGATCAAATCAGCAGTTTACCAAATATGAACAGGCAATGGGAAGTTTGCCCTTAAATTTCTGTCTGTCAGCACACCCAAATCGTAACAATTAACCCAGGGAATATCTAAGTTACTGTATCTGACGTGCACGACTTTTTTCTCTGGTAATCCTTTAACAGAGGATGTCACCTACAGCGTGCAGCTCTCGTGTAGTTATTTCGGAAAGGTTTGGACCTGGAGCCACGTACTGTGACTTGGCAAAGCACACACAAATATTCTGAATCAAACTAACTGAAACCTTATGGAAATGAAAAGAATTTACACGTATGGATAAGAATAAGTTGTTTAATCGGGACTTGAGTAATTTTATCTCCAAGGAGGACTGGGAGAGTTCAAGGTGCTCAGTGTCTTACAGTAGTGGGCCCATTTCTTCATTAACTGCTTTTATAGTGCAGTCATCAAAGCAATCACACAAAATTTTAGGCTCAACTTTCAAACATTCAGCTACGTGAGGAACAGACTGAATTAAAATATAATCAAGTTAAAAGGGATCCTACAACTAAAAAAAAGACAGCTTTATTTTGTCTAAGCAGCATAAATCAGTAAGACACCATTTTGTCTGGTAAGGACCAGAACAAAAGACACCTAATGTCTTTTGCTGAATGGATGAGATATTCTAACTTGCTAAGATGTGACTCCACACAAAGTTAATATTTGAATTCAAGGAAGGGCTTTAATTGTGCTTTTGATAGTGTAAACCCAGATGTATCAGGAACTTTTATAAAGGCATTGGAACTTCCAAGGGAAGAATTAAACAAAATTCTTTTAGAAATAATAATTCTGGGAATAAGTGATTCACAGTCACTGCCGTTCACAGCATGAACTTTTCTACACTATTTAACCATTTAGGAAGAACAGTTTCCAATAGAGCCATTTCTTCTGTCTGCACCTCTGCTAACACTAGGGTGAGAAGGAACATGCAGGACATGTTTTGTGGGCCTGCATTTGCTGTAGGTGTCCGCAGTTCTCAGCATTTCTTAGCCACACCCCCAAATAGTTCCACTTCTGCTGCTTGGAGTTCCTACAGTTGTGGCTCATAACGAGTCTCGTAAAAGGTTACGAAAGTAACAAAAGCACATTTTTCTCCAAGTGCATAACACTGTAACACTCACTGTCACAGGATGCTCTGTAGTGCCAGGAGCTGAGATGGGTTCAAAAAGCAAGAACTAAAATTCAAGGAAGAGAAAACCACCGAGATAAAACCTCTGGCTCAGGAAGCTGCCGAGCTCCAGAGCGGCGGAAGCCGGGAGGAAACCCAGGCACGGAGCTGCTTTTATCTGATCCTCAGCGTCTGCTCCTGGGCCCTGCAGAGCCGGGCTGTGCCTGCAGCTGGCCTCTGCTCTTACCCCAGCTGCCCTTCCTTACATCACTCCCTGGCACAGTGAGACTTCTTGGGGAGGACTGTGACCTCCCTGAACGTTCTGCGAGACGGTTGGTCAGCGATCTGATCCGGCCGTGGCCGGGGAAAACTTTCATCCCTATTGCCTCAATAATGGGCTGTTGGAAACGACTGGAGGCTGTTTCACCCACTGCACTAAATCCTGCCACAGGAAAGCAGTGACAGTCATGGGAAAGCACGGACTTCCACTTGACTCTGTGTTGATGGCAGTCTGTGGCTTGGCATTGTCTGTCTTAATATCTTATAATTTCTTCAGATGGGAAAGGGTTACTTGTAATAGCAGTGCGTGTGTGCAAAACATTGTGTCCATCACAGCGTTCTAATGTAGTGAAAGAAAAAACTGCCTTGGTCGTTCCTCCGGTGATAGGAGAAAACACCTCTTTGGAAATCCATGGAGTAATTTTAAATAACACCTTAACTTCTGAAGAAGACTGAAATTCCATGGTTTAACTCCTCCAAGGATGTACTGTGTAACAGAACTTGGTGTTACAACGTTACACTTCGTCCCAGGAAATGGGACTTGGTTGTGCTTTCTCTGGCTTTTATCTGGTTCTTACTCAGATTACATCAATGCACAGTTGACAATATAAGCACAATGTGAATTAGCAAATAATGCCACTCTGCCTTCAGCGGCATTTGCTTCACTTCCACGTTTTCCTGTTATGAGCTGCAATCCTGTTTGCTTTATGGATGGAAATGCAGAAAAAACAGGAATGTGCTGCTTGGTGTTCAGAATTGTGGGCCAAAAGATTCGCTGCTGGGTCACACATACAAACTGCCCTGTGCATGGACGGCCAGGAACTTTCCTGGACATGGTTCCTGCAGGTGGAAGGTTGGAAAAAGCCTTCCCTGAACTTCTGCTGACAGAGTTCTAGCTTAGGCGGTGTTGAGCATTCGAGCTGTGTAGCAGTTTCCCCGTGAGAAGGTGATTTATTTCTGTACTCTGACTGCAGGTATCACCGACACCCCAGCTTTGCCTGCTGCATCCCCCCAGCGCCGAGGGCCCCGAGCCTGGAGGAACGCCAAGAGCGAAGGGCACAGCGCAGTAAAACACGGACACTGGAACCTCTCCGCGATGTCTGGGAGGGAAACTCGCTCCCCGTGCGAATGAGCAGCCGAAAGACCAGCCGGCTGGTGTTACACACGGCTGGCAGCCGAGAGCTGGATTTGCCGGTGGCTGTTCACCCGCGAAGGGTGAGTGTCCTGGTTATGGGACAAGGGTAAATTCCCGACCAGCGGAGGGTCCTTTTCCTGAGTTGTAGCTCCACGTGTAAGATCCCAGAGAAACAGGACAC
>JAWMRA010000036.1:6249220-6331784 GCA_035584735.1 Pseudotriccus pelzelni
CGCGGCTCGGCTCGGCTCGGCTCGGCTCGGCTCCGGTCGGCTCGGCTCGGCTCGGCTCGGCTCGGCTCGGCTCAGGTCGGCTCGGCTCGGCTCGGCTCGGCTCGGCTCGGCTCAGGTCGGCTCGGCTCGGCTCGGCTCGGCTCGGCTCAGCTCAGGTCGGCTCGGCCCGGCTCGGCTCGGCCCGGCTCAGCTCAGCCCGGCGCTGCGGGGGAGGCGGGCGCTCGGCCGCGGTGGCGTGTGGGACGCGGGCGGATCGCGGCCTGGCGGGCTCGGGGCCGTGAGGGCCGTGAGGGCTCGGCGCTCAGGTGAGGGCCGTGAGGGCTCGGCGCTCAGGTGAGG
Organism: Pseudotriccus pelzelni; assembly: GCA_035584735.1. NCBI lineage: Eukaryota > Metazoa > Chordata > Aves > Passeriformes > Tyrannidae > Pseudotriccus > Pseudotriccus pelzelni. The sequence continues at coordinate 6,249,560 of JAWMRA010000036.1, forward strand.
GCGGGGAACAGCGCCCCGGGGCTCGGCCCGGTGGGTGCGGGAGGTGCCGCGGGGCAGGCCCGCCGGGCCGCGCTCGCCCCGGGCCGGGCGTACCGTGGGCTGTGGGCAGGGCCGCGGGGCGGCCGGGAGGTGCCGGCTCCGCTGGCGTTGCGGGGCGGCCTGCGGGCTCGCCGCGGCGGGACGGGCCGTGCTGCCGGGGGGACACGGCCACAGAGCCGGCCACAGAGCCGGGCACCGCCTCGCTCCTCGGTTGGGTCCTCTTCAGCCTTCCACTGCTGTCTGCGTGCAGGTCGGAGGCTTCGTGGTGCCACGGGACTTCAGCGCCGTTTGGAAGCGATTTAAAATACAAACTTAATCGGTTTGCTGTGCTTTGCCGGTACGTGCACAATTGTACCTGAGTTCTGTGGGTGCGAGGCACAGCTGCCTGTGTGCTGATGAGTGCATGTGGCTAATGCGTTTGGCTTTCTCCTCGGAAAAAGTCCGTGCTTTTCACGTTTCCAGGTCTGTTTCACAGTAATTTTCTGACACAGAAACTAAAAAAACACAGTCAAAAGCTGCCTGCATGGGAAGCACATCACCCCCAAAGCTGATCGTTAATGAGAACAGTATCACCGCCTCCTTCGTGCTTTTTAAGTGACTGTGCTCACTGATAAAACAGTAAGGAACGGTGTCTAGAGTAATATTATACTGTTGAAGTGGGACTTTAAATAAAATATTTAGGATCAGAGCTTTAGATTCATGCACTGCTTTTTCTTGACCAGTGCTCGCACAGGTGGGTCTCTCTGACTTGCCCGGTCCTTGCTCCTTGTGCTGTGCACGCGTGCTGGGAAATCACAGGCACGTCCCAGGTTTTGATGCATTCCCAGTAATAATCTGTGTGGAGCGTCCTTCGTTCAAATCCAGCACCAGAGTGGAGTCTGTGGGACCTGTGAGCACTGAGCTCTCGTGCAGAGCCAGAGCAGTGGCTCATACTTGGGGTGGTCTGTCTGCCAAGGTCACAGCTGGGTTGTGGCCTTCGCTGTGGATTCTGTACTTGGTGAGAATGATACAGTCATTTTCCTGAGTGAGAGTAATGCAGAATGGCTGATGTTTAAAAGAGAATACCTTCAATTGGTAACACCTGTTTCTGATGAGGAAAATGAAATCATCTGTGATTGTTGATCCAGGGGGAGTGATGGGAGGGGAGGTTTCCCCCCCTCAGAGATGAGGATGTGCCAGGAACAAAGCACGGCACACGGAACAGGCTCTGCTGGACACACTTGTTTGGTAGAATTCAGTGATTCACCACTTGGAATGAGTAAGCTACCAAAAAAAAAGTTAACTGTTTTGTATTTGTATCTCTGTATCCAGCTTGGAATACAGTGAGAAAATGTCTACTTTTCAAGTAGCTTCTTTGGTTCTCTATGTGCAAGACACTTGGTAAAGTTATATTTTTTTGTTTTTTATTCTTATTGGTGTGCTTCAGTACTTGACTGACAATTCTTCCTGGAGTTTTGTAGTGCTTTTCGCGAGAAACCACAAATACTGGTATTTCACTGACATATTCCTGGTGTTTTTCTGTCTGCTCTGAGTCTGAAAAGTAACTTCAGAATGCTGATGTTTTTGAGACCGTTTCCAGCCCTGGGAAACCTGCTTAAGTCTTTACTGCTTTCTGTAGTTCCTTGTTAGGTTATTAAATACTTCTGAAAAAGTATCAGAGTTAGATAATCTCAGATGGAAAGAAAGAAGCCTCATTTGAGAAATGGGGAGGGCTGTTCTGCTTGTAGAGATGGTTGTGAGGTCACTCTGAAGTGATTATTTAAAAATGTTGTTTGATATCCTTATATGGAAACATGTTTCTTGGTGCTTGCTTTGTGTGGTTCCTATTAAGCAGCTCCCAGTCTGCCTGTTCCTAACAGTTTACTTCTTGCATCCTGACAGGAACAAAGGAAATGACCCGTTTTCCTTCCCCTCTCTTTTCTCTCACCGGAATACTGTTCTCAGCAGAAGAGGGAGGGATGGCACGTTCCAGGGCTCTGTGTTTGCAGAGGAGGAGCTGGAACTGAGCTTAGTGGCAGTTTGCTCCCTTTGGTTGCCGGACATCACATCGTTCAGGATAGGAATTTGTTGGGATCCGAAATGAAACTTTGCTACATTATGCCCCGTTGGAAAACAGACCTGGACATTCCTATACTGGAGCACAGTGTCCTTTTCTCCTTTAGGCCTGCTAGATAGGGCCCAGAATTATTTACAAATAAAGTTTCTCTGCTTTTTGCTAGTTATTGCAATTGTATCTTACTATTCCTTTCTCTGTGTACTGTTTTGTCTGTGCTGCTTTGCTTATCTTGTACTGATTGAAACAGGACTCAGAAAATCCAAAGAGAACAGAACAGGGTCTGATTTGCCTTAGTTATGTTTTTTATACGTTTTTATTCTGGAAAATTGATGAGGAATTAAATATTCCAGTTTCCAGTCGAGGGACTGCCCAGAGTGTAGCCAGAGGCTCACTTCAGGTGGCTTTGCAGTTTGGCTCAGCTGTGTGCAGGCAGAGTTCAGGATTTCAGGGGTCGCTGATGCCCAGCGTGGGCTGGTTCAGCACCGGGTTCTCAGCTGGAGCAGTGCTGTGGATGCTGTGGGTGTTTGGTGCTGCAAGGAGATTTAACAGGGGGCGTTTTGCTGCTGATTTGCACTGTATGGGAAAGCTTCGGGAGGACGGCACATGGCCATCTGGGGAAGGGGGTTGGTTGAATGATTTTCGAGCAAACCTCACGAGGGCAGTATTAGGAACTGCAAAGTGTGGTGGCTGAGTAACTGAGCTCCCAGATGAACCCCGGTGCCTTAATAAGTGTTGTGGAGCAGCAGGTGTTTTTTGTGGGTGCTTTTTTTGTGTGTGTGTGTTTGTTTTCATGGTTGTTGTTGAGGTAACTTTTAGTTAGAATATTTCTATTCTGACATAATACAGTGGGAGATGACCAACAGGCTGCCTGTTGCCACAGTCGTGATGTGATCAGAGCAGCTGTGCTGCAGCTTTGGCTACGGAAACTTTTTGGTCAGAGGAAGACAAGGTGAATATGGTTTGCCCTTTAGGAAACAGGTTTTGTAAGTTTTATAGTTGTGGGACAAATTATTGTGAATGTAACTTTTTATGGGAGGCTGATTTTGAAGCCAAGTGTGTCACAGTCAGCTGACAATGATTTTGACTCTTCCGCTTCTTAATCAAGTAACTTGGATGATGCCACAATGGACGTGACTCTGCTGTCAGCTTAAAGCAGAAGCAGTTAGACAGTTTGCCATACATATTGAAACCTGAATCGTTCCCCCTCCTTCCACAGACAGCTGGTTTGGGGGTTTCTCATCTGGCATCACTGTGGGAGACAGGCCAGGTCTATCTACATTAGCACTCAGTGGCTTTTTATGAATTTTTCTAGACTCTTGAATTTTGTTACTGATTTTATAGACAAGGTGACGACAGAGGTTTCCAAACGTAGAAAGAAGATGTGGCCAGAGCAAAGGGTTACACCTTCAGTGAGACTGTGACTGTCTTGAAGGATCTGGAGCAGTGGTTGGCTGGAGGCTGGAGTGAGTCCTTGCATATTGGTCAAAGAAGAATAAGCTCTGGTTTTTCAGAAGCGTTCTTAAGGGTTTCTTTACAGGTTCCCAGACTGTTTTGAGGAATACCCAATTAGGGGTTGCCAGAAGATGGTTAGGATCAGGACCTCCCTGTTTTCCAGGCAGTGGATGTTTTATTAGGTTTTCATTAGCAAGGAACCGAGCCTGGGTATGGGGGAAAAGTAGTCGAGGGAGAAAGGCCTTCTTTTCTTCCGGGGTGCCTGGCATCTGCATGGCTGGCAGGACTTAAACACCCAGCTGAAAGCATGTTTGCTTTAAAACTCCAAATGGCAATTATGCCAACTTTGCTTTTCCTCAGGCCAGAGTGTGTCTCTGCTGGGGTTTGACTGTCAAAATGCCAGTATCAGAAACTGGCCTGTGTCCTGCTAACATGACTCCTGCTGCCCCGCAGGAAAGCGTTTGTGTCTGAGCACACAGGTGCCTGCACAGGTCACTTCCCTGCTTTCCCAGGCCAGAGCTGCACTGCCAACAGACCAAGCTGGGAAGTGCTCCTGCCACTCGAGCATTTCCTGCCCCTGCTCAGGGGCTGCTCTGAGTGAAAGGGCCTCCCTGCTGCCCTGATAACTCATCTGCGGCACAGCTGACATCCCTGGGTAACGAGATAAGGGCTTGCCAAAACCCCGCTCTTCTGGGTGTCTGAAACCAGAGAACAAATCTTTTTGATTGTTCCTCATGTCAGGGCGAGTTTTCATGTCCAGAATGGGTCAGCCAAGTGTGTCCTTTTCAGCAACAGGACTTTGAAGTGACTGGGAATAATGTTATGTTCTGACCCTTACCTGGGAATCGTGTGGGTGTCCTGTTCTCATGGGAATTGTTGTGTAATTTTTGGACAACAGTTACATTACGCTCACCTGTTTGTAAACTGTATTTAAGAGAAATATAGTAAGTCAAAAGGGTAAAAATTGAAAGAAAAAGGACCTCCTTGTGCTGTTATGTCGCAACCACGGTTGGGAACAGAGAATATTTGAATTTCAGGTTTCATTAGCTCATTGCAGAATCAGGGAACTTAAAAAAGCGTTCCATCGGGAGTGCCGTGCCTGCTCAGCAGTAGCTTTCAGTTGATAATTTTCCTTCTTTAAACATAGGATGGATGAAAGTTTGTTGTGATACTGAATTTTAATTTGCACTCTAAAGGAATATCTGTTTTGAAACTTTTAAGTATTTAAATGAAGTACTCTGGTTTTGATAATCACATGGAACTTCTGTCAGAAGCAGACATTTTGATTGTGGCATGTTTATTGTGGTAATCCTTGCGTATGTGACGTTTCGTTCTCCTAGAATAAAATGTGATTTTTATATGCAGGTGATCAGTTCAGAATTAAAATGAATGTAATCTTCAAGTCAGCTAACATGCATTATGGCTTTTTTCTCCCCAGTGTCTGAAACTTGGAGTGCCGAAACATGTCTCAGTCAGGTGAAAAAGTGAAGGTAAAGAGATGGCTGCATAGCCAAAATTTTGTTTAGAATCCGTTCAACTTCTGAAAATACTCATGGTTTTAATGAAGTGGTAAAATTGTGAATAAATGATACCTTATTGCTGCAGATGTGTTCCTTAAAAGGAACTGTTTAGTAGAAATGGAGCTTGCATGTGATTCTCGTCACAGGATTCCTGGTGTTTGCTACGCAGTTAAAATGGTACTTTTACCTCAGGAAACTTCATTTGACAAACTTTCATTTCTAGTGTTTTCGCCCACCTGGGTGGGCTTTATGAGGATTGTAAGCAAATAAATAATTACCTTTTAAGCTGTACCCCTCTGCCCCACTGGAAGTGCCTGGCATTGTATAAAAAGTGTTCTCATCATAAATTCATCTGTTTAGAAAACCTCTGATTCCTGGTAGTTCATAGGTCCCTAAGTCCAGTGGCTGCAGTTCTTGTTTAGGCTCCCACCAGGTTTTCAGTCAATGGATAACAGATGGTGAAGAAGCCTGCTCTGTTTATAGCCCAGATCTCTTTGATAAGTTTTTCAGGCATGTTTCTTTTTCCTGCTTTTGTGTTAGAAGTTAAAGATTGTGAAGATAGGTGAGCACCTTATCAAGCAAAAGGTGCATCTCTGTGTGACTGTATCTTGGTAATCCCTGCACTGGTACAATGTCCCTGGATTTTACCTGGGAGCATATCCATTATTTTTATAGCAGATAGTAGCAACAAATGCTAAATTTTAACAGATTTTTTTTTGGTTTTAGCTGTATTTACATCTTAAGATTGATAACAGTGTGCTCTTGCAAGCTTGCAGATCGTGATTTTATGCAAGGGGAGACTTTGGTTTGTGTAGCCCAAGGTCGTTATGTGGTTTCTGTTGATGTATCAGCCTGCTTGGCAAATGGGCCTGTTTCATGGTCTGCGCCTTAGTGTGTAGAATCAGCTGAACTCGTTTTCAACTTTTAAGGGGGAAAAGGATCTCATTTATACCCAACCTGTGCTTTCTTGTCAGTTTTCCGACTCGGCAGGCTACGTGGGCTTTGCTAACCTGCCCAACCAGGTGCACAGGAAATCTGTGAAGAAGGGCTTTGAGTTCACACTGATGGTGGTTGGTAAGTCACTTCTTTAAGTATTTTTGGCTGCTATACAACAACAGCAACATTTCTTTGACAGAGATGTCTCTCTCCTCCTACTTAGCAGTTGACTGTTACACAGAAGAAGCTTTGAACCTCTATACTTTCTAATTAAATCTCTTACTGTTTTGTCCTGTTTTGTAGGAGGAAGTATTTGTAGTGGTTAGAGATGATGACTTTGAGCCAGCAGGACATTTCTGTGTTCCTGACTCACTGTCAGATGATAGGGATAGTTGTTTAATCTTGCTTTGACTCTTTTTCCCCGACTCAAGGCTTGAATGCACGTGGCCAGTATCGTACTGTTGAAATGGTGATGCTGCTGTTGTGTTTTCTGCTGTTCTGTACTGGCTCACTTATGTGTCATAGATAAACCCGTAATTTCATAAATAATGAATAATGATAAATCTTGCCTGATCTGTTAATGAGCTTCTGTGTCTTTGATGGAGAGTCCTTTAGGCACAAAGGTCTTCCAAGTGACATGTTGAATTATATCTGCATTGGATCAGTTTAATGTTGCACAAGTGCAAAGGGAGCACACAGTACTGTCACTTTTCTGTAGCAGTTATTGAAAAATGAAAATGAGAGGAGATGCAGAACACTTCTGTCTTATTCCCTGTGCTCTGTAGTACTGTTTAGGATGATTTGGTGGCAGTGTTCAGCAGTGTTTGTGAGATAAAGAGGCAATTTGTGCTAAGTGTAGAGTTATTGTTTCATGTAGTCTGTGATGATAGATAACTTTTCCATCTCTAAGATCAGATTAGTAGCATCTAGAATAATGTGGCCAATTGTTCTAAATGCTGAGTCCTTTGATTCCTTGGGTCAGGAAAAAAGTGGTTTTTTGAAACTCAGATTTAGTAGTTACATTTACAAGTTTGATGTAGGACAAAAATCTGTATGACTTGAAGTTACAGAATTATGAAACTTCTCAGGTGAATTTTGAATGGTTTTGGGTTTCATAGAACATACGCAGGCTCAACTGTAACCTGGACTGTTAGTTCGGGGTTGCTTTACTCGTTCCCTTTCTTAACACTGTTCCAGGTTCAGTTTCTGTTCTATTTCGGAAAACCATAAAGCTCTCAGAAATTTTCAGTGGGAGAGCTACACTCCCAATGTTTGTAAGTTACAGTGAAAAAGTTCTAATTTCCCTTAAGTAACTGAACTATCTCTAGATCTACAACCAAAGTGCTGCGTGACCTTTCAGCTTTTATTGTGACATCTATTACAGTAAACTGAAAATTTTCATGTAACGTTCATGAAAACACTGGAGGCTTGTTTTTCCGGTGTGTTCAAAGTGCTTAGCTGAACCTTTGATGTCTTTATATCAAAAGCTAGGGTGGATCCTGATGAACAAACTTTTTTTCCTCCGTAATGTGGGCCTGAAGAAGGACGAGGGGTTTTAAAAAGCTTGGAGTAAGACGTTTATATGCTTAATAACCTGAATTATTTTGTTTGTAGGTGAGTCTGGCTTAGGAAAATCCACTTTAATTAACAGTCTGTTCCTGACTGATCTTTATCCAGAGCGTTATATTCCTGGAGCTGCAGGTAAGTGTGGTTTTGCAGTTCATCCAGCACACATCCCATAAAACTTCACGTTCTTTCAGTTAACATTGCTCCATTCTGATAACCTCACCCATGACACCCTTTTTTCATGCTGTCTAGATGTATTTTAATCCTCCAAATTATATTTTGTCGAGTTGTCATTTTCTCATTTATTTTCCCTTTCAAAGACTCAGCTTTTGTTTCTTCATCAGTTGTTATTACAAACTGACACCCAAGCCTTTTAGGTCTCCATATACCCAACTCTGGCTTTGCTCCCATTTCCTCTATTGGTTTTTGCCTCTAATGCCTTAAATCCTGGTTAGAGATGTAACTACCTTTTGACAGTCTAGCATGCTTTTGAGTATTCAAATTTTATTTCTGCATATCATTATGAGTAACCCCCTTTTAGTTCATTGCTGCTTTTTATTTACAAAAACGTGGTGTTAAATTTTACCTGCCAGCTTGTTCTTTTTCTTTAGAATATTTGATGTTGTGTCCGTTACAGTACACTCCAGATGGCAGTTCCTCCTCTGTTGCTCTCTCCTGCAGGGGTTTCTGCAGCAATTGCTAGGCATAATAACAATGCAAATGTTCCTTTATTTTAGAGAAAATAGAGAGAACAGTTCAAATCGAAGCTTCCACAGTAGAGATAGAGGAGCGAGGGGTGAAGCTGCGTTTAACAGTAGTTGACACACCAGGATATGGAGATGCCATTAACAGCCAGGACTGGTATGTGTGGAAATGCTGCTTTGTTAATAGAGTGTGTGTCTTCACAAGCTCTGCTCCAGCGTGTCTGTGATGTTCTACAACTTCCACTCTCAACTCTCTAACGCCTTTCTCCGGTTTTTCAGAGGTCTGGTTGGGCTTCTCTAGGCTCCGTATGATTCTGCCTCAAAATGAATAGCCATTCCAATAGGGTGGAATTCTGGGGGGTGGGAATTTTCTGTTTGTCTTTTACTTTCTGTGTCTCTGGCCATCCAGTTTCCATGTTTTTAAGACAGTACTTTTCATTCCCTGTCCTTTATACGTACTGATAGCAATTTGGGTAGCTGCTGTTATGTTTTTTTATGACGAAGTTGCTACTTAGCTCTCCCTGGCCTAAATATTGCTGATAGTCTTTAAAGGGTGAAGTAATTGCCAACAGATCCACTACACAACATACAAAATTGCTTTAGAATAAAGGTCGTGGAAAAAAGAAAAATAGCTAGGAAGGAGCTGGGCAGTTTGTAACAAAATTAGTTCATAAATGGAATTTCCACATAATCATACTCAGGCTGTGGAAAACTGATAACTCTTTTCAAATAAAGATGAGATGTATTACTGTGAGGATGCTTGAATTGCTCCAGTGCAATCAGAAGCTGAATTTTGAATGTTCACATAATTGTCTTTTAAGAAGTGCTAATAATATTTATTTTGCTTAAATATTGACATTTGACACTTTTTTCTGGTGGTAGTGGTAAACCAAAGGCAGACAGAGTGTTACTGTGCAGAGGGAGGAAGCATAAAACTGATACAGGTTGATTTGAGTCCTTCAGTATGAGTTAAAGATCAGGAAAGAGACCGATACCTGATAAAATAAACATCTATAATTCTAATAGACAGAGTTGTAGTCTTGCATTGACAGAATGCTGTGTTATCTGCAGCATTCTGAAGAACACTGTTAGCAGGGCTTTTGTCTTCTTTCTACGGTGTGTCTGTAGGAACACAGCAAAAGTGAAGGCAGGGAAGTTCCATAAGACACTGAATGAAAGTTTGAAAGTGAAGCTCTAGTGAGATTTTTGTTTTCCTCCCACTTTTCCTACTTTATTAAGTTGAAAAAAATTTGAACTGTTGGAATAACACAAAGGCATCTTTCTGGACTGCACCATGGTCTTGGTTATTTTGTGCACTGTTGACTAGAGCTTCCTTCCGCTGGGGCCAGAGCTGAGCAGCCTGTGCATTGTGTTACTGAGAGCTCTTCCTGTTGATTGTGTTCAAATGCCCTTTGTTTATTCTCTTCAGATGTTTCTTAGAGACCTACGTGTTCGGATTTTCCCCCTTTCTTTTTGGAGGCTTGTTGAACAGAGTCATTCCATGGTGATTCAGACCCATGAGAAGAATTTACCGTTTCGTACGTGGTTTTCTGGGGCCAATCTTAAACATCAAAATACATGACAGGAACGAGTAGTGCTTACTAACTACAAAACAAAAAGATGGCGTTAATGACGTCTCTGTAGTCTAACTTTCTTATGTCACACGAGAAGACTGTGAGTCATATTTGACCAAGTCTGTTAATCTTTCCAGGATGTCCCAGGGACTCGCATGGACCGACTCTTTGTTCTGAACTGCAGTGAAGACAAACTCAGTGCGATCACCTTCCTTCCTTGGTAGCTGAGAGGAAGGAGCAAGTTTGTGTTGCTGAACTTCAGTTTGTGTTCAGGAGCATTTCCTGGAGTCATGGTTAACCGGTAGATGGTGCTGATCGTGATCCAAGATTTATAAAGCCCTTTTTTTTTTTGGAGAGGCTGCAAATTGTGCACATGATTTGTTTGTCAGGGTGATGAATTTTACTAAGGCTATTTTTGAACAGATGTCATTGTACTTAAAACAGCCTGTAAGGGAAGGTGGAGGAGAACCACAGTGATAATTTTTTAGATGCCGTCTGAAGCTTTAGTGCTAGCTGGAGATTGTATTCTACAATCAGAGCACACCTAGAATTGCTCATGGCAGCAGTTTAAACATGTTTGGAGAACAGCAAAGTTCTTTGTGGTCGGAGGTTTGACGCATTCGACGTCTTTGCCGTGCATAAGTACACAGGGGTCATGAGAGGAGCATGTCCTTGAAGTAACATCTCTCATGAGACAGAAGAGAGAGGATCTAATCAGGGGAGGAAAAAAATTGCTTGATGCACAGATTTTATGTGAAATCTGGCCTTGAGAGGAGGGCTGACGGAACCAGTGCACAGGTGAACTTGTGGCAGAGTGCTGATCGTGCGCTTTGTTTCGCCTTGCTTGCGGTGTCACAGGTCATTCTTTGAGAGCTGCTCTCTGGCTGATGCTACACTTTTTGGGGTTTTTAAGCTGGCTTAAATGATATTCTGTGGCTTTTGGCAGCTTGATAATATTGTTAGTTTTCCCCCAGTGCGTTTAAATGCAGTGGTTGTGTTGTTTGCTGTTCCAATCCAGGATGTGCTGTAATGACAGCACTGGGGTATCAGCCAGGTGTTTCCCGGAAGTCAGGAGGTACAGGACACTAACACCGTATTTATTGGAAGAATTATAGCTGTTAGAGCAAGAGGACTGCACGTAAACCAACGATACTGCCAGAGAAATGTGTGAGAGTTCTTTCCTATTGTTAGTGGTTTCTGACCTAATATCTGTATGTCTTCAGTCTTATCACCCTTTACCAGCTAAGAGGAGATGTATCAAAGATCAACAGGAACATAACCCATGTTGTTGTATTTCAACCCGTTTAGGTATCGAGATGCTAGCTTTCAAAAGAGCAGCACTAAGGTCAAACCCCGTAAATTCCATGTTTTGCTGTGTTGTCCTCTGTAGTATGACTTAGAGCAGCCAAATCTTGCAAAGATGGAAATGTGTGTGTGTGTGTATATATATATCTATATGCTGCTATGGATTTATTCCTTTTCAATCCAAAAGCTTACTCAACTCTGGAAAATCAAATCCCCTTCCGGACCTCTCCTGTCATTCTTATTACTTTCATTTATTGTCTTCTTTCCAGCTGTGCAGCCTGGGCTGCCCTTGCATTGTTTGCCAGCATTCTGTGTTCCTTTACCACATCACTGCTTTTTTTTCTTTGTCTTATCTGTTTCCCCCTTAAATGTCTCGGTCCAATTTCTGCTTTCTCAGCAACAGAAATATGGACGTTCCTATTTTTCAAGTCAAGCTCTCTACGTAGTTTTTCCCCAAGTAGTTTAAGACATGTTCATGGCACACAATCATCTGCCTAATCTTATCTACATCTGTGTGTTCATTTCCCTTCCCCTGCAGTACTTAATATAAAGTGTCCTTTTATGTTAATGGTGTTTGCAGGTGTCTGCATGCTCTGGAATAGCTTAAAACGATCTTCTTAGTAATGCGTTGTGCTTTCTTTTCTCTCTCTAGTCACTGCTCTTTGTATCTCAATAATCAGTGTAATCACATTTTGTGTTCCTTTACTTCTTTGTAGGGAATGTTTTAAATTGCCTTCAACTAGGTAGGAATTACTTTTCTTTGTCAATAGAAAAGGATTCTGTAAGGTAACAAAAATAGCATAATAAATCATGTGATGCTTGAGTGCATGACTTGCAAATGTATTTGTACTTAATTCAAACAGACTAGAATACCAGAATTTTCATAGTAACTACAGAAACCTGGTTCTAGGGTCAGGGTTGTAACTGAAGAGGATATCCGGGTTATATGTCATTTGTCAGCTGGTTTAAAAACAAATCCTCACCCCCTGCCCCAGAAAAAAAGGCAGAAAAATCCTCTGTCTTCTGGTCCTGCCTGTGTTGTCTCAGCACTGAGTGCTTTTTTTCTGAGCTTCCACTTGAACTTTCTATGCAGTGAACAAAGTGGCTTTAGGCAGAAGTAGGCACTTGATTGTTGTTAGGAAAACATCTTTTGGCGTTATCAAAATATTTTTCCTCAGTACTGGATACAATGCTAGGAAATTGAATTTTTTGTAACAGAAATGTTTTTAATAAAAGTGCGATTCTCCTCCTGTTCTTATCTTTTCGTGATTCTTCTTTTATTATTTTAAAGCTGATGTAAGGTGCCTCTCTCTCTCCCCCCCGTCCCATACCACAGCTTCAAAACAATTATCCAGTACATCGACAACCAGTTTGAGCGATACCTGCATGATGAGAGTGGTCTGAACAGGCGCCACATCATTGACAACAGAGTCCACTGCTGCTTTTACTTCATCTCCCCTTTTGGGCACGGGTAAGAAAACGCTCTGGAGCTTCTGCATTTTAGGGGATTATAGCTTGCTCATAAGTCTGTTTGGTGCCTGAACTGGTAACTTAGCTATTCATTCAGTTGCTTCCCAACCTGTCAGTAAGCCAATGCAATTAAAATGGTCTTTTGGGGATTAATGCTCTCCTCTGCTTTGTCCCCTTTTTGACTTTTAATAGTTTTAAATCAGTCACTACTAATATGGTTTATCACCCAGAAACATAAGCACTTTTAGTATGCAATTTATCTTACAGTGACAATTTTAATTACAACTCAAGCTTTACACAACCAAGGTGATAAGCAAAGGGTACTGACTTAATTTGTTATGGAGATGCCGTTTATGTAGACACTGGAAATAAATATTTTTGTATACATTTGGTCTGTTAAAAAAGCAAACAACACAAAACTCCGTGCCTTTTTAAAATATTTTTTCTCTTTGTTGGCAGGCTGAAGCCATTAGATGTAGAGTTCATGAAGGCCCTTCATGGAAAAGTCAACATTGTGCCTGTGATTGCCAAGGCTGACACGCTGACACTGAAGGAGAGAGAGAGGCTGAAGAGAAGAGTAGGTCTCACATTAGTCAGGAGAACAGAGCAACCCATGCAGTGTTAAAGCCAAATAGAAAGTGATTTCAGACTGAAGAGAGGTGATTGTTATTGGCCAAGGACATAATGTTCAGGAAGTGTGAGGTGGGAAGTCTTCACTGCAGTCTGATGTGCTTTGTCAGTTGATTCAGACCCAGTACAATCATTTGTGAAGATTTGAACCCTACAATCCTGTGAATTTGTATGAGTTTAATAACTTACCCCTTGAGTAGTGTAGAGATAATTAGTACTTCTAAAATGCAGTCTGTGTTTTACACCAGAGTGAACGTTTTCATGGTAAGATTACATCTTAATCTTCTGTATTACATTTCATGACAGTTGTTTTGATTGTGATCCTCTGGCTTCCCATAGGCCTTTAGAATGTTATTGGCTCTTTATTCCAAGTGCCTTCCTGTGGGAGTGCTTTTCTTTTTCCTTGAAGAGGGACTACAGTTTCATTTAACTGGGAAAACAGTATAGTTAAAATCATGTCTGCAAAACAGCCCATTAGCTGAATTCACCCTAAGTAAGAGGATTTGTTTGGGGCTCTTTTGGCTGAGCCAGTGCCACAGTGGCAGATGTGAGCGTGGGTACTCTGGGCTTGTGCACTGCTGCAGTCTGGCAAGGTGAGGCACTGCTGGCACTGCTGTTGTGTTTGTATAAAGCTCAGGGATGTCACAAAGCTTGCCCAAGACATGGAATAAATCCTCTGTCTGAGGAAGTTAAAGCGGGGACAGCTGTGACTGAATGAGCCTTGTCTGCAAAGACAAACATCCACTGAAGGGGGGGAGAGATATTTATAGAGAACTGACCAGCATATGGGGAACGAGGTGAAAGGAGGAAGGAAATTAAAACCAGTCCATTTGTTGAGATAAAAAGGACCTCTAGATCTCGCTGGGAGAAATTCTGTCCAGGCTCTTGAGCTTCTATTTTGTCCCTCCACAAATGCAATAAGGAGGTGACAGGTGCACTGTGTGCAAACTGAAAGCAGTCACAGGGAAGTAATAAAGCACAAATGTGGCTGACTATGCTGGGTTTTGCCTCTCTTTTTCTGTGGCTGTACTGACCTGGTGAAAGATTTTTATCTCGTAGTAATATTGTTTGTGGAGCTGCTGCTTTTTATAAAGTGTAGTTGGTCTTCCAGCAGTGTACTTCAGCTCAGTTTTCATAGGTGCTTATTTGTCAGTTCAGCGTTTGGGACCAGCAGGATGTTGAAAGATTTTAAGGAGGCATTTAAGTGGAACATTAATAATTTACAGTATAATTTACTGGGAATTTGAATGTTCTGCTTTAGCAGTTCAAATACATAAAATAAACTGAATTCAATAGGTTCTAGCTACAGTCATCTTTCACAAAAGCAGTTCTTAGGTGCAATGACGAGGAATAGAGTCTTGCTAGGTTTCAGTACTTGCTGTAATTGTTGGGGGACTCTTATCTGTGCTCTTTTTATCTGCTGATGATGGTTTGTCTTAGGGTCGAGCACAGCGTGGTGGACCAGCTGTTCAACAGTGGCTGCTCTGCACTGTTAACACTGGATTTTAGCTGAAATGTGGCAGCAGCGCAAACAAACGTTTCCCATGTGAATGAACTGCTTATTTTTCAGTACAGTTCTGTAACTAATGTTAGATTGAGGGTTTATGGTGTACATTTATTGTGGAAGATGGAGGTGAATCCCACTTACATATCCTGTGATGAACAGATTGATTTGAAGGCAGCTTCTTGTGACCATATTCAGTGCTAATCCCTGTCCAGCTCTTTCTAGTTTGAGCAAAGTTACTTTTAACTACCTAATCTCTAAAACAGTCTTACCTTGGACATGTGGACACCACATTTATGCATTGTCTAAGCACAACGAGTTGAATGGCATCTGTAGTCTGAGGGAGTGGTTAGGAAACAGGTAAACAAGTTTTCATTATTTTTATACTGCTGGCAAAGGTCACTCTGCAAACTGAGTTTATATTAAGTCAAATGTATAATGTGGTTCCAAAGCTTTGAAAGTCCAAGCTACTGTATATTGTTCTAACTCAAAGCAACTTGGCCAGCAGAGTCTCTAATCAGAATAGGAATCAAAGTGCTGCTTTGCTGACGCAGCTTGAAGCCGTCCTTTTTTTAGATGTTTCTGCCATTTGGCCGTCAATCTGAAGTCAGATGTTTTTGTTTTGCCGCTGTGGACTAAGCAGCAAGATTAGCTTATGGTGCTTGCAGAGGAAACCCAGCTTGGAGTAATTCCTGTTTGGGCTTTCTGGAATTCAAAGTTATTTTTTAAAACTCTTGAGTGGGAAGAAATGCAGGGCAGTTTCACAAGCTGTGCCATGCAAGCCTGCTAAGGAAACATGCTCAAAAGAATGACTTCATGAGAGGAGAACTAATATTTTGACTTTTTTTTTTTTCATTTCCCATGGGAAGGCTAATCTTTAAGAACACAGAATCCTCTGAGGCCAATAAAATTCAGATTTGAAGAAGCAAAATGCTGTTTCATTGTTAGGCCCATAAAATACAGTTTGTTTTTATTGCAATTCTTTTTCCTTTCAGGAAAGCACTAGGTTTAACAGCTGTAATATATTATTCTAGCACCCCTTGCTGTTGGCTTTCCCGTTATTGTTTCACTTGCATTTTATCTTCAAGATCTCAGCCAGGTTAAATGTGCTTTCTTGTTTTATGCATCGCACTGCAGCACTGCCCCACCTATCCCAGCTGTGCATCTTTTATTATCTTTTGGTGACAATTTAGTTCTCTTCCATTTTGCAGAAAGTAACGGCACGCGTTGAGTTAAATGCCATTGTGTCAAGGTAGCTGTTAATTGCTTCTTGGCGACGCTTATTCCCAAATTTCTTTCCTCTTTAAAAAATGCTGCTCTCTGTGTAGATGGGGGCGGGTCATGGTATTTTATTCAGTGTGTGCACGTGTGTGAGTGCGGGGGATGTTTATCCACCTGGCAGGAAAACACTGTCAGGGGAATAGCTGTGCTTCATACATGGTCTTTCCTCTTCTGGTGGTCTGGAGAATTGTTTGGTTTTAAACAGCTGTTTGATAATCCCGTTCTGGTCGGACAGGTTTCATTTAAACCGTAGCTGTTGGTTGCCATCGCGACAGAGGATGGAGGAACCCAACAACAGCCAGAGAAGGCTCGTTGAGACCTCTCATCTGTTTGAAGTCTGCCTGTACCTGTGTTACTGAGTTAATCTCCAGTTACATGTGTAGTAAAGGCATCACAAGCTCTTGCACAGACTTTTCTGAATATTTTTACAGTGACCTCAGCACCCTCCCTGATTTTGCCCAAACCTTGTCCGCTCCAAGAGCTGGTTGGTGCAGTAGTGTGGCTGCTCGGTTCAGGCGCTGTTTGGGGGGGTGCAGTTGCAGCTCCTCAGGGAAAACTGCTCTAGGAAGTTTGCACAGTTCCCCTTTTCTGCCGAAACATCCAAGATGCCTTTGAAGAGAGGCACTGTGGAACCTCAGCATTCTTCATGCTCTCCTCATACCCTTCACTGAGAGAAAATCTTGTCAGTGCATTTGAGGCAGGGACACGAGCTGACTGTAGTATTTTTAGCAGTGTGGCAGCAGAAGATTCTCTCCAGTTTTGAAGAAAAGATTGATTTGGGCCACCTTTTGAAACTGCCCGAGGCGCAGAGTTATTTTGGCTGCTCACCCCTGTGGTGGTTTCATTAGGAAAAGAACTACACAGGAATATGGATACTGTGTTTGTATGTAAATCTCAGACATTAGTGACAGTAAAGAAAACTGTTTAAGAACAGTTTTTTTCTTAGTGGATTTTTAATGACTTTCTCCAGTTTTAAGTGGATAATCAGCTTTTGTCTTTTTTGATTCAAGAGGCAATAGGAGCTGTCTTTTAAATTTTTGTACACAACAAATGCACAAAAATACACTTTGACATGTGGTGAGTGGTTTTGATGCTGTAACTAATGAATTCCTTCTCCAAGTTCATTCCTTTTACTCTTTCTTCGTATTAACCTCACTTTGCTGCTGTCTGCTCTGTATTATGTGCCATGGAAATCTTCTGGCATTTTGTAATCATTTACTTGCTGTGTTTTCTAAAAATGCATTTATCTTTTGTGCCTTTTTAAAAAATCTTTAAGCCTGTGTTATTTGGCACTTTAGACTCTGGATCAGGTGCATAATTGTGACAGACTAGCAAATCAATGATAGATGTTTTTAACTGAATATCTCTTCCTAAAATAAGAATTTATTATTCTTTTTCTGTAAACTTTCAGGTTCTGGATGAGATCTCTGAACATGGCATTAGGATTTATCAGCTCCCTGATGCAGATTCTGATGAAGATGAGGAGTTTAAAGAGCAAACTAGAGTTTTAAAGGCAAGTTTCACTCCTAATTTATTGTTTTGCTACAGTAGTTCTTCAGTCTACAGTATGCCTACGAGGTGTTGAAAATTCCAGTTTTCTTTGGATATTGACTCTGAATTATAATAATTTTTATTCCAGTCTTTGTTTCATCAGCGTTCCAAAGGTAGTGTTGTGATTTTCTTTTCTCTTCTAAAGGAAAAGCCAGTGTTCACCCAGAACTATTATTTGCAGTTTGTGTTCTGACTCAGACGTTTTAACACGCACGGAGGGAGAGAGTGCGTGTTGTGGTTGCTGTATTAATTAACAGCTTTCTCCTGTTCGATCAGATAATAAAGGTTTCACTGCAGTAATTTCCTCTCTATGCTGTGGTACTCGCAAAGGTAGAAGAAGGTGTCTGAAATTCTCTCTGCAGCTCCTTCGGTCTGTGTGTGAAGTGTGTTTCTGCTGGCTGTTCTCCGTGCAGGGCTGTGCCAGGTGACACGTGATGCCCAGACTGTACCTGAACAACACTCAGGCGTTCCTAAAGCACAGAGTCACTTTCTGCCGTGCTTCTGGTCAAACTGATCTGACAAAGCTACAGGTGTTCATTGTGTTGCCTAGAATAGGATTTGTTGCTTTTCTGATGTGGAAGGATTTTAGTAGAGAGCATTTGTCAACATTTCTTTCCCCCCTCTCCTGTCTGTTATTTAAGTCTTTGTGCTTTCTTTAAAAAAAAAAAAGACAAAGTACAGAAATCAACCGGCCAGAAATCAAACCAGTAACTTGTTTTTCTCTGTCTCAACTAGGCAAGCATTCCCTTTGCTGTTATTGGATCCAATCAACTAATTGAGGTGAAGGGGAAAAAAATCAGAGGCCGCCTGTATCCCTGGGGAGTCGTTGAGGTTGAAAATCCGGAGCACAATGATTTCCTGAAGCTGCGCACAATGCTCGTGTGAGTAACGGGACAATGATCCCATCCCTTGTGTGATCTACCTGTGACAGTGGCTGCAGGTACAGCAGCACGAATTCCTTACTCACAACTAGTTCTCAGGGCAGTGCAGAGTGACATTGTAGTCCCCTGCAGCTTTTTTGGCTGCTGTATCCTCTGATCTCCGACTTCAGAAAACGTTTTCTGTATTTTACATTGCCAGATATATGGGGGTTTATGCCTTTATGGGAACTGATTTGATGGCTTGACATTTCAGGTGAAGTTTTGTTGTAGTGCAGTCGGTGGGGCAGGGAAGCTTTTAAAATATTATTGCAAGTGAAAAGCATTCTTAAAAGCGCAGTGCAGCTTTCCTGGCAGTGTAGGAACACCTCTGTTACGCGTGATGCCCCGCCCCGTTCTGATTGCAGCTGATACGGATATTCTGCCTGCCTAAATGGGTTTCAGGGAGTTTCTTTGAAAATGATGTTACGCTGTTGTTGGACATGGAATTCCATTGTGTCGTTCCGAATTCAGTCTGGCTGGGCAGGGATTGCCCTCTGCTGGGCACTGGGAGCAAGCGGGGTTTCCTTTTCCTTGACAGCTGGAAATTGTTAGGCAGTGTCAGCTGGTGTGTGAGCCGAGGAGCTCCACCTAGTTCTCAGTAACAAAGTGTACTTAACAGCACCTCAGAGTCATCACATACTTTAGGAATGAAAGGATTTTTCTGAATAACTGTCTTTGCAAGGTTGGTAATGCTGCAAAGACCACTTTAAACAACTCATCTGAAGCAGTGACCAAGGGAAGGACAGCGTGCTTTGAGTCTGGAAGAACAGTGCTGGGGCACTGAGGTGTGAATTAAAGACAGTGACAGCAGAGTTCTGGGGGCTTTATGGCCGGCTTGGTCTGTAAGGATTTGCTTTTCTGGTGATGCATCCCTTACGTAAAACAGAACTAGAAGATAAAAGGGGTGATTTTCTCTCCTTTGATGAGAAGGACAGAGTGTTCAATAGCCCTTTGCATGTTCTAGAACACACATGCAGGACCTGCAGGAGGTGACCCAAGACTTGCACTACGAGAACTTCCGTTCGGAGAGACTGAAACGCACTGGCAAGTAAGTGAGAGCTGCCTGGGAGTCTCCTCTTCCACTGGGACACTGGACTTGCCCTTCCTCCCAACTAATCCTACCTTAACTGGTTATTCATCATGAGAAACTTGTACGAAACACTCTTCTGGAAGGGGAGTGATGCACAGCAAGGCGCTGTGCTGCCAAACGGCTGCTTGTTCTGTACCCGTTCCCTCTTTATGCTTTGAGTTGGGATGTGATGAAGAAGTGGGCTGCAAGCGAGACAGGTTTTCATTACATGATGTCTGCTTGGAGAAAGTAAACACGAGGGGGCACATTGAAAGGTACAGCTTACCTGATTAACTGGAGAAGCATTGTCCTACCTATTGCAGGACTGCCATGGGGGCTGTTCCCTTGCTCCTTCACGTATAGCTGAAGAGAGAAGTTCAGACCAACGAGAATTTTCTGATACTGTGTGTGGTTTTTATGATAAGATTTCTGTCCTTGGCACCTTGATGCAAAACAAATGCATCTACCTTTGCTGCATCATTACGGGTAGCAACTGGTCCATACTCCACTTGTTCTTTAAGTATTTAGCAAAGCATTTTGATCTTAAAGAGAAAAGGAAATTACTTACGCAGCTTTTTATCGGTTTGATTTTTGTACCATGGGTAGACAGTGGGGGAAATCTTGTCATTAAATTGCAAAAAAATCCATACACCAGTGAAGAAATCAAACTTTAAGAAACAGAGAGTGAGTAGCAGGAGCTTGAGGTAAAGATGGCTTTTATGGAAGGGAAGCATAAGTTCAAGAATGTCCCAATTTCCCCTGTGCAGAGACATGTAGACTTTGTTGATGTTACATTAATTGAAACATGAGCCTTGAATCTGTTCTTAGCGATTTTTACTTCTGTATTTTATACTACCAATGCATTCTTTTCTTCAATAGGCCTGTTGAAGAGGAAGTGGTAGACAAGGATAGAATCCTGCAGCAGAAAGAGGCTGAGGTAAGAGGGGGCTTCTAAAACTTGTTCCTTAGTGTGACATGCTGTGCTCCCCTGTCTGCTCTACTGACAGGGTGTGCAGCTGGAGCTGTGCAAAAGGACAGCCCTGAGCTGAACTCTGAGGCAGCCCATCAGAGTTCTGTTCAGTCAGGTGCATGTCCATGGTAGGTAGCACGGGGACTGCTGGTGCTGGGCGGGATATTTGTCACTTCCCATTTGTGTGCTAATTTTCCATAAGGATATTTGCTGGTTTAAGTATTGAAATCAATTTCTGTTTGTCAGCGACATATGCTGCTTTAAACAGTGTGTTGGGACAGACTGACAGCCTAATGCCGCTTCAGATGTGTGTGTACTCACTACAAGCACATTACCAGTACATTTCTTCTCATGGCTTGTGGCTGTGGAGTAGAAAAAAGGCTGCTGAGTCTCAAAAATTCCACGATAAAATAAATGTGAACGTTTTCTCATCTTAATCTGGACTTAACAGTATTTCTGCTGCATCTTCAACTTCTGGATTTGGTGTTTTCAAACTGATTTCTTGCTCTTCCAAGTTATTGCTAGGCCTTTCAACTTAGTGTTTATGCTAAAGTTGTAAGGACTCAGACTTTTAGCCCAGTATTTAAATTCAAGGAGTACACTGCCAGTGCTTATGATTGCTTGCAATGTGAAAACTGAAGGCTTTCTGCCAATTGCAAGGTAGTGGGATTTTTTTAGTGTTTGTCCTTCTTTCACCCAATTCAGCTTGGATCCAAGTCCCTAAAGGCAGGAAGGTGTGATTTAAAAGATCAGTGCATCTGTGCAGTGATTTGGAGTAAGAAATACAGAGCTGCAAGCAGTTTTGTGTGTTTCTGAGGTGAAAGAATGACTCCCATGCATGGAAATTTTTGAAATGTTGTTACTTTGGTCTGTGCATTTCCTTCTTCCTTTATAGCATCCATATTTAAAAATAGCTTTTTGGCTAACTGTGGCATATTGACATAAATAGCAAAAACGTTCCTAAAAGGAAATGCAGAAGCAGCTCATTATTAAATACGGCGATAATGTGAATGAGGTGCATGTTTATCACCGTGTGGCTCCACTCCAGCAGCACAAGCGCTGCGATGGCTGAGCCCTTCCAGGAGGGTTGTACACGCAGCTCAGGTGTCTCCGTGCCCTGCTGTGCGTGCAGAGCAGCAGCAGCCCCTCAGTCCTGTTCTGCAAAATGCTCTTTATTTTTCTTTTTCTCCTTAGTGCTTCCAAGGTTCAGACAGTAGACTTAGAGATTTCAAGGCATGGCTGTTTCTCCTGTTATTTGAACTTTAGAAATCACGTATGTCTAACAGTTAAGTAGAAACTTGGGCATCCTTCAGAACTATTTATTTTAAGACTTATGTCTGAAAAAATTCTCCTGTAACCATTTTCTCTGGAAACTCATGTTAGGGCAGCCACATTGTTATATACTGGTCTATTCTGACCACTCTGTGAATGTGTAGATAGTTTTGTATGTATATACACACACATACACATATAGAATATGTAATGTGTCTTTATGTAACATGGCTAAAGGGGTGAAATTTTGGATTTCTTGGAGGACAGTCTTTGGAAGTTTCCTCCGGGGCTAATCATCTCTGAATAATTGCTGCTGAAGTCGCAGAGGATTAGGTTAGAACTTGAAAAAACAAATACATTTTTAACTTCTGCATTCTGCTGTCCCAGAGAGATCAAGAGGCTTTGCTGAATCCTCTGTAGATAAGCCGGTATGAAGTCCCTTCATCTCAGAACCATCCCTCAGGTTCAGACTGGGAAAAGTCTGTGGAGGAAAGAGGCACAGAGGAAATGGGCTTGCATTCCATGGCCTTCACAGAGAAAACAAATATCCATTTCCCCTCCTGTTTTGCATTCCCATCAGTAATGGTGCTTGAAGTTCTATTTACAGTTTGAGGTTTATATAACCTTGAAAGGAATGAATGCTTGGGCAAGTGCCAGGATCGTCTTTATCAAGGCACCCCTTTTGCTAAATGATCTTTTATTATGCCAAGGGATGTGGTCCCCAGTTCAGCAATCTGGAACTGCTAATCTATCATTTTGGATTTACTGCTCCATCTTCTTGGGATTTTGCTCATTTGCAAGTGATGACCTGTTTTTCTGAGACGGGAAGTGAAAATAAGAACGTTCACGGTCCTTACTGTAAATATGCTGCATACAGATTATTTTGATGTTGTAGTGCAAATCGGCACAAACTGAAAATGTGTAGTTTTGTGCCATATTACTCCTCCTCTGAAAACATCTTGTAATAAAAACCTTTCCAAGTTTTGAGAGGTAGTGCTTCCAGAACACAGTCAGGGCTGTGAGTCCATGAAAACAGCGAGGAATAAACTTTCTCTGGTTTCTCCAGTGAGCTGTCCTGAGGCTTTGGGCAAACCACTCCACTGCTTCCAGCACAGTCAGTCAGCACTGGGCTGAATGTAGTGGAATGAAGCTGAACACTGCTGAGATTGCCTTCTCCTGTCCTGCCACTCTGAGTGTGTTTAACCCTTTGGCAGGTGAGATGAGGAGCCCTGGGTCGGTGTGGGGGTCAGAGAGGGGACAGCAGCGGCCTGGGGTTGGGGAGGGTGTCAGGAGTGTGTGCAGGTCACTGCCTGGAAGTGCAGGGACGTGTGGCAGCATTTTCTTGAAAGAGAATGTGGAAACTGTTATGTGAAGAGACAGCATGGCTGCTGCTGAAGGCTGTGTATCCCTGATTTCTTTTAGGGGCATGGATACCTTTAAGAAGGTGCATGGTTCATTTTTAACTCTTATGTAAATGTTTGTTTCCTTTCTGTGTTGCTGCAGTAGTTACATGACAGTTTGACCTAAATTTTGGTCCTGATACAAGTAAACTAAGCAGCATTTATGTCAAGGTTAAGTTTATTCTTTTGCCTTTTGTTATCTGAGAACTCAGAGGACTGACTTGTTTCACCAGATCTCCAAACATTGTTTCCTAGCTTCCTTCCCATGGTGCGCATTGGCCCGGTGCTGTCATGGTGTAGCATCTGTTCTTCAGGGGATGACGTGAATGTGTTCATGCTGCTCTTACAAGTGAGAGGAGTTGCTGCTGAGCGAGATCAAAGCCATTTTATGCCCTTGATGCTTGCAGTCCCCAACAGCAGGGGGAACACAGATGTGGATGTGACACCAGTGCCAGGCTTTGGTGTGATTCTTTACATTCTCTTTTACTGATAGGAGGGTTTGTTTCTGTCTATGCAGTAGGTCCAGTAAGGTGAACATGAGCTGCTTGCAGTTTGTACTGTAATGTGGAGGAGCGGCTCTCATGTCCCATCCTCCACTTGAGGAATTGTTGGGGACTGGCCTGGTTACCACTTGAGCACAAGACAGATTCTCTTTTTTAACCTCTCTCCCGAGCTGCCGGGATTCCTGCTGTGCAAACCACGTTGTGCCCAAGGTGTGCGTCCTCCTGGAGTTCAGCTATTACCCCTGACTTCAGCACTCTAGTCCTGCAGTTACGGGGCCAGGTTTTAGTGGGGTAACTATCGTTGCTCACAGGTTGCCTGCTGAGAGTACTGTTGTGAAACTGGTAGTTGTAAGGTTGATGAGAGCTCAAGAGCCACGATCTCACAGCAAAATGCAACCATTATTTGCATAGCAAATGCTCAGTGAGAACCAAATCAAAATGCTGACGCAGCCCAGGATACAGAAAAAAAGGGGTGCCTGACTACCTTTCTGTTTTTTGTTTTTCTTTTTTTTTAGGCCAGCTTTCCTTATGGAAAAGAACTTACCTCCCAGTGGCCACAGGAGACAACAATGTGCCTAGTTTTGCCTGGTTTTTTTCACAGGTTTTGTGCCTGAGAGTTTTTCCACTGAATGACACTAAAATAGCTTCAGAAACTTGCCATTACTTAGCTAATGGATGAGACTGAGACTTCACCAGTAGGTCTCACAAACTGCCCATGAGGATGGAAAAGGACAATCTTGTTACAATATTAACATTAGAGCAAAGTAGGTCTCGTGGGGCTTTTGTGCCCCTTACGTTTGTGTCATATGTAGCATCTGATTTCCCCCATGGTACGGGCATATTTTTATCCATTAAGGTTTAGAAAATGCGAGTCCCAATGCTGTGTTTAAGGTCTACAGTGTGATGTTGGCTGTTAGCAGAATCCTGTGTTTGAGCAATCACCCTAACACTTGGGCAGCAATATCTTCCCCCGCCATTACCCAACGGTTGCTATTTTGGGAATGTTTCATGGCTCAGCTTGGAGTGCTCTTGGGAAAGGTCAAGTAGGAGAGCTTCCCAAGAGCTAGTTTTATTCTGGTGGTACATCTGCAGAGAGGCAGTTCAACAGACCAGGTGTCTTAAATTTTTACAAATGGATCTTTGAAACCTCTTTTTTTTATTGTATCACGGGATCAATGCAACTCTCACTTCTGAAACTTCCAGCTTTTTTTTCCTCCTCCCTTGCAGCATTATGCCATCTTTCTCATCGGGAGCTCTTTGTTTTAAATATTTAGCAGAAAGATGTAGATGGGTTTATAGCAATCCTTGCAGACTTAGCTGTATCTCATGCTGTTGCTGTGTGAATCTCCTTTTGTCAGAGGGCATCTCTGCTGCAGTCACAGGAACCTGAATTAGCCTCTCCTGAACCCTGTGCTGCAGCAAGAGGATAAGTACATAAGCCAGCTAGTTCTGGGCAAGCTCTGTTACTGCTGGCTATGCTGCAATCTGTTTTTTACTCTTGAGTTAATCTTCAGTTTCCTACCATTTCCTAAATCTGTGTACGAGACAGGCAAGGAAAAGCGATACGGGCACCTGCAATTAATTTTTTCTGTGATGTTTCTTTCTGGGTTTTGTTGTTTTGTGGTTGTTTTTTACTTTGGGTTTTTTTTTTTCCGAACAGCCCGAACCAACAGCTCAACACCACGTGCGTGCAATCAAGTATTTGTCTCAGATTCTTTAGTACTGAATCTGCTGCAGTAATGAGTATCACAGTAGTTAATGTGGTTGACTGGATGAGAGTACAGTATGATCGTTTAAACACGGTGCTTTCTGAGTTAAATTCCCCCCCGACCTCTGTGAAAATAACTGAAAGCAATTCTCTTGCTACTTATGTATACAAGCCTCAGATTTTTACATGACCTCCAATCTGAGGCAGACTCCTGTTTTATACAATGTGCATGGGAATAGTAGCCTATTTGCTCCCCAGTTTCTAAGATAGCAGGTTTGTAGTTCTCTGTATGAAGATTCTCCACGTACATTTGGAAGGAAATACCAGTCATTCGTAAACCAAACTAGAGGTATTTGCATATACATTTTGAAAATCTGTATTAGAGATCTTTCTTCTTTCTTAGGAACATTTGTTCCAATTAATATGATTTTTAAAAACCCCAAAAAAACAAAAAAAAACAACAAAAACCCCAAAACCAAACCAATAAACAAGAAAACCATTATATATAACTGGCCTTTTATGAAGTGGAAACTAACTTGTAAGTGTTATAAGAAAATGCCTTAAGAAACCAGTTATTTCCAGGAAAAATCATTGTTTAGATGTGAAAAATATTGGTGCTTTATATGTTTAGTCTGGCTTTCCAAATTTTATAAACATCTCTCTGTTTGTCTTTTGAAGTAGTTTTTCAATCCTGTCTGCATGTTCAGCTGATATTGTTGCTAAAAACTTGCAGAGTTCTCTGATGGCCAAAGGCTGAGTGTTCTAGGTGGTCTTGTGCTTTGAGCACTTGTATCACAACAAAGCTGCCTCAGCTCACTCAGGTGTGTGTCTGCACACCAGAAGGACATGCCTTTCTTACTGCAGATTAAATGTGGATTCACAGGTCTGTAAACAGCACAAGATTTGGACTTTATTGCTTAATTTTCGTTACAAGTATTCTTTTGTGAAAGTCAGATGTCATGAACTGAAGAATGTGAGATGGGGAAAACCAGAGTACTCAATTATGTGAATTATTGACATTTCCAGCTTGTGAAGGAGAAAGCAGGATCAGCATTCTACCATGGAAGAAAAAGATTTATGTTTTCCTGGGTTTTTGGACCTGTGCTGCCACTGTTTTAAACACGCGGGTGTCTCTCTGTTGCAGCTGCGCCGCATGCAGGAGATGATTGCCCAGATGCAAGCCCAGATGAGGATGAAGCCTGGGGATGACTAGGGGGTGTGACAGCTGGATGCATCAGGTACTGCCTTTCTGACTTGTTCACTCCTCTTACGTTAGACTTTCCCAGTTATTGTTAATTGTGCACTTTGGACTTGCATTCATGGTACTTACAGAGAACTGGTGTTCTGGGTGGACTGGAAAACAAAATCTATGCAAATGTTACCTTTCCAGCCGTTTTTAAGACCTGCAAATGCTTATCTTCAGTGCCTTATTTTTGGATCATGTGGCTTTGTTTCTGTTAGCACAAGCTGCTCAGAAAATTAATTTGTTTATATGTAAATGAAAGTTAGGGTGCTTTGGGCTATGTGAGCTGGTGAATTTATAACAGTTTTCTCAAAGAACCAAACAAAATTTTACAAAGTGGTCACGTGTAGTGAATACAGACTCCCTTGATGGTGTGTATGATGCGTGAGGTGGGATCAGAGTGAGCAAAGAAAAGAATTCTTGTAGCAAATGTTAATTCTTTCCTCAGAATGCAGCCCTTCTGATATAGTTTTTCTTTTAAATGCAAGAATGAAAAACAGAAGGATATGAGGAGTCTTGTTGCTTAATACTTCAGTTTAATACTCTAGTTGTGATTGCTGGTCTTGTGGAATGTAAAGCTTGAATAAAATGGATTATATTATCCCTTATGACCTTGTGGCAGCTGCCAACATTCCAAGCCTAAAATAAGGAGATTTTTTGTTGCCTTTATTTGAACCTTCAGTCTTCCTGTTTACATAAAGAAGAAAAAAACATTTAAGAAATAAAGTTATGGAGTGGATTCTGATTTAAGCAGAAGTCGATGGTTTCACTGGTATGTTCACTGTGATCTTTGAGTGAAGTAGTTAAGGGATATAAGTAATTCAGTCTCAGGTTTCTTACTGTCACCGTTCCAACTGTTGAAGGTAGAGGAGTCTTCACATCATGTCTTCCAACTTCCCTCTGAGTTGTGCTTTCCCAGAGCTGGAAATGTGAACCCTGAGGATAATTTTATGGCTGACCGTGCAGTGTGTGCAGCAGCAGTGTCTGACAGACAGCTCTCATTCCCTGGGCAGGAGCTGCTCACTGGGCAGCCTGTTCCATACTGTCAGATATTTCAGTCTGAACTGAAGGTTCCAAGTTTTCATGGTGACTTTGTCTTGTTATCACGTGGCCAAACTCTGGGCGCTTGTGAAAACGGCTGTTTGCTGCAGGAATGCTCTTGTAGCCTGGATGATTGTGACTGGTTTTTGTGAGCTCAGTTCTTTGTGCAGCTTACAAACCATATTTGATCACGTGGCAGCTTTAAACTCATATTCAGGAAGAAAAACCCGCTGTAGGTCTAATAACCTTGTCCATAGTTATTTGCAGAGCACAGGATGGCAAATGGTGCAAATATATTCACATTTCTTTCTTGAGTTCCCAGATCCTGGCTTGGCTGTGAAATCGGGATCTGAGGGCTGCTGGGATGTGGTATTCCCACTAATGGCCCCAGGGTCCCTGTGTGTCACAGCTGCTGACAGTAGCGGGTATAGTATCTATGAAAATGGACTGGAGCATAGTTTGTCCCAGGCTGAATTTGCAGCCGTGGCTACACGAGTGAGCAGAGCTCAGGGCGTGCTGGTGTGTGTGCAAGGGAAGTGTGACTGCAGATACCTCACACTGCTGACCTGGAGTGCAGCTGGCACCGCTAAGTGTGCTAAGCAGGAGAGCTTTGCAGATTTAACTCGGTGTTCCCGTGATCTTGTTGTGGAACTAAATCTCGAGGAAGTTAATTGGTCTGAAATACCGAGTGGGGACAGATTTGAGTGAGATCTTCGGACGTGGAGGTCCTGCTGTTTCTTTGGAATTTGCTAAGCTCCATTTCTGCAGCTGCTGTGGAAACCATGTTTGACAGATGGCTTTCAGGAAGGAGTTTTGAACTTATTTTTTGTTTCCCTTGAGATGCTGATGGGTAGACTTTTAGCGTAATTTGTTGGCCGGTGTGCACAGTGAGAACTGCAGCTGCAGTCCTGCTGACCCAGGGCACTGCTGTATGATCCTGGCAGCGTGTTGAAGTGAACCCTCACCCAGCACTTACCCTTAGGCAGGTTTCTCTCAGGCATGTTAACTGACTTTGCAGTTCAGGAGGAATGATGAGTTGAACCTCCAGCATTCCCATCAGGTTTATTTGCTGTTTTTTGTTTAACTCGCTATTCCTAAGGAAACCAGGAAACTTGTAATTAATACAGTGGTTAACAGAACCAAACTGACAACAAATTTAAATATACTTGATACCAGTCTTTTTGTTCTACCACACCTTATCTTGAACATCTCTCGGGTTCTAGTTTTACAAGAATTTTAAAGGATCAGCTCTGCTACTGAAAGCACAGTCTCTTCTCCAGTTGCTCTTTTGCACCCTTACTTATCTCTGTGCTGAGAAAAATATGTGACTTTATAGACAGTTTATATAAAATTTATCATTTTCAGTCATTTTTTTTGGATACATATGTATTTTTTTAAATATTTTCCCCTACATAAAGCACAGATACAAAGATGTTTTCAGGTATTTTGGGAAAAGAGAAGTATGGTGTAAAGATGAGATGAGAGCTGGAGAATAAGCAGTAGGGTCATGAAATATGCTGATATCCAAGTATGTGAAATACCCACTTCTGGTTTCAGATGTATTTTGTGGTGGGGAGGAGATTGCTGGATGCTTTGGGGTTTTCTAGAAGGAGTCTGGCATTGCAGAACGATTAAAAAGTGTTAAACTCAAAACCTTGCCAAGAAGACTGTCAGGTCTGTATTACCATAAAGTGCAACACAGATGGGATGACTGGAAGGTCTGGTTCGCCTGATCCCTTTTGAATAGGGGCGGCTCCGAAGGGTTTGTGGGAAAAGCAGAGGGAGAATTTCCTCCCAGCAGTCCCCCTTACTCTGAAGTATGAGAAGCACACGGGGAGTGACAGAGGCAAAGACTATCCCAGGGAATGTGCTCCAGGTTCCCAGATCTGCTCTAGAGAAGCAGAATCCTGAAAGGGAAGGAGGATGAGCGCTGGTGGAGCCTGAGTTAGAGGGAGAAGGGAGGGATTTTGGCACACTGGCCATTCTTGTTTGCAGCTGCTGGCTTTGACAAAAGCCTGTGAATGCAGACGGGGGTGACAGATCTCCTGAGTGCAGCCTAACAAAGGTGTGACCTGCCCTTCTGTCTGCTTCCTCTGAACATTTCATAGCTTCTGTGTACGAGCAGTGCAGTGGAGGAGATTGTAGCAGGCAGTGAGAGCACAGCTGGGCACCAAAATATTCTTGGAACAAGCAGTAACGATTTTTTTTACCCTAACTTTTGATAGATTCACCTTACTAATATTTTTCAGATTTTTTTCTTCTAAAACATAAGACTGCTCTAAAGTTTAGAAGCTTCTTATACTTGACAGTTCAGATAAAGGTTTGAAGAGAAAGATGGAAGGGGGAATAAGTTACCAAAACCTAAAACAGGCTTAGTTTTATTTGGGTGCTCCAATACAAAATCCTTTTGAAATAAGCCTGCAGTAATTCCAGGAGCATATTTACTAGTTTATGAACTTGTCCGTCTCAGATGAGCAATTATCATGAAAAGCTGGAATTATTTTATCAAATTAAATGGTTTTTGGTGGATATTTCTTCCCTTTCCCTCTCTGTTTCTGAAAGTGTATCTCTTTGCAATCTGTTTTCCTCTTGTTATTCCTACAAATCTGGTTTGTTGTCTTCACTCAACCTCAAGATCATCCTGGGACAAGCCAGTGACAGTAGTCGGGTTATGAAAAGCTAATACAGCCATCTGGAAATGTAGTTACAGTTAGGGAAATATGCTCAGATAAAAAAGAGACCCAAGCATCTTGCATTTAAAATATCTGTAGGATGCTGAAAATTCTTTTAGTATAGCTTGTGATTTCCACAGCTATTTTGAAGCCTCCTGAGCTTGCTAACACTGATTCTTGGTAAGAACAGTGCTGAAGACACTGAACAGCCCCTTCTTTTCTACCAATGAATTGACATCATTTAACAGAACAACACAAAAGCATTGTCATAGCAACCAGCCTTCAAACGATGCTGCTGAATGCTGAATTGATCTGATGAGAAATGTCATTTGAGGAAGTAGAGATCATGCTGTAGTTTTTGGCAGCTGAATTTGAGAACCTGGAGAATGTGGAGCTTGGGCAAATTTGTAGTGTTTGGAACAACTGCCTGGCACTGCCAGTGGATGTTTGTCTGGCTTAGACCCTCGGCCAGGAGGGCACCATCGTTCTGCAGCTCCTCTGGCTGGGGGGTTGTGCAGCAAACCCTGCACTGACGGGCTGGCACAAGGTTTTGTCTCCTTTAGAGAACGGGCTTCTGATAGAAATTGTTGTTGTCAGGGGTGAACGGAATTACATTTATTTGCTTTCAGTAGCGTGTGGATGCCTTGGGACAGACGAAATCCCCAGCGTGGTGGCTGCAGTGGCATTCCCAGTTCTGGTGAATTTGTGCAGTGGCACTTTGTGCTCTGCCAAGATCTTAGAGGCTTGACTGCCCAGGAATGTTACAACTGACATGTTCCACCTCTTCCTCTATCCCAGGGACACACCTCTGTATCCACTGCAGCTCTCGGATCGTGGGGTGACTCTGTGGTGGCTTCTGGCTGGCTGCCAGAATTTCTTGGGCATTCATTGTGCCCGAGGGGTGGGGGGCACAGACCTACCAGGTCCGTGCCAAAGCCTGACGTCATGGGGAATCATGAAAATGCATCGTGGGGAACCTGAAAATGCTTCAGAGACACCTTTTGCTGAAGAAACAGAGGAACATTTGTAGTGTTGAAGCTTGGAGCTGGTATGTGTGTGTGACTCATGGATATCAGTATCAGCATATTTAACTGCTCACCGTTAGAAAGCAGGTCAAAGGCTGGGGTTGTAACTGCCTGTGAACTCAGGGATGAGGTTTGTTGGGGGGGAAGCACAAGGGCATGTGCAGACCAGCAAAGGAAAGGGAACAAACTTGGAGCAGTGAAGTCAACAGAGGGTGACTGAAATTCAAACGTTTGGAGTGCAGGTAACAATAGGAGTCAAAACTACCTTACAGCAGGGCACTGGTGCCATCCATTACTCCTCTGCCTTGTGGGAAGATGCCATTTCTCAAAGTTCCTCCTGATGATAGAACACTCAGAGGGGTGTAGCTACAACATAAAATGGGTGCTACTTGAAGAAAAACAATTTAGGTCCGTGAGAAAATGTAGCTGCTTATAAAGCAAGTTTCTCTCATTGGGAATTTAGAAGTGAACACGAAGAGATGTCAGGTGTAGAGATGTCAGGTTGCCCTGCATTGTAGTCATGTTCTTGGAAACAGCTGAGGGGGAGGCAAACCCTTTCCTTCCCAGGTTTTTGAAATCTTTAAAAATAAAGATTCTGAGGAGTGTGACCACCTGCATCAGGGAGCAGGTGAACGGAGCGCTCGCTGCTTACACTGCTTACTGAGCAGGTTTTGTGTAATGGCCCACTGGAGAAATGTAGGCTCTCTTAAATGATGGTAGGAATTCACACAGCAGATGGAGGCATTTATTAGCACTGTGTTGGTGAAAGGAGCTTGGGAGACTGTAAGGTTAGTCTGATAAAGCTGCAGGTCAAACTTGTCAAGAACGATACCGACCTAATTGTATCATAAAACATTGTCTCGCAAGGAGATGAGGAAGCAAGAGCAGTGGAACAAATCCACACTAAAGTCTACAAACATACTTTGCCCAGGTGTGTTCCGTGACCACAGAAACGTGGGTGTTGTGTAGCTAACGCTGGTGACATCAGTGCATAGCTGTGCCTATAACCCGAGCCTTCACATTTATTGGAAATTCCAGTCTTTCTGCGAGCCCAAAACATCAGTCACGGTTTCCTCTGCAGGTGCCTTCTGCAGCACGTTAGAGCTGGGCAGGCAGTGGCACAAATCAAGCTTCTCTTTCATACTTGAAGTAGTGGTGAAGCACAACAGTTAATTTTGATTTTGCTTAGCAATTTATGGGCTCTGGCTTTAAAGCCTTATTGCCGGCTTGCTTGTTCAGTTGTTATGGGAAGTGATGGATTTCTTACACCATGAAGGAATTGTGCATGGAACAGAAGTCCCATAGTGAGAATGGCCAAGAACAAAGCACCCTGCCACCAGCTTTCCTTGCTCCTTGTCCCAGGTGTAGTCTGGATGAGCGTTGCACTGTATTTTATGAGTTGACCCAACAGTGTTTTCTAGGATATTTCTTTTTTCCATCCAGATGAATTTTTAAGCTATTTTTTCCTGTTGGGAATGAGTATTTTTGGGATTGGAGAATTTGAGGTGTTTCCCTGAGTCCCAAATCTGACACGTCTTCCTAAGCAAGACCCGATTTGCAGGGAAAGCTGGAACTCTGCTTTCTTTGTAGCAGCCTTTTCAATTGGCAAGGAACTGTAGAAAACTCCCAAACTGGAAGTTATTTTTGAAATTACGGACTGGTGTCCCTTTTTTACAGCCACAGGAATACTGCCGTACGAATGCTTGGAAAAGCCCTTCTTTGCTGCTTTACCTAAGCAGTGTCACAGGAGTGTTGGTGCCTGACATCAGACTTGCTGCTTCCTTCTGGCCCTGTTTGCCTGGGTGGTTGCTTTGCTCCAGCAGCAGTTAATGCCTCCCGTCACAGGAGGGGTCGGTGCCTGGTGTGCTTTGGAGATGAGCTGGAACTCACTTCTAGTGTTCTTGCAGGCAGAGGGGGGGTGTGGGTGCTTAAAGTATGTAGCTAAAAATAAGTTCTCATTTGTTAGCTCTTATTAGACCTTTGTGATAAACAGCTGGGGCCAAAGTGCTCAGCTGATCTCGTTCTAAGGCAGGTCCCTGTGATGCAGGCACTGAAGCTCCTTCTTCCCTGGATTATGCTGCTTTGCTTGGAGGGGCTCAGGCTGCCCCAAATGCTCTGACAGTGCTGAGAGTTTGTCCTTTCTAATGCTCTTTGTTTCCCATTTTGTTCCCAGCAGCAAACGGTTCTCTAGGTGGATGGGTGCCCTGTTTTCTTTGCCCGAATGGGACCGTTCCAGTGCAAAAGCTGGATGCCGCAGACCAAGACCTGCTAAAACAAATACAAAGGCTGAAGAACGTGTTGTAAAAGGCTTGTTTTATATATCCAATGTTATCCAACTTATAGTGCATCTTTTTTGATTCTTTTGGTAATGTTGTCTTCATACTTATAACTGTGGGTTTATTATCCCTCCTGTATCTTTTTCTCAGAAGCTGATAAGAGTACTCTGTATGGACTAGTCATTGTGGTGCGTTTCAGGAGTTAATCATGTATCTGATAGGTTGTTCTGAGCAGTTTTGTGGTTAATACTAAGACTTTGTGGCCTGTTTACAGTAAATGTGTTTGCACAGTATCATAACTTTCACCTGCCATTTAAAATCATTATGTGTCATATCAGTTTTTCGGAACTTTCTCTCTGCTTTTGTTACTTTTGGAGCTTCATCTCTGGTGATTTGCATTTGAGTGATTGTATGAGAAAATGCACAAAGCGCTGATGATTCACCAGTGGTACAGAAAAGCTGACCGTTCTAAATCATCGTGCCTTAACGTCCCGTAACCCCTGCACACACCCACGGCTCGTGTGTGCTCTGAGGGTTTGGCTTCGGGTCCCAAGTATCGATGGCAAGAACTTGGCACAGGCATTTCTATCTGTCAGCTGAGCGATGGCACGTACCGAATTTTTTATATACCGTAACACTAATTTTCATTCAAGTTTTGTAATAAATTGTATGAATGTGGAAATGTTGAATTTTTTTTATTTTTTTGGGGGGGGTTGTTTGATTTTATTTTGGCTTTTTCAAGCTAATCTATGAAATGCTGTAATGGTGTCATGCACGGTGTGTGTTCAAAGGAATGGTGATGTTTACTCTTGGGAATGAAGGCATGTTCTAAAATTTCTTTGCATACAAACTGCTTTGATTTCATTTTGAAACAACTTTAAAAGTGTTTTACCTGGAAGTTAGGTAGCAAGACTTTGCATCCACTTTTTTCCCCAAGTTCATTAGGCACCTACTGACGTCTTTTAGGTGGGTAAATACCTTGGAAAATCTGTTTGCACATCTCAGCAACATTCATGAATTTATAAAGTATTTCCTTTCTGTCATTACTGAGTGTATAACTCTCTTCTGCATGCTTTTGTAGTCTGGTGTGTTTTATATATGCGTAAGTGTAAATTACTTTGCAAATAGGGGATTGAGACACTTTGTCTTCTGTACTAAATTGGGGTGTCTCTCATGTAGTGATTGACCTTAATTTTGCTGTCTAGCAATGAGTGTTTGATCAGGATAGGATTCACAAACGATTGGCGTCACAGGGATGCATATTTGGCTTGTTTGGAGTTGAACTGCATAAAGTGGACGTTTCCTTGTTACCTCAGTGGCTGCTGTCATGAAGGTGGCAGAAGAAATGGAGTGACAGATTTGTGTTCACACCAAGTCTCTTCAGGTTTTCTTAAGATTTGAATTTAAGCGTGTCTGTCCAGAGGGCCAAGGTGAGAGATTTAATGGAAAACTTCATCTCATCAGTAGTTTGCTGCTATTTGCACCTTACTTACTGTTTTTGTTCCAGAATTTTGCATCATATTCTGCAACCTTGTTAAAATGATACCTGTCCGTTTGTGCTTGTGAAAGCCAGGGCAGCCACACCCCTCCTGAGACACCCAGGCTGCAGTTCCAGACCTTGGTTATGTGCTGGCTTAACTCTGAGCAAAGGGAACATGAAAGCTTCACCTTTCAAAGCCAGCTAGGACAATGGGCAAGCAGACTTTCAAAAGCATCTAGTCTTTTAATTTTATTAAAAACAGAGGGCACTTCCCTCCCTCTTTTCAGAGCAAGGCGCCTAATGTCACTGTCACAGTTCTCATGTGGGAAGCCATAGGGGAAAGATTTTTACTAGTGGATACTGAGTAGGAGTTGCTGGTCTTGACCTTCTTTGGGCTTGTGGGTTCCAGGTGGACCATTTTGGCTCAAAATCTGAGATCTGTTTTAATAAATGTCCCTGAAGCGTTGCAGTACTACTGATCCCATATGCTTCCTATCACTTCTCTGATGTTGTCTGATGTCAATTTTCAGTTACAGTTGAACTCGGTTTTGTTAAAATACTTCACAGCTCACTGGGGCAGCGTGTAGTTGTTAAGCCAAGTCTCTGCTCGTATGAAGATCTCTGGATAGAGAACGCTGCCTAGAACATACTTTTCTGCCCTTGCATTTCCACTCCTGTCAGTGTCAGCAGTGCCAGGGCCATGGAAGACAAGTCACTACCTTGGAATTCCACCCTGGCCTTCTCCAGGCTGACATTTTCCAGCACTGGGACAAAGTGCCCATATGTAACTATTTTAATGACCGTTCAGCAGGTTCAAGGAGAGTTGACTGTGGTCCTTTCAGTCTTCATTAGCT
Organism: Pseudotriccus pelzelni; assembly: GCA_035584735.1. Lineage (NCBI taxonomy): Eukaryota > Metazoa > Chordata > Aves > Passeriformes > Tyrannidae > Pseudotriccus > Pseudotriccus pelzelni. The sequence continues at coordinate 6,285,581 of JAWMRA010000036.1, forward strand.
TTGAAACACTGGGGCAGACTATAAAACAACTCAGGAAAGGCTGATTGGCTCGTTGGTGCCTTTCATTGTGGTGCAGGGTCTCTAATGGTTTGTGGCTCTCTAGTGTTTAAAAACAAGAAAATTTGCTAACAATTACCTGATTTTTTTCTGATGCATTGAATCAAAGGCTAAAAGTGAACTCAGAATGAGCTAGTGGGGTTTTAAAATATATGGCCCTGGGATTACCAATCTCTGGTCTTGGAAGTGTCTCCTTGTTTAGATATGAGGGATGTTTTGAACGAGATGGTGGAAAAAATGCCAAGATAAATGCTGTGATGGCTACGAGGATTTGAAAAGTTAGTATTGTGGCACTGGTGTCAGATTTGTTCCAAGGCAGGGCAGTGCCCTTGCACTTGTGCAGCCATCACCCTGCCAAGCTTATCCTGTCCTGTATTCAGAAGAGTTTCAGGTCTGATAATTTACCTGTCCTTGAAATGTGGAAGACGTGACCCCTCCCTGCAGCCGTGGAAGGCAGGGGAAGGATCTGGGTGTCCCGAGTCTTCACATCCCGCTCTCCTGTCTCTGCTGTTGAGGTTTCTCTGAGCTGTTCTCAAATCATGTGCAACTGCTGCTTTTGAGTTCTCTCTTGCCTTTTCTTTAAGAGTTATACTGACAGCTTTTACCTAAAATAACTTCCCTATAACCTCTCTAAAATTTTTTTAATGGAAGCAGAGCGCACATTCCTACTTCACACAGCATAGTTGCAGTATGATTCAGGACTTCCCACTGTATTTCGAGACGCTAAATCTGGAAACGCATTTCCTATTTATTCCATTTGTGTTTGGGTCTCGTATTTACTTAATTTTTTAACGCCGTATTCCCTCTTCTGCCTGTTGTGCTTGTGTCGAGAGCAGGCAGCGCTGCCTTTTGTAGTGTTTAAACCTTCACGGAGGGGCAGCTGCAGGGGAATTATTGCTGCGCGTCCTCCCGGCCCGGGGCTGTGCTGGCACACCGAGGGAGGCTGGGGGTCGCTCGGGGTGGCCCGGCTGGCACACCGAGGGGGGGTAGGGGTCGCTCCGATGCTCAGGCCGGTGGGTCACCCTGCCCGGCCCCGGCAGTCCCCGGCCCGGTGTCACCCGGCGGGGCTGGGCGGGGGTCGCTCCGGGCGGGGATCCCTCGGCTGCTCCGGGCAGGGGATGCTCCGGGCGGGGGTCGCTCGGACGCTCCGCGCCGCCGTGGCCCGGCGGGGCTGGGCAGAGGTCGCTCGGATGCTCCGGGCAGGGGTCGCTCCGGGCGGGGATCCCTCGGATGCTCCGGGCAGGGGTCGCTCCGGGCGGGGGTCCCTCGGATGCTCCGGGCGGGGGTCCCTCGGACGCTCCGGGCGGGGGTCCCTCGGACGCTCCGGGCGGGGATCCCTCGGATGCTCCGGGCAGGGGTCCCTCGGACGCTCCGCGCCGCCGTGGCCCGGCGGGGGCGGGCGCGGGGCGGGCTCAGCTCCCGGGATGGGCGGCCCCGGCGCTCTGAGCTCCTCGCTCGGTCCCGCAGCCGCGCTCGCACACGCGGGCTCGGCGGAGGCACCATGAGCACGGGCATGCGGTACAAGAGCAAGCTGGGCACGGCAGGTGAGGCGGCGGGGACGCGTGGCCGCTCCGCCCCGCGGCCCGGCGCGTCCCCCCCGCCTCACTGTGTCTCCTTTTCTCTCCCCGCCGCCGGTCCCCGCCGCGGGCATCCCGCCCTGGCCGCGCCGCCCCGCAGAGGAGAAGCAGGTAGGTGGGCTCCGGCCGGGGCTCTCCGCGGGATGCGGCAGCTGCCTGGGCTCCGCCGGGAAATCGGCGCTCTGCCTGCCGCATCCCCCCGGGTCCTGGGCTGGGTTTCTTTTTTCTCGCTGCCTTTGGGTGTGTCGAGCGGGTTCGGATGGAGAAAGGCAGCGCAGGGGCTGGCAGAGGCGTTTCGGTATTGGGAGCACGTCTGCCATCCCTCTCCGCTCCGCAGCACAGATGCGCAGACACAGCCCCAGTCCTGCCGCTCCTTGGTGCCGCAGCCGATCGGCACCTCGCAGGCGGCCAGGGTTTGGGTGTTAGGGAACATCTGTTTTGCTTTGCAAAGCTTGTAGCTATTTGGAGACGTGCCTTTGAGTCCCGGAGAGAGAGGAGGAGTGATGCAATCAGATGACATCGACAGGTTTTTTGTTCTCTATTTGGTCTTTGGAGGGATTTAGGATATTTGACAGGAAGGGGAATCCTTTTCTGCAGAGCTTGAATGCCTAGCTAAGGGGTTACCAGAGTCGTGTGTGTTCCTTAGCACCCATCATCGTGATGTAGGCAAGAGCGTTTTTTTGTGATGATGGAAGAGCTTTTTTGTCTCACAAGGGTAGGGATGGAGGCGATGATAACACAGCAGGGTGGCGCAGGGGGAGCAGCCCACCCGTTCCCAGCCTGGCTTACACTTGCCTTTGGGTCCAGTCTTTTCTCTGAGGCTCCAATTCCACATGAAGCAAACACCTTGCCTGCTGAGACCCTGGTACTGCACAGCCTTTCTGGGCCACAGAAAAGCAAACTAGCATTGTAGCAGCTCGGGCATTCACCTAGCCGTGGCAAGAGATGATGTTTCCCTGTGTAATACCGACTTGGGCACTGCGAAAAGATGCTTGTGCATTTTTGTGAGCTCCTGATTGCAGCGATGAGAAGAACAAACTAAATCCAGGCGTAATAGGATAATAGGATCACCAGATGCATTTTTCCCAAGCTACTTAAAGTTTTGCTAGTATTTTGTAGTTAGTTATGAGTATTGGAGCTAATTCTTGCTTTATTTCTGGAGGAAAACGCTCCGGAACGCATTCTGAAATTGCAGGACATTTAGTGCAAGCTGTGAACTGGGGAGACTCTTTGTGACCCACTAGAAACACGCTGTTCTTTAGTTCATTTGTTTTTAAAGTAAGAGGGAAGCGGGTTAGGTATAAGGCTCCATTCTGCTCATTCCCCAGGGGAAGGAGCGAGGCAGAGATCAAAGGAGTCTGTTGTAGATACTGTCGTATCTCCTGAAGGCCCTTGTCACACTGCACAGGCGAGAGGGGCTGGAGTCTGTACCCCAAAGAGCAGGACGGGGCAGTGTTCTGCTGGGGCAAAAGAGGCCTTCCCTCAAACGCAGAGGTGTGTCCGTGTATCTTCGCTGAGTGTGGAGCTGGGGTCGCATGACAGAGCACAGTTCATGATGGGCTGGGGCCAGCCATGTTACTTGTGGGTGGTGGAGGGAAAACAAGCTGTGAACGCAAAGCAGTCTGTTAATTTGTGGGTTTGTACGTTCACTTTAATTTTAACTTTATTTGGTATCCTTTAAGAGCAGGATTTTTTTCCCCGTGCCACTTTTTTTTTCCCAATCTGCTCGTATCTGGCAGCAGGTAACAATTTGAAAGATGCACTAAAGCTGTGATTCTTGCCTGAACCAATTTTTCAAAATGTATGGTTTTTTTTTTTTAATGAATAGTTGGGAAATGAAGGGAGTTTCTGAGAGGGCAGTACAATAGGTTGCATGTAAGCAGGGTAGCATTTGGATAAGTCTTAATGTTCGTGACTTACTGAGTCCAAAGAATGGAACAATGTGGTGTCAAAGAATGTGTCTTCATCCTCTTTCCCAGCGTAGTCAGGGCTGATGCATTGTCTGGCTCCAGGGGACTCTGATTTGCAGGTTGGGCTCCTAATTACTACCATTTATGAAGAAAAACTAACGGTCGATTCTCCACCTCTCTGATTTCCAACCTCTTATTTGATTAATTAGACGCTGAACTCACGTGCTGTGGAAGTCCACAGAGGTTTGACACTGGTCTCTGCCTTCAGAGCATCTGGCTCTCCAAGGCGAAGGGTTGTGGCTGGGGGATCCAGTTTCTGGTGTGAAGCTCCACAGCGGGTTGCCTGGTGAGCCCAGGCTCCTCAGTGCATCGTTCCTCGCTTCGGCACCTCTTGGAGAGGGCTGGTTTCCCTCCGAGCGGTTCACACGCCGCCGCGAGGGTGCTCGCGGTGAGGCCGGGTGGGCGGCCGAAGCCGTGACGAATGTCCCGTGTGAGGGAAGCCTTGCAGTCTGTCAGGAGTGTTGACATGAGACCCAAACAGGGCAAGTGCGGAGGGTGGATGCTCTGCCGAAGCCCGAGGTGTTGCTGTGGGAGGAGTACAGGTGAAACCACCCAAGTACCCAGTTGAACTGGAGTCTCCTGGCACACTCCTGCAGAACGTGCCTCCCAGCTTGTGGTGTTGGCGTGTGTGTGTTTGGGGTGTTACCTTGCCTTGTCTCTGAAGCTGGCTCTTGCTCCTTCAGGCCCATGTCTCTAATGTTCTTTGAAGTAATTGTTTCTTTTTAAATCAGGAGGATGGGAACCTCTCCTTCCCGAGTTGATCTCTCCCCACCCCATCAATTTGCAAAGTTGTTTGGGTGTGGGAGCAGAGACTATCTGGTGGATCCAGTTCTTTCAGTGGGTTTGAAATTACACGGTTGTGCCTTTTGTATTGAGCTTGGTTCTTTTTTCCTACTTGAACATATTTTGAAGTGGTTTCCTTGTCAGTAAAAATGTGTATGGGGGTGCTGTGTATAGGGAAGATGCTGTGCAAAAGGTAGTTTGACTGGAGGAGCGGTTTCAGTGCCAGTCGTTGTGAGACACTGAGAACTTAATCCATTGCCTTTGTGTTTCAGTTTTTGAGAGTCTGGGGTTTATATCTTAAAAACTTTTGTGGGGTTTTTGTATTAAAAAAAAAAAGAGGAGCAGAGATTTCCATCTTTCCTGAAGCAGTAGATATTGCAACAGCAAAGATGTCTTCTATCTAAAATAGCAACTGTGCCAACACAGTGCATCATTTTAAGGTCAAGCTTCAACCCCTTGCCTACCAGAGAACACTGGCTGATGGAAATCCCCCAGTTCCCTGCTAGCGTGTGCTGAACTGCCTTCTCCTTTGCTCTGCTCATGGAAAAATAAGGCCAGGTGGGCTTACAAGGAAGTTTATCCCCTGAAAAGCTACACCCTGCTTAGTGCAGAGGCACCCGAGGGCTGTAGATGCTGCCCTTGGCACACCGTGGCTGCTGGGGACAGGAGCAGGAGGAGGGGGAGGTGGGTGATTCCCGTGTCTGGAGCTGAGGGTGACCTGCTGTGACCCTCTCTTTCTGTGTAGGTACCAATGTGGTGCAGATGGATTAGCTGAGTTTTGTGAAGTGTGTGATGAGAAGTATCCTGTGAGCGCGAGGTTCCCTCGTGCAGCAACTGTACAGGAAAGACCAGAAGCAGAGCTTGGTGTTTACAGAATCTCTCCAAAGTCTCTGTTGGAGCAGCTTGGAGTTGTACCTGCCCTGTACCTTTGAGTCATTGCTGTCTTTCACCTAACAAAGACACCTGTCTTTCACTGTTTTCCTTACGGTAACAGTTCTTGTAGTCTTGAAACTAGAGGAAAATTCTTGCTTGTGCAGAAAACCGTGAAACCTGAAAGCAGAACAGAGTATCACTGACTTTTAAAATTTTGTCAGTTAAACCGATTATTTATATTTGTGATCCTTTGAGTCACTGGGAGCAGCAGTAGGGATGTGTGTTCCTGTGCTGCCTGTCATGCTCTGTATCCATTCAGGGTGGTTGTGATGAGGTGGGTTTTGTTTCTTTTTTTTTTTTTTTAATCAGAGAAAGCAAAATTATGTTTGCAGCTGTCTTGCGGGATATTTCACCACAGCTGGATAGTCTCTCACTGTGTCATAGCTCGCCCTGGGTGAGGCTGTTTCTCTTTGACTCCCCACATTAATGTCTCTTCCAACCTCTGTGCTTTCCAGCCCTGGTCTTGCATCCTGGCTACCAAGATGCGCCTGCCAGAAAGGGAGTAGCAAATTAGTCACGGAATCTGGAGGTAAATACTGCAAACACTCTTAAACCAGCACATCCCTGCTTGTTTTTCTGATGTCCCAGTGTATCTTGGCCAGATGTAACATAGGAGTGGAAGCTTTTACTTCTCTGTGAAAAGCCCTGTGTGGTTCACTGATTTTTTTGGCCCATTTCAAAAGACAACGTTGGTGCTTTGCCCTCCAAGCTGGGCAAGGGCTCAGTGCTCAGAACAGCGTGCTGGGATGTGGGTGTGACTGCAGCGGGTCAGGAGGTCCAGCCCTGCCTGTCTCTCTGCTGTGCCTGTCCAAACAGCCCTGCTGAGGAGGCCTGTGCCACACAGAAGGGCTGTTCTGGCTGGGCAGGGAAGCCCATCCAGGGCACTTCTTCCCCTCCTGTTTTGTCTGCTCGGCGTCTTGGAAAAGGGCTGTAAAAAGAGGTCAGCACATGGACTTGGTGGTGAAACGGAACTGCTGGAGAGCTGGACACAGAATCTGCCTCCTGCTGCTGCTGCTGATGTCTCTCTTCAATTATTTATGCTCCAAATGGTTGAAACGTTGTGAGGGCAGGGCGGGGGAGAGGTTCAGCCCTCAGTGCAAGTAGCAATCTGCAGTTTATGAGAAAGGAGAAGGAAGTGTTTCCTGCACAGGGATTTTTGTCTCTTGAATTTCCCTGCCCAGCTACTTGTGTGCAAATGCAAAATTCTGCTGCTCTTGTGTGAGTTGTGCAGGGCCATTGCAGGAACATTAACCAAATGTGTGAGTTTGACAGATGCTGGGGCCTGGTCCTTGCCGACATTAAGGAAGTGGGAACAACCTTCATTTAACCCCGAGAGACGCTTGTGACGCTTGCTCAGCTGCGGGGTTGCAGACTGCTGGGGCTTTGCAAAAGGCAGCTCGCAATTGCAGAGGGGAGAATGTTGCTGCCATCTGAATGAAGGAGAGACAGTCCCTGGGTGCTTTTAGTCTTCCAAGTTGAGGAGTCTCTTACAGCCACTTGCGCTCTCAAAAATGTTACTGCCTTCACGTGGATGCTATTCTTCATTTGATGGTTCTAGGAATAAATGTAAGGGGGTTATGTTATGGCAGTTCCCTGGAAAAGCTGAGGAAAGGCCAGTCTAGAAAAACAACTGGTAAAGTTTAGTGTCTTCTAGAACCTGTATTTCCCAGTTCTAGTCTAAGTTGCTTTCATTAAATACCCAATAAAATGGACATCTTGGAAATCCAAGGGAGATTCCACCTCAGCCAGCTGGTTGTTCACTGTGCCAGGCCAGGCTGTGTCTCTGCTGTGTATTTCCAGAGCTTTGCCAAATTAGCTTTAAATGGGGTTTCCCTTGCACTTTTGGGACGCTCCCCTGCCCACAGCAGTGGCTCCTGTAACGATGCTGCAGTTCCTGCTCACACGTGCTGGAACCAAGCCTGGAGAGCTCTGCTCCACCTTTCACACTTGAGGCACTTCTTGCTGAGATACCTCTTGGCCAGGCCAAAAGGGTTCCTCTCCCGTTGTTCCTCTTCCAGTTACTGGCCTCTGTTTGTTTTGTTTTCCTGGATAGCAGAGCATGAACTGAAAGACACATTCATTGCTTACCTGCAGAGCTTTCTTACCTGATGAATGCTAAGCCTTTGTCCTCCTCTTACTGAAAGCAGAGATTCCCTGAGCCAGTGAAACCACACAGGATACACCTCTAATACTCATGAAAGAAGCATGTGGCATCTGTGATAAGTGTGTGAGTTGAGATTTTTGTGAAGCATATGCAAGTTGTTTGATAGCATACTGGAGTAATTCCCACGAGGGCTGGATTTTGTGTGTGTGTGTGTATGTCTACAGCGTGGTTAGCCTTGAAGCAGAGGAAAAATGCTTGTCTGCTGTTAAACATTTCCTTTTCTCCCAGGGAATTGTCCCCAGAGCTGCGAAGAGGTTTGCAGTCGTCTTGTTCCCACAGAAGTGTTGAGGAGCTGGGTTTGTGTGTGGCGCATCACAAGAGCTGGGATGGGCTGCCAGAACACAGGCTCCTCCTCAGGCTGTCTGTGGGCTGCTGGTCATCCAAGACTTGGGCTTCCAGTAACGCTGCTCGGCATGAACAGCAGGAGGTGGCACTGAGGGTGCAAGAGGAAGGGTTTGGATGGAGTGCTGCCCACAGGGGCTGGGCTGCAGGAGATGGAGCAGATCTGTTGCTCCTGACTTCAGTAAGAGTCCTCTTTGTTTTGAGGGCTGAATGGGGTGATATTCTGAATCCCTTCTCTTTTGTATTTCCAGTGCATTAAGTGAAATCTGTTAGGGCTTGCTAACACTTCCCTCCCCTTGGTCGTCACTCCCAGCCCCTGCCATGTGGCCTGGCAGCATCACAGCAGTCAGGTGTCAGGAGTGGCTGAGAGAGAGTGTGCTGGGAGGGTGCAGGGACTGGCTTGCTAACGAGCAGAGCTTGGCTAAGTGTTGGCCAAGAGCTGAAGAGGAAGTGAAACCCTGCACAAGCACCTGCAAGGGTGTAATGCCACGAGGGGGAGGAGAATTGTTTAGTTTCTGGCTTTAATACATCTGTCCACTCCTGAAGTCAAAAGGAAAACGAGAAGTTGAGGCTGAAGTTGAGCTCTAGAAGAGGGATGTGGCTGTGCTGTGCAGGGCAGTGCAGGGATGCTCAAAGTGGCCCAAACCTCTGGACACAGCTGTGCAGCCCTCCGACTGCCCCAGCCCGGTGCCCTGCGTGGCAGCCAGGGCTGAGGGAGGCTCAGGGCTAACACAGGAGGATCTTGGGCTTCAGGCTGGCCCGGGGCTCTCTGGGCAGTCAGGCAGAGGTGGGAAGCCCGTCACAGAAGTTAACTGCAGTTTTTCACTCAGCTCTTAAAGCTGGGCTGTGTCTGCACGGTGGCACGGGCTGATGGCCACGACGGGCCCAAGAGCTCATCCTGCCGGGGTGACTCGGGAGGGAGGGAGGGACAGGAGTGCGGTGGCTGACCCGGCCCTGTGCAGGGGGAGACCTGAGCTCTGTGCAGCTCAGCCCTCGCTCTTCCGAGGGATCTTTGGGAGTGCCCTGTTTGTCTAGAAGCTTGTTATCAAGTGTGTCCAGGGTGTGTGTGCAGAGCTGGGATGGCCCGTGTCTGCCTGGCCCCACCCCAGGCAGTTGGTGCCGTTCTCCCGGAGTGACTCCTGACAGGGAAACTGGGAGCTGGGAGCACAGGCTGAGCAAATAAACCACAGGATCAGCAGTGCTAGCTCCTGGACACTGGCCATGAGGAGCCTGCCCGGCCCACTGACCTCTGGATGTTCTCAGTGCAGAAGCAAGGGAGGGGAAAGAGAGATCCACTCAGTTGGCTTGTGGGAAAAGAGTCTCCAAGGGCTGAACGTCTTCCTCCTGCTTGCTGTGAGGCAAAGCTCGTGGCAGTACAGATGTGGTCGGGGCTCCAGTGACTGCATCTCATTTTTCCTTGCATTTCCCTGGTGCTTGGAGCTGTGTGAACAGACACATGAGAGCACAGGCCAGGCCTTTTACTGCTTTAGTTTGTATTGCAATTATTTTTAAGATCCCTTCCCAGGCAAGTCGCTTTGGTTCAGCCTCCTGTGATGTCTCCTGGCTGTTTCCTCAGTGTGGGAACTATTTTAATCCCGCCTGACGCACTGGGCTCATTCTTGCTGTGATATGTACACACATGTAGTGTCTTTAGATCCTGCAGTCTTACATCCACTTTTATTTTCAAATAAATTGCATACTACATTAATTATATACTCAGGTGAAACGTGAGTCACAGAGACATCTGCTGTCTGCCTGCCCTACATGCATGGCCCCCTTGGCTGTGCTTTCTGTTTAGTTTTAAGCTCTCCTGAGTCTCAGCATTGAGTATTAAGTGAGGTGAAGTCCTGGAAATGTGGATAAGCACTATTGGAAATGCCCATCTGGATCAGTAGTAATTTCCCTCTGCCCAAGGCCTGATGTAAAAATTGTCAGGAAGATTTATGGCTTTTAGGATGCTATAGATTCTCAGAGGTTCCTGCTGCTTAGAAGGTCTGGTGCCAGCTGGGATCAGGCAGTAATGGAAGAGGCATCAGAGCTCAGGAGCTGGTGTTTGCACTGTTTTGTAGACAGTGGGCTGAAGCAAGGCATCAGGAGTTAAAATTGAAGTGGAGCAGCTGGCCTGCAGCAAAGCCTTGCACAGTGCTGAGAGGAGCAGGAGTGTGTCATCGGGACAGTGGAGATGCTGCTGATCTCTCATCTCCCACGGGTTGTTCTTGCAGCCCTGACTCACAGATGGGTTCTGTGATGCAGCTGCAGCCTGAGTTGGAGCCACAGAAAGGAGAGTGCTCCTGTCTCACTCCCGAGGTTAGTACCTGTTTGCTTACCTTAAAGGGCTCTCCTCTCGTTGGAAGGAGCCCTTGGCAGAGCATGTATTTATGAGGCGAGTGCATATCAGAGAGGACAGTTACTGAAAAGGACTTGGTGCTTTTACCAAGCAGTTAATCCAGGCACATGCTTGGGAAGCACTCCAGGTTCACTGAGCAGCTGAACACTCTGGATCAGCTCTAGTCCGCTGGCAGCCCTGGGGCTGACACTTCAGAGGCTCAGACAGGCCCAGGAGCTCAGTGAGTTAGAAGGGTGTTTGCTGTGTACAGCCCAGTATTGGCACATGGACCTGTTTGGGACCCCGCTCACCATCACTGCAGCAGGAGTGTGTCCTCCTGTCACTGGATGAGCCTCATCTGCCCTGCCCCACCACACCGGGCTCGTACCAGGTTCACAGCATTGGACTTGGAGCAGTTTGAGTAAACCGGAGCGAGTGGCTGGAGCCCAGCGTTCCCCTTCCTCAGTGCCTGCTCTGTGCAGCCTGCCAGTCCCCAAACAGAGGCCGCATGCCATCTCAGCGCTGTGGGATGGCATTATTTGCAGCAGCTCTCATTAATGTCCGTGAAAGCCTTTCTGTTTGAGGTGGTGGGGCTGGTCCTCAGCAGCTGCTCAGAGGTTCCAGGCAGTGCCAGGCGTTTTGCTGCCTTGTCTGAATGCCCAGTGTCATCTAAACATCTCCCCGCTCCTCCTGTGGTCGCACTGTCATGGGCAGGTGTCAGGCAATAGCGGAATTGTTCTCCTGGTAAACAAGCGATGGTGTCATTGGAGCTGCCCTTCATGTGGCAGCAGTGCAGTGTGTGCATGGGGTTGCTAATGAGGGATATCATGGGGCTTGTTAGTCTGAAAGCTTAATGACCCATCTTCTGGTTCTTTGTGGAGTGTGTGGATGCTTCTTCCCGTGTGCTGTTCCTGTGCTGCACCTTGCTCTGGGTGTGTCCTTGCAAGGTAGAGCTCACAGCACAGATATGGGCATTTTGAAGGACTCAGATCCCATTTGTCGTGACACTGATGACAGTGGACACCCAGGAAATGTCTGGATGAGACTGCTGCTCTTGCTTCCTCAGACACCCTGTGTGTGCCCCAGGGCTGAGCTCGTTTGTGGCTCCAGTGAATCCCTGTGTATTGGGTACCTAGAGCTTGTCCCTTAGGGGCTTACAGATTTTCCTTCATGACAAATAACCGTTTTCCTTTATTAGTTTTCAAAAAAATAAAATAATTAGGGCATCCACCCACCTCTTGGCTGGCATCCTGCAGTAACAGGCCAGCTTGTGTTTTCTCCAGCAGAGGAAGCAGGTCTTGCTTTGTGTTTGCAAGGCAATGGTTTATAAATGAGCCTGAAAAGAAAAACTGATTTCCCCACTTATGGCAGATTTACATCAAGAAAGAGTCCTATCAAAATTTCTTAAAACTAGGCCATGAATTTGGCCTGACACTGTTGATTTGGTTTTGTACAGGGGAATTGGTCAGTTCTAGAGGTGTGCAGGTGAGGGAGCATGTTCTTCCCTTTTGCACATAGAACCAGACCTACTCCATCCTTGCCCTGTCCCTCAGCACTGGAGGTTAGAAATCCTTATATTAGAGATATTTCCTTCTCTTCTTACACCCTTGAAACTGGTGATAAGAACTTGATGTATTCTAGGAGCACATGAAGCTACAGGGCTCTGGGTTAAGCCAGGGTTTTCGGGGCGCTGGGGACTCACTTTGCCAAGTCTGGTCAGTGTGGTGAGACATGTAGCGTGTCTGTGAGCGGGTGGCATGTTTTCCACATGGGACAAGATCCCACAGAGAGAATAAATCCCAGAAGATAAATCCCATGAGATCCCTGTTTGGTCTGGCAAGTCAGAGCGCAGGCTGGGAGCCCAGGAAAACCCCTCCTCATCCTGCATGTGGCATCGGTTCTGGGCCTTGCTTGGAGATAGTTATCCTCGGATTCTTAAAAGAGGTGAAGGTTTGCCTTGCTGTGCTGCAGGTCCCAAGGGCTATTTGTGGGTAGCTTCTCCTGGAAGGGCTGTGAGTGGCAGGTTCCTCCTGGGCTGCTGTGGCTGTCACTTGAGCTGGCACTGCACGGGGTGCTGGCTCTCCACTAACCTTCTGACTGGGCTGAGCATTGCTCCTCCTGCCTCGCTCCCCTGCCTCACCTCTGCGGCTGTTTCCATTTCCTCTGGTTGCCTCCTAGGAAAACACAGTCTAGCAAATGCAATTTTTTCCACTCCATTGCTTCCAAGTTCTTTCTAACATTGCGTGTTGCTGCCCCTTGTGTGTCCAACAGCTACGGCGTTTACAGTCAAATGACTTTCTGTCTTGTCTAATATCTTCTTCAGTCCAGTTTCATTCTGACTTCTAGAAATCCATTATAATCATTTCAAAGGTGACATTTTCATGAACTCTGCTATTCCAGCGCCTGCTGTGTTAGCATCTCCCATCTTATATCGCGTGCACTCTACCATTTTTGTTACTTTCAGGTGGAATCCAGAAAGAGATTTATGAAATCAGCAATATCACTGAAAAATCCACAGGAGGGAGGATTCCGTAATTATCTGTTCCCTCTGATCAGGACTGTTAACAGTTTTGCTACAGGGCAAGTAGAGAGGATATTGATGGCTCTGACCGGGTAAACTTTCCAGTGGAAATCAAGACTGGAATAGCAGCAAAGACCAGTGTCCCAGCGGTGTTATCTGCAAAGAACAGATGTCGTGGAGAACCCAGTTTGTCCCTGATGCAAGGACATCAGTTACTCAGCTTGGGACACTAACCTTTTGTGATTGCTCTCTCCCTCAGTTTTTCAGGGGAGAAGGTGGAAAGGATTTTAGGAGGGCTGGACCAGTATGATTTTGAATGCATGTCTTTTAATGACCCTCTGCAAGATTTAGTTCTTCAGTCTCTGTTTCCTGCAATCCAGGTGGATGGTAAGGTTTGTTCCTAAGCCTGTGATTTTTTGGCAAGGAGAGAGGCAAAATGGCAGTCTTGAATTTGGTAGAAAATACCATCCCTGAGACTTTGTCAGGACTTTGTTAGTATTCCAGGTCTGTCCTGGTTAAACTGGGTTGCCTGGTCTGGCCACAGTTATTTTATATTTATACTGAATTATCAGTGATGAAATTTGCCAAAATAGCAGAGTTGGGTTCTAAACCCCGTGCATTTTTTTTTGAAGATAATAACAGCAGCTCTGATCTTCTTGTTTCTAGTGTGAAGCTCAGTGTGGCCTTGTGGCACATTGGCAGGGTTCTTGAGTGTTTGTGTGGTGATGGTGTCTGTGAAGCCTCTCCTGGGCCACAGCCCTGCAGTTTCCCACTGTGCCAGCCCAGAACTGTGGGCTGTCCCTGCCCCAGCTGAAGTGATCCTCCTTGCAGTGCCTGAGAGTGTTTTATATATATATATATATTCTGGATTAACCAAGGAGATGACACTTTCTCTTGTCTGGGTTGGTGGTGTGGAGATGAAAGGCTGTAGGATGAAACAAGCTTTTCCACAAAGGCCATTGTACAATGTGGTTATTTTAAAGGCAAATTCTTTAGTTTGCAATAACATGAACCAAGAGCCAGCCTTCTTTAAATACAGATGAAAGCGCCCAAGTCCTTTGAAATTGCGAGGAGCGAGATCCCTCCTGTATTTTTATCAATTTGGCTGTGGTGAGCAGCCTTGCCACTGCTCTCCCCCTCCATCCCTCCTGCTGATCTCGGTTGCTGGGTAGCCAGAGCTCTCACCATCTCATGAGGATGCTGCTGCTGCCGTGGAGTTTACATACCTGGTGCCAGGCTTGCAGTTGCCTTTCATGTGCCGTGGCCCATGGATTAGGTCCAGGAAAGGGGTAGGTGAAGGAAAATAACTGTGAAAATACTGCAGGAAGCATGTTCCAGGCTGTTCTGAATGGCCCTTTCATCTCGGCCTCAAAAAAATCAGTGAGAGCTGTAGCTGTGTGACAGGATCATGGCCATCTAACACTTTGGTTTCTTTATTGAAACTGAAACTTTTATAATGCTGCTTCGTTTTGGAAATTGTCCCCGTCACCTTCCCTCGAGCTCCTCTTTAAAGCCTTCTGTGTGTTCCTGGCAGGAGCTGGCTGTGGGTGGTCCCTGTTCTCACTCTGGCTGTGCTCTCTGACTGCTCTGGGCCGTTGTCTGCTCTGAGCACGAGCCCGTTGTGGCCGGGATGGCCTTTGCTCTGCTCTGCTCTGCTCTGCCCTGGGGAGGTGCTCCCTGGGGACGTGTAGCTGCTTGCAGTCCCCTCTCTGGGTGACAGCTCCAGGGCTGAGGAGATCCAGCTTTGCCCTGAGGCTCGATGCTTCTGCATCCCATGTGCCTGTCTCTGCTTCACCTGACTCGTCACAGCATGGAAAGCCCTCGCAGGCTTTGCTCTTGGGGGTCTGAGCTCACCTTTCGCGTTGTTGGTAACTGAGGCCGTGCTCTCCTGGTTGAAGTGCCCCTGGGCTCTGCTCTTTCTGGATATGCCAGTGGCAGCAGGGCAGAGAATTTGAGAGAACTGCAATGAAGCAGCTGTTTGCTGTAGCAAGAACATCTGTAGTGACGGAGCTCCCTGCAGTTGGTGCTTTCACCTTTAAAGTCCAACTCTAAGGCTCTTGTGTAAACAGTGAAATAGGATCTGCTCCCAGGGGAACAGTTTATATAGTTAAATCTAAGTATTGCTGGAAAAGGAAAATAAAACCTTCATTTCTGACTTCATCAGGGCACCAATGTCCTTACGTCTGTGGAATTCCTTTGCAGAGAGAAATCCTGGGAAGAGAGCTTTTTCTTAAATTAGGTTACTTAATGTTGTTCTTAATATAGTAATGTTTTCACAGCATCTCTTCCATATCCTCAGGTCTTGCTGCCCACAATATTCAACAGTCCCTCAGTGAATCATTCCAGCCTATAGTTTTGGAAACCTCAGGGTGTGGTTTGGTATGTTTACCAGTATCTTATTTGTGAGTTCCTCAAATACGGTACAGTCTGATCCTTACTAAGCTGCCCTGAGTGAAGCCTTTGCTTTCAGTCTGAGTGCTTTTACCTGCATATTGAGCGATTTAAAAATAAAAATAATGAAAAGAGAAAAACCCCAACATATAGGAAAACTATGTCAGCATTAGTGCAGGTCTGCTCTCACTGGCAGGATTATTCACTTACAGTTGTTTGCAGACAACGTGTCTGTCCATTCCTGCACACGAGGTTGGGTATTGGAAAAGAGTGAAGCTGATAGAGCAGGACTTTCTACAACTGGTGTTGGTGGGTTTTTGGGGGACAGAGAACATGGCTGAGAGCTCTCCAGGGTGTCTGGGTGCAGGGTGCAGACCTTCCTCAATGCCTTCCAGCCCTGGACCCTCAAGGGCAGGTGTGGGTGTTTGCAGTGAAGTTCCCTCTGCTTTAGAGGTGACAGAACTGAAGCCCGGGATGTAACAGCTCTGCCTGGCTGGGTCCAGTCACTGCTGTGGCACCAGTGAGGTCAAGGCCGTGTGCGTGGGCTGCAGTGGGGCTGAGTCCAAACAGTGTAGGATCAGAGCAGCTGCATTTGCTGGCAAAATGGCCCCATCCAATATCTCCCATCGCAGTGAGGCTGGGAATTTTGGCAGAAACATGCAAAACCTTAGTGCCTTCCTGTGTTGAGCAAAACCTGGGCTGAGGGAAAAAACCCATGACTGTGTAGGAGGGAACTGTGTGCCAGTGATGTGTCTTGGCCGTTATTGCCTGAGGCGCTGTTGGGTGCTGTGGTCGGGTTAGAGCTCCCAGGAGCGAGACACTGATTCATCTGTGGTCAGTGTGTTTTTAAAATAATGCCACTAAACTGTCAGTCTGGTTTCTCCTGGCCAAGTGTGACCACTGCAAGGCTCTTTTCCATAGGGTTCCCCTGTGCTGGTGACCTGAATTTTCACTTTCCTTTCTCAGTGTGTTTCCTGAGGCATTTTACTGCCTGATCCAGGTAGGAGAATCCCATTGCCACCTGGAGCGATGTGGCCCCTTTTACAGTGGAGAATGTGGCTGTGCTGTAGAAACCACAGCGTTGTGGTGCCGGTGCTCAGTGCTGCATTGCCAGTACAAACCATTTCCAGCACTGGGTGTGGGGAGGAAGAGCTGGGCTGCTGCAGTTGAACGCCAGCCGTGGAGCTGGGCACAAGGCAGAGGGGTGTGGCTGGGCTCATCTGGCAGCACCAAGATGTGATTTCTCCCCACTGCTCTGCTTGGATTTGGATTTGGGGAGCTGGGGGTCAAGTGTAGTCCGGTGCAGATTGTGCCATACCCTGCTGTTGAAACAGTTCCTGCCAGGTTTGTTTTTGCAGGGGAAGGAGGGAGGGTGGAGGCTCGAGCCGGCAGTCGACTGGGAGGCAGAAATAAATAAAGTGCTGAGCTCTTAATGGGGAACATGCTCGGTTGGTTTGGGTTTCCCTCCCCACCCATCCCACTCTTGTTAATCTGTGGCACAGTCCTAAGAGCAGTTTGAGAAGGGAAGTGATTTCAGACTGGAGATGACCTCATCCCTCTCCAGCTCGGAGGTGGAGCAGCCTTTGGAGGCACTGCCAGAGCTTACCCTGCTCTTTGGACGGCCAGGCCAGGGCTGGGGCTCCAGGAGAGCTCTGTGCCTCCTGCTCAGCCCTGGGCGTGCACAGGGGGGGCTGTCACCCCGAGCCCCCCGAGTGTGGGTATGGTGCCATGCAGCTCCAGCCCTAGGAGGTCCTGTCTGCCCCAGCTAGCAGGATTGAGGGCTGCTCGTGGTGTCTGAGCTGTTGTGCTGCAATCTGCAGTGGTTGTGGCCTCTGCAGGGAGAGGACAGGAGATGTGGTGGTGTGCTCTTTGTGCTGGTGGAGGAGGAGCAGCACCAGTGTTGGGAACCAGCCCTGTGTGTCTGCTTGAGGAAAGGGCTGTACCTGGGGGCTGTACCTGGCTAGGTGGGCTGTAACGTGCTGCTCCCAGGCCCCGCCACTGAGGGGGTTCCCCACTGCCAGGCACTACAGCTCTGCAAGGGGGTGGGAAGTGGCTGATGGCTGTGGGGGTTTTTAGCTCTGCTCTCATCTTTCTACATGCTGCAGTGGGGGGAAGTAGGAAGGAGAAGTCAAAAACCAGAGTCCAAAAAGCACAGCTGGACAAGAGGCCTTTCTGGAAATGTCACATATTGGAGCAGCTCCCTGATGAAAAGTCCTGGCCTGTCCTGCAGGGTGCTGAGCTGTGCCTGCTGGAAAATCTGCTCAGTGCAATTGTGTGTTGGTGTGGAAAGGTGCTGAAGGTATGTGCTTGTTTGGAAGACTGCCTGCTGGGTTCTTTGTATCTTTGTACCTTTTTCAGAGTGGTGTGGTTGGAGGTGGGATAACCAGAACCACGGGCAGGTAGAGAAGCTGGTGATGGCATTGAGGCAGTGGGACAAGATCATACTGGGAAGGATTCCCTCCATGCAGCTGTGTAGGATGCTCTAGGGTATTGGTTCTCTGGTAGTTTTGTCCAGCTGGTTGCTGCTACTGCAGTGTCACAGTGTGTTACTGCTGCTGGGTTTTGTTCGTGGCGTGTCCTGAATCCCATCCTTTCTCACCTAAGAGCTCTGTTCTCCAAGAGCATTCAATTCCACTCTCTCCAAGCAAGACCAGGAAGACTTTGTTGTAAAGGAAAGGAGAACTCAGTACGGGTTTTGCTGCTCTCTGCTGTGGCTGTGAGTCTACCACAGGCACCAGGTCTTCCAAAGGGAGGAATCTCTGAGGGGAATTGCAGGGTGCAGGGGCAGGCTGAGAGGAGCATAATGTCTTTTCAGGCTCTGAAAAAATGTGTGCTCAGAGAGGAAGCAGCAACCACAGGAAAAGGGTAGTTGCTGAACACAAATTGCCAAGAATTAAGCAATCTGTTTTATGGTATGAAACCTCCTGTTGAGCAAGAGGACTATTTTCCCTCCCGAGGCAGGTGTGATTGGTAAACTGAGGTGGCAAAGTTCAGCTGCCAGACGGCCAATATTTCCTTAGCCCTCCCCACACAGGGTGTCCCCAGTTTTTATCCCTTTCCTCCCCCTGCTTTTCTCTTAAGAAGCTGCCTAGACTCTCCCATGCCACATGCTGCTGTTTTCATCTCCACTCTCTGCTTTTTGTGCTTTTGTGCTGTTCAGAGCTGTGCAAGCACCACTGGCACATCATGCTCTTTTTTGGGGCAGGTGGGTATGTGGTTGGCCTGAGCCAGGTGCACATAAAAATGCAAGCATGAAAAGGGTGTCTTGGTAAAGATTTCCCAGCTGGTTGTCTGGTCAGTCCTTATTTGCCCAGGGGAGCAAAGTGTCTCTGGAGTCATTTGCTCCGTAGCTGCTCCTGTGAGCCAGCACGTAAATGGAAACAGATGGCACCATCTCAGTGGTCAGTAGGAACCTCTCGCTGCTGCAAAACCACTAATGAAGTTTGGGGCTGGGCTGAAGCACACAAGGCTGCTGTGCTGGTGGGAGGCCTGGCCCTGGCTCTGTGCCTGGGGTGCCATCACCCCACTCCTCTGCTGCAAGAGCACTGTGACTGCTGAGCCCACCTGCCGGCCCGGAGCGCTGCCGTGTGTCCAGCAGCTGCCTCAGGCAGGGGGTTCCTCTGGGTACCACAAGAGCCATCAGGACCTGTCAGTGTCCATCAGTCTGGGGAAATGACCCGAGTGGTCATCCTTGTCTGAGTTCCAGACCTTGCAGTTCACATCTGCACTGTGGAAGGGCATGGGGGTTCTCTGGTGTCTGACACAGTCTCTGCTGAGGCTCTGAGCCAGATACTTCTTCATCCAAGGTCTTTAGCTCTGTTTCACTACAAACTCAGACTAACTAGTCTCATTTTTTCCATACTGGTAAGCATCTCTCTGATAAGAAGAAGCAACACTCAGCAGTTACTGACTATTACTCTTAAACATGGAAGAAACTGTTTAAATTCCCTTTGACAGCACAGTTTGATTTAGATGTTCAGTGACTTGAAGTTTTCTCCCATCATCACAGCATTTAATAAAATGTGAATCTCCAGTCATGCTACAGGGCTCAGGGAAGTGGCAGGTTATGCAGCAAAGGTGTAACCAGGCTTGGTGTTTGCTGGAGCAAGTGGGTGGGGGAGAAGGGGAGAGAAAGGTGTTGGAGAGCATCTCGCTTCCCTTTTTGATTATTCTGACTGCTCCCCCAGGCACGGCCTCAGTGTCTGCGCTGGCAGGGTCCAAGGAGCTGGTGTGAACGCTGGGTGGCTGCACAGCTGCAGGCAAGTGGGGAACAATCCCGGTCCCCAGCTGCCTCGCAGCCCTTACCTTTCCCTCTTCCTTCGTGCAGCAAAGTGCCAGGCTCTGTGTCTGCCTGGCTGGTCCCACAGCTCTGTCCAGGGCCCCCCCAGCTGTGTGGGGCACTGCGGGGCAGCCGGGGCTGTGATGCCCTTTGGGAACACCGAGGCACAGTCCTGCTGTGCAGCAGCAGCTCTGATCCAGTGCAGTCACTGCTGTGTGCCAGGCCCTGGGAAGCCCAGCCAGGCTGCAAGTGGTGGCAGAGGCATCTGCTGCTCAAGGGCTGCAGTGTCTCTGGCCTCGTGTCTGCGAGCCTGGCACAGCTGGGTAACTCTCCATCCGGCTCTTGGTGGGCAGCCAGCAATGGGCTGGCATGGATCAGAGGCGAGACAGTCAGCTGCAAGCTCCTGAAATCTTCCAAAAGGCTTTTCAGAGCCCCTTCCCTGGGGCAGCCAGGTGCAGAGTAGAAGCTGTCTAGCTCAGGCAGCAATGTGGAGCTGCTGGAAGTCTGGATGGTTGGCATTGGAGAGCCGTGAGATCTGTGCTCTGCATGGACTCAGGACATTGCCCATGGAGAACACAGTATGTTACAGGGTACAAGAGATCAGAATTGACAGATTGTCCCTGAAAACTTCAGTCTATACATCTTCTGTGAGGGAGGATCTGTGGGGGAGTCATTAATCCCAGCAGGGTAACTCCTCTGCTGTCCTCTGTCAGGTGGAGCTGATGTGTCTGTGCATCTCTGCAGGTCCTGGGGCTGCTTGTGCAACCACCAGGGCCTCAGGTACCAGTATTGCTTCCCAGAAAGCCACTGCTTAGTGGCAGGGGAGGACAAACACGTTGCATGCTCAGTGAGGATCTGTGGATACTTCATCTGGGCACACATCCCGTCCCTTCTGTGGGAGCTCTGAGAGACAGCTCTGTGTTGATTTACCCCAATTTTATCACTGCTCCATCTTTTCCTCAGGTTTCCTGCAGGAGGGTGTTATGATCTTTTTCTGAGAGCACCTCACACCATGGCTGAGAATCAGGTACGCTTCTTTAGGCCCTGCCCAAAAGGAGTGTTTTGCACCACTGCTCATAAATGGAGGTGTGCTGCAACCCCAGCCCGGCTGATTGGTATTCCTGGTGATTAGCTAATTACTTCCAATTGCCAAAAACAGTCGTTGAATTCACACTGTGATTTCTGTGTCACTCGGGGAGAAGGGGCAGGTGTGGGAGGGAAAGTTGTGTTTGCCAGGCTGAAAAGTGCAAATGCTGCTGCAGCGAAGCGCTCAAATCGTCACGCAGTTCATTTATGCTGTTTATATTGAACCAAGAGCAGCATCCAGGGAAAGAAGGGAGCAGAATTTCCCTCTGACTAACGCTGCTGGATTGTGCAGGGCTGCGGGGGAACTGCCAGCCAGAGAAACCATCAGGAGGGGAAAGGAAATTGAAAGGGAATCTAATTATCCATCTGCAAAGACTGACGCTGGTCCCGACGCAGGGCCCAGCCCTGGGCAGACTGGTGTGGGCAGTGCCGTTTGCACAGACTGTTTTTATGGTGGGGCTGGGAAACGGGCTCCCGGGGGTCCCCTCTGCCATGGCAGATGGTCCAGCACATCGCGGGGAGTCGGCTGAGACTGGGAGCCACGGAGCTGCTTTTGCCAGGAGCGCTGCCCCGTGCTGGGCTGCGAGGACGGCGCTCTGCAGCCAGCTCCGGGCAGAGCTGTGCGGCTGCAAAGGGACGAGCGTGCGTGCCTGGCTCCCTCTCAGCAGCCTCCTCTTGGTCAAGGGTGAGGGAAGGAAGGTGCCCGTGTGCCCCGGCCAGCTCAGCGTGCACGAGGACTGTGCCTGGCGGCCCTCAGTGTGAGTGCGCAGGGCCAGCTGACAGCAGGGAGGGAGGGAGGGAGGGAGCCTGGGGGTCTGAGCGCTGAAGGGAGACCAACATCAGGAGATGCTCTGGGAAGGAGAAGGTGCCTCTACCTCCTTGTCTGCAGAGCTTTTTGGGGTTATTGCTCACACAGGCTAAAGCCAGCTTTCTTTTCCTTGGGTGCTTCCCGGGAGCGAAGGTTGCTTTAGAGAGCTGCCTTTTCCCCCTTAACTAATGGAATTAAAAATTATTTGGTGAGTTAAGAGTGGGCTTATTCTCCTCTCTTGTGGGCATCAGCTACTCCTAAAGATATGTTAATTGTAGCTGGGAGATCCAGCTAGAGGTTGAGAGCTGTCCCAAGAGAGTTTGCTTTCATCCTCCCAGTACTGTTTTCAGGAGCCTGCTGGGAGGACAGCTGGGTTCAGAAAGACCTTGCAGACCCGGGAGCATCTGTGAGATGGGTGAACTGGGGGTGAACCAGAAGCATCCCTGCTTGAGTGAAGCATCCCTTTTCCCATCTTACTTGTCCCCTGCCTTGCTCCCCACGTCCGTGCTCAGTGTGCTGTTTGCAGGGGTGCTGCCCCAGCCTGGATTGTGTTCCCCGGTGGTGCCTTTGGGTTCAGTCCCGCTGGCCCAGGCGGGAGCGTCTCGCGATGCTCAGAGGCCGGGCTGTCCCCTCCGGGTCAGGATTCAGCCTCTGTGGTAGACAGGCCTGATCCTGCATCCCTTACTCACGTGAGCAGTCGTCTCTATTTCAAAGGGACTACTCGGTGAGTAAGGATCGCAGGATTGGGACCACTACCTGTAACTTAAGCTGCGCCTTCTGTAGGATCCTGCCCCCAGCCTTTTCCTGTTCAGGTATGCTGACATGCATCAGGAGCTTCCAAAACTGCTGGTGCTCTTGTCATTTGGATGGGGAACCTGAGAGCTGGAAGAAGCAGTGCCCTTGCACTTCAGAGGATAAATCACCGTTATTTTCCATCCTCTCCTGCCAAAGAGCTCCAAGCCCAGCCAACTTCTGTGCCACAGAGCAGTGTGTACCTGTTTGTCTCCCAAGTGTTGCTGTTCCTGGCTTCCCAGGGCTGGCAGGGCTCTGCTCTGCCTCTCTCTGGTTTTCCCAGCTGTAGCTTTGCGATGAGAGCCTGGGATTCTGTTTAAGCCTGATTTGTGCTGCAGAGCTGGAGGAGGAAGCAGGGGGAGAGATGAGCAGTGGTACTGCTGAGACTGCCGCAGACCTTCCTGCGCCGCTTGGTTTCTCCTCCTGTCTGAACAGGCTGAATTTGGAAACCTCTGCCCTGTGCTGAGGTTTCCACCTCGCCTGTGACCCCGTGCGAGGCGGAAGCGAGGAGGGAGGCAGGTTTGAGCTGCACACTGATTTCTGCATGGCCATGGCCGGTGCGGCCGCCTGGGCGCTCCCGGCTCGGACAAGGCCGTTCCACGGGCCGGCTTCTCCCTCGCGTGGAACGTGCTGGTACCACACAGGCTGCGCTGGGAGGGGACCGACAGCGACCGAGCTGTGGCAGAGATCCAGCCGCCTCCACGGCTGCCGAATTTGTTACATCGTGCAGATTGTCCTGAATGAGGAGCTGAGTGTAAGAAGCGCTGTGAACTCGCCCCGGAGCGAGTCACGAGTTTAAACAAGCAGGAGGCAATTTATGGTTGTTGGTCCTTTTTGAGAGCTGGAAGTGGAAGCATGGCGTGAGTCACACAGTGGTTCTTGGGAAGCATGAGGCGCTTCAAGTGGAAGCAGGGAGCACAGATACCCTTGAAATGGAATTTGATAGGTTTCTGGAGGGATTAGGTGACAAAACAGCAGTGATCCTTGAGCGGAAATTAAAGCTTGACCTGTGAGGTAAGTAAAAGAAAAGACAAGATCTGGTTGCTGCGTGGATTGTGCTTGTGGCACTGAACGTACAGGGTATTATTCCTGTGCTTTGGGATTTCATCTCTGGTCTGGTATCTTGCTTTTCCTCGAGCGTCAAAGAATGAAGCCTGGCTGAAGTGTCAGGGCTCTGATGCTCCCAGTAGCGACTCATGAAACCTTGCTTACAAGTTCAAGGTTAACTTAATCATCAGAGTTTAGATCAGCAAGGCGTTTTCCCGTGGATCAGGTCAGCAGGAGCCGTAGGGTGAGTGTGCAGCTCTGCTGGTGATGGAGCAGCAGAGTTCAGACCTCGTGATACCCATGAGATTCATCCGTCTGAAGTCAGCACTGACTCTCCCTATAGTGGGAGAGGAGGCAGCAGGAGAAGGCGGCGGGAACTAAGTCCTGGAGGTTCCCAACTCTGCACCTGCAAGGAAGATACCTGCAGTTCCTCAGCCTCCATCGCCCTTGTGCAAGCTGGGAGTGGTTTTACTGCCTGCTACTGTTCCTGTTCAACTTGAGCAAACAGCTCCTCTGGAACTGCCCTTCCCATCGTCCTAGAAAACAGCCAGGAAGAAAATTTCCCTTCTGTGGGGAATTCTGAAAATAGCTTTGTCTGCTTCCAAGGAAAAAACATAAACGCTGTTATTACGTGGCCCTGCTGCCCCTGCCAAGCCATGGATATGCAGTTTCACAGCTGCTCTGCTCAGGCCAGCCTGGCTGGGTGCATCCCTGGTACGACCCTGTTCCTGTTGCCCGGCTCAGTTCTGCTCGAGGGCATCTGTCTGGATCAGGCTGAAGATTTTTCCTTCCATGACATGCTCCTTGTTGCTCACCAAGGATGGAGCCTGAGCACTGCAGCCCCTAGGCCATAGCATATCTGCCAGAAACCAGCTTCCCTGTGGGTGGGGAACCTCTCTCTGCTGTCACAGTTTGACAAAGAAGGGCTGGTCCGTGAGGTGGGATGATGAACCCCGAGCCTGTGTTGCCCTTGCTGACTGTTTGGCAGGTTGGGGCCAGGCCGAGCTCTGCTCTGACAGTCAGAAACCTGGATTCTGGAGCCCACTTCACCCCCGAGTGCTGCTGATAACACCTGCCTGGAGAGGAGTTTAGAGGTGCCAGTGCGAGAAAACATTGTAGGTTTTGCTCTAGATATTGAAAGGGCAAAGATTTTCCCTGCTGAGCTCCGCTGCTCAGCACACATGAAAGGTTCCGTGTGCTGTTTCTCCTGTCTTGAGGATGTCATACACCAGATTTCTTGCTGGAGGAGCAGGCCAGGGTTTACACTGGGCATTTCCAGGGGCTGTGTGGAAAGAGAGGAGTGTGACCAGGACAGGGGCAAAACAAGAGTGGCTCATCTGTCCTTGGGAAGTTTGCACAGACCAGCCTGAGCCAACAGCTCCGGGTGTGTCGTGGGGCACATCTGAGGGACATGAATGAGTCTGTCATTTATGGTTTGGTGACTCTGAGAAGGCAAGATGAGCATCTCTAGGAGGGGCAGAAGAGGCTGAGTCTGGGACCAGTTGACTGTCCTTCATAATTTTGGAAGCCATCGCATTGGCCACTCCATCTCAAGATGCTCTGTGTAGCCAAGACCTACTTTTCTGAGTTTCTTTTCCTAATCTGCTCTTTGAGTTCGCAGGCGTGGCATTCTGACTGGGATTCCTCCCTGACTGCCCGTCCTGAGAGCGTGCATGATGTGTGAGAGCTTAAGGTACTCAGGAGACAGTAGTTCCTTGTTCCTCTCTGCACTGTCAGCACAGCTCCTGGGGCCATGAACAACACTGTGGTTTTGTCGCAGCTAAATCATTGTTGACTTCATCCGTGATCCCAGCTCGGAGGAATGCTCTGATTTGGTGCAGTGGGCTCGTGGGGACACAGCACATCTCCATGTGCACTTAGAAGATGCTTGTGGTTGGTGGCCGTGTGGCCTGTGGCCCTCAGACAAGGGTTTTCCAAGCCATGAAAATCATGGGGGCTGGAGAAGGTTTGCTTGCAGCTATTGTGGTTTATGGTGTAGAAGGACTGGTGTGAAACCTCCTGTTACCTGACGTAAGATGCATCTTTGGTGAGCCACAAGCCACTGCTCTTGCTGCCCAGTGCGGGCAGCGTGGTACCGACACTGCTCCTCGCTCCTGTGCAGCCCCCAGCGGTGAGTCCTCTGGCCAGGACAGCCAGGATTACCTGTTGGGAATCTAGGAAATAAAAGAAGGTGTCATGAGCATGGCTTGACCTACCACTGGGCTGGGAGGCCCATGCAGGGCTGTCAGCTCCCCGAAGAACGGAGCGATACTGCAGAGCAGGGGCAGAGCTGCCGAACGGGGACGAGTTCTGAGCAGTGGCAATTCCTGCCACTCCTGGATCTCAGTCCAGGCCTTGTGCTGCGTGCAGAAACAATTGGGAGCAAACCCCAATGGGTGTAATTTAAGGGTACTGCTGGCAGAGCAGGGTGGTTTGGAGGGCTTTGTGCATGTGGTATGACAGCTGCTGTATGGTGGGAGTTTTCCAGCTCTGGAAGTGTTTCCCAGTTCTCCTCCATTTATTTTTCTCAGCCTTTAGGACCTTGTGCCTGTGATGTTGCCTTCCCTCAGCTTGCAGGTGGCAGTATAGGGAAAGCACTGGGGGTTTTCCCCTCTTCTTTCCTTTTTTTCAGCATATAGTATATATGTCTAAGACCTTTCCACTCTCAGCTGCCCAGAGACTTTGGGCCACTGGACCTTGTATGGCTCAGTACGTTGTAGCAGGACCTGGTGTCAGCCAGACTTGGGGTGCAGGGTGGAGACACCAGGTTGTGGCCCAAGGGTGACCAGTGCAGACCCTGCAAGTCAGGTGCTCTGTGGAGCCACTGCCAGAAACCCACAGTTCCCAGAGAAAGCAGTGGGAGCTCTGGGAGCAAGGCAGGAGTATGGCTGAGTGTGTCCTTCCCACTGGCGAGCAGAGAGTTGCTCAGCCAAGGGACAGGTTCCTCCAGCAGCACCAGTGCCGTCATCTCCTGTCACTTCATTATACATGCTGCGGTATTACCCCCCCAGTTGGTTTCTGTGGCTGCACAGAAGGGTGGAAAGCAGATCTTATAGGTAGGTTCAGAACCCAGACTTGAAGTTTCAATTACTTCTGTGGTGTGCCGGGTTTGTCTGCTTAACAAACACGCAGATACTTCCTTGTTCTGAAATGTCTTCAAAGCTTAAGTAGTTGTAAGGTCCAGAATACATCTGATTTGCTATTGCAATTGGATTCAGAGATGAGACTGCAATTGAGTCTGGACAGCTGATGAACCTGCACCGTGTGCAAGCAGATCCACATCAGCCAAGACTAGGATCTGGGGGCTGCGTTTGGGCCCTGCTTTCCGGACCCCTGAGACCTCCACCCACACAGCCACGATCAGCGCATTCTTGCTGACGGCAGGTTTCCTCCAGCAGACCTTTGTCTCGGCCGCGTCAGGCAGGCTATCTAATGAAATCCCCAGCGGAATAAGCCCATCTGTCAGGCGGAGTCGGGCTGGTGGCAGGGACAGCATCCTGTACGTGCGCGGCCCCTCCGCGGGACGCTGCGGCGACATCGCCGCTGCCCGCCGTGGCCTTTGTCCCGTCCTGCCGCAGGCTCCTCCCGCGGCACGGGCGGGGGCAGGAAATCCCGGGCAGCCGCCTGGGAGCCTTCCCTCGCCTCTCCTCGCTTCTCCTCCTCGCCTCGGCAGCGGGCGAGCCGAGCCAGCCCCGCGTGTGTGTGTGCACGCGTGGGCGGGGGGGCTGCCGCATGGATTCGGCGGAGGCTGGCAGGGAGCACATGGGTTGGGGCTCTGCGGCCGGCCCGCGGTGGCTGTCCGTCCGTCCGTCCTGCCAGCCGCGCTCATGGACGCGCTCGTTCTGCAGGAGCGCTTGGTGGAGCGGCTGCTGTCTCCCCGGCCGCCGGCACCGCGGAGCCACCCGGGCCGGCTGAAGGTGCGGGGATGTATTTATAGCGCTGCGCGATCCGGGGAGCAGCGGGGACACGGGCGGGGGGAGGATGGTGCCCGAGCAGGCGTGTGCGGCGCAAGATGAGCCCTCCGAGGAGCGGAGGAGCGGAAAGGAGCCGGTAAGGGGGGGATGGCGGCGATGGGAGGGAGCGGGGAGCGGGGCCGGGGGGCGAGAGGCGCGGCCGGGAGATGTGCGACATTTTGGTGTGCTTGTTCGATGCGGCGATTCCCTCTGTGAATGGCGTTTGTGCGCTTGGGGGGGGGGGGGGCTCAGGGCGGGAGGCAGCGCTGTGTGCCCACGCGCGGTCCGGTCTGTGTTAATTAGCAGCGTGTTAATGCCGTGCTTTGCCGGGCCGTGTTCCTTCTCTGCAGCAAGGGCCGGTGGGCGAGCGGCTTTGCCGAGGCTCCGCTCTCAGCCCCGGGCCCGAGGCCGCAGATGTCCGCGGCAGATGCCCCGGGGGCTGCTTGCGTTCCGAATTGGTGCAGCTCTGCAGTGGGAGCAAGCGGAGGGTCTGGCTGTCCCCCGGGGCTGGGCTGGTTCGGGCAGGCACCGCCGTACCCGGCTGGAGCGGGATGGCTTGTGCTGGAGGCTGCGACACCGACAGGCCCCTTCCCCCTGAAGAAGCGGGGCCAGAAGCACCGGGATCCTAGCATAGCTCCATCCTTTCTGGGGTTTGCTCCAGACCCTGACAGGGGCTATTCTTCAAATTTGTTGTGGTCCCGTCATGTTTAATTTTAGCCCTTTTGAATATACCCAGCAAAGCCCCATTTATCCCCTGGCTGAATGGGGAAGTCATATGAGTCCTGGGTTGTTTTAAAAAGCATCTCCACCAGAGAGGTGAGGAGGGGGTTGGGAAGGACAGGAGTGATGGAAGCTGTGCAGTGTGCTCTGCCTTGGAGGTGCAGACAGCACTGCCAACACCTCGGTACCTGGGAAGCTTCTCCTCTGACCAACAGACCCCAAGTGTTTCTATCCCCCCAACAGGAACAGGGCTTGAACCCGCCAGGGCTTTGCTGCTTGGCTTGAGCTCCCAGGGAGGGCACTGCCTGCCTGGCAGCCCTTGGAGGATGCGAGGATGCGACTGTGCTGCTGTCGTGTCCGTCGAACCAGGAGTGGGTGCTGAGGGAGGACACGGGCGTGGTTTGCTTGGCCTGTGGCGCTTTGGTTTGTGACAGTCCCAAAGATTGGCCGCTGCTCTCGGTGGCCTCTGCTGTGGTGCTTGGGGCACGTTTCCAGGCACGTGGGAGCAGGATGCCAGCAGGAACAAAGGCAGCACCGTGGAGCTGGCGGTGGGGAGAGGGGCTCCTTGGGCCAGAGTGCCGCTGGCTCGGCTGGCCGGGGCCCTTTCCCGACAGCTGGAGCTGGCGAGGGAAGCGCGGTGCTGCAACCAGCTGTCCTGGCTTGTGTCAGCTTGATGGGAGCTGGCTTGTGAGGGTTGAGAGCACGCAGAGGGGGCAGTGATGCCTCCAGGAGCTCCCTCAGTCCAAGCCTCTCATCTAAATTAATGGGTTTAGCTTTTCACAACCCAGAAAGCCTCCTGCCTCCTTCAGCAGCCCTCCCAGGCCTCGACATTCTCTTCAGTGCTCTCCATCCCGTGCACAGTTGCACTGCATATACTGCCCCTGTTGGGCCTAACGGAGGTAAGTGAGTGGTGTAGAGCTTTGAGCGAGGCACACACTGGGCTCAGGAGGCTCTCTGGGCTCCTGAAGTGCTTTGTTGCTGGTGGCACACTGGCAGAGATGGGCCTGTCGCAGTGCCTGAACACGGCTGGGATAGGAACACACAGTGGGTACCTCAAAGCCCTGATGAGGAACTGTGGATCAAGGCTGGCCGTGGTGCAGGGACCACGCTGCTGCCTGTGAGAGGGCTGTGGTAAGAAGGGGATCCCTCCTCAAATTCCCCCAGATCTCTTGCCTTTGCCCTTGGCAGACACGCTGGCCCATCAGCCCCCAGCAGGGCTCTGCAGTGCATCCGTGGCTGGTCAGGGGGAGGCTTGGCTGAGGACAGGGCTTTTCCCCTTGCAGCTCTGGCTGCCTCCCACAGGGAGGGAAACTCTTCTCTTGGTACTGGGCTCAGCACTGACCTTCCTTTCTGTGAGGGGAATGACTGCATAAGTCACTGGCAAAGGGCAGTGCCCTTCACCAGCTGGGATTTGCTCATTTCGAAGGTGGTGGTTCCACCAGCTATGGGGAGACAGCCAGAGGAATAGTAAATCCACGTTGTCCTGGTTGGGCTGAACAGAAACGAGAGATCAGGTTCAGCCAGTTACGCCTGGCAGAAGTAAGTGGAGTTGCACCAGAGCTCAGCTCTCCAGAGTCTCCATTGCCAGCCCTTAGTCATCCAGGTTAAAACCCAAAGGAAGCAGGAGAAACACACCCTGCACCTCAGCTCTGGTTTTGTTAGCACATTATTATTACTGTTTCATATGTCAGGTCACTGGAGAGAGCAGGTGATCATTGTCTTCCCAAAGTCTGGTGAAGCTCAGGGCAGGAGAAACACAAAGGGAAGTATGTTGTATATTTGTGATGCTTGCTGGGAAGTGCTGGACCTTCCAGGGTGAGGTCCTGGGCTTGAAGGCATCCGTGGCTGGGTGGGAGTTGGGGCTGGTTTTGAGGAACTCCTGGCCCCATGGATTTTTCCGTGGTGTGGATCCCAGGGGTACGATTATTGTCAGTGATGTTGAAAAGCGGAGTCTAACACGTCTCTAGGTCAGGCATTTGTGACTGGCTTAGTGTGGTTGTACAGGGCACGTGCCAGGCCCGTGGGACAGCTTTGGGGTTTGGCAGTGACAGCGCTGCGGCTGAGGGTGCTTGGGCAGTAGGTAACACCCCTCTAATACTAAATGGAATACCTTCACCAAAAGCATCTCAGCTGTGTTATCGATATTTCCACGTCTTCCCACTTCCCACTTCTCTTGAACTTCAGTCTCTTCAGAAATAACACGAGAGATTATTCAGGATTTCCTCTTAGTCAGCCAGGAGTGGCTGTGACACAGCAAGAAATAATCCCCTCTCAGGTCAAGCAGAAGCTGAGCCGCTGCACCTTCCTTTAGACACAGCTCAGAACAGCACAAGCCCCGGGGAGCTAATTACGGAGCTCTCTGTCATGTACCTCATGTGCCTCTGGAGGGAGGGGTGTAGAAATGACCTGGGGAGAGGTGGCGTTTGGTGACCCTGCTGGGAAGGGTGCCCTCGACTGTGCAGGAGAAGCAAAGGGAGGAAGGCTGTGCGTCAGCAGCAGCCCCAGAAGTGCTCTCTCCTGGGAATGGTGGGATGTGCCTTTTCCCTTGTGCTCTGTGTGCTGGGAAGCTGCCGTGAGAGCAGCTGAGCAGGGCTGTGGCTGGGAGGAGCCGTCCCTCTGTGCCCACCTGCGGGAAGGGCAGAGTCCCTGAGCCCGGAGGAGGTGTGTGCCCCGCACAGCCAGGGCAGGGACTGGCCTCTCCTCCAGCCCCCTGTGGCCGTGTGACGCTCGAGCAGAAGGGGTGGCACACCCTGACCTGCTGCCATCCCCCTGTGCCCCACAGGACCATGAGAAGCAGTACGTGGGCTTTGCCACTCTGCCGAACCAGGTCCACCGCAAATCCGTGAAGAAGGGCTTCGACTTCACCCTGATGGTTGCAGGTGAGACTGCCCGTGGGCCACGGGGTGGGAACGTGGAGGGAACCAGCTCTCCTCACTTCCCTTAGGTGCTCCCAGAGTGCCTGGATCCTCCCCTCGCCCTGTTCTGGTCCTTGTCTCAGGCCGTGCTTTCCTCCCCAGCCTGTGGCAGTTCCCCCAGGAGGGAACAGGCCCCTCCTGACCCCTCACGACCCAGTTGAGCAAACTTCTCTGCTAACAGTAACTACTCTGGGTGGGGAGGGCAGGGCCAGGCAGGCACCAAGGGAGAGGAAGGAGAGGGAGGGTGGGGGAGCAGGGAGATCACATTTGTACAAGGATTGAGACATCTTGCAGCAAAAGTCCTCCCACTGCTGCAAAAATGTAATGCCAATAAATAGCTCTTGACAAGCTCGTCTCTCTCACTTCCTCTGGCTCAGAATTCAAAGCCTCATTCAGAGTTTCATTTGTAAGTCAATTAGAGGGTCATGTTGCTTGCTTTTTCCTCCTCCCCTTTGCGCTCTGTCAATTAGGAGAGTCGGGTCTGGGCAAATCCACGCTGGTGAATAGCCTATTCCTGACAGACCTCTACAAAGACAGAAAGCTCCTCAATGCAGAGGGTAAGTTGGGGACAAAGAGGGTGAATGGGACTGTCTTAAGAACTAGTACTTCAGTTCCTTGCTTCAGAAGCAGCTCCAGGCTCATCTGGATCCCAGCCCTCTTGTTTGTGGCTCTGCTCTCCTTTGTGCCTGCAGAGGTGCTGCTATTCCAGCAAATAGGGTTTGGCTACAGGCCTCTTCTACCCTGTGAAGGCAAGATGAGGCTGCAGAGCAGCACTAACCCTTTGGGTTGAGGTGTTAGGTTTGTCTTTAGTTCTTGGATGCTGGAGTGTGGTAGGGATTCCTCTTCCCCAGAGGCTGGACCAGATGTTCAGAACAGCTGGGCTACAGGCACTTCAGAGGTCTGGGTGTCTTCTTGGAGTCTGTGTGCCTGCTGCTGGCCTCCCACAGTACCACTCCCTTGAGGCTCCTTAGAGGGTGATTGGGGTTTTTTGAGACCCATGTCAGTCCCTGTGCTCGGTGATCAGGAGAGAGGGCCTGTTGTGGGTGTGTGTGGGGATCCCTGGTGTTACTGCCTGGCTTTAACTCAGTGTTCCTGTTCAAAGAGAGAATCAATCAGACAGTGGAAATCGTCAAGCACACGGTGGACATTGAGGAGAAGGGTGTGAAGCTGAAGCTGACCATAGTGGACACGCCAGGCTTTGGAGATGCTGTTAACAACACTGAGTGGTGAGCAGGGCACTGCTGCCTTCCCTCTAGTCCTTGGCTTCCAGGTCTCTAGGAGACACTGTCCTGTGGAACTCATGGTTTTGTTTTGACTGAATTGCCCTTCCCAGCTGGAAGCCCATCACTGACTACATTGACCAGCAGTTTGAGCAGTATTTCCGTGATGAGAGTGGCCTGAACCGGAAGAACATCCAGGACAACCGAGTGCATTGCTGCCTCTACTTCATCTCCCCCTTCGGGCATGGGTGAGAGCCCACACTCCAGGCCTGGAGGGTGACTCAGTCCAGAGGGAAGGCCCTTGTGCCCCAGGATTGCTCTGTAGCAGTTTGTCCACTGGCAGGGCTGTTGGCGCAGGAGAAGAGCTGTCTGGATGCTCTCCCTCGGCTGAGCATCACGCCACTCCCTGTCCCTCGCAGGCACGACAGGCTGCCTGTGATCAGGCAGAGCAGATCTCCCTCAGGCCTTAGAGCCCGTTTTGGAAGTCAGAAGAGACAATGCCACGCAGACCTGCATGTTCCCGTGTAGCTGAGCCTGAGTGATGCACAGGAAAGGGAGCTTCAGGCTGCCTTCGGTCCCTGCCCCTTGCTGGCTCACGTGTCAGCCTGGCCCGGGCAACTGGAGGGCCGTGTTGGCTGCCCGTGGCACAGGAGAGCTGGAGCGAGACCCCAGGCTGTGGCCTTCAGGGGAGCCAATACCCAGCCTGTGTCTCTGTGAGACATTCAGCAGCTAAAATTGGAGCCAGCTTTCCTGAAGGTGCAGCCCTAGCTGAGGACTGTCCCAGTGCTGCTGCAGGCCCTTGTGTCAGTGCTGTCCTTTCCACTTTGTGCTGAGTGGGTGAGAGAGGCTGCAGGGCGAGCTGCCCGGTGTGCCCCTCCTGACTGTGTCTGTCCTCATCCCTGCTGCAGACTGAGGCCTGTGGATGTTGAGTTCATGAAGGCTCTGCATGAGAAGGTCAACATTGTGCCCCTGATTGCCAAAGCTGACTGCCTGATCCCCTCTGAGATCCGGAAGCTAAAGGAGAGGGTGAGATGCTCTTTCTCTACAGGGTATATCTGGTGGGCTGAGGAGGGAAGGGAGAGAGAGATATATTTACATGTCTGTACAGCTTGTTTGTGTGTACAGGTACGTATATGCACAGACAGTACCTGCAAATGTAGCTGCAGCAGTGCTCTGCTGTGAGAAGGGGAGTGGTGTCAGCAGAGAGGTCAACTCTGCAAGAAACATCAAATCCTTTCACTGTCTGTAGGCTATAGCAAACCCACGGTAGCACAAACAGAATAAACCCAGTATTTCTGTATTGTTCACTTTTAAATCTTTCTGGTTTTGTCTTGCCTGGACACAGATCCGGGAAGAGATTGACAAATTTGGCATTAAAGTGTACCAGTTTCCCGAGTGTGACTCCGATGAAGATGAAGAGTTCAAGCAGCAAGACAGAGAGCTGAAGGTAAGGAGCCTGCTCAGCAGAGGACTGGGAGGTCAGGCTCCATGGATATGTGGGTTACTCCAGAAGGAGCCAGAGCTGCCCTGTGTGTGCCAAACGCTACAGATACCCAGGGAACAGCCTTGGCACGTGGGGTGGGTGGCCTGGAGAAGGTGCAGATGTCCTTGCTGGTGCCATGAAGTCCAGTGTGGCATGAAGACGTGGCACTTCTGCTCTCCCCCCAGGCAGTGTCAGTCAGTCTCTCCTCCATCTACCCCAGCCTGTATATTTAAGATAAAGGCTGGGTTGTACAGCATTTCTAAGCACCTATTTCTGAGTGATGCCATCAGCGAAGAGAGTTGCAAGTGATTAGACACCACTGTGACACAGAAGTTGCATGGGGGAGCACATGATCATACAGGCATGTGTGGAGGCCCCAGCAGCCCAGTCCTGACCCCTCCCCAGCTGAGCCAGCCCTGTGAGTGCAGGAAGTGTGGCCTTGTTTCTCCTGTCAGAGGGGGGCAATGGCTTTGACAGCCTGTACATTCCTGCCTGGGCTTTCCCTATACTGTCCCCCTTGCTCTGTGCCCCTCTTTGCTCTGGCTTCCTTGCGCAGCTTCCCTTCAGAGAGGGGATGCAGGTACCTGCAGAGACACAGCTGAGGTCCGGCTGTGAATCAGGCTGCCTGTGGATCCCAGTGCCTTGGGCTGTTCTCTGCCAGCTGAGTTGTGTCCTGCTCGGATATCCTCTCCTTCCAGCACCTTCTCCTCCTGTTCCACGGTGCCTGAGCCTGGCCCTTGGAGGAGGGGCCGTGGGCAGGGGGTGCTGAGGGGCTCAGGGTGCCTCTCGTTCCAGGAGAGCGCTCCCTTCGCCGTCATCGGCAGCAACACGGTGGTGGAGGCCAAAGGCCAGCGAGTCCGAGGACGGCTCTACCCCTGGGGCATTGTGGAAGGTAAGCTGCAGCCTGGGAGCTGGCACTGTGAGGAGGGGAGGCACTGACAACGGGGATGGCAGGGGAGAGCTGGGCTGTCTGTGCCACCCTTGGCACGTGCAGGGGACGTGAGACAGAGGCACCGGGACCGGCTCAGGAGGGGGGAAGTAATAACCTGCCGTGAAGAAGAGGGGCTCCAGTGTGAGTGGAAGAATGTCTGGGCTTTATTGTGCACTAGGATTTGGCTTCTTATTAAGGAGGGGGTATTACCTGTTTAGTTTCTGGGGAGAGGCTGTTGCCATCAGCCAAACAGTGCTAAACCCTCCTGCACTCCTTCCTCTGCTGCCTCTCCTGTAAGGGCTGGAGGCTGTGCTGATGCCCAGTGTGTTTGTCTCCAACTTTCTTTCTTTCTAATGGGAGACATCTCATAAAGCCGTGGAATGGCTTTTGCTGCTGTTGCTGACTCCCCCATGCTGGTTTGCTGCTTTTAGGCGTTGCAGCTTTAGATCCCAAAAGCTCGTGTGTGCACTCGTGGCTGGTGGTGCTGGCTGCCCAGCTGCTGGCTCTGGTCCCTGGCTGGCTCCAGAGGGGACTGGGCCTGTTGGGATGCTGGCACTTGGCAGTAGGATCAGTTCTGAACGCCTGTGCCTGACGCAGCTGGCATCCCCCAGCCCCGCGGAGAGGTGAAGGGAGATCGCCGTGGCAGGCACGGCGCTTCCCCCAGTGCTGCCTGGAGCCAGGCTCCCCATGGCAACAGCAGCTCTTTCAGCTCTCCCCGCTCCTGGCTTTGCCCCTCAGGGGCTGACTTTGTCTGCAGGGGCCTTTTGATAAGTCCTGAATTCTGATGAGACAAGCAGTTTGCCTCCAGCACCAGCTGCGCTCCCTCTGGTTATAACAGCGATGTCCCGTGTACCTGGGATCCTCTCTCATGCTTAATTAATCCTTTTACCCAGAAAAAGTCCTGGGAACACAGTGACTTCAGCAGCCTGGTTTCAGCATTGGGAACTGCAGAGCATCGTGGAGGCTGTGCCAGGGCAGCAGAGGGGGAGGGTGGGGAGGATGAGGAAGGAGCCCTGGGGTGGGGATTTAGTCCAGCCTGGGTGCCAGGGCTTCCTGCAATAAGCTGGTGAGGTGTGACGTGCAAACCCTCTCCCGTGTCGGTTGTCCAGTGGAAAACCAGGCGCACTGCGACTTCGTGAAGCTGCGGAACATGCTGATCCGCACACACATGCACGACCTGAAGGACGTCACCTGCGACGTCCACTACGAGAACTACCGAGCTCAGTGCATCCAGCAGATGACCAGGTGGGTCCCCCTGCCGTGGGAGGGATGTCTCACGAGAGCTCGTGGGTCAGAGGGCTGTGGGTGTGCTGGGGACGTGCTGCAGGCTGGGCGGGGGCACTGGGAACTGAAGTAGCAAATCCAAGCTTGTTTCCCACGGCCTTGGACCCACGGTGGGAATGCTGCTGAGAATCCGTTTTACTGTCTGAGGATTCCCCATGCAGATATTGGGAAACAGGCCTAAAGATTATTTTGGAGAGATGTTTCTGGCACTGGGTGAAATGCATCCAGCCTAACAAAGTGGGATAAACCATCTCTGGTGGCTGATAGCTGTGTGCATTGCTGAAGAGGAAGGCGCTCTGCGGTCTGCACTTCTGTCCCAATGACAGCATGGCCCTTGGGATGCTGCTGTTTCTCAGACAACAAAGCCCAGGCAATTAGTAAGACAACACATCTCCAAAGATTTCTCTGCATTGTCTTCCCATTGCATTTGATTCTCTGTGGGTTTAGTCACAGTGATCAGAAAACA
The DNA here is from genome assembly GCA_035584735.1 of Pseudotriccus pelzelni. Lineage (NCBI taxonomy): Eukaryota > Metazoa > Chordata > Aves > Passeriformes > Tyrannidae > Pseudotriccus > Pseudotriccus pelzelni. The sequence continues at coordinate 6,321,629 of JAWMRA010000036.1, forward strand.
GAAGGGAGAACACGAATGGGCTTCTCATTTGAGACCTCTGGTTTTCCTTCTCCCTTCCATGACTGATATACTGGTGACAAAATTTCAATTCGAGCAGGTCTTGGCTCCTCTGTTGTGGCCCAGCCCCTTAATTTCCTGCCGGCCCTGGCTGGGTGTCTGTCGTGCCACGTGTCAGAGCAGAAGTGGCTGTGCCTCAGCGAGGAGCAGTCCCGGTGTGTGCCGACGTGCAGGTTGACACACAGTGTATCCCAGTCCTTTTGCATAGCAGACAAGCCTGTTTGTTTCAGCACTGAGTGCGTGGAGTCCCAAAATAACTATGTTAAATGCTAGAGCTGCGTGAGCAGCGTCACAGCTGCTGGTTAGGTGGGCTGTGTATCTATTAAAAGAAGAGCACGATGAAAAAGCAATTGCTAAGCTGAGCAGAAGCTTCAGTTTGGTGCCATTTCTCACGCCGTGGTTAGTTCCATGCCAGTGAACAAGTCTCATAAAACCAGAGCAGGGCCATTTCTACAGAGTCCTTTTGGGAGCAGATCCCAAGCTCCAGGGCTGGAGTTGTCTCAGTAATGAGGCAGCGGTGACTCCAAGTGGTGAACGCCTGCAAGTGACATCTTGAAGTTCCAACTTCAGCCCAGATGTGGGTGGCTGCTATCACCCCCTCCTCACCTGCTGAGAGCTCCTGTGACTCTGAAAGTCACCTGCTTTCTCTGTCCCCTGCCTGCCCTTGTGTGCACCCCCAGCCCTCACAGCAACGCTGCCGTGCCCTGCCTGTTTCTCGCCTCCCACCTCCTGGACAGGAGGGCAGGTTTTGTTGTTAGACCTGCAGCAACTGAACCGTTCCTCCGGTTTTACCTTCCTGGAGAAGTGCATGTGGTGCAGGAGGGACGCTGCTGGTTTGCGTTGGTGCCGTGTCTGTGTGTAGGCACACGGACAGAAGAGCCAAAAGAGGCCAGATAAATTGTTTGTTAATGTCTCTGCTCAGCTTGCCAATGCAATTACAAAAGGTGGTTGGAAATGTCAGCTCCTTCTGTGTTTGCTCTCAGTGTAAGCCTCTGGCTTGGATTTTCTGTTAGCTACCCACACACTTGTATTTTAAAAACTGTCATTGCCTTTGGTCGCATTTTGTATCCAAGTGCACCCCACACCTTTGGCCTGGATTGCCCCAGCCCTTCCACCTGGCTGGGTGATGCTGCTGCACTGCTGGCTGGTGTGCCATGGGCAGTGACAGTCACTCTGTGGTGACACCAAAGCCAGCCAGGCTGCACCACGACTGACTGCGTCTCTCCATCTCCAGCAAGCTGACCCAGGACAACAGGATAGAGAGCCCGATTCCTATCCTGCCTCTGCCAACACCAGACACTGAGACAGAGAAGCTGATCAAGATGAAGGATGAGGAGGTGAGACCCATTTCTGCCTGTACCTCCTTGGTGCTGGAGCTGGAATCTCGGGCGTTTCTCCAGCCTTGCCCCACAGAGGCTGTCCTGAGCCTCCCCCATCATGGGCTCCTGGGTGCAGGACGGGGTGTGAAAGCTGTGTCAGGGAAATGCAGCTGATTCACCCCGGGTACAGGTGGCTCTGTGCTCATACAGGAGTTAATACTCCCTGAGGGATCCCTTGGCCAGCTCAAGGGGCTGCCCCCAGGGAGGATCAGCAGGTCCCTTTCTGACTCTCTCCTCTGTCTCGTGCAGTTACGGCGGATGCAAGAGATGCTGCAGAAGATGCAGCAACAGATGCAGGACCAGTGAGAGGCAGGTACCCAGAGGGCAGAGGGAATCCCCCAGTGACCACCTGAGACCTGGCAAGAGCTGTGAACGTTTAGAAAAGATTTCTTGTTGTATAGAGACTCGTGGGCAAGAGCTGCACCCGCACCCTCTAATTTATTAGCAGCAATGTTGGCTTTTCGGCCAGCTGGATTGTGGAGGAGGCTGTTCACTTAACAGTTTACTGAAGTGTATTTCTTGCTTTTTTAATGTTCTTTTGTTTCTTTTTCTTCTTTTTTTTTTTTTTTTTCTTTTTTAAAAGAAACTAGCCTGGGAAGTCTCTAAGGCATCCTAAAAAAAAGAAAAGAAAAAGATCCCCCTTTCCCATGTACTAATCTCTTGTTTGGGAATGCTCTGGTATTTAAAGTCCTGGTTTCTCTGGTGTACAAACTTCAAGACTCTCTGTGTCAATGCACGTAAGTGTTTACTCCCAACTGAGGTGCTGTGCCCCTGTCCCTGTTCCCCTTGTGTGGGGCCAGCACTGCCGAGGCAGCCGTACCCTCCTGTGAGTTTGACCTGCTCAGGCTGCTCAGCCTGGGCACAGCTGTGGCCCGGAGAGCTGGGGGTTCCTCTGTGCACTGACCTGCTCAGGAGTGCTGACGGTTGCCTGGTTTCCTCTCTAGGTTTTTATGGTTTTTTTGTTTAGTTGGTTGGTTTTATTCTTCCTATCAAGAAGCTCCAGGATATTTGCACTGAGCAGCAAGGGACTGAGTCTCTCAAGGCTGGTTAGAAGAAAATGCTTCTACTGCTCTCAGTTACGTCTTTCTGGCAGAGAGGATGAGTTGTTGTCTATTCCCTGCAAGGACTGGATGGGAGTGAGCACCTTCACTGCCATGGTTTCCTTCCTTGGCAGGCTGGAGGGTTGGTAGATGAACCCCAGGGCCCTGCAGTAGCTGGGTGAGGGTATCTTTTGGTTTAGCTCTGGTCCAGCTGCAGTCTGCCTTCAGTGTCTGCTCTGGAAAGTACCATGGCCAGAGTGCTGGGCCGGGACTTCTTTGGAGGAGGTAGAAACTCTAGGGCTGAAATCCAACCTCAGATGCAGACCTGTGTCCTGTCCCCAGGCTTTGCAGTCCCATGAGCACACTGCTGGCTCTGAGCTTCTCCTGGGGGAAGGGGCAGTTTTTGTAGGCCTGTACCTGAGATCTGCAGGCTGCCTGTCCAGGCAGGTGTTCCGTCAGTGTGGCAGGAGCAGGAGTGTCACTGCGTGGGGCTCGGCACAGCCCTCCAGACTTGGCTCTTGCTCCCCTGCCCTTCCCCTGGGACTCATCCCTTCTCCCCCTCCCTAGTCCAAGGCTCTTCCTGTCTTAATGCTGGGAAGGCTGGTGGGTCTGCTGGGCAGAGATAAGAGCACTCTTTGAGCAGCAGCTCCTGTCTTGTTCTTGCTTCCTGCAGCATTTTTAACTCTAGTCCAGCCAGAGCAGAGCCCTAGAGTGTGATGTGCCTGACAGGGCAGGGCTTGCCAGCAACACTGCCACGCTCGTGGGAATCAGGGCTGTTGGAGGGAGAGACACTCGGCTCTTCTCTCTGACCCCAGGGAGCACTCCCAGGGGCTGGACCCTTCTGCTCCTTGGCTGATTCCTCTCTCCCCTCTCCCCTTTTGTATCTGCTCCTCCGTCTCTGGATCTCCTCAGTGGATCTCCCTGGGAAGGAAGTGTTGGCCAGGAACAGCCAGGCCCTAAATTCTGTTATTAGGCACTGCATTTGTCTGATTGCTCCATGAGGCTTTAGAGTCCTGGTCAGGGCTTGTCCAGGTGGTGAGTAGGTTGGCTGGTTCCAGTTATTCACCACAGAGAGACCGTGCTTACCCATGGGCTGTAGGGGCAGGGGGGAGGCCCTGGCACCCTGTGGAAGGACAGAGTGAGGGCAGAAGCTCTTGCGCCAAGCTGGGCAAGAGCAGTGCCCAGCGATGTTGGGTTTTTTCATTCTCCCTTATTTTGGGCTCAAAAGTGGCAGTGCCAGCCTAGGAGAGCAGAAGGATTCAGCTTGGCTTCAGTAACAAGCACGACCGAGGTGCCTAAGGAGGAAACAAACCTTTCTTCGTGCAGTGTGCTTACTTGAGCGGTGGAGTGGCTGGAAACCTTCCTCCCAGGTTTTCTGGAGCTGGTTTGCTTCTAGCCAAAGCTGTAGGTCTGCTGAGTTCTCAGCTTTCTGTGCTGGTGTAACAGGGAACACCTTGAAGTACCTGTCCCCTCTTTTCTTACACTAGTCTTGTTAGTGAGGAGGATGTTCTGTTGCACATGAGCCCAGTCCAGCCAGAGATGTTCCTCCTTCAAGCACATTTATTCCTAGAAGATAAAGGAGACTTTTTCCCTTTAGCAAGGACATGGAGCAGGTGACAGCTCTTACTCTGGGCTGTGCACAGAGGTGCTGTGTGCTGGTGAGAGCACAGGTACACTGGTCCCAGGCAGGCAGGGTTGCTGAGGGTGGATCTGCCCCTGTCCCTGCGGGTGAGGAAATCTCCATCAGCTCAGTGCACGTGGCTCCTACATCAAGTTGGTAGTCACAAGTCTGTCCTCTGCAGAGAGGTGAAGTCTTTGGCTACCAGCTGGCGAAGATGGTTCAAGTTGCATTTAGGAAAAAACACACAGGAGTGAGGCACCAGAGATGGTTCCACAGAGGGGCAGTGGTACCACTGAAATCACATCTCCCTGTAGGAGGCTCCCTACAGAGTGCCGGAGTTTGAGGACCAGGGAGGTGCCTGGAAGGTGGCACCTGTTTATTAAAGGGTATTGTGGCATCAGGTCACACAGTTAAGCAGAGAAGAGACTCCTGAACACGTGTAGCTTGGCCATTTGGCTCTGGCAGCGAGAAGTGTGGATAGGAGAGTAATATAACACCTCCCCTCACGCAGCCCTCCACAGCCTCATACGTGATCCCTGCACCCCAGGCACATTCCCATGGCTCTGCCAAGCTTAGTCCTGCTGCGGGAGTGGCCGCAGGGGTGGTGTCCCTTTCCCCAGGAATGGTGTCCCTCTCCCCAGGGAGGTGTCCCTTTCCCCAGGAATGGTGTCCCTCTCCCCCAGGGAGGTGTCCCTCTCTCCAGGGGCCACGTCCCTCTCCCCAGGGAGGTGTCCCTCTCCCCAAGGGTGGTGTCTCTCTCCCGAGGAATGGTGTCCCTCTCCCCCGGGCCGGTGTCCTGCTCCTCAGGGGGCTGTAGGTCCATCTTGCCCCGTGTCTGCCGGGATGGAGCCACGGCATGAAGTCCTTGTGTGCCACTGCTGTGCTGGTCCTGCTGTGCAGTCCTTGCAGCCTCCCTGCATGCCTCCTCTCCAGGGAGGGGATCCCACTCCTCGTGCTCTGTGATGGCATTCCCTGCTCCTCCTCCCAAACTCCGCTGTGCTGTAATGCTGGCTTGCTCCTGCCATGCACCTTCCTCACCCCCTGCTCCATTCCTAGGCTCTTTGTTTCCTCTCCATCTCTTGGGTTATTATAATTATATTTTTTTGTAAATTTCTGTTTGAACATTTTGTCATTGTGAACAAAAAAAAAAGAAACCTTTTAAAACATATCCATTTTATTAAATGATTATTGTTATTATTATTAATGTTTACTACCTGAATTGATCAGTGAAATAAATACATTCAAAAACCCAACCTCTTTCTGTTTAATTTTCAGCGCTCTTCAGCAGCGTTGGTGATACACTGTGGGCAGGAGAGAGCAAAACTCACCCTATTTCTCCTTTTATCTAATTCTGTCAGAACAGGCTCCAGGCAGGACTTCCTGCATGGCATGTCTGGCCTGTTTGTGGCAGAAGCTAGCAAGCTGATCTTGGTGTTCTTCTGTCTTCAAGTTTCCCTTCGGAGTGGTGTTAAATCAGCAGTGGGCAGCTGGGCAGGATGCAGTCCCAGGAAATGCAGTTTGTAAGTAGCCAGAGGAGCGTTGCCAAGTCTGTGCTGCACGCAGAGCCACAATGGGCCTGGCTCTAGATCAGCTCCATGCCACACCTGGCCTGAACACCTGCCTGGGAATAAACACAGCACCAAATACATGAGACGAGGTAGGTTTTGCTGAGCAAACTTAACCTGCAGTTGTTGAGCTGCTCCCAAGTGGAAAGCATGCCCTGCAGGAGAAACTGGGTTGGGTTGTTAGCTAAGATCTCTCTACCACTCTGCCTGCCCACCACAGTGAAATGATCTGCCCCAACTTCAGAGAAATTTAAAGCTTAATTGTTTTCTTTAGAGCATTAGAGATTTTCCCTAGGGCCAAATCTCGCCACTGTTTGCAGCCTCAGTTCTCAACACGAGCACATTCGGGGCATTCATCATTTCTGCTCTGTGTGATGTGCACAGAGTTGTGCTCAGTGGGGCAGCAGGTTCACAACAGAATTCTGGTGGCCTTAGGCTAAGGAGCACAGTGAATGCCTGGTCAGGCTGGTGGCCCAGAATTGTCAGTGAAGGTGTGATGGCCATGAGAACACAGGATTCTGCCTAAATGTATTTTGACCCTTGGCCTTACCTGTTCGAGTATTTGTGTAATGCAGCTTCGGAGTAACGCACGTGGTCAGTCTGTCTCATTTCTATCAGCAGATCCTTCACTGCTAAGTAGGAATAGATTTGTGTCCCTGTTTCAAGGGAAACCTGAGGGTCAGCACCTGGAAAAGTGCTAGTTCTCACCCCTTTGCCAAGTGCAGTTTTCCTGATGAGATGGGAAACCAAAGGCCACAGAGCTCAGGGAGTGTGGTACAAACCAGTAAGGCCTCCTTTCAGCTTGAAGTGCGTTTTGGGTTACTGTGCAGTGAGACTGCAGTGTCTGTGCTGGGCCCAGAGTCACAGTCATCAGGACTGTCAGCATCTCTCCCAGCAAACGTGTCCTCGTGGGCACCGCCAGCTCCTGCTTCTTGAAGCCTTGCTCAGTGAAGCATCAGCTTCCGCCGACACGCAGCAGCCTCGGGAAGGCCTCGCGTGGGAGGTCCCTGGGATGAGCCGCACCCTTATCTGGCCGGCCAGCTGCAAGGGCGTTATCCGGGCGCTCGGCTCTGCTCGCACTCCGGCACCGAGGGCTGCCTGAAGACCTTCCTCCTGTGTTGTAAAGCCAGCAGGAAAGCGAGCGTTGTACTCCCCTGGTAAGTCAACAGAGTTACCTTCTGGTTTTTCCTCTTTGCTTGGCTGACAGCACAGAAAAGCACTGCCTTGCTGCAGGTACGTGTAGTTGTTCTGCAGAACTACAGCAGCTCGTGCGTTCAGCAGTGGCACGAGACTGTAATATGAAGACAGCCCATTGACCCGCATCTTCCAGCACAGTCACAGCTCCAGAAGGAGATTATTCACCTGCTGGAGCAGCGTCTGCCATGGAAAACTCCACTGGCCTCCACCCTCAGTGATCAGTACCCTTTCTGTGGCCTAGGACTGTTTATCACTTCTGTCCAAAACTGGAAAGGCTATTTTTCACTTGTGGTAACAGCAAATTTATTTCTGAATCTCCCCTTGCAGTTTGCATGAACAAAGCTTTGCTTACAGGTGTAATTCAGAGCTATGGTAAGGCATGAGCTGTTTCACGTTTTAGCTTTTGATTCCTTGACAGAAATTTTATTGGCTACTCTAATAGTTCACCTCCACTAAGGCTGAAAATATAAGCAGCTCTTGTACACTTCGGAGGACTAGCGAAAATGTATTTGATGGCTGCAGCCAAGCGTCCCAGTAGCTGTATGTTCGTATCCCTCCTCAAATACAGGGTTGGAAGACCAGGAACATTCCCTCTCCTGTAGAGACCAAGATTTTGCACATCTCTTTTAACTTTGTTCTTTTCAGAGCTCCCACACTCCTGCGAAGGACACCAAATTCACCCACCTTTGGGAACTCATCCTCAGAACAAGCCAACAAAAGACCTGGGGCTGTGGTGTCAGTCCTGGAGCGTGTGGTGTCTACTTGCCTGGTCTTCTCCTCATTCAGTCTCACCGGGGAAGTGTTTGCAGGTGAAGATGAACAGGGGAATTCTCTTCTTGTCCCTGCTTGGCTTCCTCCCGCTCGTGATACCCACCTGCCCTGTGCCGTGCAAGTGTACCAGCACCATTATTGACTGCACCTCCAAAGACCTCACTGTAGAAAACCTGCCCGTTGCTTTCCGTCCCTCAGCTGAAATTATCCACCTCGGTTACAACAGGCTCACCTCTATTCCCAGTGGGCTCTTTGACAACCTGAAGAGCCTCCAGGTAGTCTACCTGCAGGGCAACCCTTGGGAATGCACCTGTGACATCCTGTACCTGCGCTCCTGGCTGCAGTGGCAGCAGAACCGGACCCTGTACAGGGATGTGAGGTGCAGCTCCCCGACGCACCTGCAGGACCGGGTCATTGCCTACCTCACAGAGGACGAGGTCAACTCCACCTGCCAGTACTGGTACTGCAGCCTGGCTCTCCTCTCTCAGCTCTGCCTCTTCATCCTCCTTTTCCTCCAGGGTATCTTGGTTATCTTCATCGTTGTTTACCTGCAGAAATTTCGGAGAATGACTGCTGAAGCCCGGAGCACCACCCGGGAACTGCACCAGCAGGTTGACCCTTGGGTATCTTCTTCAAGAAACCCCTACAATAATGATTAACATCACAAGACTGAAGACCCTGCTCCTCTTGGGGGACGATGTGCCGAGCTCCTGTGGTTTGTGATACCCAGAGCGGACATCTGATCCTGACTGCACTCCAAAGCAGGACTTGAACTGATCAGACACTTGCCTGTGTTCCTAAAGAACCAATCCTGTGGGTTTTTTAATGCTTTGAACTCTTTAGCATGATCTTGATTGCTTCGCTGAGCTGGAAGTGGCTCTGGTTTGGTCGATAAAAGAAATCATAAACTACAGTGACCAGAACTGACTCGAATGGCTCACAAGCTCCTAAAGGCTGCAGAGTTTGATCCCTCCTGTGCTGCAATATTTCAGCCACGCTTCCCAGGATGGTTCTGGTTGTGTTGGGTCAGGTGAGGACAGAGGTGGGTAGGGAACAGTTAAGGTACTGGAGTAAGACAATGAAGAAATACCATTTCCTCATGTTACCACAGACTGCCTTAGAATCTTTGGCCAAGTGACTTAGTCTTCTCCTGCCATGGTTTCCCCATCAGTAAAAGAGAAAGAAAATTTCTTCTTGCTTGATGCATCTTTAATATTCTTTTGAGGGAGGGAGGGAATGTTTAGAAGCCCACCTATTTTATCCTGTCTGCATTCCTTTCAGTCTGCTTTTAGTTTTAATACTGACTTCAGCTGAGTGAGACTGGGGCCCTGAATGCTTTTGAGATACTCCTCCTGAAGCCAGGAGTTGAGAACAGTGGCTTGCTCTGGCTGTGCCTGTAACAGCACTTGGCATGAGAGATCCAGTCTTTAGAGATTCAAACTGCAAACCCCACTGATGTGCCTATTGCTGGTTACGGTGTCCCCTAATTATTTTCGAAATGAAGCAAAAATGAAATAAAATAATGATGCCTGTTGATGCAAATAGCCTTTTTTTTTCTAGTCTATGTTGGGTATCTTGCACGCTGCTGTGACCCCTGGGGTTCCTCCCACTCGGACTGTGCCAGGCAAAGCAAATCCCGAGGGGAAGGTGGAGCTGCTGTCGTAGTGCACTGTAGGGTTCAGCTTTGGCAGCTGCTGCTTCCACCACGGCCCAGGGAAACCGAGAGGTTTTTTTCGGGGGCTTCCGAGTGGCTGCTAATTGTTTTATGATGTGGGTGGAAAGGAGAGGGCGTTTGATGGGGCCGGCAGGGCTGAGGGGTGACCAGGCAGGTGAATGCCCCGTTCCCTCGGCCTCCCACCCCAGTCACGGGTGTTCCTGTCCCTTCCCGGGGCCTCGGGCCGCACACAGAGGGCCCCTTGGCCGGGGGCACCGGGGCTGGGGACAGTGCCGAGACACGGGATAGAGCCGGGACACGGGACAGAGCCGGGACACACACGGGGCAGAGCCGGGACACGGGACAGAGCCGGGACACACACGGGGCAGAGCCGGGACACACACGGGACAGAGCCGGGACACACACGGGGCAGTGCCGGGACACACACGGGACAGAGCCGGGACACACACGGGACAGAGCCGGGACACACACACACACACACACACATATAGGGCAGTGCCGGAGCGGCCGCCGCCTCCTCACGCTCCGGGAGGGCCCGCTCGGCCCTGCCGGCCGCACCGGGGGCGCGGAGCCGTGGACGGGCCCTGAGGGGCGAAGGAGCCGCTCCGGGGCTCTCTGAGGGCTAAAAGGGAGCCCTCGGTTTCTGTGCCTCGAGCCCCGGCCGGGCTCGGGGGCGGCGCGAGCACAACGGCCCGCGGTGTTACAGAGAGAGGCCGCAGGTGCGCGGGGCCAGCTGGGAGGGCGCGGGCTCGGCGTGAGGGCGAAGGGCCCATCCTGATGGCGAAGGGCCGGCCGTGAGGGCGCGGGGACCGTCCTGAGGGCGAAGGACCGGCCGTGAGGGCGAAGGACTC
>JAWMRA010000036.1:6331884-6411605 GCA_035584735.1 Pseudotriccus pelzelni
AGGGCGAAGGGCCGGCCGTGAGGGCGAAGGGCCGGCCGTGAGGGCGAAGGGCCGGCCGTGAGGGCGAAGGACTCGCCGTGAGGGCGAAGGGCCCGCCGGGCAGCGGTGTCGGGGGTCTAACGAGGACCTTCCCCAGGCTGTGAGCACCGGACCAACCTGGCTGAGGTGAGTGACACGGGGCTCGGCCCCGGGGGTCTCTTTCTGCCGTTTCCTTGCTCTGCCCGTGTCCCTCCAGCACTCACCCCTGCGGTGTTGGCCGGAGTGTGGCACTGGCACTCAAGAAAATGGGGTCCAGCTCAGATTTGGGTTTTCTTCTGGGGTTTGCACCTTGCTGGACTTTAGACAATGCGTCCGTATCCCCCCCAGTGTCCCCATGACCGTGATCTCTGAGGGGGGACACAGCTCCACCAATAACCTGCTCTGTGGAGAGGCCCACACTGGTGCTCCATGAGGCCCCCAGCACTCAAATCCCTGGTTTTTAAGTACTGTTGGGGTTTTTTTTTTAATTATTTCTTCCCTCTCTGAGGAACAACCTCTCCGTAAGAATGGAAAGCCAGTTTTCTGGCTTGTTCCTCTCCCACTGTCCTTTTCCCAGAATCAAGATGCAGCAGTGTAAGGAAGTAGCTCAAACCCCGTCTTCCCTTCACCCCTTCCTTCTTATTCCTTTAGGTCAATTATACTGTTATTTTAGTGGTTTATGCCTGTTGTTGAAGTTCTTTTCCTTGGAAGGGAGGTAAAGGCCTTTTCTTTCCCAGTACTTTGCAGGGTGTGCTGGTGTGGCAGAATGATTCCCCGGGCGTGCCTGCGGATTTTGAGCTGAATTTACCCGGGTTAGAGGGTGGCGTTAGTGGCTGTGGGCAGTACTGGCAGTGCCACAGGCACAGGTTCAGTTGCTGGGACAGGCTGGCCTGGGAGCAGGCACCATCCCAGCCCTGTGGCTGCTCAGCCTGTCAGCGCTGCCGTGGGGTGCTGGAAAACCTTCAGGGCTCAATTTGCCCACGAAGACAGAACAACTGCTGACTTTGGTTTCACTTCCTGGGGGAGGAGGCAGGAAGGACCCCTGACTCTGCATTATTCAGTCTTGGCACGTGAAAGGTAAAAGCCTTTTTGGCATCGTTTGCCAAAATGTGGGGAATGTGACCAGCCATAGCAATGTGATAATGAATTGCACTGAGCACAGAGTGATATGTGTGCCGTGGCAGCATGTCTAATCCATAAATCCAGAGCCTGCATGGCTTGGCTTCTCCTGGCTCAGGAAGCTGCATGTCACAGATGCTTTGCTGCTCTGCTGGCCAGTGGAGGATCTGCTGGGATGCCTCTAAAGGGAGGACTGGTTTTCTTTCTGAAGGGAGGGACTGTCCGAGGCTGCTCAGAGGCTTCAAAGGGGAAGTAGAAGTGAAATATGACAAAGATAAATGCAAGCTGTTAAGCTGGCTTTATAAATAACTTCCCAGTATCAAGGCCAATCCAACCCTTGGGTGTGCAGGATTGGGCTGCCACGCCTGCTGGACAGGCTGCTGCAGTGCCAAGGGTTCGGATGCTTCCAAGCAGCTCCTTTCTCTCAGAGTTACAGGTTAAAAAACCTTGAGAGACTAGACCACAGTGCTTGCCGCCTTTATGAGGCAGAGCTCCAAGCGTGAGGTGTCTAAAAAGCAGGTCAGCACTTCCTAAGTGAAGGACCAAATGGTTGGTAGATGACATTGGGAAAGGCACACTGATTCTTCCTTGGAGGTATTTCTTTGTATTTCCACAGAGGAGGATTAACCTGAGAGTTCTGGAACCAAAATGCCAGGAATGCTCTCTGTGAATACCTGATGGTTCAGGCTGTGTAGCTGATCTCCTTTCCTCTCTGTAACAGCTGATGATGATTTCTAGTCTGCCCTGGCACAGCTGTTTGGTGCCCCATCAGTGCCATTCCTTTTGCATGGCAACAGCTGTGCTCACCAAAGCAAAGTCTGTCTCCAGAGCCTGTGCGTGCTGACTTGTCACCGGGGCTTGCTCGGGAGAGGGCAGCAAATCGCTTTTAATCTCCTGTTTGCTTTTACTTGTAAAATCGAAGTGAGATGTGGGCCTGGGACAGGATGAAGGCAAGTGTGATGTGTGTCTGCCCAGAGGCTGACAGTGATGCTCCAGACTTAGCTGCCCAAGCAGCAGACACTGCTTTTTGAACTTGTAATTACTAATTTAAACAGTCCTCTCTTCTTGTTGTTCCAGAGCATCAGACTAAAACAGAGGGGGAGAGAAAGGTGGGCATTATACTGCTACAGCTGTGATGGAAATAGGGTTAGTTCTCTGTCTGATGATCTTTGGAGGGTGGAAATCCATCCTTTGGCAGGTGGTAGAAAATGCCCTTGCTCATAGTCACTGAGTGGTGAGAGCAGTGGGTTTCCACTGATGTGCCTGTTGAAGGTGGGAATGTGCCTGGAGGATGGGTGGGAGGTAAGTGTGAGAATACCCCAGGGGTAGGTAGGACAGAGGTGCAGAACAGCTCAAAGTTACTGGGGTTGGCTCTGTGCCTCCATGGGACAGAAAATGCAGAGGCTGAGCAGGCAGCTGTGTAAGCACCCCAGGAATTTAAATGCCTCTGCACTGAGAGGAGCTATGGGGAGCTGAAATCTGGATCCAAGTACTGTGAAACACCAACATCTCCTGTTAGGAATCATAGCCCTTGGCTTGGTTGTCTCTCCTGGGATACGAGAAGGGCTGTGCCTGTGTTTGGGGAGCTTTTTTCACCAGGGCCTTTTACCTCCGGCATCCTCAAGCTCACCAAGAGTTGCTGTGGGTGCCCACATTTGCTCTGCATCTCCATTACCTGATCTTTCAACACAGTGTTAGCAAGCTGGTTTTTTTCCCAGGATGAGTTTTTAATTCTCTCCCATTGATCATGGCCAAAGAAGAGAGCTCAAATGGAGATTTTATTCCAGAAACAATGGCCCCCTTATGTGCTGTGTTGTGATCTCTGTGAATGAACCTGCTGGTGAAATGAAGGCTTTTCCCCAGGCTATTTTGTCCCTTTCTCAGGTGAATCTTCCTATTAGGTCAGCTGCCTGGATTCCTGCAGGGACAGAGAAGGGAGGTAAAAGATGAAGTCTTTGTTCTGTGGGGACATGAGACAAAATGACAGTCAGTGGGACTTGGGCCACATATTTAGTTTCCGTAAATCCCAGTGTGCCGCAGGGAGTTTGTCCACATTAAACCCTACAAAGCAAAGGGCAGTTCTTTGTGCGGCTGGACGTGTATGTCTGCCTTGCAACACTTCTCTCCAGGTCCAGCCCAAAGCCTCTGCCCTGGGCTGGCTGCTCCCTTCAAACCAAACTGGTGGTGTCCTTCTGGCCTCGTCCTCAGCCTGCTGGCGGCTGCTGCCTCTTCTCTTGGTACCTGCTCTCCCCCACTCTTGCCACTGCTGTCAGCATTTCTCAAGTTGTGCATAAAACACAGCTTGCTGCTTTCCCATGTTTGGTTCTCCGGTGACAGAGCTGCACCAAAACCACCAAACTGATTATTTTGATGATCCAGTGCAGGAGGCTTTGAAAGCAAGATGCTGGTGTTCTTGATTACTTCCTCTCCTGTCATTCCCTCTTGCCACTATCCTCAAGAATGACGTTTTAATGATCCCTTTCTTTCTTTTCCTTTTTGCCTGAGACTTGCAAGAGTGCAAGAAGAAACATTGTCATTTCTGTGCTGCCTACCCCTAAACAAAAGGAAACTCGCTCCAGGTGCTGCACATGAATTTCGGTGTGCAAAGTCCCCTGCAGTTTCCTGCAGCACTCCAGGTGGTGTTTTATATCTGTCCATTGCTGTGTTTGGCCTGAGCAAAGGAAAAGGACTGTAATGCTCTTTATTTCTGCGTTGAGTGAGTGGGGCACGTGGAGAGCACTGCAGAGATACACTTACATCAGGTAAAGGTGGAGAGAGGGGGAACTGGGTTGTCTGTAATTTGAAAAGCTATCAGGAGGTGTATTTGGCCGTGTGCATCTCCAAGAAGGCTCTGTGTGCCATGCGGTGCGACTCGAACTCTGGTGGTGGTCACGCTCTGGGACGAGTCAGCTCCGTGTGGTGCAATAATCCAAGGCCCTGCTTTCTGTTTCAGGCCTGCAGGGAAAAAGTGATCTGGAGACACAACTGCTGAAATTGTGTGAAACCTGAAGGCAGTGGAGTGAAATCCCAGCCCTGCTCTGTTGTGCCTTGACTTCAGTAAAGCCAGGGTTCCCTGAAGGAGCCTGCGGAGTGTGCGCTGGGCTGTGCACACGCTGCCAAGGTGAATCTCTTTAAGGAGATCCAGGGCAGGAAGGCCCAGCTGTGGGGCAAGGGCACTGGATTATGCATGTCTTGGTAGTGTAACATTCAGTTATGTAGAGTAAGGCAAGTGTTTCTGAAACCACACAAAGCATCTGAGTCCTGTCAAAATGAGAGAAAATTGGGGTGAAAGTTGGGCACTGTATTCCTTAAACTTGTTCCAGTGCTTAATTAACTGTGGAAAAATTAGCATGTAATTTCAGTCCCTGTTTGTCTGTGAGTTTCCAGCATTTCTACCTTCCCTTGCCTTTATCTGTAATGTCTGTGGGGCCCCATGTGCTAGGCACTTTGCATTCCCAGGGATGGGAAATTGTGAAATCCATGTGGGATGGGAAATTATCTTGGATGTTTCCCATCTTAGAGGGAAAAAAAAAATCTGTCTTGGAAACGATTCAGCTGAAACTCAGAGCATACAACTGGTGCATTCATCTTCATGCTCATCCTCCTGCCTACTAGCAACACACAACTTTCTAAATGAAAAATAACTCTAATCCAAAAACTGGAGCTTTAGTATTTGTTAACTGGAAAACAGACATCTAAACAAGTTCACTGATTTATACATTTTTTTAATCCATGTCTTAAAAATAGATTCCTATACCAACTGTTCTTCAGTCTTGCCAAGTTGGGGGTTTCACAATAAAAGAATAGTTCACTGAATGGTTTCCACCCGCTTTGTATCTTGCATGGTGAAGAGGGTGTGTCTGCTGAAGTGTCTTTTGTTGTGTGAGGTGAGATGGAGCGAACAGAAAGAGGAGAATGGGGTAAATGGTTTTTGTTAGTAGGACTACCAATGACCTCATGGCTTCGTGGGCTGCTGAGAAGAGGGGGCTCGTGGTCACGGTCCCATCTGGAGCCAAGCTTCTGTGGCGTAAATCGTCCTGCAAGAGGCTACAGCTTTGGCTTTGCTTTGCTGTGTCAGGGCATCCACCTGATGGAAGTGGTCCAGGGCTGACAGCATTTGGGGTGTCTCCCCTGGAAAGCAGAAGACTTCTGGTGCTCAGAGGCTGAGAGCTGATTAACCACAGCGATCCAGCAGGTCTTAGAAGGGCTCCCAGGACCCCGGAGGTACTGAGCTGTTGACGCACTGGGAGTCCAGCGCTTGCTGTGTTTCTCTTATTTCAAAGGAGATGTCAGTCAGAGAGGGAACATCTCCTCTGTTGGGAAGCAGCTGGAGCGCGTATCAAACAGGAGCTTCTGCTGGGGTAGGAGGGCAGGGCAGGGGGCAGCCCTTTGCGCAGAAGGGAAGGGAGCAGGCGGGAATCCTGATGGCTGCTCCAGCTCAGGATGGCCTGGCAGCAGTGCTGTCAGGGCCCTCGGGCTCCCTGCCCCTCTGAGCCGACAGCAGCCCCAGAGCCGCTGGGCTGCGGGAGGGAGGCAGGGGGATGTGATGCTGAGCCCGGGTGCTGCACCCTGCCAGGTCGCTGCATCCCTCTGCAGTGGCACCAGCAGTGCTGCTGTGGGCTGGTGTGGAGGTGGGTGCTTGTGCCCAGGGCAAGAGGCCTGTGAAGCTGAGAGATTGTGTGGAACTGCTCTCCTTCCTGCTGTCAGAGCCAGCAGGGACATGCTGTTAACTATGTGCCATTAGAAGGGACAACTTACTGCAGCCTGGGTCACTATCCTGTACTCTGGAGCAGTTCTCCTGATCCTTGGGCCACGAGTGGATTTCCCCATGTTCCTCCTATGGAATGAGATGGGCTGTTCTCCACTTGGCAGTTTCCCCTTGGCTTCCCCGAGCAAGGAAGGTCTGAGCTGAGCACTACAAAGATGAAGAGGTCCCTGGCAGGCGTGTGGAAGCTTTCCCTGCTGGCTGTCCATTTGCTGTTGTGAGCTGCCTGGAAGAGCTTTCCTTGCTCAGCCAGGGAGGAAGAACCTCAGTGCAGAGCTTAACACCAGTGCTACGATGCTCAAAGTGATCTGCCAGCAAACAGCCCTCAGGATGAAGAGACTGAAGTCCATGCACATGACCAGGAGTGAGCAGAAAAAAGGGCTAGACCTGAGGGGCAGTTTCCTGGCAATAAGGAGGTTGATCTGGCCTTATTACTGAGTATTTACAAATGCTGCTGCAGCAGTTGCCTACTGAGCTGGCCTACTTGTCTCCTCAGCAATTCCTACAGATGGAGAATGAGTGGCAAGAATAACAGAGGAGGGAGGATCTGGTTTCAGGCTCAGAGAGGAATGCCAGGATTTCCTTGCCTGTCTTGACTTTCTGCTCCTCTTGCCCTGCCCTCCTATCTTCCTGGCTAATCCAGCCATGGTTCAGTGTCCAGCACAGCAGGAAAGGGAGGCTCTTCTATTGGAGTCGCTGTACCAATCAGTGTGTGCCAAAGTGTACATAAAATAAAACAAAAATTACATTGGCGCTGCTGCACTTAAGCTTGGAATGGAGAGAAAAGCAGTAGAACTTGTGGACTGCCATGAGGCACCCTGAAGCTTCAGAGCAAAGCAGCTTCCGAGGGACTCTGTGAGCAGAAGGGAATAGCTGAAGTCTGTTTGATTGAGTAGAGTTATCAAGAAACTTAATCGAGAAAGTTAATCTCGGAAGTATGCTAAGTTTGAACATCTGAAAGTGCTTTGAGATTTGTGAGTGAAAAATGCTGGGCAGAAGGAGAGGATGTATCTGGTTCAAAGCAGGGGCAATGTAATACCTCCTGCCTACAGCTTGGCTATGCAATAACTTCTGAAAAACTATTTCTTTGCTTTTGAAATACTGACTGCACTAAGTGGCATGGTGTTCTCAAAATGTTTTCCTTGGCTTGTTCAATGCCTCCTGGCCTCTATTCCTTCTCTTTTCCTTCCCTATTCTTTGCAAACAATTCAGTTTGAACCTTACTTTACTTTGTTTAGGTTTAGTATTTCCCTCAAATATTTAAGGCTATGATACTTATCTTGAGTAGCAAGCCAAGGAATCACAGCAATTCTCTGCTAACTTCTCACCATCCTTTTGCTACACAGAGGCTTTCCCAAGCAGATTTGTGAGCTCCCTGGTTGCTCCCCGTTCCATCCTAACACAGCATAGAGAATTTGGTCTCTTACCTTTTGGATGGTTGGGCACTTTAAAATAGCTCCAGGCACTGTTCATCCTTTACCTACCTTGCTATGAACCTCCTGTTTTAGGAAGTGGGAAGAACACAATTAGTAAAATAATACTCTCTTTCTCGGGGATACTTCTCATTGACAGATCTCGGAGGGCTTTGCCAAGCTGGACAGTAGCTGCTACATCTATTGCAAAGATAGAGAGACTGAAGCAGGGAAGGAGAGCCTGCTCTCCCAGAACTCATCGCCAGCAAAGCTGGGTCAGAACCACGCCTGCATCTCACACCAGCTTCCAGGAAGTAGGAGGGAAGGATGCACAGCCCAAGGTGTCTGTCTTGCAAATAAATCTTCCTTGTTTTCTTCCCAATAACTTGCACACTGGAGAAGAGGGAACGATGTTCTCCTGTTCTTCATGGATAAGTTAGGTGCCAAGTTCCCTCTAGGTTTTAGTAAGTCAGAGGCTGCAAGAGTTGATGTTACAGGCTGACACCAGGGTCTTGGGAGCAGTGTCTGTCTCCAGACCCCAGGCTTAGGTGGGCAGCTGCTGCCACCTTACAGAAGTCTTGTAAAATGCTACCATGAATCTTCTCAAAATACTCAGATGCTCAGTGCTACAGGAATGATGGGGAACAGTGGCATTTTTTGATGTGTTGTGCAGTTGGAAGCTGCTACACTGGGAAGAGATCTCTCTGATCTTTTGGTCTTGTTGAGCATGAAATGTGTCCTGCAGTCTGGCAAGGTGCAGAACTAGCAGAGGGAACAGAGGTCTCCAGCCTCAAACACACTTCACTCAAGTGTGCACAGAGATCCAGGACAGTGTCCCCTTTCCATATGCAAGGGAAGCCAACTCCTGCTTTCATCAGGTCTGTGTGGCCTTGGAATAACTTCATTTCTTTCTGCTATGCTGCAGTGATACACTCTGTTTCCCTGCTTGTGAACCCCAACACGCACTGAGGGCTGTACCTCCAAGCCCTCAGCCGTTTTTCCTGGAGGCTGAGGTACAAGGCAGTTGTGATGCTCAGAGGAGGGAGGGCAGAGTGCGTGCCTGCCCCATAGGATAACGTGTCTCCACCTACGCCTGGCATGGCTGTGTTTTTCCAGCTCTTTTGTGGTTTTGTTGTTCTCCTTTTGCACCCACAGACCCTGCTCTGGCTGCAGCAGTTGGCTGAATCTTTCTCGTGTTCCTCCCACAGGACCCAGGCACGAGCCTGGCCAAGCTTTTCATACGTGTCTGCAGATGGACCTTTGCCCCTATGGTTTGCCTGGCCCTCCCTTCACCCGTGGCCAGGCACTCCAGTGCATGAAGTGGACATTTTCCAGCCCTGAGCTGCCAGAGTTAATTAACCTTCAGCTAAGGCCAGGCCAGTCATTCTGGGAAACAAGATCCATTGGGCTGTGCATTCCACAAGCCTCTCTTTGCCTGGCGTCTTGTGTATCAGTACAGGAAGAATCTGTTTCTTCCTCCATATGCTTGTGTTCTGGGATTGGAGGGGGGCAGAAGCCTGAGGAAGAGAGAAAGGATCGAGTTCCCTAAGGTTCCTTGCTGTCAGCAGCTGCCAAGAACTTGCCATGGGAGAAAACCAACCCAAAGCTGCTGGAGATGCCTTGGCTGTTCCTGGGCAGAGAACGCACTCATTTCCCATCTCCTCTGAGAAAGAGCTAAGTCTCTCTTTCCTTGTGGCAGAGCTGTCTTTGTATAAGGCAGCTGGCATAGTTTCCCAGGAACTGCTTGGCGTGACTGGTCATAATGTTGCTATCCAGCTCAGTCTTTGTCCCCTCTCCTCCAGGAGAAAGCAC
This sequence comes from Pseudotriccus pelzelni, assembly GCA_035584735.1. NCBI lineage: Eukaryota > Metazoa > Chordata > Aves > Passeriformes > Tyrannidae > Pseudotriccus > Pseudotriccus pelzelni. The sequence goes on from JAWMRA010000036.1 coordinate 6,341,011, forward strand.
AAGGTACTTTCCTCTGGGATCTGTTTAATTTGTGTGGTACTGCTGGCCAAGCCCCTACTGAATAATGTTCTTGATGCCATCGCCCTTTTGGGCTGCGGGGACCCTTCTATGCCTTGAGTTCTGTGAGGTACTGCTCTCCAACAGCCTGTGGACACAGAGGTCAAGGACTGGCTGGACCGTCACTGAAATGTGTGGGGCTTCAGTGGCAGAGTTCTTGGGGCAAACTGTGGAGCTGACTGTTGAATTCTTCCCTGGCTGATCTTTATCTTAAAACAAAGTACCCCTTTTGCGCAGTGCCCAAGTGCATCTGTGTGTTTCCAGGCCTGTGCCACCTGTGTCACCGTGTTTCATCGCATGGTGAATGAGCGCTGGGGCTGGGGGGAACAAACACGGGGTTGTTCAGTCTCCCAGCACACACATGCCTGACTCCTCTGGGGATCAGGCTGTATAAGGTCATTTGTCTCCTCCCCAAAAGGCCCTGCAGAGCGCTGGCCAGACCTGTTCCCGTTAACTGTGCCTGTCTTTCCTTGTAAGAAAAAGAAGTCTAATTGTGCAGTCTTCCAAAAATAATAATTAAAAAGTATAAGCTTGCATGAAAGCGTGCTATGCTCTGGAGAAAGAAAGATAGGGACCTTTTTGACTGGTGCCGTGGCAGGATACAGAGAGTTGTTTGCTTAATGTGAAAAAAGCCAGAATTTACCTGTATGGTCTACTCCTGTTTGGATAGAGGCTGCAAATCCCCCCCCTCCCATCTAGTTCTGTGAGTTGCAGTAAATCAGAAAAAGCTGAGAGGGTTTTTTTGTTGTGTGGTTGGTTGGTAGTTTTTTTTTTTTTTTGAAAGGGCCTTGATTGTCCAGCTATTTTTTTCCCTCGGTGCCGCTTCATGCCACTTCTGACTTTGATTAATAGGTCTCTGAATAAAATGTTAATCTAACTAGGGGTCCTTGGCCCAGCCCCCCTGCCCTCCATGCCGTGCTCCAGAAATATCAGAGAAAACACACTGAGGTTTTGTCTCCCTGCAGAGCACTTGTACCTTTTGATTAATGGGTGGAAGGGCCTAGCTCCAGGTTTGTGGCATCTCTCTTGACTGCAGAAAAATAAGCAAAAAGTCACCAAACATGACACAGGGAAGGAAAGTCCCAGGAGCTGCAATGAGGAGAGATGTACCCTGCTGTAAGCTTTGGTATTTGTGAGTCTGAGTTCAGACCCTCATCTCCACTTTAACCTTTGCTACAATGAGCTCGGACCACGTTGCTGAATTCAGCAGTTTCCAAGCTCTGGGATGTCTTAGCTTGTAATATGTGCACCATGAACTACTCTGCACGTTGCCCTGGGCTGACACTTCATGTGCATGTGTTAAGAGTGGCTAACATGGCTTAATAAAAAAATGAGACCCTACACTTCAAACAGGACATGTGTTTTCCCTCTTCCCATCGAACTCTTGCCCATTCTCTGAATCAGACTCCTTTAAGAGCTTCTGAAATGATCAGAAACATGTGTTTCATTCCTGTCTTCTGGCCAGTAGTGAATTTGGAAAGGCTGTTCCTTGTATCACTTTCATGTGGAAGCCAGACCTGATGGAAATTTGCTTGTTCCCTCAAGGTGGATGATTTGGTGGAACTGCATATGTAGGAAGCTACTCATGAAAGGGACTGTTGAGCAGTTAGGCTTGAGTGGGTCATGAAGTCCAACTGAGTTACTGTGTTAGTCTGAAATAAAATTAATCACTGAAGGGGCTCATCAAAAAACCTGGTCTTCAGGCAAGCCTTAAGTAACGATATGGGATGTGAATGAAGTGTGAAGGAGATGTGCATACCACCTTAGAGCTCCCTTCCCTTGCAAGTCTGTGTCCAGCTGTAAGTGCTCTCCCATATTCCTCTATGTTGTGATGGAGTAACCAGAGCAAACTTGTGTCGTTTAGTTGCCAGCCACAGAGCTGGACTGTACAGGCTGAGCTGTGGGCAGGTGAGCATTCTTGTATGGGTACTCAGAGGCTTGAACTAGGGAAAGGTTCACATCATTAAGAAAAGAGGGAAAAAATTTCCCTGAGTATTCTGAGCCTAGATTTTTTGGTCAGTGAAGGGCCTTAATTTGTGCAGTTGCAATACTCCCTTGTGCCAGGGAAAAGTGCTGCATCCTTGATTACTGGAGAAATCTTTCAATTAAGAAAAATCAAACCTGGTATCAAGAGATTTATGCTTTTTGTCACCTGGAAGGAATCTGTGGAGCAGTGTGGTCTTTCCTGGCACTGGTGTGGGGTAGCAATAATTCCTGTATGGCCTTTCTTCTCTTGGCATCTCCCTGGACGGCCTTGTCAGTGCTTGACGTGCTTGTCATCCAACTCACTTGACACCTGACATGCCTAGAGGATGTGGCCGCCCCTGCTGACAACAGCTTTGTCTCCCCTGGTGATGGATGGCTTTGTGGCCCAAGCCTGGCCATTGTCCCCCGTCTGTGGCCTTGCTTCAGTGATTCTTATCTCAGTCCTGGGCACCAGGCCCTGCAGTGAAGGTGAGCAGTTGCCAGTGCTGCACCTTCTCCCGTGGTGCCTCTCCAGGACCGAGCGGGGGAAAGACAACGGGCATGCCCTCCCGGCTGAGTGAAGCCCAGTCTGGTGTTTACCCAGGCCTGTGTGGCATTGGCTCTTATCTGAGGGGAAGGCAGATGGGAGGCATTCTTTGTGTTAGTCAAACAGGCAGTTGTATGGGCGGTGTGGAAGCGCCGTGTAATCACCATTCTCTGGCTCTCACACTCCTATCTTGTAAATCACCAATCCATCACAGCCCGGGTCCTTGTATTGTTCTGTAATTAACTGGACAAACTACAGGAGCATTGTCATAGTTCCCCATTTATAGAGGAGGGACAAAGACCCGAAGGAAGGTTTCAGTCCCCTTCAGCTTTTTCCTCCTCTCTTGAACTTTTTTTTCTCTATCTTCTGATCCATCTCTTGGCTCTAAAGATGTCTCACCTGCTTCTCTGAATGAACACTTCTTTGCAAACCTACAATCAGTGCAGAAAGAGCGGCCGCAAAAGGACAGACCCAAAGATTTTAACCCTTCATGTTCCGCTACGGGTGTGTGCACACATGCTTCCTCACTCCCTAGTGCCGGGAGCAGCTCAGTTCTGAACAGGCTTTGGACCTCTGCTAATGGAAACAGGCTACAGTTACCTTATCCATTTCTTCATGGTAATGTGCTGAAGATTTAGCTCCTAGCAAACAGTCTGCTTCTGAGTTAGACACTCCCTGGGGCTGGCTTAGGAGCTACAAAGTAGATGGAAAATTTCCAAAGGGTGTGGTAGTGCAAAGATTTGGGGAGTTACTATTACTTTGCTGGTTTTGACCCAGGAAGGTGTTTAATGGCCTTCAAGGTTCCATATGGCTTTCAAGGCTACAGAAAAGCTTGATGCAGGCTCTGGAGCATGGAGGGAGCTGGCAGTGGTTCGGGGTAGGTGGTAAAGCTGGTTTCTCTTCTGCAGACCAGATGAGTGAGGCTACTGTGCTGTTGGGCAGCATGGAGAGTTGGTTGAAAGGCAGAACTTTCCCTAAACTGGGTGATTCTACTTTTGAAAGACTGTTGCTTTGGAGGGGTTATCCTGCTCCATTGCCCAGTGAGGGTATACAGGGCCGTGGGTGGATCAGGAGAACCAGGCTAAAGCTCTGCTCTCCTTGCTTTATTTATCTCCTTACCCCCTCTTGCCTGCAGGCAGTTCACTGCATCAGAGGAGGGTGTTTCTCTCACTGTGGCTTACAGCACCTGGCACACTGTGGTCCTGCTTCCTGCTGGAAGCTTTAGACACCGCAGCACTACAAATAGTGGTGGTTTATAGACCCTCTGTTCTCTTCCTCCACAAATTTTTCGAACAGGTCACAGTTCTCATGGCTGCTGCTTTGACAGCAGAATTTAGTCCTTCGTGTAGGTAGCGTCACGCAGCCCACTTTACTGACTTCATGGGCATCCCTTGGAGCAGATTTTGGCTCAGAGGCTGAAGATCTTATTTGACTTGTCAGGTAGGTCTGTTGGATGAAATGTATGCATTTATGTTCTGTTAGGCCCGGCCTTTTAATAAAACCTAACAACACTGCTTATTTAACCTCCGTCTCTAAAATCTTTTCCAGCTCTTGTGAGCTGTAAATTAGACCTGTCTACCCCATGGAAACTCTGAATGAGCGACCTGAGGCTGACCTCTAAGCCATGGGGCACTTCTCAGTGCTGCCTGATCCCAGTGACCAGGTCACCTGTATTAAAGTATGAGCACATTGGATCCCCTCTTGTGAGGCCAGTGAAGCACACGGTGTCTAAGCTCCACTTGGAAAAAGGCTTTGCCACTTCAGTACATTTGAATGGAAAGGGGAAGACGTGTTCATGTTTATTTTACAGCCCCTTTTATTGACTTGATTTATAGCCTCAGGCTGGGAGTTAATTGAGGTCTGGTCCAGGAGAGGGCACCTGGGAAGGGGAGATGCTGCAGTGCCAGCAAGGAGAAAACACGCAGGAAAGTGCTTAATAAAGCACAGCTTCTTGTAAGCTCTGTCCCTTGCTCTGTGACAACAAACCAAGCTTTTGCCACCAGAACTGGTTGTTCTAGGTCAGGAAACACCCTTAGCTCACCGTGGGTGGCAAGAAGCAGGGGGGCAGAGGTTAACCAAGAGAAGGTGCTTCTCCTTGGTGCACCCTTGGTTAAACACCCTCCTGCCTGTCTGTGCTGGTGCAAGCCCGTCACCTGGGTACGTGCGACTGTCCTCACCTCTCTAATGGAGCCCTGCTCCCACAGCCTGAGGCAGGTGCCTTGCAGTGCACACCTCCTGGGCCTACAGAGCCGCTGCTCATCTCGGCACCCGGCACGGGGGATGCAGCAAGTGATGCTCGTTCACATGCAGAGCTCGTGCACGGGGGCGGCTGAGGAGGCAGGGCTCTTACCCAGCTCAGCTGGCTCCAGGACAGGAAAAGGCTCCTTCAGCCCAGTGCCACCCTAACAAAGAGGGTTTAATATTGCTGTGGGTGGCCGAGAGCTAAGCCTGTTGTAAGGTGGAGGATAGCAGATCAGTCTAGAGGGGTTGATTCAACCTTTCCTGTGTGGGAATCAGGGTTGTGGCTGTGGGGTTTTGTACAACCCCCTAGAGCTATGGGTACTCCTGAGCTGTTGGATATGGGACAGGCTGGAGCTGAAGAACTGCCAGCGAATGTGCTTGTTCTTCTGAGCTGGTGGGTTGTGAAACCCATGTGCTATCCCTGCTGAAGCTGTGCTACGAGAGCAATGTTTCTGTCCTGTAAAAACCCCTGATAGGCCAGGGGCCAAGTTACAGCAGCTTCTCTTGCTAGGCTGGCTCTGCCACAAACACATATGCCCTTCTCTTTCCTTTCAGCTATTTACTGCACATGTGTATAAATGCTACTGTGCAGCCACCGTACCCTTCTCAGGGAGACCCTTCCTTGCTCTGGGAAGGCCATTTTAGCTTGGTTTGTGCCACGGAGAGCAAAGGGACTAAAGATGCTGTCAAATGAACTTCAAGGCTTCCTTCCTTTCCCAGGCTTGTGTGGAGCAGGTACTAAGCCTTTATTCCCAGCATCCAGCCAGTCCTTGGTGGTTGGTTCGGTAACTCCAGCTGAATGGGGTGGAGCAGCCATGTGCTGCACATATGAAAATCAAAAAAGGTGAGCTTGTTGAATGTCCCTATTTTCTTCCATCCCAGTGTTACTAAAAAGGATCACCTAGTCCATCTCCTTCCTTCCACATAATGCTATCCCAAAGCTTGGCAAGGAAGGCTGGTTTTCTAGGGAGAGGCAATATCCTTTTTCAGATAAGCCGATACAGCCAGAAAAAGCAAAAAAGCTTTGAACACGTGAACTCTTTTAAAAATCTGAGTGCAGTCTCACTAAGCTTTTCCGTCTGTAGGATGTGTGACCTCATTTCTGGGCTTCAGGGGTATAGTTTGAGGATTACTGTCTTTGTCTTGCGCAGGCTTGGTACTGAGCCCGGTCCTGAAGGAAGGAACATCTTGCAAGTGCCCCATGTCCTCTGGGTCTTAGTTACATTTGCACTACAGCCTGGTGATAAAGTTGTGCCTTGTTTGTTTGTTTTAAACTACTTTATGCTGCATTTTGGAGGAGCCCCTTTAGAAAGAAGCTTGGCTAGGAATGAGAACCAATTTTGTAACTTAGATTTTGTCTGAATGGTGAAAGGAAGTGTTGAGATCAGCCAGGCCAGAGTGAGTAGAGCCTGTCAGTCTTGCTATATTGCTGCACTGGCCCTCTCCCTACCCCAGAGGAAAGGTCCAGCATTCAAAGGCTTTAGGAAAGAGCCCCTCTTCCTCTCTCCTCAGCCCCTTCCTCAGCCCTGGGGGGAGGCTGCCCTGCCAGCCGCACCAGCAGTCCCCAGGCAGCTCCTGCCTCTTCACCAGCCTGCAGTCAAACCCTGAGCCCACAGGCAGCCGAGGTGGGTGCTGCTGGACAAGGCAGCCCAAAGTGTCCTGCAGAGCATAACCTCCCAAATTCTCAGCCTGCTGGTCAGCCCACGGGAGCTCTTCCTCAGGGGTCTCTGTTCCTAATTCATCACCAGCTGACACGAGCAGGAAATAAAAAGAGCAATTTACCCTCCACTTCTCCTGTTCAATGAGCCCTTTTCTTTAAGCCATCAGCCCCTTTATCTTATGCCATCAGAGTGGCTGCAGTACAGGTTGTTTTCAGCTGTCTCTGGACATCACTTGAATCTTCAGGGCACTTGTTTAGCCCCACTCAGATAATCCCCTCTTTCACTCCGAACAAACAGTGTTTCTGGGCCCCGCTGCACTTCCCCTGCCCCATTGTGGTGCAGGACTGTAGGGGCTGAGGCACTTCAGTATGTGCTGAGGGGGGTGTTCACTGCAGACAAACCCAGAGCCCCTGATGATTTTTTAAATACTTTTGTCTGGCTGGAGAAGGGTTGGGAGTGGCAGGGATGCTGAGGTACAGAATGACACGGCAGTCATCGCACGTGCACCATTTTACGGTGACCATGTTGTCCCTTGGAGGTTTGTGGCTGTGTGGGGTACCCGGTCAGACTGGGGAGCGGGTCGGAGCTTCCTATGCCAAGGTACCGGCTGTACCCTGTGTTTGAGGCCTTTCCACGCAGGCTGGCAGAGTCTTTGTCCCGCCGCTCTGCCTTCAGGCTCATCCTCCCTGCTGGTCGGCAGAGGGCACCAGTAACCCGAGACAGGCCTTGGGATGCACTCGCTCTGCCCCTTCCCCTGGGCAGCGACCCGGAGAACGGACACCCCTGCTCTGGGGCACATTTCTGCCACATTTGCACAGAAACGTCTCCCACCTGGATCGTCCCTGGCCCATTCTAGTGCGCCAGGCTGGGGAAACGGCTCCGGGGGTTGTTTCCACAGGAGGGTTCTCTGAATCCCCTTCTCTGCACAGACATGACCGTGCCCCGCTCATCTCTGCTGCTGGCGGCTGAAACAAGTGTCGCTGGCTGGGTCAGATCCTTCTGCCTCTGCTTTGCTTCGTGCTTCAGGTGATCTTGGAGATGTTTTACAGGGAACACACCCCCGGAGAAGGGTGCAGCTCTTCTGCATTTCCCTGTGTGAATTCCTATTACATCGAGAGACAAGCAATTCAAGAGTTAGCACTGACTCAGTGAGCACTCCCTACTTAGCTTGCACTTGACTTTTTCTAACTCCATCACAAATCTGATCATCACAGCTCTGCTAGAACTGTTTACTGCTCGTTTCTACAGACACAGATGAAAACACATGCAGTGCTGCAAGAGCAGTTTTGAAGCCAGACCTGCTGCAGTGGCTGGCACTAATGGCATTCCTTCTAGGCTCCTTGCCCTGCTTTTAAAAGCATGTGGTATCTGAAAAGACATTCCTTTTTTTTGTTGTTGTTTTTGTTACATCTGAAATTTGGACTTCCCTCATGGCCTGCTGAACTCCTTGTTGTATGGCCTTTTTAATGTAGGATCTGGCTCCACATAACACATAACTAAGCTACTTCTCCAAAGACAACCCTCTTCCCCTTTTGCCTGGTCCCTCCCTTGCATTAGATCTAAGCTATGTGTAATTGCAGGGGAAGTTGATAGAAAGCTCAGATGAAATACATTTTCTTTTTTTCCCCTGCAAATTATTTTCCCAGCAGATGAACAATGGAGAGTGAAGCCAGATTCCTTTTTCATTTCAGCCTGCTTGGCAGGCAGTGTGGAGACAACCCTGCCATCCCTCAGTGTGTGACCCAAAGGAAGCAGCCCAGCCTTCGGAGCCTAAACCAGTTGTGACTGTCAGGCCTCAGTTGTTCATGGCATCCCCCTGTCAGAGGCATGTGTTGCAGTGAAACTGGTGATGATACTGCACCTTCTGATTTATGTCAGAACTACCTCCTAAGCTCTGTTTCCTGTAAGTCTGAAAGAATGGCACTGAGTTAAGCAACTTACTGCAAGTACATGTGCTGTAACTGAGATTGGGGTTAGGCTGACTGATGTCTCAGCTTTTGTTCCTTTGTGGTTTTCTGTCCCATTTTAATTCCCTCTATTGCTTTCCTAATTGTAGCTGACCACGGATGAGAATGAGTCATGCATCTGCTCATACATGTCAGCTAAATTCCAAACCAAGTCTGTCAGGTGCTTGATTTCTTTTTCATTTGTTTCAATGTACTGTGGCATTTTCTAGCTTGAACTAGAAAAGCAACAGAGGCTGGAAGGCCTTAGGGTTTCTTTTTCCACATAGAAACATGAGAAAGGATCTCTATTAGAGGCTATTTCTTTCCAGTCTTCTGGAGTGTTCTTCCTCAAACAGTACAAGCGTAATGTAACTGACTTTGAGTTATGTTGGCTGACTAAAACAAGGAGGATTTGGCTCATTGCTGGAAATGACAGATAATTTTGTAACTGTATTTAATCACTATTGATACTGGCATGCTGTTTAATTTGTGTAAGTAAGAAATCTTTGTACCAGCCTGAACAGAAGTGTTTATCTCAAATTTATTGATTCTGTATAAATGCTGGACAAACTCTAGATGTGTGTTTCCAGAAATGAATTAACTCCAGAAGACAACAGTGCTGCTAGAAATACATCAAGCCAGTGGGTTGGGAATTGTGAGCTTTGTAATGTCGTCTGTATAGATCTACTGGAAATGAGTCAAACTGGGAACATGTTTGCAGATGGAGGGATAGGGCACAGAGAACCAATCACAGGTGAATTCAGTTTCTCTGGCCATGATTTAATGTTGTATAAGTTCCTCAAAACAGCTTTGTTTGATCAGGAGAGCAGCGTGTATATATATATATATATATATATATATATACTCGTACCTTCAGTCCAGAACCAGCAAAGTCTCCCTACACGTCTCTGCAACTCTCAGTGCTGGGTTTGTTTCTGGAGTCGGCTGTCCCACAACAGTCTAGTTCTTCCTTACTGCCCTGAGCTCTCTCATCTCCACACTGAGTGGATTGTACTCTGGGAACTGAAACAGTGACTGAGCTCCACGCTTTGGACTCGGCTGCTGAAGGGCACGTGAGCTCAGAGCTGAGGGTTTCTGTTGGCACCTGCTGTTCATCCACAGCTGGATATTGCTAAAACTCTGACACAGGAAAGTGCTTTCAGTCTTTTGGGCTGCAGTCAATGTTTAGATTATACTGTTTGTTCTTCATGGCGCAGGAAAATACTTCTAGGAAACTGTATTACTTCTAGAGCAACCTGGAAAGGAAGACTGATATATTACCATTGTGAAAATCGTGTTTCACTTCTAAGTGAGAGTCAGATTCTGCTATAGTGCCTTTTACAAGGTAAATACTGCCCAGGACATGATGCTTCCAGAGCAGATTGTACTTTGGATACTTGCCCTGGGAGAGAGACTCCATGGATTCACTCTTGCCTAGTTTAGTGCTCTATGTGTGGATCCTGTGAGTGATTTTTAGTCACAGTTTAATGCAAGACCATACAGAAAAGTCAAGGGATGCTTTTGTTTAACCGTCATCATTTTAAGTGCTGAAGGTTGTCTTGATTTTATAACAGTTGCAAAAGCCCTCTGGTTTAGGTGTTCTAATTTAAAGGACTCAAGTTAATGCCGGGGGTGGTACTGAAGATGCTCTTTTGATGTTCTTATGCCATCCTGTTTGGAGAAGTGACTGTGCCAGGGGCTGGATTTGTTAACCAAGAATGAGAGCAAGAGCTAAGAAATTGCATGTTCTCCAGAAACCAAAGAGGATGAATTCTCATCTGCTTCGCACTTGGTGGTGTTTCGTAGAAGTAATCCCAGTTTGTGTGTGCATCCAGTCTTAGAGTGGTTATTGCAAAGTAGGAATCAAACCCTGCAAAGATTAGCCTTTTTCTCCTGGCTCCATGACTCCCTGGAGCTGTCATCTGCCATTTACCACAGACTCTGGGCTTCAGAGAGGTTTTGAATCAAACGCTGTGAACCTGTGGCTTTCTTGGGGGAAATACCTTCTCTGGTGGCCCAGGGTTGGTGGGCGTTGGGGTTGTTTGATGTCCAAGACAGAGAGTTCCATGTTCAGCTCTGCCCAGTTTAAAACAAGCCCTGTTTGTGTCAAATGGTGCTGCTGATTATAAGAGAGGTAGGGATCACAGAACACTGGCACAAAGAGAAACCCTGCAATGAGGGCACTGCCCCAGAGGGACTGTGGGGAGCAAGGGCAGAGAGAGGCAAACGGCCCACACAGCTAATTGAAAGCCCATCTTCCCGTCAGTCATGGTGCTTGCCCATCAATCATTCTGGCACCAACAGGACCTGACATCAGTAGGGAATTAAATAAACTCCTCTCTCTTTAGGGACCTGCTGATGGAAAGCTGTGGGGGGGAAGTGAGCAGAGAGGAGCCGGAAGCGTGTGCGTGGGGGAGAAGCAGTCTTGGCGGTCCCCTGGGAGGGTGCAAGTCTGTGTCCTTCCTCTTTCTCAGCATGGACAGCTGAAGGGATTTTTCAAGGAGTCCCCAGAAAGGTGAATTTAAAGCTGGTAATAGACCAAGCTCACCTCAGTTTAAATAAACAAAGTGCAGTGACAGTATCCTACGGTGAGTGCCCTGAAAGCTGAGTGATGCTCCGTGCAGCCAAAAAGTAGTTTTCACCCTCGAGTGAAATCAGTGCTATTGGACTGCAGTAACTGAGGTGAATCTGAGCCAAAGGGTCAGAGCAGAACACTGGGAAGGGAAAGTGGACTAGGGCAGAGAGTTAGCAACTGTGCCCCTGTTCTCTACCCTGCTGTGAAATCGTGTCTACAGTGAATTAGGATGTGATGTGAGCTAGGACGTTACAGATTGGACCTGCCCAAAGTGAGGGTTTCAGTGCAGACACAGGGCTGTCCCCAGTGCTGGCTGGAGCGGGTGAGTGTCAGCGTGTGTGCACGTGTGCTTGTGAGGAGGGCCCAGCAGCTGGAAACCATTCGGTCACTGACAAGTCCCCTGATGGACCTCGACTGACATGGAGCGGCTTTGGTTTCAGCAGAGCCAAAGGGAACCTGTCACTAATTAGACACACAGCTAATTAACGAGAAGCAAACAAAGAGCAGCAGCTTGTGTTTTGGGAAAGCTCAGCTTTAGTGGCCGAGGACGCCTGCTCCTCCCTTTCAAACCAGTTCAAAAACAAACAAAGCGGGGAGACTTGCATTTCAAAGCAGTGCAAACACTGCCAACCTCAGAAAGCCTTCCAGAAGGGACGGCCAGGAGTGGGATTTAGCAGTGAAAGGAAAAAGGGCTCTCCAGGTGTAATGAGACCTTCCCTGTCCCTAGATCAGGGCCCTCTGAATCCCCAGAGTGCATCTCTTATCTATTAGCTTTTAGTTTTTCTTTCTCCAAATAAACACTCCTGTTAAAATTTCGGGTGGGTGGATGGGGAAGAAAGGCAGGTGTGGAAACATGAGCTTCCATTTTGTGCTTTGCTACTTTCCAGACCTTACAGAAGTGTGTGGTATCTCAATTTAAAAACCTTTTCTTAGGCATTGTTGTTATTGATGCTGTAGATATTTATTACTGCAGGACTGGCTAGAAAGGTAGGTCAGTAACAAAATATTCAAAAATTACTTGGACTGTGTAAACAGGTGCTCGAGAGTGGATGAGGCTCTGTTTGAGTTATTTATTTTATTTTAGATTTAAGATATTATTTGCTAATATCTTGAGTAAGGGAAGTGTGTCTTCAGAACAGGAGGAATCCAAAACTGTAATCCCAGCTATGAGTCCTCCAATGACCCTGAGAAACCTTGCTTAGGGCCTGATCCTCCAAAGAGCCTTGTCAGGGTCCCAAGTCCTGCTCAAAGCAATCATTTTTCACTGACTCCAAATACAGCACTGCTAGCAGGGTTCATTAACTGAATTTTGCGAAGTGCTTTGAACATGAAACACAGTAATAATGCCAAGTTATGTGATATTTGGTGTATTTCCTAGAGCCAGGCATGTAATTAAGGGAGAATCTCAGCTTTCAAAAACCAAGGCACTTTCTAACCCTCCTTGTCATAGGAAAAAAATAATAGCTGGAAAACAAGACTGAAGGTTAACAAATTAGGAGGCAAGTTTAAAGGAAACAACAACTCACCAAGTTGTGCTATCTTAATGTCATGGTTTTGGGAACAAAATCATTAAATTGAGCAGTTGAGTATGACTGTGTGACTGTGCTTCAAACATTTATTTAAAAAATACATTATTAGTCTTCTTTGTGCATTCAGTATAGAAATTATTAAGTCCTTATCATCACAGCCTAGTGTGGACATTCAGCCCATTCGTCCTGTGAGCAGCCTATCAACATAACTGTGTCTGTTTTCTTCCTTCATGTGGAGGAAGGACTGTGTTCCTGTCAGTGGCTTCCTGGATGAGCATCCTGTGGTCCTGCTGGGATCAGAGTCCCAGCCCCACAGGGGTGGCTGCTGACATTGGCTCTCTGCTGGGCTGCAGAGTGAAGGACTCCTCCCTGTTTCTGTGGGACGCTGCAGTGTTCAGCTCAGGAGTGTTTTTAAAGCCCTGCAGCCTCCTTGACCAGCGGGAGTTAGCAGAGCACCTGGGGTCACACTGCACTGGGAGATCACCACGTGCACTTACGTTAGGAATTTTTTTCCAACACTCATCTGGTTTTGCTGCTTTATGGCCTGATTTGAAATTGCCGTATACTGTGCTGTCAGCACGGGTGTTTATTGCTGTCAAAGGACCTGTTCAAAGAATCAGCAAAGCCACCACAGGATTCCTTCTTATATCATTTTGGCTCAGGTCTCAAATATGTACCAGCAATTAAAAAAAAAAAAAAAAAAGAGAAAAAAGAGAGTGATGGCTTCAGGTTACAACAAGTAAGGAGCATATCAGCTTTTCCAGACACAGATTGATTTCGCTGTGCCTCTCCCCTGGAATATCCTTAGCTTCAATGAAAAAGCTACTGGAGGCAAACACATGAAGCACTTCACGAAGAAAACCTGGTGTGGCACTTCATTTTCTCTTTCTGGGATGTTACTTTGCTATTTTATTACTGAGACTGCAAAACCCCAGCAAGGTACGAAGCAGGATAAGAAGATAATGAGAATTTTCTCTCCAGCCAGCACACACTGGCAGGGGGCTGTTTCAGATGGCATCGGGTTTCTTTAGCCTACTCAGAGCTTGAAAATGTGCCCTTGATTTCAGCCCACAGGAACGTGGGCTTGTGCTGCGTTATTGTCTAATGGATCTTTCCCTTGATCTCCTCATACAAACACGTCGAGCATGTGCTTGGGTCACTTAGAGAAAACTGAACCCCACTCATGTTCTTAGAGTGTAATCCCTTAATATTGATTACTGTGCTGCACAGAGGCAGCAGGTAACCAAATCCCTGTGGATTCAGGCTGGCAGCTGATCGTCCCACACACGCACAGAGTTCAGCTGGTGAGCTCCTCACAGCACCGGCACTGCTCTGCCCCATCGCTTCCCACTGGTGTGTGAAACACAGAACTATCTTGGAACACAGATACGGGGTCGCAGCAGTTGTTCATGGGACGGGAACAGATGCCGTGGGGGATTTTACTAGCGAGTGTGTTCCTCTCTAGATTTATCCTGTGGGTATCTCATGTTTATCTTTTGCCAGCTCACATTAGATCAGAGTAGGGTAACCTTGAAGGCAGTGTGTGAGAAAAGTGATTTGTGAAATAAAGGCAAGCAACTAATTACTAAATATATAGGGGGCAAACTAAGTATTTGTACAAACAGCTTTCCAGTGACCAGAACAACTCTTGATTGGATTTTACGTGTTTTTGGGGCCATCTGTTGCATTTCCTGACATTTGTGGGGGTTTGGGCTCAGAGGAAGCCTCATTCTTCTCTATGGCTTTTGGGGACTATACAATGCAAATTTGAAATCGAAGTGAGTTGTGGGGGACACGTTATAAACTGAGGTCTGAAGGGAGCTAGGAATTGCAGGAACTGTTGTAGCCTGAGGCCGATTTCTATATATAAAGTATCCTGAGATGATCTGTCATGTTTGACTGTCTCCTTGGTTCAGTTTAATGGGAGCTCAAATGCTGGTGATGTGAAACGGAGGAAAATGGACTAATGGGAACCCTCACAAACACTTGAGTCAAGATGAGTGACTGGTTAAAGGTTTGGTCTAGTGCTTGGTGATTGCTGGGCTATAAAGGGGCATCCGGGGGGGGAAGGAGGGAGATGCCAACTGGCTTTCTACTCTGCTTCCAAATATAGCAAGTGCAGATTTTGCACCCAGACGGGTAGAACCACACATCCAGTACTGCTCATGCTGTAACCGTGCCCTGGAGGGTGAAGGTGCAATCGGGATACTTAGGGAAACCGTCCCTTAAGAACATTGTATCGTGTTACTCCTAACAGCAACAAAAAGTGTTGCTCATCTTGCCTGAAACGTGCCAGTTCTCTACTGTTTGGCGACTCAGGGTGTTTCTTTGAACACACGCACCCCTTCAATAAGCCTGCGATTTTAAACTCTGTGTTCCCAGCAAAATAACTGAAATGATTTTGGCACCATCGTTTCCCAGCTAGACACCTTGAGACTGGATGTTTTCACATCATTTTCACTGGGGGTTGTTTTGGCATGAATTTCAAACCTGAATGCATCAGTATCCCCAGGCTATCTTAAGGATCTGATCTAAGAGGCATCTTCACACTTACCCTAAAAGGTTGGAGATGGTATGTGCTCTCAGCTCATTTAAAACCTACAGGTTTGTAATAGACTTGCACTTATAGGTCACTGAGGATCCCTTACTAGCTAGTGAAAGAATGACCTTGGCTGTAATGTCAAATGCTGCTGAGAATCATGGTAGCCGTGGGGATATTCGTGGCTTGCACTTTAAAATTGCAGTTTCCTTTGGGACAGGGCAGTTTCAGGGGCAACTGTGAGCAGAACTGAGTGAAGGAATCAAAATCTAACACACTGAAGGGGTTTGCATATGCAGGATTTTAGGCTGGTGTTGTAGCAGGTGAAGTGTTGTTGCTTAGGGTATATGACAGATTTGTTACTAATGATTGCTTCATTATTAGCTTTATGTAGTTCTTCACTGTGTTGTATTACACTCAATATGTAATACCTGGACCTTCATCCAGACTTCAACTGCCCCCCTCTTCTCACTCGCCTCCAATCTGGAGAGATTATTGAGACAGTGGAATAGTTTGGGTTGGAAGGGACTGTAAAAACTATCCTTTTCCAACCCCTGCCATGGGCAGGGACACCTTCCACCAGCCCAGGTTGCTCCAAGCCCCGTCCAGCCTGGCCTTGGACACTTCCNNNTTGGACACTTCCAGGGATCCAGGGGCAGCCACAGCTTCTCTGGGCACCCTGTGCCAGGGCCTGCCCACCCTCCCAGGAAACAATTCCTTCCTATTATTTAATCTAAACCTGCCCTCTCTCACTTTAAAGCCATTCCCAGTTGCCCTGTCTCTCCATGCCCTTGTAAAAGGCCCCTCTGCAGAGGGGCTGTTTCAAACCCCATTTGTCAGGATGCTTAGGGAGGGGAGAGCTAAGTTACCAGGTCCTCTTAGCTGAACCAACAGAAACAGAGGCACCAGACTGCAGCAGCTATTCTTAAATCAGTCCCCCATCTTTTACTCAACCAACTGCTATTAGAAAGCAGCATTTACAGAGCAGGGAATCCTCCATTTTCTTGGGACAACAGCCTCGATAGTCTGTATTAAGAAAGAGAATTTGTGCCACTTTTTTACCATGTCCTGAGCAGAGCAGACACAGAGGATTATTTCACTGGACTTTCTCCTGCTTGAGACATGTTCAAGATAAATGTACACTGGCAGCGTTGCAAATGGAGGCTTTTCATAGCTTTCCATGTCCCCCTTCTCCTTACCTCTTTCCAGCTCCAACAGATGTGATCAGAGCAGGAGATTTGGTGTCTAAGTGACCTGGTTTCCACAAGAGCAGCCCAATCTCTGGGCATTTGCAAACTCTCATTTCTGAAGCTGCAGTGCTATTCAGAGACTGTACTTTCAGAGTTTGGCTCTCCTGTTCCCAAATATTGGTTTTCATACTGTATGCTAATAGCCATAGCTGGGGCCACGGATTACAGGAATTTAAGCTGCCACCTTATAAAATGTTAGAAGAATCCAGTGGGACATTTAGAACATGAGTGAATTGGAGCCAGCTGGAAACAGAATACAGGAGGTAGATTTTCTCCTGGAGGGGTGCTAATAATTCCTGGTAAAGATCAAAATGAAGGACAGTTGGATTGGTTTTGAATATCCCATGGCTTTGCATAAAGAGAATCTCACTTCAGTCACAGCTTATTATCAGGAGGGGTTTTGCTTTCAGGTGGAGCTCTTGTTTCCTGTTCTGTTTGCCCCTTGAAGGAGTGTATTTGCAGTTGGGTGCTCTCCCCAGGGCATGCCACCCTGAGAATTGTGTGGCATGCCCAGAGACACGAGGGGCAAGCAGAGCTCTGGGAGGGACCCCAGGAGTGGCTGGGAGCACAGCACGAGAGGCACTCTTCTGTGCTGGGCTAACCAGTCCCTGCAAATGCCAAACACTTGGGTGTTTGTTGGGATGTCCTCGTTATTTCTAAACCTTCAAAATACCTGATGATCCTTTGGGGTGTATTAGCACCTAAACCCCCCAGAATTTCGTTGTCCTGCAGCTAAACAAATGTATCACAATCTACCTGTCAAGTACAGCACGTTCTTCCTCAGTGTATAGGGTCAGTATTTACAGAAATCAGCTGTTTTCTCATTATGCTGAGAAGTTTTGCTTGACATTGTCCCTCTCTGAAGTTAGACTGGTCACTTGTCTGGATTGTTTTAAACATTTTAAAAGTTTTTCCAAGTTACCAATATCTGTATGAAGTTTTTGGGCAGTGATTTTGCAACAAGGAGTATTTCCATTCTTCTTGCAGAAGGCTTTTTGCCAATTTTTTAAACCCTTAAGAGAAAATTTTTTGCAGGGGCTTGGTGAGAAAATGTTCTTTATTGTTTCAACATGTCTTTGGACAAACAGAAACTGGTCCTGAGGCAAGACAGTATTCAGAATTAAAATAATTCTCTTAAATGTGTTATGCCAAGATACTGTTGATATTGATGTGTTTCCCAAAGTGTGCAAGGTACTGTTGGCTGTGTCCCCATTCCTCTAAATGATACTGCCTTATTCAATTGATTGGAAATGAGAGTAGATGACTTTTACCTTAATTTTACTCCCTACAGGCAGTAACCTGGAGCTGGTGTGTCCACTATACTGGTACTTACTCTGCTGACTACGTTTTGCAATGCTGGATTCCCCTGGCCCATACACCAAACACCGTTATTTATGGAGTGCATTAGCGCAAAGCGACACAGCATGATGGGTGCTTGGTTTTACCAGCACGTGGGAAGAGACAGATCTTGCTCTTTGTGTGTGCACTGGAGATGGACATCTTTGAAAGACTTTGTTGCTGTCTCCTCCTGCACCCCCTGCGGTGTCACGACGCTGCTGAAGGTGGAATTGCCACATCCAGGCTGGGACACGGGCTCACAAAGACTGCGACTTGGCCGTAATGTCGAAGGACATCTGAAAAGCAGAGCAGAGGTGGAGCTTGGAGCTTGTGCCTTAGTGCCGCTGTTTCTGACAGTTCATAGCCGAGGTGCGGGACAGGACCCTGCGAGAGGAGGGACTTGCCAAAAGCCACGAGGTCAGGCAGGAAGAGATCCAGGGCTCCCCAGGAGGGTCAGGGTGCCCTGCTGTCCGTGCTGTGCATCCTCTGTGGTCCAGAGAGGCACCTGGGCTTAGCACCACGTGCCCTGTGTGTGTGCAGCCAGGATTCCTCAAAAGCACAAAGCACTGAGGAACCCAGGGCTCCGCCAGTGAACGGGAGAGAGAAACACAGGAACGTGGCAAGGGAGAAGAGGTGTCTGTCTGGAGAGCAGAGAGGCTGGGAGGTTTCCAGGAGGCAGTTCCAGGCTTGCTGACATGTATTCTCCAGGGTGCCAAATGGCTCTGCAGAAGTCTGTGGCTGCAGCAAGGGCTGCTAACAGATATGGCTCATGGCTCTATTCACCTGCGACACAAATGGGGTACGAGGAAATGCTTGCAAGTTGAATTACAGGACTGGGAGGGTTTCTTGTTGTGTATTGCCAAGTCCTGGCTGTTCCCTCCCATCACCTACAGCAGGGAACCTGCTCCGTGGGGACACTGCAAGTCAACTACAAGGGCCCCCACCACCACCAAGTGCCGAATCCTGACCCAACAGCAGCTGACAGTCTGGCAGCATGAGGTGCTGGGGAGGAGAGGGGGAGCTGCACGAGTTTGGTGGCCTGTGCAGAGGGACACAGCTCTCGGGATGGCCTCGTGCAGATTTCTGGAGGTAGATAAGCATCGGTGAGGATGAGTAACGATGCCACACAAGGTGAAGGAAAACTGCTTCCAGGAACATGAGGTGTAAGAAGAACACTTAAAATAATGTCAGAAATAGTGTCTCTTCCAGCCCTGCGGGTATCTGGCAATAAAAATGTATTGATTAGCTGACATTCTTGCTAACAGATGCTGACAAAAAGAGCCTGTATGAGGCTGATTTTTATACTGAATCATGGCTTGAAAGAAATTCCAGAAGTCTTGTGGAATCACTCGATGTGGGCCCTGCTCCCATTTCTGCAGATGATCCTCCCGGTAGGAACAGAGGGGATACTTCCCTCTTCTGCCACTCAGAAATACCACTCTGCTTCCTTCTTGGCAGATGTCTGGCCCTGCCCTTCGGATGAGGATTGCAGGTTCCCTCCTGCCCCATGGCTCACTGCAGCACATCAGCTCTGGGTCATGCAGAAGTGACCATGGAGCTCCTTCTGTTCACGTTCTGGCTGTGTTCGTTTCTGGGTGAGTACAGATAAAGACCTCCAATACAGATGGTCTGTCTTTGGAGGTTCTGGGACTTCTGTCATAGAAAATGAGGCGCTTGCTATTGAAACACGGTCCCCTGTCCAAGTTCTGGAGCAGCCAAATTCTGCAGCGTTTTTTCGAATTAAATCCCCACTGAAGTAAATTTTTCTTCAGTCAAGGGGTGGAGAAATAGTTCACTCTGTTTCATAGCAGCAGAAGTCCTTAATCCTGGCTTCTCAGCTGATATTAATGCCAGTCTTTCAGTTGCATTCACTAACACTTTGACTTTAATTCCTCTGAGGAATCTGTCTCCTAGATGCCTGAAGTAAAAGCCCGATCCCTGTGTCAGGTGGGCTTCTGCTGTTTTGTAAGTTTGATGAGAAAAGCAGTTCTTTATGGGGAGACAAATCAAAGCTGCCTTCTTCCAGGTGTAGATGAATAGGATGGGTAGAGAAAAGTGGCTTTTTAATGCAGAGGCGTGTGTTAGCTTAAACAAACAAACAAGAAAAAGAACAACTGAATCTGGGCATGAATTATAGCCTGCTTCAGATTTCAGTGTGTCACGTTTTGAATTGAGCTGAAGTACCTATGGCTTTTTTTAAATTGCATTTGAACAAAAGTAAATACAAAGAGAAAGAAACCAGGACAGCAAAAGCCTGCAGGAAATTCCTCTACTGTAAACAAAGTCACCTTATGATTGATGTGAATGTACAGCCCCTTGTAAACATGTCTGTTTACTTGCAGGAAACCAGAAAGAACCCACATTGGGCGCTGCTGATTTTATCTAGCTTTGCTTAAACGCTTTTGGCTTCCAGTAGTCACTCTAGAGGGAGCACAGGAGCGATGGCTGCTCCCTGCAAAACTTGACTCTACTGTACTTTTAAAATCTGTGCCACATGGTGCAGATGGGCAGAGCTTTCGGTGGCTGTCCTGAGCCTCAACAGTGACAGCTGATTAATAGTGGATGTGAAGCACTGTTCCTTGCAAAGGAGCTCTGATTTTCAGTGCACCTAATGAGGGAACTTTATACCTCTGAAAAGGTAGTAATAACCCTGGTCCTACACCCTGAGGTTGCTGAAGGCTCCCGCTGAAAGTTCCTTGTTCTCACAAAGGTTGTCAGTGCTGCTGAGGTCGATGAGTTTTGTGTTGATGGAAAATGCTGTCATTGTTTGTGGGAGGTGTTGTTGTAATTTAAGGTTCGGTCATATCTGAGAGTGAAAGCCTGGCCATGTTGAAGTCCGTGGGAAGCTGCTCATAACCTTCAGGGGGCTGCAAGCCATGGAAGCAAATTTGGATTTTTTCTAATGGATATGGCAGAGAAATGTTGGGGTTATCAATGTCTCCTGCTGAAGGTGTGACCTGTGGCTGCTACAGAGCAGCCTTGCAGTATAGACAAAGCTAAGTGGTCAAGACCTATGGCCATGCAAAGGGAAGTTTTCTGTTCTGTTCTCTGTTCATTTCCCAACAATTCCTAACATTATAAGGGGCTTTTTGGACCAAGTACAAGTACTGAGTTGCTGTCTTCAGTGTTCTGTCCCAGGGGCTTCAAAATCCCCTTTCACCAGTGGTAACACCTAACCCAGACACGTCACAGGGTTTGTGGAGTTTGGTTTCTCCACATGTGCATTACTTTCTAGTTACTGAAATGTAATTCAGTCTGGCATTTCCATACCATGACAGTCAGTTAGTTGAGATCTTGCTATACCTCATCACCCTCAGCTTCAGATTTGACAACTCTGAAGGATTTGGGAATCGAGTGCAAATGGCATTTTCCCAATGACCCCTTTCCCACGTTGCTATGGATGAGTTGCACAGGATGGATGCCAGGACAGGTCTTTGGAACAGCATCTTAGCAGCCCTGTCCTGCTGTAAAAATTCCTTTCTCTTCTTTAAACCAGTTACTAATCTGCAAGAGGTTGTTCTTTCTCACACCATGACATCATTATGAATCTTTGGTAAGGACCTTCTGAAGAGTTTGTCTTCAAAAAACCCATATTTAAACACTATCAGCAAGATCATTCTTACCCATACACACACTGAATCCTTCAGAGAGCTCTAAGGGATCAGTTGTACCATTATCACATATTTACAATTAAGTCTGTTCCTTAGCATAGTTTCTGCTAATCTCCTCAGAACAAAAGCAAAGTCTACATACTCAGATTCCAGGATCACACATAATTATGTGTTTTAGTAAGCAGACATTGATGATTCTCAAAAATTTAGTCCTACATCTTGATTAAATATGACATTTACTCATTCTTTGTGAAGGGCAGTCTCTCCTACAAATCTGTTTCTTATTTTTGCTCTTCTTGAAAGTCTCTGAGCATGTTATAATCAGGGTGGGACAGCTGAGAGAACAGTCCTCATGGTTCCTGTGTAGAAGTAGTAATGTTTATGGACTGAGACTAGAGAAGAACAATGTTGGCTTCAAAGTTACAGCTTCATAAGGAAAGTCCAAAGCCTGAATATTGGCTCTGACACCTCTGCCAGGCACAGGAGTCACAACAGCCACCTCTGACTCCCTTCAGGGTAATGCCAGCTGTGACATCTTTGCACTGCTGCAGTCAGCTGTGCCAGTAAGAGTAATGAGCTGAAAGTAAAAGGGGAATTTGGGCTAAATACAGGGAGAATTACGCATGTCACAGTTAATATAGACAGACAGACATAATAGCTGAATAAATACTTGCTAGAGGCTGGTAGAGATTTCCTGCCCAGAAAGGAGCTGAAGTCAAGATGTGTAGGTGCAGGGTAAGTTTGTGTGTGAGGCAGAGCCAGGCCCCCTGAGCAGCAGCACTCTGCTCCAGAGGCAGGATGCTCCTCTGGTTGGAGCTGTGCCATTGTCTGGCTCCTGGCACTGCTGATCAACCTCTCACACCTTCACTCGTGTGCTCTTTTGGTCTGTTACGGCGGAGAGGACAGAACAGGAGGAGAATTTATGCCAGACTGAGAACAAACACTGCCTGATGTGGGTGGTTTTATACCTTGGAGGCCAATCCCTCAACTTTCTGACTTGTTTGCCCCTTTCTTTGTTTCTGATGGGAAAACAACCCCAGAGGGTGTAAATCATGATGCAAGTCTCTCCACCCCATGTAAAAGAGAAACTGTAGCAAAAGGGGCTGGCCACATGCAAGCAAAGAATGATGGCAGAATGAGTTTCTTCCTAATAAATTTGACACAGAGGCTGGGAGCATGTTTATAAAACCCTAACTGAGAGTAGAGGAGGGTTTGTATCTTTATTTTTTTAAAGTGCAAAATCAGGGCTGGTTTATTGGGCCCGTGGGATTGGACAGTGTGTAGAAGGCCACCCATCTGGAAACCAGCTGATTGCTGCTGAAACTTTTTTCCCAGGCTCCATCCCTCCTCTGACAGGGTGCTGGGGTTTTATGAGAGGCTGACAGCGAGCCTTTTACAGTCCATAGCTCCTTGTCTCAACAAAAATTGCTATAAATTAGCTGGAGAAAGGACCTGAGGGGATTGTCCCAATCTGGCTCAGGGTCCCAAGTACAAAGTCAGCAATTTTAACAGAATAATCTGAGTTTTCAAATCAATTGTGTCTGGAAACGACCGTTATGGGAAATGGGTGAGTGGAAGGAGACAGGGAGCAAGAGGAGGTTATTTCTAGATGGTGAAAGTGTAGGTTGTATAAGTCTGTAGTCCAAAGACTTTTCAGGTTTTATAAAGAAAATCAGCCAGTCTTTGGTTCCCCAGGAATTCTTATTTCCTTCAAGATGAAGGCAGCTTCTGTACAGAACTGGGACTCACGCTCTGAGCCTGGGCATCCAAAATGTGATAAGCATTCAGAAAGCCAGCTTGCATATGACCCTCACTGTGGATCCCATTTTCACAACAGCCAAAAACTAGTGCATGCTGGAACACTCCATTCCCATTTGAAAGACGTGACAAAAGCCCCCTTTTTTATCCAAATAACCAGTCTGATACTAGGCTTGTATCCCAGCGTGGTGCCACAGTACCCAGAGACGTACAGGGTGCGAGGAGATTATCTGGAATTATACCCTGAACACAGCTGAGCACTGTGTCTGGTCCTGTCAGCTCTGCACGGAGCGTGGGATCAGTGGGCTGACACGACATCAGAGAAAGAAACTGAGAAAGCTTTTCAAAACAAGGAACTTGAGTACAAGCTAAAACTTTAATAAGTACCAAAAAGCTGGGTTCAGGAAATTAAGTGTTTTGGACAAGTAGTTACCTTATTAAATCCCCAAGCAGTGTTTCCAGGTAAATAGACTGAATTCTTTCTGATTACAGCCATTTATGTCTACATTTGTTTTGGAACTTTTGAAAATATCAATGAAATAGAAGGAAAAAAGTGCCACTAAAAAGGATCAGAGAGCAGTTTGCTTGGGTTGAACATGACAATTGTCAGAGCAAACTTTTGCAGCATATTTTCACTCTTTATGACAAACTGCTTGGCCGTTCTGTTGCGCACAAGTCTCATGATCTTGATTTTTGTTTTCCAGAGTAACTGAGCCAAGCAGTTGTGGAAGAGGATGGAAACCCCTTGGACTTCTCATCTTGGAGAGAGGAGGACACGTCTGAGAAATCAGCGACCTGCTGTCAGCAGCAGCACCCGTCCGGAGCCCTCCCGAGCAGAAGACAGCACCAGGTAGGCTGGAGAGGGCTTTGGGTGGGGTCCTGTGGTGTGGCAGATGCTCTGTGGCTGTGGAGCTTTCCCCGTCCTCTCCCACAGCCTTGCCTGGTCACTGTGGCTGTGCAGTGCTGGGCTGGCTGTGCTGAGCTCTGGGGACATTGCTGAGCTGTGGTGACATTGCTGAGCTCTGGGGACAGTGCTGAGCTCTGGGGACATTGCTGAGCTCTGGGGACATTGCTGAGCTCTGGGGACAGTGCTGAGCTCTGGGGACATTGCTGAGCTCTGGGGACATTGCTGTGGCTGTGGTGACATTGCTGAGCTCTGGGGACATTGCCGAGCTCTGGTGACATCATTGCTGTGGCTGTGCAGTGCTGGGCTGGCTGTCCTGAACTCTGGTATCTGCACTTGGCTGTGCCAGTGCTGGGCTTTGGCACGGTGTGGGCAATAGGAACCAGGACGTGTTGTGGTTCAAAGATGCTGCTTTCCCTGCTCAGAGTTATGTCTGTTCTGCTTTTAGCCAGAAAGTGTTTCACTTGTGGATCCAAATGCTGCTTGAACTGCAATAATCAATTATTAGAACCCTTATAATCAAGTCTGGCTTACACGGGAACGTTGGCAAAGATCCGTGCCCCAGCTAGAGCATAAACCAGCAGGGCAGTATCTCCAATTGGTGCCGTGCTCGTGTGACCTTCGGGGTGTGTGCCTGGTGTGTGTTTGTGCCCAGGGCTCTGTGGCTCTGCACTCTCTTCCCCAGTGCAGAGTTTTGGATATGCAGAAATTGCAGCAATTTGGAATAAATTTCTGAAGCTATTTGCAGGAACACTTGGAGGCTCTCAGAAACGTAAGAGAAAATACACACTTGCAGTGTGTGAAATGTCTTGGCAGAAAGCTTAGCACAAAATAAACCAAAACTTTCACCAGCTTCCACCAGCTGGAGCTGTTACTGTAGCTGCCAGCCTGTCTTGGTTCAAAATTGCCTACTGCTGGTTGATCTGTAGCACTGTTGGGGTTGAAAGACGCAGTCAAAGGGAGTTCTTTAAGTTCTCAAAATGTATTATGTGTGAAAACATTCAAATATACATTTAATTTAAAACAAAACTGTCGAGAATCAGGTTTTTTTTGCTGTTTGCAGACATGCCAAGAACTGCTCTCTCCTGCAATAGCTAATTCTGTAATGTAGTCTGACTGGGGCTGTTCCAGCTCCTGTTAAACACAGTGGAAAGCTGCTGGTGGAAGGTGGATTGGGCTCATCTGGTGCCCTGTTGAAATTGGTGGTGATACACCAAAACAGAGCACAGATAAGAGCCTCAGACTGTAAATTGGTTGGGGCAGGGACTCTGTTTGTGTGCATTGTATAGTGTTGAACATGTTTGTCGACACTTCAGAAATAATGAATAATGCCAGTGTGAGGAGGAAATCTCCCCACTCAACCCTAGGTGTTTCTGCTGCTAAGTGTTGAAAGAGAAACACAGAGCCCTGAACTTTGAAGACTTGGCAGGTGAGAAGAAGGAAAAATCTTTTCACTTTCCATTTAAATTTAAGCTTAATCTGCATTTGTTGCGTCTGGTAGAAATATTTGAGCTTTTAATTTAATGTTGTTGATTTTGGGAAAACTTCTTGGGGTGCATGGCATGAAAACACCTTAGATATGAGGCAAGGTTTTGATTTCATTTCTCCTTTCATCTGTTTTCCATTACGAACCAGATTAATTGCAGTAAGATTCTCTGTGGCAAAAAATACTAGGGGAAGTGTGAATTTGGAAGTTTTCTCACTTTACAGTAACTATAAAACCAGTCAGCAAACAGGTTTTAAAATGATTTAGTACAGGAGGGAGCAAAGTCTGGTTGTCTTCATAGTAGCAGGATTTCCCTGGCACTATCAACTTTTCAAAGCTCTCAGTTCAGCCCGTTCATATTTATAGCAAAGCTTCCTTGCACACGAGTTGAATTTTTTCCTACTTTAGAGACTTGTGGTACTGAAGCACAAGCTGATGTGCCCCTGGTGTGTGAAGTGCCCACAGTAACTGTCCACGTGTTGCTGTTGCTGGCTGATGGATGACAGAAAACTGCTTGTTTAGAACAAAAGGAGGGGGGCAGGCTTTAAGCAGTGCTTGAGGAGCAGGACTGAAGGGACCCTTGGCGTGGTTTTTCCTCTTGTGCTATAAATCTAGTCACTGAATGACCCGAATTTTAAAACAGTGCCTCTAACGATGTTCTGGGAATAGGACGAAGCAGTGAAAGGTAAGGATATCTCCGCTGCCAAAGACAGTGTGTCAGGAGTTTCTTGCCTTGGTTACACTTTTCTTTGGGTACAGACTTGTCACAACTTTTATTTTATTTCAGACAGTGTCTTAGGGGACAGTCCCAGGATTTTAAGCTGCCATTATATGAAACTGGCATTAAATGTCTGTCCCACAAAAAATAACATTGGGTTTGTATTTGTGCTTTATTTTGCTATTTAAGGTTTTTTTTGTTAGAGAAATATTTGAATCCACTTTTGCATTAAGAAAGATAAATTAAAACCCAAGAAACCTCCTAAGAACACCCTACGTTGTCGTGATTTATCCCAGGGTAGATTTATAGGGAAGGTCTTGTAGCACTGAGACGGGTTATCATGACACACCGATTTGGAGGTGTGCGAGCATAAGAAACTCTGCCCTGAAGTGTCACAGTGTGTATGTTTTTGCTGGGGTGAGCTGGGCCGTGGTCCTGCTCCTCCCTTCAGGCTTAGCAGGAGGGGAACGCTCTGGTGACTGTGACCCGGGACACGGCTGTGGGACAGCTCAGCTTTCTCTTCAGAAAGCTCAGGTCTGCCTAGCTTAGCTTGCTGTCTTGCAAGATCCATCTGCATCGTTTCTTAACACCCAGGACCTTCAACATAAAAAACCCAGAGCAATAGATGCATTAAAAGCAATAAAAGAACAGAGCTCCCTTATCTCCATGAGAAATATGGATTCTTTGCATTTTTTAATGCATACAAGTGTGTTTTTGGGAACTGCCCTGTGGACACGGGCTCCTGTGCGCTTTGTGCTTATCAGCTCGACACGCTATTGTTCTGTCTGTGTTGACATCACTTGTGTAGCTGTTGAGAGAAGCAGGAAGGAAGCTGAAATGCCAAGTGACTTTCCAAGTCATTATCGTGGTGTGGAAGAGGGACAGTTGTCACATGAACAGTGACAGAATTGACAGGACTGGATCTGATGGTTTGGTACTTCTGAAGCACCAAGTAAACAGCAAACAAGCAGTTAAACAGAGATGGGGAGGCAAGAGCTGTTACATTTGCTGTGTTCAGGTTGACTTGGGAACCCAGGCTCCCAATGGATGCTGCTGATAGTTTAAAAAAAGTCTTTCTTGCATTGCATGGATGGAAACGTGCTGTTCCTTCTGCAGTCTTTGTGTTTGCGTGGCTGGTTGGGCTTAATATTTACATGTTAAAAAAACCCCGCTGATCCTTATATAGTGGAAAGTTGGGTCTGAAATGTGCCACAAAAAAATCTCTCCAGGTAATATATCGAGTTGTCATTAGGAGGATATTCTGCACCCTTGGCCCTGCTTCTTGTATGGCTTGGACTTAAGCTCTGCCAGACAAAGGTATTGTTTTTGGTAGTATTTCCTATATCCTGAAGGATGCAGCGTCTCCTTTAGCTGGATGTTACTCCCTGTCCTTCCCCCCAGAGCCACTGTCATGCAGTAGAGGATAGTGCTAATCCGGCAGTGAGCCACATCAGCTGGTTGAGTGAGCCCCTCCTGTAGAGAATCTCTGATGCTGCTGTGCTGGAATGTGTGGAAGGAGCCAAGAAACAGTTACGGGAGAGTAAAATTGCAGTGTTTGTGCTGGAGCCAGGCAGAAGGAACAAACATACACAAGGTGTTCTCTGTGTACGTGTATACGACAAAGCAGAATACTCTTCAGGCACGTGACACATTTGATTACATTAAAAATCCTTTTGTTCTCTTTTCTTCCCTTGCTTTTTGTGTTGGGTGGTGTTCCTGCTCTTGGGATGAAGGACGTGGATGGGATGTTGGATCTTCAAGACTTCTCCAGACCTGAGCAGGCTGATCAGCTGCTTTTTCATTTGCTTCTAGGACAGCAAAATTCTTTAAAAATTACTATTTATATTTTCTGTATGAGTTAGTTATAGGATTATCTTTGAGTTAGGGATCTCCTGGGACCTGACTGAGCCAGGCCCACTGAGAAAGAGGTGAAGACCAGAACTGTATAGGAGATAAGTGGGGAAGGAAAATTATATTGCCACCTTTGTTTTTTTTTGCTCTCAATGGTCCTCTTGCCTTAATTGTGCATTTCATTGGCAGATCTTCATCCTCTCCCCTTCAGTGCCTGTTCAGATGAGGGAAGTACCAGGTCCCATCCCAATGCTCTCTGGGCCTCCCTGAGAGCTGCTTGTTGCAGGT
Organism: Pseudotriccus pelzelni; assembly: GCA_035584735.1. NCBI lineage: Eukaryota > Metazoa > Chordata > Aves > Passeriformes > Tyrannidae > Pseudotriccus > Pseudotriccus pelzelni. Next base: position 6,369,275 of record JAWMRA010000036.1, read on the forward strand.
TTTGAAATGCCCTGCTGATTGCGGGCCTGGCAGAGAGGAGCTTTGTTGCGTAAGCTGTCCCAGCTCTGTGCCCTCCTCTGGGGCTCCACATGTCCCACAGAGGATGTGGCCCATTTGTGCGTTTCCCCCTCCTGGGGAGAACTGCTTGTAGTGAGGATGATCTGGGGGTGTGGTGTTTTGTGGTTACATTATTGCTTCCTCCTGTAATTTCCCGTGCTCGGGCACACGCGGTGTTCAGTGGCATCCTCGGGTTACCTGCACGATGATTGCTGGTACCTCTGGTGAGGATCGGCCAGAGCTCAGTGCAGGCTCCCGAAGTGCAGCCCTTGCTGCAGCACAGAGCCGGTGTGTGGGAGCTCCAGAGTGGGCTGGAGCACAGGGCTGCCCTGGGAGGCCGGGGGCTGGGATCTGCCCGGGCAGCCCAGGGGCACAGCCTGGCTCCTGTGCCCGGGCTCTGCTCTTACAGCCGCGGTGCCAACCAGCACACGCACGGGCCGGCCTGCAGCGCTCTCAGCAGCCCAGCCGGGGTCCTTCCTCTCCTGCTGGCAGATTGATAAGGAGGGACTTTCTTCCTCCACAGCTGAGTGCTGCTCTGATTTACTGCAGCTCTTCCTTGAGCGCTTCCGGAGGTCAGAGGGCTGCAGACATTAGCCCGTAATGGCAGACCCGAGGTCATGTGTAACCAATACGATGGCCCTGGGTGCCGAGCAGCGCGGCTGGGAGTAAATAAACCTGTCCCCTGGCTTGCTTTGTAACACCTCTCGCTAATGTGACACAGAGAGCAGGAGGGAAGAATAATGGATGCTTCTCATCAGAAGAAATATAGTGCCCAGTGGTTTGTGAAGCGAGCGTGTTTATCTGTTATTCTTGCGGCGCTACCCTGCGGGGCAGCTGTGCTGCCTGGGCAGGCTCGGGCCACAGCGCCTGAGGGCTGCATTGCTCAGCCCACCGAGCCCCAGCCTTGTTCTTTACCTTTTGTAATGGAAAGTTAGAACATTTCTGATCAAATTATTACACTTTAGTTGAAAGAGCGCTATAAAAATCCTGTACTGGGGTAACACTAATCTGTATCCATAGACCCGGGATCATTCATAATCAGTACAAATTAATCCAAGCTAGGTTGACTGTGCTGAAACTGATGATGGTCCTTGCTCCAGTAACACTTCAAAACTGCCCAGCTGCAATGGCTGCTGATAGAAGGAATTAAAATTATGGGTGTGCTGCAGGCAGAAATCCTTTTGGAAGTAACTGAAGGACTGAGTGCCATATGCAGGGAAGCAGACGCAGACAGCATGTCCTACTGTATGTGCAAATGAAGGGGCTAATCCTAAAGGCAACAAAATTTTCTGCATTTCAGTGCAGTAAATCCCAGTAAAATCCATGTCAGGGCTCTCTCTCGGAGGCTGGCTCTGAGGCTTGGCAGCTGTGCTCCGCTGCCCTGCGTGGCTGAGCAGCTGAGGGCTGGGCTGCCCCGGGGCTCTGCATCCGAGCAGGAGCCCGAGCGCCGGCTGCGCCCGTGCTGCAGCCCCGAGCGGAGCGGTGGCAGCGCCCAGGGCACAGGAGAGAGGAGCCACTAAGGGCCTGGTCAGGGCTGGAGTGCTGACAGCCTGTGCTTGCTGGTGCAGCTGCCTCTCTCTGATTATCTGATGAGCCCTCCCGGTACGTGCCGCCGTCTCTTGAGCTGAGCTGTGCTCATAGAGCCCGGAGCGGTCGTGTGCACGGCGTGAAAACCACCAGTGCAGTGTCACCGTGAAATGGGCAACTGCTGTTCCTGGGGGCATCTGGGAAGCAGTTCCCAGCAGGGCTAGGGAAGTGTCAATGCCGTCTAGAAGGTGTGGGAAATCCCATCTTTAATAGTGTGGTCAGTACTGGTTGACCCACACCCAGAAGAGGTATATTCCAACTGCAGAAGGTACAGAGAAGACCTTCTGAAATGATCAGGAAACTGTACTATTTGTAGGTTTTATATACAAAATTTGGCTTATTTGTGACTGTGCCCTGACAGTACAGTGGGAGTACATTCAAGGGAAACAGGGGATGTATTCACACTGAAAGATGATGCTCTGTGTTTTAGTGAAGGCCTTCTTAAGGACGCATAAGCAAGTGGGAGAAAGACCTTTGGATGGGGGTTTATTTCACCTTCTTGAGCACTTAGTAAAAATGTGGCATACCCACAGATTCTGCCCAATTGCATACACCCCCACACCTACTCTGTAGAAAATGTACAAACTAAAGTTAGGCAGGGTACCTTCCCCCAGGTGTGGAGCCTGTGTTGTGTGTAGTTTGGGACGGCGGTCCAGCAATCCCAGGAAAATGTTTTGAGCTCAACTGGGTAGGATTTTATAGGAGCTCAGAAGATGGGAAGCAGTCTTTTTGAACCCTACTTGGAAACAGTGGCCGTGTTTAGCACCTCCATTCATCCAATAGCCCCACAACAGGACCTGTCATCAAGAGGTACTCAGAGCTCTGAGTCTGCTCCAGCTTCATGACTGGATATTAGGTGTGTTTGCACTGCTTTGAGCGCTCCCCGCAGCACAAGTGCCAAGGACAAGGGCAGGCTCCGTGGCCTGCGCGGTGGTTGTTTGCCTGGCTTTGCCCCTCTCAGCAAAGGACCATTTCCATAGGCAGTGGGAACAGGGAGCCACTCCCGTGGCCGGGGATCCTGCGGTGGCTGTGCCGGAGCGCCCCGGCACCGCTCGCAGCTGAAGCCACACTGGCAGCACGGAGGTGATGACAATGGGCCTCCAAGGTACACAAAACAAGTGAATAAAAAGTGCTGAAAGCCAGCGGCAGGTGAACTGCTAGGAACAAACCCGCGTGCCCATCACCCCGCCTTCGAGGCAGTCTGGGCTGTGGCTGGGCAGAGCTTATCACTGAGGTTAACACACGGTCCTTTTTCCCTGTCCTGCCCCAATGCCTCCCTTCCCAGCTTTCGACAGTTGTTTGATTACTTGTGTGATACAGCTACAGAAAAGAAATTATTAGCTGCCCCCCTTCCTCCTTCACAACAAAACAGAGAGGAAGCGGTTCCATTCAACAGCCCAGCAACCAGGTGCTGTTGGGTGGCTGGTCGCTGTGCTCTTCAGAAAGGTAAATATTGGGCTAGAGATGATTACAGGTGTGTTCGGAGGAGCACCACACGGTCCGCAGCCTCCACGCCCTCCCGGGAACCCCGTGCTCCAGAAGGTATTTGCATGTCTCCCTCTGAAGCAGCTCCTGTTGGTGTGTCCTCCGCAGTAATTGGCTTGAGCCTCAAGTAAACATTTGGCTCTGTCAGTTGTCAGTGCACGTAGGGAGGTGCTCTTCGCAGGGGCTGAAGTGGTGTTTGCCTTCTGCTCCAGCCTGCTTAAAGACAGCTGTGTTAGGAAGCGAGTAGACAATCCAGCTGAGATGGTCTATGCTCCAAAGACCACTGGTGTCAGGAAGACTGTGTGCACTCCAGCAGTCTCTGGAGCATACTGCTCTCCTGCCAATTGCTTGCTTTACTTCAGTCGTATTTTCAAGGAAGATTAATAGATTGATAGAAACTCTGGAAGTGTTCCCTGTGGCAATACACTTCCTAAAGCACTCTGTGTCTGTACTTGCTCTTCCCAGGTTTCACTGCTGTGGAAAGACAAGCCCTCTTGCTCCACGGCGAAGAGCTGTGCAGAGCCCGGCTAGCCAGTGTTCACATTGTGGTATCAGCCCCTGCCTGTGTGATCTGTGCTCGGCTGCAGCACAGAGGGCTGCCAGGGTAAACAGGGGGGCCAGACGAAGTAGTGTGAAGGGAGCAGAGGCACAGAGAGGTGCAGTACCGGGTCAAGGTCCCGCAGCAGGTCAGAGCCGATGCACTGCCCAGCGCGGCCTCCAGCCTCACACACTCCTCCTGCAGCAAACACAGGCACCCTCTGGGAAACAGCGGCTGTTTTAACAGCTGCAAGCTTCCTGAGGGATGGATTCAGCTTTGTGATGCTTTCTTACAGCTTCTTAGTAGAAAAATCAGTGCAACACAATGGAAACTCAGGATCTTTTTGGAGCAGCTTAGCATGGCGTTAAATCAGCTTTCTACTTGAGCAGTACTTCATGCAGCGCAGAGTTTCATGAAGAGGAAAAAGCAGGGCCACTTCATTGCAACTCCGGTAGCTGCAGGGAGAGGAGAACACACATATTTTTAGTGCTTCTCTTGATCCAAGTGGAGCTCAGGGCTGGCAAGGCAGGGAAGCCTTTTTATATTTTGTCCCTGCCAGATACCTGGGTGGTATTGCCCAATGATGAAGGGAATAGAAGGGGACCCATTTGTCATGTCTTCTATTTTCTCTTTTTATTTATTTTCCTTTTAAAAACACATTAAAAAAATTAATTCAGCGCTGGGGAAAGGTGACAGATTAACAACCCCAGAGATTTCAGCGCTCTGTTTATCCTCTGAGCAGAGAGCTGTAGGCATTCCCAGTGCTGCTCCAGCACTGTGCCCCAGCCCTGACCTTATGGGCCAGCTTCTGAAAGAGCAGCTACCCCATCGCTCCAGCTCCTCCGATCCACTGGAGCTGCTGCTCGGATGGAGGGGGTGCTCCTGGCAGTGTGAGGCTGTGCCAGGGACCGCTGCAAGCAAAGAAAGGGATGATGATGCACACTTAGACTGCTTAGCAACGGGCTGTGTTTGTGCCGGGCAGCTCTGCGGCTGCACAGGGATATTGCTTCCAGTCCTCCAGGCCAGGCAACACATTTTGAGGTCTCAGGCCTCTTCACTGTCCAGTCTTTAGTCTTCTCCCTTCAAGGAGAGGAAGAAAACTAATCCTGCAAAAGCACGATTAAAAAGGCCTTTGGGATGCCCAGGTATCTGTGGATGGTACTTTTCACCTCACTGTGCAGAGTAGATGATATTTTTCTACCAGCATACAGAGTAAGAAAATCATGTAGCCAAAGGGTCTGGGCATTTGCAGCTCCTGCCAGCTTCTGCAGAATTTTTAGATGTGCTATAAATGGTATGGTTTTATTTAGGAAATAAACATGCTCTGTGAATCCTAACACTAGGTTGCCAACTTTGAAAAGGTAAAATTCATCCCCCACCCCTCTAGCCTTTCACACAGTCATACTTGGTTAGGTCGTGTTTGATAATTCTCACTATGGGTCATTTCAGTTTCCCGCCATAAAGGCCGTGTGTAGTTACCTTTTCATCAGCTCTGGTGTTTGGAATAACCCTTTGCAAACTAGGTATTTCCCTCTGCATTAAAGCTGGAGCGTCCGGGAGAAGGGAGGAGAGCATCCCTCGCAAACTGGTGCCCGTGGGTCCGGTGGGGGTGGCACTGTGGGGGGTAAGGCTCCCAGGCACACAGCAATCCCTGCCTGCAGTGAGAAATGCTGCCACTGCCCCTCCCCTCTCTCAAGAAGTGACATTCCAAGACATGCATTTGGTGTTTGAACTACCCGGTCTCCCGGAGCCAGGGGACAGGGGCTGGGACAGCTCTGTGGGGGGCCCTGGTGTTGAATCCATTTGGCTGGTGTGCCCAAGGGGCCTTCCATCATCACCTGCCTCTGTCGGGCCAAGGCATCCCCTGCGCCAGGTGGTACTTAGGAATTGTATCCAGGATGAGTTACTCTGGCAAGAAACCTCTCCTTTGCTTTTCTGCCTGTGGTATCAGACGATTGACCCCATTCTCCCTTTTTGCTGAAGGGGCAGAAATTTGATAATGGCCCTAATTATGTCTGCACATTAAACGAAGGCTCTGGATCATCACTGCTGTATCCACTTGTCCATAATTACCAGCACTGGACATGGTGGCTTCAAAGGCCACCCAGTTATCATTTATGTTTACTATAAACACAGCAGCTGTTTTGGGTTACGAGGGTGGTCATTTTGCTGGAATCTGATGAGCCAGGCCCTGAAATCCTCACCTGACAGCAGCTCTGTCCCTCTGTCAGGAAGCAAAGTCAGTAGAAGAGTGCTCTATGCCTCTCAGAGAGGGAGAGTGGATGGGCAGTGCCTCGTACATCTCTGGGTTTTGCAGTTTCCCCGAGCTCCCACAGCAACCTGGCCTGTGTCTGTGGAGCTGTTCCATTTGGCTAGTCACCAAATACTCAAAGAAAAAAGGTTTGGGATTTGGTCAAACTTAACTAAATTGTTGGAAACTTCTGCTTTTTTGATCCACTTTGCAAAACAGGTGAAAATCCATTTTGCAGTCATACAGACTGGTGTCCTATGATGAGTGAGCTCATGAACCTCATGCTGCTCTGTGCACGGGGGAGCTCTGGATTTCAGGGTGGCTGGTGTTGCTTTGGGCTGTGCTTCCCTGTACCACTAGGAACGAGACTGTCCTGTCTTAACTCAATGCACAGGGCATTCCAAAAACGCTCTGTGCGTTGCTTGCGTGGTGTGGCGCAAACAGACAAATCCCACTGCAACGGGAGGAAGAGCAGAAATCTCAGACAAATAGAAAGCTTTGGAGATTTTGAGACTCTGGAGATTTTTGAGCTTTGGTGATTTTCAGGACAGGTTGATGTTGCCCATGGCTTTGGTGTAATCTCTACAAAATTACAAGTTGGTAACTCATGATGGCAGCAGCAGAGTGGAATTTATGAACTGTCTCTCACTGCCTTTTGTGTTGCTCATAATTTGGCTAAAAGAGATGGGACTTTCCAGGTTTTTCTCTTAGCTGAAAATCTTTCATCTGGTGCCATTTAAGAAATACCATCAGAGTGGGTTTTTAAACTAGTTTGTTGCTGGTGTGTAATCCTTTCTGATTCGTGTTCCTACGGATTTTTTACCAGAGGAAACTGAAGCGCAGTGATTACAGCATGGACTGTAAACACTGGTGGACTGAAAGGGAATGAAAGGACGGCAGCATACCTTGTAGTGTGATAGCACCACTTTATGAGAACGGAATTATAACGCGGGGCGATGTCACAGCACTGCTGCAGGATGAAGCTGTGCCCGTGCAGCAGCTTGGAGGCCAGGCACGGACTCCTCCGTCGGGAGGAGAGGCACAAAGGAGCCGGTGCTGTGCAAGGCTGCTGCCTGCTGTGAGTGGAAGCAGCACATTCAGCCTCAGCCGTGGCCGTGGGGAAGTCCCGGGGAGCAGTTTGCTGAAAGGCAAAGCGCAGCAGCAGGGAAGGGGGATGGAGGTGTGCAGCAGGTCGGCACCTGCCGCCTGACTGCGGGTAATGTGGTCTGACTCAGCCGTTCGTCACTGAAAAAAAGATGCTGCATCTTACCTCCAAAGAAAAGAGCAAATTGGCTGGGTTTTGCAGCGGATAACACATATCAGGGTGATGTATTTGTAAGGGGAGGAAAGAACAACATAGTCAGTGCATGTTTATTTATTGTTTCATGAATTGCAGAGGCTGAATAAACTAAACGCTCCTTCACTCCAGAGAGAGAAGCAGTGCCAGCACATGGAACTGGGAAATTAGCCCTTGGATGAGGTGCAGATTGGTACAATGTTCTCCTTGCAGTCAATGACTGAGGTACATCACAGCCTCAAACAATGGTCACGGAAATGCCCTGGAGAAGAGCTACAAAGGCAGCCTTGGGACAGAAAGCCGTTCTCTAAGGCTTGCTAATATCTGCATTAGCTGATGTTGTCATGTTGTGGCACGTGCATATGTTCTGTAATGTGTGGCATGTAGATATCAGCAGTTTATGGGTGGTGACGTTTGTAAGAGAACGTTTCGTGTCAATTGAGCACGATGTGTTACACATCCAGAACCTGCCTCGGGTCTCCCGCACCCGGCAAACCTCTGTGGCTCTGCACTCGAGCCAGTGACCGGTGATGTTCTCAGCGTGAGGATTGTAGTGAAGTCCCCAGAGGACTGCAGAGGGGTAAACGATACAGTGCTGTCCTGCACAGGTACAAGTTCAGGGAGAATAAGGATCAGGGAATTGAAGGGATTGATTTGTAAGGTAAAATGTTAAAAAGGCAAAAGAAGAAAGCGTCCAGCAACACTGTACTGAGAAACTGATTTCAAGTAGGAGGTAAACATTGGAGGAGAATAGCTTGCATGGCACAACACAGGAATACATGGGGGCAACTCTCAAGGAGGACGTTTTAGCCTGCATAGCAGGTACATGAGACTGGAATGGGGAAAGCAAAAGCTACCTTAACAATATGCTAGAAAACCTGTCAGAGGCACAGGCTGCCTTGGCAGCAGGAGAGAAGGGGTTGTTGGAGTTTCAGCCTTTGCAGCAGCCAAGGGCCAGAGCAGACACGTGAGTGGCTGCGCTTGGTCTCAGGGCCGGCCCAGCCCCTGATCGGCCCTGTCAGGCTGCAAGGAGCAGCTGCAGCAGGTGTCAGCAGGGAGGGAGCCACACTGCTTCGCTGGCTTTCTCAGAGCAAGGGGCAGCATCTCTTTTATCACGCTGAGCCTGCTCCTGTCAGCAGAGCAGACGGATGAAATTTCCTTCTCTGGAGACCCCCTCTCTGTTGCTGTGTAGCCAAAGGATTTTCTAGGCTCTTTTACTGTCTTAATTCTCATCAGATTTGCATCATTATTCAGGCCTAGGAAAAAACCATAAAGCTGACTTTAAAATAAAAATCTCTTCACAAAGACCATACCAAAGACTTCTGACTGGGGTGTGTTTGGAAATACGTTGGGATGTTTTTCTTCTGATCGTTTGGAAAGTAGGGACTAAGCTGCTTTGTACTAACTTTTACAAATGCTAAACATCTGGCTCTGCTGACATTACTTCAGGTATTCATTCTGAGTCATTTAGTCTCAAGTGTGTTTGAACTCAGAAAGAGCAAAGGTACTTTCTGTATTTCAGTAAACGTGCTTAAAATGCAGAATGGTGCCGTGGGTCCAGATTTGGAATGCTCCAGGCAAAACCTGGAATTAGAATTTAATTTCAGCCCTCTATAAAGAGCAGTCTACTCGGCAACTTGAACCACTTTCAAATTTGATTTTTTGGAGTGCTTTAATTTTGGGGCATTTTAGTCTGGATTGTCTTCATTTCCTACCCTTTGAGACGGGGTGAAAGATTGCTCAGGTGTAAAAATGCATCGAACACGAGATTGAAACACTCGCCCATTACCTTTGTTCTTTCTGTCAGGTGGTTTGCAGTTTCGGAATGTACATGGCAACAACAGTCCACGTAGGGGAGCAATAATGAATTCCAAACAAGATCTGGCAACTGGCTTTAGAGAAGGACTGAGGAGGACTCAAGAGGTGCAGGGACGTACTTCCCCGGCGCTGCTGAGTCCTCGGGGTGGCGGTCTGTGGTTCTTGCCATCAGAAGGCAAAGGAGATGGGTTCGGTTGATGCTTCTTCACAGGCACAGTTAAACAGCAGCCCTCGGAAGCGAGAAGGCAAAGCACCCTGATCCCCGTGCTGGGCAGCTGGCAGGGCCGCTCTGCTGCAGGGCTGGAAAACCGTCCTGAGAGCAGCAGGACTGGGCTGGGCCCCGGCACCCGTGTGTGGGAGGCCGGTCTGCACGGCGGTGCTGCAGTCCTTGCTGAAGCGTGCGGTGAAGCACAGCAGCTGCTGGGCAGCAGTTAGGCCAGGGGGAAGAGAAGGCTGCAATGAGGCCTGCCATCCTGCAGGGATGGGCACCGTGCCCCTGCAGCTGCCCCTTCCTGGCTGTGCCTGGAGCGCCCACCGACACACGGGTTTGTCCGGCCTGCAGAACCTCTGCGGGGCAGCGACCCACGGCTGGGGTAGCACACCCGGGGTGTTCCATAGCCTTTGGCTCCAGGGATCCTGCAGGGAGAGGGAGAGCCATGAGGAAGGCTGGTAGCTCAAGCTGACAACTTCTACCAGGAGGCAGGAATTGGCTTGCATTTGTTTGATTTATTGTTTTCTCTTCCGTAAATGTAAGTTAGGAAATTCTTGCATTTAAAACGAACTTTGCCTGCTGAGTGGGAAATTCAGAATAGCTGAATCTCTGCCCAGAGCTGTTATTCCAGGCAAAGGAATTGGTATGTGATATACGGAGGTGTTTATTAAACACTTCTGATGTTTATCAGGAAATTATCAACAGTCTTTTTCTGTAAAAAAAGAGATGTTGCACCGTGGAATTGTCAACAATCACGTAAAGGAACAGTCCCATAGCCCAGCTACAAACACTTTTGCAACCAAACGCCAGTAAAGTTCTTTGGAATGCCAGGGTTAATAATACACGGATTTCATTTAACTTTTTCCATTATAACTCTAAAAAAAATCCAACCCTCTTGGGTTACAGTAGAGACAATAAGGGTCAAGGAAAGAAGGCAGTTAAAAAGAATAAAAGAAAAGGTTTAACAGAATCATAGGACTGAGGAATGTTTGCTGGGCTGTAGGAGACCTGTCCAGCTGGAATCAGCCCAGCAGTGCCAGTGCTGTGGCAGTGATGTCTCTATTCACACAGGATTAGACGCTGTCTGGCTGCTGGCTGAAAAATCATTATTTTTAGTGCAGTGTCCCTCTGGTTGGTTTTCATTCCCCTCCTGACAACGTGCAGTTGGGACACATTTTATCTTCCCCCTCCCCTTGTAGCAGGTTTTGAACAAATAGAATTCTCTCTTGTTGTTAACCCATTTTCCCTGGCCCTTTTTCTCTCATTTCCTACCAGAGGATGATGGATTTGGTCTTTTCTAAGGACCTTCCCAGCTGTTTTGGACACGAAGACGAAAAGAAGCTTGGAGAGATTCATTGATATTATGGAAGATTAGCCTGGGAGTTTAAGGATTTCTTTCAAAAAGAATTTTTTTCCCCAGTTTGACTCTTTCCTGGTGTGCATGACTAAAACACCTGTGCTGTGGGATCAGTGCAAGGGTGGGGGCTCTCACCGTCAGCTGCTGTGAAGCAGCACCGCTCAGTGCGGTTCGGAACAGCCCCCGTGTCTGCAGCTGCCAGCACAGCCCCGGCAGAGCCTCCTGCGAGGGGAGGGCACAGCGGGGCCTTCCTGCGGGTTTGTCACACCGAGCCAGCAGCGGCCGAGGTGGCGGTCCCTTCCCTTTGAGCCAGGGGACCCGCTGTGCCGGTAACTGGGGGCCTTTCCCTGCCCCCTGTGCCCCCTGCCCAGCTCTGCCGGAGCGCTGCCGTGGCTGGAGGGCATAGCTGTCATTCCAGCAGGCTTGGCTGGGCCTGCGGGAAAGCGTGTCCTACAAATTGAGGGGATCCGGCACACTGACAGACACACACGGAGCGTGGAATTGCACTGAGTGCAGCACGAAAGCTCTGGGAGGCAGGAGAAGGGAGGGATTTGGATTGCAGGAGGTCTGGTTGGAGCCAGGTTTGGACTTTTTTTGCAAAGCGCATTTCAGCTCCATAACAGGTGTGATGGTAAGGCACAAATACATCATCCCACAGCCTCCTCCAGCCCGCTCTGTCCCCCTGATAAAGTCCTGTTTGAGGCAGTATCTGTTACAGACCAAGCAAAACCGTCCCTTGGGCTGTTGCACAGCTCCCACACGCTCCTACTAAATCTGCTTCTCCCAGGAAGCTGAGCAACACGTCTCTGGCCCCGGGGAGTCCCAAGTGCCTCACACACCACAGCTTTCATATCATAAAGGTAGAACCTAAATTTCACATGTATTTGGAAGTATAGACATGGTTCATTTTAATTTCTGGGTTTTAACATTGGTCATTAAGGACCAATGTTAAATTAAGGACCAGTGTTAAATGTTAATTTCTGCTGAAACTCCTGCTTCCAAATGCAATCAGGTTGTTTGTGGCTTCATGCTCCTGGGACCAGTCTGCTCCCATCTGCCCTGCTAGAGCTTCTAGGAACCACGGATTCTGGGAAAGTCACTGTGTCCTAGAGTCTGAAGTTGATCAGTGACTTTTACAAAGACAGCTCATGCTCCTAAGTCCTGTTATTCTTAAAAACTCGGCACTGGGAGTGGCTGTCAGCCAGTGGCATGGCTGGGACAGGGGCCCAGGTCTTCTACTGGCCCAGGTGCTTCTCTCACCTGCACCTGCCCTTCCCCTCCTGCAGGTGTTCTCAGGTTGAACATCAACCTGGATTATCACTGGGAATTATCTTGGGCTACAGCAGAACTACTAAAGGGAAAGTCACAGACCGACTGCAGGAAAAGCATCTGAACTTGAACATGCCCAAATAATCCCTGAAATCCCTGGTCTAAGAGGGGGAAAGCTGTTATAACAGATTTGGTGGATATAGTCATATGACGTGACTGAAAAGAGAAGGAACCTGGCTCTTAAGTCTGCGTGGTAGGGCAGGTTGCAGATGAAACTGCTCGTGTCAGCTACTGGAGAAATAGCTGTAAATCAGTCACTGATTCTGTGCTGGAGTCAGGACAAGCACTGGGAAAACTTACCAGTGCTTTTGGGCTGCTTCTTTGCACGACATCTCTGCTTATGTGCTTAGGTGAGCTGTACCCAACCAGCCCTCAGCTGGAGTTTGTTAAAGGTAAACTTGCAAGAGGAAGCTTTTAAAATAGGCTACTGAGGTCTGAGTTTATTTTGAGCATTACTGGTGTTTAGAAGTTTAAAATCTGTGGTTTTGAACCTGGTCAGAAAGCAGCAAGAGAGGGGTGCAAAAGGACGGAAAGGCTTTATTTCACATTTACATTATTGTTTAGTAAATCAACACTGTAAATGGACATTTATCAGAGCCCTCAGCTGGTGCTCAGGAGTGCTAAATTTTGTGCTTTCAAAGGTCTGCTACAGACCTTGTGGGGTGTTTGGCCACTCTTGGCTCTGTCTTTCGCTGAAGTGTCCCTGACTCCAGGGACATGGCATTCACTAAGGCTTTGGAGAAAGGACAATGACCAGGCCATGGAAATCGTAATTGAATGTACTGATTTGCACAGAGATTCCTTCCCTTAACTCGTGGCAGCAGCTGAGCAGAGGCAGCATTCCCGAGTGGTCAGACCTCAGGCCTGGCTCTAGAGGTGTGTGTTAGGTGTTGTACACACATGTAAGAGGGGAATGTTCCTGTCACTGTGCAACTTGTGTGGATGATATAATATTGTGAGGAGCTGGCTGGAATGTAGCAACAAGCAGTGTGATTGATCATTGATGATAAGCTCTTGTCATGTTCACTTGATTTAGATTGTTTTAAGTGTATCATTTAAGGATGTACCACTTACTGTCTCTGTGAGAGAGAGGAGATTCCACAACCAAGGGTTTTCTGTAAAAAATGGTGGTGTTTAGTGTATTCATTTTTCAGTGCCCAAACTGAGAAAGTTTAAAGGGATGTAAATTCTATGTGTACTGTGTTGTCCAAAATAGGAAGACATGCTTGAGGATCTGGGTCCACAGCTCTCTTCCTTGTTTAAGTGTAGCTTTTCTAAAACTGGTGGAAGAATTGCAAGTGAAATAAGAAGTGCAGGTAGCACATGTCCCTATGGGCACGTCCCAGGGAACAGGGAAGGTGGAGGCAATGATGGGACACACCTCGGTCCCACTTGTGCCAGGTGAGTTTGCAGCAGCTCCACTGAGTGGGATGGCAGGACTCAGTTTATTCCAGTGTAAATGCAGTCAGAGGGGCACTGGAGGATTCCTGTGGTCCTTTAAGATCATCCAGAAGGAAAAGTGCCAAGCAAGAGTAATGTGGACATTACTAATGAGGGGCTGTTGCTCTGCTGTTTGCAGCCACACCTCCTGAGCCCTTCCTCTTTGTAGAGCCCAGGCCCAGGTTGCTGTCAGGGAACACGATAGAGGAACAGAGCTGCAAGTGGGATCACGTTTCCCTTCGCTCCCTCTGTGTGTGTCTGTTTGCTCTGTGCTGTAGCTCAGGGGGGCTCGTAAATCTTGGAGATGATGGAGGATGTTTTTCTCCCCCGTATGACTGATTGTGCGAATTTATGTGTGGTATTTCTCTCCCCCAGCCTCGCTCAGCTAAAACGAGACAGGAGGCCAGTCAATTGGCAGTGGGAGCGCTGCAGGGTGGTGGGTCCCTCGCCCTCTTTGCAGCCTGAGGGCCGGCTGGTCCTGAACGATCATGACTCGGGGTTTCTGCCAGGGAGGGGGCAGAGGTGCTCTTTGCACTGCTCTGGTGTGCTGGGTGAGCAGGCTTTGGCCTCTGCCTCAGCACCAGTGGTGGAAGGGAAAGGTGCTTTCAGGAGGAAGTTATATTCTCCCAGGTTAGTGTTTAGGGTGGGCAAAGGGAAAGCCTTGAGGTGTGAGTTAGAAGGAGGTATCCCAAGGTGCAGCCCTCTCCTTCACTGTGTCCAAGAACACAGTCCATCACCTTTGGCCATTTCTGACTGCAGTGACTGAGCTACAAACTGGCACCCACCTCTCCCCCAGCTCACAACGTCACTCTCACACTCAGGGCTGCTCAGAGCTATGTCAGGCCCCGTAACGAATGAAATACTCATCTCCCGTTTGCCCTGGCAGTTGCCTCCACACCACTGTTTCCCCTTCCCACCGAGCCGAGGGCTTTAGCACAGCAACTGCACAGGAGGGAGCAGGCTGGAGCAGTGCTGCTCTCCAGCCCCTCAGCACTCTGAGCTCTGGCCAGGCACCCTTGCTCTCCACCTTCTCCTGCCACTTCACAGCCCACCTACTGCTGCTTCAACCCTGGCTGAGATCTCGGCCCCAGATTTCCTGTCCTTGCCGTCTTTCCCCATCAACAAACCGTTCCCTTTTGTACGGCACGTGATCCGCAAATGTCTCCACTGCTCTTTGTGTCTCTCCCCATCCATGTTTACAAGAGCTGTGGCACCCAGGGCCTGTCCCGTGACTCAGGCCAAGGGGACCTAAAGTGCTGTTGGGTGTGAAGTGTGTGTGTAACAAATGAACAAAGAAGAGACTACATGTGGTCCTGGTGCTCCATACACAGTTGCAAAACACCCACTGCTGTACTAAAGGCAGCAGAGGCTGACTTGCCTTGATGCCTTGCTTTGACTATATATTTTTTTCCTTCTACTGTGCCAAAATGCTCTTAGACACACATCTGCCTTAAAGACAATAATCTTCCCTTCCATTAGCTCAGTTAAAGCTTTTCTGTAAGCTTTTCATTTTGAAAAGACAAGGAAAACCAGAAAAAGAGAATGAGCCCAGGACAATCAGACATGTGGTTCTTGTGACAAAAAAAAAGTAAATTGAATTTTAGTCAAGAAATGTGAGAGATTTAGAACAATACAGTTAGTACTTAGTGGAATAGCTGCCTGACAAGCAGGTAAGACCAAGGTAATCCTCCATCAATATGTAAAGCAGACACAGAACAAGAGCAAAGAAAATAGAGAGGAGGCTCTTTGCTTGACAGTTTAAATCCTCGGGGTGTAATAGCCGTGTAGAGCAGCACCGAGCACACAGCACACAGAGTGAGTGCATAATAACTCTTGCCCTGGGACATGGTCACCAGTCAGTGCCACTGTGCACGCAGCCATCCAACAGACTTCTCTTGTTACCATGTGGCATCAGCCAAAGCTTTGGCAGACCTGGGGAAATGGAGCTTTGCACGGAGCAGCAGAGGCAGGGAGCCTTGCAAGCAGCTAGGAGTGTTGGTTATGGTAGTCACCACTTCTTTTTCTTTACGGAAGCAAGAGAGGATTTGGAAAAACAGCCGCCCTCCATACTGCTCCATGTGCTGGAAATCTGCTGCAAAACTCCTCTGAAGTTTCATTTTCAAAGTCACCTGGGAAGCACATACTGTTCTCACAAGAAGCTGTGCCAGGTGAGACAGCAGTATTACCACAGCCCTGTGCAGCACCAGCTCCCAGAAAGCCGAGGAGCACTAAAGAATTAGTGACACAGCCAGCACAAGTTTATTTAGCAAAATATGTTTGGGTTTGCAAAACAAATGCTTCATGCTTGCAATGCTTCTGAAGGCCGGGTTCTCAGCAGGGGAACCCCGAGCTAACTCACAGAATGGCACGCAATTGTCTCAGGTAGGACAATTTGCTGCACTTGCCAGTCATTTTAAGCCTCGCATACGGGTGGCTGCCTTTGTCTTCCAAGTGCCTGCTTGTACAATGAGATTTACCTGTTGTGTTATGACAGACAAGTGATTAACATGAGAAAGACAAGTTGGATCTGGTGTTGAGCTTCCTGTATATCTCCCTTTCGTGCCCTCACAGACATTTCCTCGGAAGCAAAAGGAACTGTCGGTGCTCCTGGTTGCCCAGAGAAAAACATTTGTGGTGGGGTTGGACTCTTCCTGTGTTGCCACAACTCTCTCGCCGAAGGAACCAGATGTCTGTGAGGGCCTTTGGAACACCAACAGTGGCAGGGCACTGATGGGCTGCTGCCTGCACTCTGTGGCATGTTTGCAGCTAGAAAAAAGGGCTGGGATTTGTGCATGGTGCCCAGGATGGTCCTTCTGCCACAGAGCTGCCATCCCGAGGGCCTTGCAGTCTCCCATCTGGCAGGAGTTCTCAGTTCAGGCCCAAACGAAAACCCAAGGCAGTGACAATTCTCTAAGTAAAGGTGCTCTCTGTCTGCAGCCCTGTGGTGAAATGTAACCGAAAGTACTTTTTTCCTTTGAGAGAAGGATGGTTTGTAAGTCAGAAGATCATTTAAGTACACGATTGACTTTTTTTATGCAAGTATTTAGGCTTCTTTATTGGATAAGGAATGAACACTGGCCTGGGAATTAAGTTGGACTATTTTTGCAGCCTTTTTGGTGGTTTTTCCATTCAGATTATTTCTGCAAAGACATGTCTTCTGGTGAGTCCTCCAGTTTTCAAATTCTTCATGTGGATCCACTGATTCCTTCTGTCTTTTATGACTTATTACTTTTTTGTTGTTGTTTTTATAATGGTAGTGCTTTACTCCTCTTATCTAAGAATCTCAAGAAACTTTCTCTTAATTAGTTAATAAGCCACAGGTCAGCCCTGATGTAGCTGATTCACTCCTGATCTTAGCAGAACGTGACCATAATATTTCAAAATAAATGTTGTAACAATGAGGGAAATCTCTAAAACACTTCTAAGTGCAACTGATCTCTCAAAGAAATAAAAATTGTGCTCCATTTCTTCCTTAAAATGATGTCATTCCATTGCCAGGTGGGTTTTTTACCTATGTAAGCGAGAGCAAAGTCAGGTCCCAGTGGGTGAGTCTTGGTTCAGCTCTTGTGGTTGGTTTGTGCCATCTTGTCTCTTGCTCTTTGGGCTGTCAAACCTGGGCAGTTTTGCTGCCACTGCAGGATGAAAACAGGGCTGTGTGCTTTGGAAACTTTGCTCAGTGGAAATCTGGAAAATGTCCTCGGTGACCCCACTGCCAGTCTTGACTGGAGCAAAGGTTTGTGGTGAAGCCATTCTTCTCCATCTTTACTGTCAAGAAGCTGTGATAGAAGTAAAAGGATCCATTTCTAGCTCTTTTTTCTGCAGAAAAACCTTCCCTCTGGGACAGTATGTGATACTGTGTCATGGCTACAGAACAGCACAGTCAGACTTGTCCCTCCAAGCACTTTGGAAATGTCAGCCCGTCTGAAAGTCGTTCTTTGCAGAAATATCCATGCCCAAGAGGTAAACAACCTGATCTGAATGGAAACCTGCTGAAGAGCAAAGAGACAGAGCGAGAGTCCCAGCAGGAAAGCATCTTATACTTACTAATCAGCTCCCTGAAAAGAAGTTTGTCTGACTGTTTTAGATATTTCAGTTTTCCTGTGAGATAGTCAAAATGTAGATATTAAGGTTCAAAAGTATGTTCTTATGGTGGTGTAAATCTACTGCATATTGGACAGGTTCACAGATTTGCCCTGGATTAAATCCAGTGTAACACTCAACAAGCTTTGACCTCGGTCTAATGCATGAGAGAGATTTTAGGGGCAGAAGAGACCTGCTTTGTAACTGCAGACCAAAGATCTTCAGCTCTGGCAAGATATCCAACAGTATCCATGGAAATGCAGGAGCTCCCCAGCTCTGCTGCAGGAACATCTCCTGTTCTGTGTTTTAGCAGCGTGAGTGATGGAGAAGCCACTTCAGTTCTGGCTGGTGGAAGTGGCTGGGGGCCAGCTCGAGGTGCCAGTGTTGCTGTAGTGTATCCCCTCTGGCTTCTCACAAGTCCAGACTCCGTTCTCTCTTCTCCTGCAGCAGCCATCCCTATGTTTTTGTACTGTGCTGTGATGTTCTAAATGCCAAATTGCTTTTAATACAGACAGCTCTGAAAGCAAACAGCCTGCCAGGAGCCCTTCAGCTCACTCTGGGCAGTCACTAAGAGCAGGGCATTCCTTGCCCCCAGGGAGGGAGGCCCAGAGGATCTGCCACATCTTTACACAAACAGCAGAGGTGGCTGAATCAGGAACGCTGATCCCCATGGAAAGAGAGAGCTGCTTTAGATGCAATCTCCTGAAGTCCTCAGTTACCCTTGGAATGTCTCAATTTCCCTCTCTGGACTCGTAAGAATGATGGGAATGGTTGGGCTGGGTGGACCTGCAGCTTTGATCCTCAGCTGGAGATTAGGAAGTGTTGTCCCTCCGCTGGGCTGGGTGAGACACGCAGGGCGGCCCAGCCCTGAACTTTGGGAGAGTTCATGCCTGAACTTTGCGTCCATGCCCAGCCTGTCCTGTCCAGACATGCTCCGGGAGAGAGTTTGGTCAGTGCCTGTAGGGCTTGGGTGGGGGTAGGGGTGAGGAGCTCTTGAAAAAAATGATGATGATTAATTATTATTTCATAATGAGGGATTATCACAGGCTTTGCAGCTAAATAACCCAGTACTTTGCATTTCTGTGCTGTGGCACCATGCACGTTCAAAGCATTGTACAAACAGCAATGAAATTACTGAAATGAAGAGATTATTTAATAGCCCGTGTCTTTGCGTTTCTCAGGGAAGGGTGGGGAGGGTTTTTTTTGCCCTCGACATTACCATGCAGTCACATTCCAAGATTGTGGCTCATGTTGCCAGGCCTGTGATGTGCTTGTTTGGCTTTTATATTTGGGAGACTGTAGTTATGAAAATAAAACTAATAGGCTTACAGGTACAAGTGCTCCGCAGTCTTGCCCCGAACGCCCTGCCAGGGATGGATGAGTGGAGAACTCACAGGACGAGCTCTCTGGCCCAAGGGCCATAAGATGTCAGCCTGGGCTTAAAATCTTGGACCCTCCAAACATATTTTGACCCAGCACACGCTGCTCACTCTGTCCTGCAGAAATACCCCATGCTGCCAAGTGGTATCAGATTATCTCCAGTGATAAGATTTGGGTCCCAACTCAGTGTCCCACTGCCTGTTCCCACAACTCGCAGGGTGTTTGTTTTTACAGATGATCTGTATTTGTTATTCCTGTGCTTGCCCTGTTTTGCCTTGTGTTCCTGGTCCTCTTAAAGGAAAGAATATTATGGCTTTTTTTGTTTTTAACCACAACGCTGCTTGTTATAGCAGCATCATCCTCCCTTAGATACTAACACCCTACTGAGGTAGAAGAGCTTTGGGATATTCCATGAAACAGTTATCTGGACCATCAGTGGGCCCCATGTTAGCAATGTACATTTGTGCAGACACCCTTCTCCTTAGCTTGGTCTACAAAGATATTAATGGAAAGGAGGCTCCCAGCTCTGCAGCTCATTTGTTTCTGTGAGCAGCCAGGAAAGTTTATGCTGTCTCAGTGTTTGCTGTTCCAATTTTCGAAGTGTTTGGGTAAACTCATACGACCAGTATTTGGCCCCAACTTACATGCAAAATGTAAGGAGCCAGAGCATATTGAAATTCCATTTGTGATGTTTCTTGCACATCAGCTGATTGGGGATGAGTTGCTGCCATCAGAGAGAGCAGGGAGGCAGAGAACAAGCTCTCCAGAGACCTTGGCAAAGCCAGGTACCTGGTCAGGAAACAAGGAGAGTCCTAGACTTCCTCAGAACAGATCTCTGTAAGAGGAAGCTACTCATGGATAAAAAATCTGTTGCTAACGTGTCACCCTTCGCTTCCTTCCTCCCAAGCATCTCATCATCAACAATCTAGTGGACACTAAAAGCTTCAGGCCATCACAGGGCTGAGTAGCACATTACCTTCCTCAGCTCCTTCTGCTGGAGCAGTTCACCCTGTGCACGATTAGCCATCCTCATGAGTGCTTTGTTTTTCTCCTCAGTACTTCGCTTCAGTGGACAGCTTGCATTGCCATCATTTCCTACTTAGTCCTGACAGTAAGACCTCAAAAAAAAATAATATTTCAGTGCCCCTTCTCAGCAGATTTGGTTAGGAATTACATGTGGGGTTTTATTGTTTGGCTTTTACTCAGCAAAAGGTGCAATTAAGTTCCAGGAATGCTGCTATCCAGCAAATGGTATTTTTCCTGTGGGGAAATGTATTTTCAAACTAATTTTAAAAAATCTTCTGAACTTGGCTGATAAGTCAAAGTATTAATTGCTCACTAATGAGCCTAATTGCTGTTGTAAGAGCACACCAAGGCACGACTCCCGATGCCTGTTGGAGCGGGAATGAGCTGACAGGTGCTGACACACAGGCTGGAGAGTTGTCTGAGCTCCTGTGAGCTGTTAGCAGTCCCATAGACATTTCTTTTGGTGGGGTTTCATATATTAATTACATCTGCTCTTGGGCTTTTTGGAGGACTTGGCTCTGTTCAAGCTCCAAGGCTGCCGGGGCAGGAAAGGTGAGGTTACACCTTAGCTCTGAGTGCTGAGTGCCACAGCTCCACATTTCACGTGCTGGAGCCTTCAGTACTTTGACAAGCTGGGAAAACCAGTCGAGTGTTGCTTTTCCTTCTCTTTCCTAGACTGAACCACGCTGATTTCTTCAACGTTTCTGCAGTGAACGTTTCCCTCCAAGCCCCTGTGCAGTTGGTCCCAGCATCCACAAACCAGGCAGCGCTTGGCCAGCAGACAGGAGAGGGGTCTCACTGGGCCTCCCCCCCTTTCCCCACAGCCCAAGGCTCTCGGCAGCAGTGGGAGACTCCCATCTCAGCCCCACCTGTGTTCCCCACCCCCAGCACGCTGGAGACCCCCTCTGAGCTGGGCACTGCTCCTGCAGCCCTGGATGCTCCCTGGATCCCGGGGGGAATGTCCTCGAGCTTGATCTGCACGTCTGTGCCAGCGCTGCTCAGGGAAGGCCACACACCTGCTGGGCAACATCAGCCATGGCTGAATTTGGGCAAGGCCCTTGTGCCTCAGTTTGCCCAGCTACAAAGTCTGTGTGTACTCAATGCCTTTGAGAGTCCTCAGAAGAAAAATCACTTTATAAGTACTCATTATTTATTAAATGCAAGTCAGAAGGGAGCGCAGGGACTGTGGAAGATTTATGCAGCCATAGGAAAAAACAAGGCGTCTTGTTTCCAGGACAGAAATGTACCATTTATAACTCTTAAGAGAAAATTTTAGACTTCTCTGTAAATAACAGAATTCTTCTTGTTTACAAGGTGAGCTTTACTGGTGTATCAGTATCTTTAAGAAAATCTGGCTCTTGCTCTTGTGTAGACTTGATAATCTATGAAAAGTAAGAGGAAAATATGAGAAACATAAATGTGGTCCCGTGGCTGGTGATAATTATTATTTTGTTTTGATTTATCGTTCACAGGAATTTTTTTATGAGAGCCTCACAGGCATAATTCTTTCTCGTGCATAGTTTATTTTTTGCCAAAACGACAGGAGGACAGGATATTTAGCAGAATATGTATGATGGGTGGGTGGAAAACAGAGAGGGTTTGGACTCATGCCAAACCTCGGGAAGGCAAAAGAATGAGAGGAACCCGGCTGACTGCACTAGTGGCTCGCTCTTTCTCTTGGAAAGGGGCATTTGCCTGCAGTGGCACTCCTGAGCCATCGGGGCATTTTAGCACGGGTATGGTCCGTGCCGCAGCATAACTGCAAACCCCTCAGCGATCAAACCGTGCACAGCAGGCCAAAAAAACCAAGAGTTAAAAAATGTAACCTTCCTTTTGGCATCCGAGCCTTACGGATCCGTTTGTTTTGCGTTTGTCGCTGTTTCCCCGTCAGCAGGCAGAGCAGCAGAGCTCTGCTGTTCAGGGCGTTCAGCTGAGCCGCAGGATGGAACGAGCCGGGACTGCCCAAAGTCCGGGGCTTCTCACCCGGCAGTCGGGCAGGACACCGAGCTGCCAGATGTTAGAAAATACGAACAGACGTGACTGTGGTGACTTTCTGAGGGCACTGCTAGGGGCCAAGTGTTTTGGCAGGGCTGTTTCTTGTTTTGAATATTAAGATGGAAGATTTAACTTTTGGGAGTGCTTCTGAAAATATTCCACTTGCATTTTAGCAGATGCCAGCTGTCAAGAGCAGGAATTTGTGAGAAAGTTGTCCCAATGCCAGCTGAAGACTCAGCTTTCCAACCATATCATTGTGGCTACAACTTCTAACCTTGAAAAGGTCTTAATCCCACCTACAAGGTGCATAGGCACTTATGGGATTTATGTATGCAAGAGAATTGTGAGGCCTGCCCTTACTTGCAAACAGAAAGAAAACCTGATGTTCAGCTCACCTGCTCCCTGATCCCATAGTGACCTCAAATCACTGCAAAATGGACTTGTTCATTAGAATTACTGATCCATCCTTTTTGAGACTGTGGCTGTTCAAGGGGTATCAATAAAATGCTCTGCAGGAAACTAATTCATTTTGAGCCTGTTAGTAGCTTCTGTAGAATATCCTCTATTGCTCCCACTGCAGACCAAGCACAGAGTCTCCAGAACTCTTGTATACCTGACCCCAAAGAGCGTTCTTGCCTCCACAAGAATAGTTTTGGGGTGGGATCTGTGTCCTGGGATGGCCTTGGGGTTCCACTCGGGCTCTGAAAAGGGATCAGCATGGAACAGTGAGGAGGGCATTCTGGCACTGGGTTACAGTGGGGGGACTGATGCTGGGACCTGCTCTATACCCCATTCTGGGGGTTAGCTCCGCTTTTAAAGATGGAGGTGGGCGAAGATCAGGCTACAAGGAAGATGACAAACAGTTTTTCAAGCTGAACTGTGTGAAATATTGAAACAGCTCAGTCCATCTGGCTTACCAAAACAAAATCTGAGAGGTGACTTGGCTACATTTGGAAGAGCAACACTTCAGAGGAAAAATACCAAGAACTAAAGGCTGTTTAATCCAGAGTGGAAAGGCAGAACAAGAAATTGGCTGAAAGTTGAAGCCAAATAATTTTAATATTGGGCCCTTTTTTCCCCTTTTCACCAATGAGAAAATTAATCATTAGAACAAGGTTATGTGTATGTTTCTGTGTTTCTTGCTTCTTCACATCAAGAGGAGGTGCTTTTCTGAAAGACAAGCAGTGAGTGGCCAAACACTGTATAAATACCAAGGTGAAATGCTGGGATAGGGAAGGGTTCTTACTGGAGTCTTTGATTCTTTCAGCTGATTCTCTCTGACTCATTGCTATCTTCTGAAACATCTCAGCGCTCCACAGGTGTATTTCAAAGGCAGTGCATGGATTTGAGATGGAAAGAAATGCTGCTCAGCCCAGTGAGGGCTCGGAGCACTGAAACCAAAGTGGGCACGACTCTGCCTTGCAGAGATGGGAAGGCACTTGCACAGCTGTCCCGCCTCAGAAATTCCTGGTGATTCTGCAGAGGTCAGTCCTTCACTCAAAAATGTGTTTCTGATTAGATTCTGCCCCCTTGCAGATAACAATGCAGTCAGTGACAAATCTAGGGGCAGAGAGGCTCTTGGAGCAGCTACCATGCATTTGCCTTCCACTGGGCTGACACAGCTCATCTGGTTTAACTTCTGCATGGCAGCCGGGCGCCAGTCGAGCCCGTTCCTTGGAGAGCGCAGCTTTCCCCTAAAGCAGCATGGCCACTCCACTGTGAAACGATCTGCTCTTCTCTCGGTGATACAACAATTACTTATAATGACTGATGCCTGGGCAGGGCAGAGAGGAGAACTTTTCCAAATAGCTGTGCTTTTCCTCTGCAGCCAAATCACGTACTGGACTGAGCATTACAGAAAGAAAGGGCTTTATCTCAGAGCTCTCCATCTGATATGTTATAAACCATGCCTGAGCCCTCTTAAATGGGGCAGAAAAGCTTGCCAGTGACACTTATGAAAGGCAGCTGGGCCCAGTGAGTCTTTTACCCTCTTTTCTGGGAGAAAAGTCTGCCTTGGACACGTGTGGATGGAGGAATTGATGATCCTGCAATTAAGACCCTGGTTGAAGAACTGCGTGACCTGGATTCAGTAGGTCAGATCTTACGCCTGGCCCTGGGCCAACTGCTGTAATTTGTTATGCCCCTGTTTTCCCCTTGAAAAATGGGAATGGCCGGACGAATTTGTCTGGCAGAGGTACAGGGGATAGGTGAGGCAGGGTGCTGGGTTATAAAACAGAAAAACTGAAGAGTTCTCAGGACAGCAAAGCAGCAGGCTCTGCTCCAGCAGGCTTTGAGAACCTCCGATGCAGCAGACGGGGAGCAGCTCCATGACAGGGCAGGCTGGCAGGTGCCAGGCAGGGATCTCTGCAGAGCCCTGCCAGCGGGCACACTGCTCCCTGCAGCGCCCCTGGGTGATGATGCCAGGCCGAGGGGCGGGCTCAGGTGCCCGGTCTGGGCTGCAGTCGGTCGGTCTAGGACGGGGCAGAGCCCAGAGCTCCTCCAGGCCCTGCGGGACAGCTCAGAGCAGGCGGCTGCCAGGAGCCGGAGCGCGGCCTTCCTGCCCGCGCTGCGGAATGTTTGCCTTTGCACTCCGTCCAATCCTCCACGGAGGAGCATTGGCATTCCTGCACCGCTCTCCTAGATCCTGATCAGCTCTCAGATACATCACTTCCACTTTACAGCGCTCCTTCTCTTTTATTTTTCATTCACAACCAATTTTATCTGGAGCTTAACCTCAGAAAGTTGCCAGTTTTGTTCTAATTGCAGGTGACTCTGAGCCAAAACCTCAGATATTATCATGTGTGAGCGGGTGGAAAGTCAGCAGGGAGAGCAGCACGTGGGCTGCCTGGCCTCAGCACCTCAGCCTGGGCAGGCGTGGGGCTGGGAGGCAGGGCCTGGGCTCTAACCCTGGCTCTCTGCTGCCCTGGACGCCCCTGCAGAGCCAAGCTCCCCCTCAGTTTTGGGCCGTGGTATAAACACTGTATTTTTATGCCCGTACCTCGCCCCACAGCAACAAAGTTCTTTGAATATAAGCCCATAGATAACCCAGGATCAGGTGGAGAGAGAAATTAAAGGCAGGGAGGCATGGAAGAGACTGCTGAGGAAGAGAGACGGAGGGTCTCTTAGAGGAAGAGTAAACTGGGAGCTGCAGGTCATGAGGCTTTCATATCGATTATCCTGAATTCCCAGTGGGTATTCTCAGTATTCTCTGTCCCCTCCCAGCTGTCTCATTTCCTGGTGGATTTTAGTTGAAGTGTTTTAATCTTTTTTAATCTCCTGTACTTTTCTGCTTGAAGATTCTTTCTTGCCTGTGGTCAGGGATGCTGACAAAGGAACCATCAGTTCCCAGTCTTTCCCTGCAAGATGACAAAAGTTTGTTGAAAGCATCACGGTGGTTGATGCTGTTTTATTCTCAGCCTTCATGATGGGAAAAAAAGAGCATGGAGAAGTGCATGGAGCGTGTCTGTGGTGGTGACTAATGACTATTAGGTCCTTATTGCTGTCAGGTGAAGTAGTAGCCGAGCCTCAGACATGTGGTCATTGTCAAGAGGAATTTTTGACTCCCCTCTTAGGAGCACCTCCTCCTCCACTCCCCAGCCATTAATTACTTCCACCATCCTTCCAAACTGCCAAGGAGTGAGGAGCAGCAGAGCTGGAGATGAAAGGAAGCAGCGGCTGCCCCGGTTTCCAGGTCTTTCAAATAACCAGTCTGTAATAACTTCCACAGCCGAGGGAAATGGGCGAGCTGTGGGAGGAAGGTCAGCGCTGAGGGGAGGAAGGCTCTCGCCTAGCAATGATGTAGTGGCTCCTAATGGAAGAAACCTGTGGAATTAATCAAGCGCCGTGCCTCATTTGTTAATGACAGCGTGCCTGAAACGTGCCCCGGCCCGTCCCGTTGGTGGGTAGCCGAGACCCCGGGAGCCGTGCCAGGCTGCCCGTGTGGGGACGGGGGTGCCGAGCCCTGAGCAGCGGTGCCGAGGGTGCCGGGGTGCCGGGGGACACCTCTTCTGTCCCGCGAGGGAGCTCCGAGCCAGGCTGGGCTGACCTCCCATGCTTGGCTGCCAGGCTGTCATGCGTGACGCTGGTCACGCTCAGCTTCCCCCCGATTAGCGCAGGGTATTGGGATGACGTTGTTCTGGCTTGCTCGCTGCCGAAAGCAGCAGCTCTGCCGAACCAGTTAAGGCGGTTTGGGCCCAGCTTCCATCTCCTCGCCCCCCACACGCTCCAGAGCTTGGCCTTGATTTCATGGGCCAGAGATGAGCAAGAATCCAAGTGGAATAATTACTGGTAGTGCAGGGGGCAAGTCCCCAGCCTCTCAGCCCCAGGCTGCCTCCACAGGCTGAGCCTGCAGGCTCTGCAAGTGAGCTGTGTTCTCCTCACCTCCCAGTGAGGGGTGCAAGCAGGCAGAACCCACCACACCTGCTTGATTTATAGGAGGAATTGTTAACAGGGTTTTGGGGAGCACTTGGTGTTTGCACCCCCGAACACCGTCTCTGCTTCACATGTGGATATGCACGTCCTGGGGATAGCAAGGTCACCCAGAGCTCCTGAAGGTTCCTGGGTGTTGGTGTCCCTGCGGCAAACCAGCACAGGGGATGTGTCTGAGCTATTGGCACCCGTACACCCTGTACCACTGCTCCCAGCTGTGCTCTCACCTCTGGCAGTGAACAACTGCTGGAAGTGTTGCTGAGGTTCCTGGGGGTCTGCTCTGCTCCTGACGAGGGCAGGTAGAGGAACAGAGAGGGGTCTTGGCACGCTGACCCGCCGGCCCTGCCGTGCTCTGCTCCTTGGGCACAGATGGAGCTTTGGCCCTCCATGTGTCTGATGTATTTAACGTATTAGGCCTGTGTGACTCCACAGAGAATTGCAGATATGAATGGTTAGCAAGTAATGAGTCTTCTCAGATATTATAGTCTTCCTATGTGTATAAAAAATAATGTACAGTGTTGTTATAGGAAACATATGTGTCCTTTCTCCAGAGGCTGGGCAGATTTCTGTTTGAAGAAATGACAGTCTGACCACAATGCCAAGCCCCACATAGTATCACATTACACCCAGGAGAAGGGCTGAGTTTTCTGAACCTTAGGCTCTTTTTAAGCTCCAGTCCCCTTCAAAGGAGTGCAGCTGCACACTGCCTGATGGGGAAGTGTCTTCAAAATATCTGTGAGGTCACTGTCTGATCTTGGATTAGTCACTTACTGCCCCATTCGTGCCTCAGCTTCTCTGCTGGTAAAATCACAATGATACCTACTGACCTTTCAGGAACTTCTCGAGATCAGTTGCAGAAAATGCTACAGGGCAAAACCACAATGTAAAGAAATGGAAAAGGGAGGGTTTGCTGTGCTTGTCAGTAGTCCTGATTCCTCTTTAGATAATTATTAATTGATGCACTGGACTATAAGCTTTGAAAAGTCACGATTGGAAATGATTCCTCTGCAAGACCAGTGCATTTGGGGATTCTCTCAGAAGCACCTTAAAGCTCACTTATTTGTGGTACAAGCATGACTATGTAATGCTATCACACTTGAAAAGCTGAAAGTGAGATGCAGCGGCTTGGGTTCATATTTCCCAGGCACCAGAAGTATCAAGAAGTAGACAAACATCCCATTTGAGGAAGATGGGAGGTGCTGAGCTCTGAGCTCCATGAAAACTTGGCCTTTAAGAGCCAGCCAAAAGCCTGGCATCGTTGCTGTCACTGTGATAACCGTGGGCAGGACTGTCGAGTCCTCGGAGCTGGGGCCACGTGCCAGCAGTGGGACATCTTCAGTCACAGCCTGCCCTGGACCAGCAGGCCTTGGGGCTCAGAGCCTTTGCAGGTGCAGCAGGACCCTCCTCCAGGACCAGCCTCCCTGGGCTGGTGCTGCAGCGCGTGTTGCACGGCCCCGGAGCTGGGCCGCTCACTCAGAGAAGAGTCTTTGGAAAGAGGCAAAGGTACCACTACCTTTGAATGCCACCGTCTCAGGTTGTGCTTGTGCTTTAGGCAGTAACATGGAAATGTGAACAACCTCGGATTGCCCCTTGTGCACAGCGTGCTCTGACTGACAAACCTGACACCCCGGGATTCTTCCGTAATTGGCTGCTGCACGGATGTGCATCTCAGTGAGCCCTTGTGCTTTTTTTTCTTTTTCAGCCCATGATAAATTAAAGTCTTTAGTCCCATTAAAGTATTAAATTTTAGCTAAGTCCTTAATTAAGCCCTTCTTGCTTTAATTAAGGCATTAAGGTTTAATTAAAAAGTTAACACATTGGCAAGATCTTCTTTCTGTTCTGCCTTAAGTGCACTGGAACAAGTTGTGGCCCCAGATGTGATCTGATGCTGTAAAATCAGGAGCACCCTCCTGATGCTTTCCCCGTGCGGGTGAGCAGGCTCCAAGTGGTGAGTGCAGTGCAGGTTCCACAGCGCTGGGCTGGGGTTTGGCGCTCCCGGCCTCTCCCAGCTCCTTCCCCGGCCCGAGAGGCATCGCCCGCCCGAGCCCCCACACTGGGCACGTTCCCCTGAGCGCTGCAGGGAACAGCTACACCTGCAGCTCTGCCCCCGACCACAGCACAGTCACTGAGTCACGTTGGCATCGCTGGGGCTTGTCTTCAGCTGTATTTTGGTCCCTGGACTGGTGACTCAGATAAGAAAGACATTCTCAAACCGGAACCTTGTCCCCTTCAAAAACAGTTTGTTGCTATTTGCCTGGGTGCACCCAAGATCTTGGCTTTGCTTTAAGCCCCAGAATTATTGGGGACAATTTTGTATTTTAAATGACATATCGGAACCAGGCTCTTGGCTGTGACAAAGACCTACACTTGGAGCAGGGAACGATGGCCTTCCAGCTGGCCCTGGACAGCTCTGTGCAGCTCCCTTGGGGGTATGTGTGGGAGTCACCCTTGGAGGAAAATCCCGCCCTCAGTGTAAAATTAAAAGTAGAAGAATTTTTAGCAGCTAAAAAATGCATTCTAGAAAGTGGCAAATAGGTGTGAGAATCTGCCCTGTAATAAGTTCACTACCTGAAAACTAGAGCAAGTTACAAGAGCTGAGATGATCCACCAGGACACGGCTGGCTCGGTTCCAGGCTGTCCAACAAGAAGCCCAGTGAGAGAATAGGCTGGAACACTTGTCTGAGCAAGTGTGCTTTTCTGGACTTGCTGGTACCTTGCTGAAATCAAGTATGGACTCTTGACACTTCAGTGCCCGTTGCCTCGGTGGTTTCAAGGGAAGGGGAAGTGCTTGGGCGCAGAAGGTAAAAGCACTGTACACCGTGTAATCTTTCAGTCTTGTTTCACTTAAATCTTCCATCAAAACCTGCATACTCTGACTTGTCAAAACCAGCTCATCCCAGCTGTCATTGCAAAAGCACCTTTCCTTGAAGCAGAATAGAATTGGCAAGGAGAAAACTGCATTTTTAATAGGTTGCATTTCTCCAACACTTCTCTTCCAGGGACCTCCGAGATCTCTGCTATGATAATGACACCCTTGCAGGTCATATATTACAGGAGAACAGCCTTGGCCTTTAAGCTGCTCCAAAGGGCTGGGCCAGCACTCGACCAGTGACTCCTGGGCTGGAGGGGCTGGACGGGGAGGGGATCGGACCTGCCGTGTGGTCACAGGGCTGGACGGGGCGGGGATCGGACCCCCCGTGTACCCACAGGGCTGGCCGCGAGGTGTCTCCGTGCTCTGCGCCACGGCCGCGGCGGGACCGACGGGGGGGGCCGGGGCTGGAGCGGGGAGTGGGATGGAGCGGGAACTGGATGGAGCGGGGACTGGGATGGAGCGGGGAGTGGGATGGAGCGGGGACTGGGATGGAGCGGGGAGTGGGATGGAGCGGGGACTGGGATGGAGCGGGGACTGGATGGAGCGGGGACTGGATGGAGCGGGGACTGGGATGGAGCGGGAACTGGGATGGAGCGGGGCCGTGCCAGGGGCTGCGGGGCTGTAGCTGCTTGAACGCACGCGGGCACCTCGCGTGGAACAGGCAGAAATATTTCCTGTAGCTTGGTAGAACAGGAGTTAAGCCGAGCCGCCATCAATTTAACACCGGGCCTCTCAGCACTAGGAAGCGAGTTTGTTTCTTTCCTAAATAACTCGAATTCATACAGAAATCTGTTGGAGTGCCAGCAGCACCCCTGGGAGCCCAGCGGTAGACAGCAAATGAGAAAATAAGTAGCTGAGAGCATTTGGAGGCACAAATGAAACTGTGCAGCCAATCAGCTGGTGACCTGTGATAACCAGCCCAGCAGCCTGTGGTGAGCTTGCACCCACCTCTGTGCATCGGTGCTGGAAAAAATGCCTGGAAAAAAATCCTGTTGCTTGCGGGCCGCCTTTGGCTCGTTAAGAGAGTGATGGCCAGAGCCACAACAGGAGAGTATTTCCCAGGTCTCTCAGCTCTTTGGGGAGAGGAGAGGGGCTGCCTCAGTGTGCAGGCTGCAGCACAGTCCTGGGCACTCAGGGAGAGGGCCCAGAGAGATGAGGGGGTGCAGAGAGCTGCTGCTCTGGACTGCACATCTGTGCACTTAGGGAGAAGGCAACACAACACACAGGTTGGAGAATTCAGCCCGGGCACATCTTGGTGACTGTTCTGGAGAAGAGCTGAATGTTCAGACACTCTTACCTGAGTCTGAGCTAGAAAGATGCTTAGGCTGTGGTGTCCTCATGTGGCAGCAGAGCCCTTGTGTGTGACTGCATCGGCTGTCTCAGTGCCAGTAACCGCTGGGAATTGGTCTCTGCCATAAATCTGGAGCATCTCCCGGCACACCATGGAGTTTAACGTGTCCCGTCTGAAAGGCTCTTCCCTGGATCTTATCATGGCTCAGGCAGAGCTCCCTAGGGCTCCCAGCAACCCTCCAGGGCTGTCCCGGGTTGGAGCCAAGGACCGCACACCCTGCTTGTCATCCCGAGGTGTCGGGGCACTCAGAACAACCGAGGAGAAACCTGCGCTTCTCTGCTCCTCTTTGCACGGGACACACGTGCTGATAGGAAGTGGGACGCTTGCCAGGGTATGAAAACCTCTCATCCTTGAGGAAATAAGTCCCTGCGGGGAGCCATTCCTGAGGAGTGGGCAAGGCAGCTTGGGAAGTGAGTCCAGGAATGTGGGACGCCTGCTTGCCAAGGAAAGCCTCATCTGCCTGCTCAAAAGGGAGGAATTACTGGAATGTTTGGGGGATCCAAGCTATGTCACTGTGAGATGGGAACCAACAGGCTTAGGAATAAACCCTTACTGGAGAAAGGTTACAAACTACCCCTGTTCCTTCGGTGATCATGGCTCTGGAGGAGAAGAGCCGGGATATACAAGTGACCTGGGGCAGGTCAGTAAGTCGGGCACTCAGCATTAAGGCTGCTTTAGAGGCCTGAGTTCCGTGGTGGCACTCCTTAAATCACACATTTTTATAGCACTTGATGTCAGCTCTCCTGCCCTGGCACACTGGAGCTGCTCTCCCAGGTAGAGGGGCTGTCGTGCCCAGACCAAGGTGCTGGATGATGGAGAGCACGGAGGCCAAAGAGCCTTTTGCTGACAGTTTAACTACACTGAAAAGTCTTTTGCCAGCACGTCTATGTGACCTGAATTCTTTTTCACATCCAAACCCAGTTCCTTGGTTCTAGTGCAATGTCCCATGGTAGGCAAAGTCCGGGACACCACATTACAGCGGTGTTTGGGAAATATCTCTAGCTCCAGAGCCAAAAGAAAGGCACAGTGTCTGTTAACATCCCCACTGCCTGACACCGTTTCAGCACTGGCTGTTCAGCAGTTCCTAGCCTTAAGACAATACTGATGCCAAAGGATTCAGAAAAGAATCACCAATATATGACTCCCCAAAATACCCAGAATCCTACTATTTACTTTAAAAAACCAAACCAAAACAAAGTTTCCCTATTCCAGACCCTACATGCAGCTTTCAGGGAAGAGTGGAAAAGACAGTTTAGCCCCCAGCTGTCTGCTGAGAGTGTGTGGGTGGGTTGTTGGGCTGTAACAGATTAATTTCCACAGGCCATTTCTTGATTCCAGTTATCCAGAACTTAAAACCCTGCAAGGTGCCCCTGTAGGTGGACACTGAACACCCGAGACCCGCTCAGCTTGCAGCCTTGTCCTGACAGCCCAGCGGGACAATATGATACAAAAG
This sequence comes from Pseudotriccus pelzelni, assembly GCA_035584735.1. NCBI lineage: Eukaryota > Metazoa > Chordata > Aves > Passeriformes > Tyrannidae > Pseudotriccus > Pseudotriccus pelzelni. Next base: position 6,401,230 of record JAWMRA010000036.1, read on the forward strand.
CACATTGGTGCCTCAGGCCACTTTTGGGGACATTTGACTCCTAAGGATTCCCAGGAGCTCTGAAAATGCCTTTGGCTGCTGGGAGGCACAAACGTGGCTTTGCTGCTGGGGCACAGGACCGTGCTGTCGTGGAGCAGTTGTGTAACAGCACTGGTATTTTGCTTTGAAAGTACACCTTGAGCCTTGGTTTGAAGATGCAAAAATGAGGTGGAAGGGTTAACAGGATGAGGGAGAAGAGCTTTTCAGTTAATAGAAGTGGGAGCTGGCTGGGTCAGAGTTGTGTGCCACATCTGAGGCAGAAGCTGAGAGCAGGTCCCACTGAGCTCCTAATATGGGTATATTTAGCAAAGGTGGCTTTGTGCCTTTTTTCCTGTAGAATTAGTGGGATTGAGCTCTGATTTTTCACCAGGGTAAGATCTGTTTCAGGCAATACTCTGGAGTGTGGCTCAAGAGAAGGCCGGAACAGCCTGATGGTGGGGATGGCTAAGGAAGAGCCTCTGTTGCTTGTATGACATGCTTGAAGATACTTTTGCAAGTGGTAGCTCAGCCACGGACCAGTGGGGATTTCCTTTGTTGTGAGTTAATGTGTCTGTCCCGGCTTCTCCCACCCAGACACCATGGATGAAGTCACTGTCTCCCAGAACAAATTCCAAAGGTGTATGGGGATTAGTGTGATGCTAACAACCTAAAACCAGTATTGAGGGAAAGGTTGGTTTTAAAGAATAAAAAACCCAAATGTTTTGGAGGGCTTAATATAGGAGCAAACACTAGGGACAGCTGGATGGCGAATCTCTTGGATCTGAGTTCAGTTCTTAGAGCCTGTTTGCGATGGAATGGTGGGACTGCCTAACCAGCAACCTGTTGCATGGGTGGAACTTGAGCTAAAAGACTTTATAGGGTTTTGCATCACAGGGCACCAGATGTTCGGGAATCACAGATAACACCTTATAACACACCCACATCTCCATAGAAATTCCTGTTCTTCGGCATTTGAACTTATTTGTACTCAGTTCAAAGACTGCCTGTGGAGATTGAGGGGGACAGTGCCCTGGGAGCAGAGAGGGAGAGAGAGGTTAAGAAGGGTGGGCACGGGGAATAGAGAAGAGACAGATGGTCTCTTCTTCCCCGAGAGCTGTGAGCAGGAGAGAGTCTGGGAGGCATTTGGAGCACGAGGAGCCAGTCAGATTTTCAGTGGGCTGTGCATGCCAGGCTGCAAATGTCTGTGGGGGAAATCAGTCATAGGAAATTAACTTTCAACGGCCATCTCTGCACTACAGATTCTTTGCTACAGGGTCTGTAACTGCCTCCACTCCATAACACACCGAACCTCTCCACTGCCTGATGTCATCCTAGAGCTCTTCACGGGGAGATAGCAAAATTCCCAGACCTAAAGCAAACGGAGAAATCAAGTGACTCATTAATGTTTCATCAGGGATTCTCTGGCAGGTGACGTGGGATGTGAACTCCGATTCACAAAGACAGTTATTTTATGATGTTTACGAGGTGTATTACTATTATGTTTATGAGGTGTATTACTGTAATTCTGCACAGCGATTCTATGGACTAAAGACTATAAAGATATACCCCAAATTATTTATCTTCTTCAGGTATTCCAGGAAGGCTGTCCAACAAACCTAAAGTCTGGGCAAAGGGATGTGACCTCTACTTAGGAAAGGTTCACCCAAAGACTAAAATTCTTCAAGTCATGGCCATCTTGAAGCTTGTAGGGAAGGGATAAGAGAATGGAGTTTGAAAGGAAAAAAAAGATCCTGTTTGTTAGTTTTATTAGGAAGGCATTTTAATGATAATTTTCCCCTCTGTTCTTTCACAGAGTGATAAGAATCTCTTTTCTTCTTGTTTCTTGGAGGGCACTGGAAGGCATCATGGGTCAGCTAGACTGCCCTTTATCCTCTCCCATCCATCATGGTTCTGGCTGGTGATGGGTTCAAGGTGTTGCAGGTTTGAGATCCTAAGCAGTTCCTAATGCCTCCTCCACACTCTGAAGCCTGCCTTGTTTTTTCAGTAATCCAACCTTTCCCCTTCACCCACGAGAGAGTTTAAGGCATCTGCTACCACAGGTTTCTGAAGAGAACAGGGAAACTGATAAAGAGTGTTCGTTGTGCTTTGATTTCCAGGGGAAAATTTCACCCTAGCAGTAGTGACACACTGATACATTTTTCTTAAAGGGTCAAAAGGAAGCATGAGCAATTCCAGGAAAATAACTTACAGCTGTCTTTGGTGCTATTATACTGTTATAAAGGACAAATAGGATACAATCATAAATATGCCCAAAGATTCTATTTTTCAGGATCGTAGATGAGACAGGAATGTTAAATTCTAACTTGTGCAGCCTGAGAACTTTAATGACTTGTGAATTGTCATGTCTTGCTATAAAGCAGGACTGCCTATATATTTAGCTCAGGGTATTTAGCTCAGTCTAAAGGGACTGAGAAGCAACTGAGAATGACATTTTCAGCGTGTCAGCACCGGGGTTGTGAAGCAAACCCCGAGGCTTCCAAATGCCATGTCATGACAATTTTTTCCTTCGCAACCCGGCCTTGCTGTAACAGCACACGGGGAGGGAGGGCTATCACAGGGGCACCTGGGAACCTCAGGGAGACAATATCAGCCCTAATTTGTTCAAGTTAAGCATCACACCCTTGCCATTATTTAACTTTACCTGATCTTTAGTGGGATAATTGGTGTTTAACATCTGTATTATACATCCTTTTTGAGAATGGTGTTGACAGTGCAGCCCTGACACAGCCTGAATGGCAAATACGCTGTGGGGTGCCCTGCCCAAGATAGAAATCTCTGATCTCTCCTCCAGCCAGACTTGCCTGTTTCCTCTCTGAGGTGTAACTTCTGAGTGAGTTGAGAAACTATGGGGTTGCTGTTGTAGATGTGATCAGACAGCAACATGTGTTAAGCAGGGAGAGCTTGCCAAATAGATCCTTGTGCCACTGCCTTGAACTTAATGGCACTAAGATTATAAACTTTCATACCCCAGACTGCAGGTGACTCTTCTGGGACCAAGCATGTGACACCTGGATCAGCCTGGTCCAAGGTCCCCGTGGGTTTCTGCGAGGGCACGGTTGATGATTTTAATTGCAAACCATGATAGGGACAGTGATGTCAGAACTCCTCCCTGTTCCTTGAAACAACCCCTGGACACCAGGCTGCTGACAGTCGGATCTGGCAGGTCTGAGCCATGTGCTTGGAAAAGCTCCATAAATCTCACTCGCACCTTTGGGGCGCTCCTGGGCTCAGGCTGCAAAGGGAGCTTTCTGCAGGATCCCTTTGTACACAGTTCGCAGACAATGACATTTTTGTCTTGGTTTTCATTTCATATTATTGCACCAGTTGTCCTGGATAAGATCATAAACTTGTCCTCACTGGTAATGTGCTTTCACAATGTCTGGAGGAGGCGAGAGGAGGTTAAAATTAATGCAACTCCTGGCGTGAAATTATTCATGGCTCAACACTTGTAATTACCAGGGCCAGTTTTAGGAAGCCCATAGTTACAAGGAATTTGATATTTTAAGACTTAAAACAAATGTTTTACAAGCTTTATCCTTTGCCCACTGCAGAAGACATTATGGGCTGGTAGAACCGCAGTGCATGTGCACCATCCCCAGCCCTTGCCATCAGCTGATCACACCTGCCAGTCATTCATCACCAACCACTGGATAATAAAGCTCAATTGGGGTGGGGGAGGTCAGCCCAGCCATTGTGCTAATTCCCCACCAGAGCAGGGCTCCTGCGAGCAGGCCCAAGGCATCCTGGGCAAAGTTCAAAGCTTTTGGAAAAAGTAATCAGATCAGACCAATTAGGGCCTGTCTGCCTACACTGACAACTGTGTCAGGAGCCCCCGGCCAGCCCACCCCCTCCTGGGCATGCCCTGACTGCATTGCTGCCCTGGCTTCAGGCTGCTCTCACCATCTCAGGCGTGTTCTGACATAGCTCCCCAGCAATTCCCCCTCGCTCCCGTTACAGCAGGAGCAGGATTTGGCCCCGGTGCCATTTTATACCAAAGGGACTGGCTGTAGGCTGAATGGGGAGCAGGGCTTAGTTCAGTATTTAATCCATGTTCTTAAACCGTGTATCCTATTACCACCTTTTAATTCCCTTTGTTACTCCATGATTTGTTGTGTGTTCTGGGGGACTCCCACACAACTCCTAAGTGCTTCTGCAGCTGAGTCAAAGCAGCTCTGCTTTCACTGGAGACCAAAATACCAGGGACTCACAGGGGTCGTGTGGGTGCGTTTCCACAGCAGGACTTGTGGCTCCTCTGCCCCCCAGAGAAGGCGGCTGGGCCGGCCAGTGCCCAACACCCATTGCTGCTGGGTCCTTCTTCCACCGAGTTGTACTGCTCTGCTTCCCTCTCCCACCTTTTTGTTCAGTGAAAAGAGATCCGTAGTTCAGTTTGTGTTAAGAAATTGTGGCTGCGTCACTATCAGGTAAATAAATATTTTTGACAGCTGCTGCACATGGGTTTCCCTTCAGATGTCCCCTTCCCAGTCTTCTTCCACTTTCAAACCAGCAAATGTATGATTGTCTCAGACCTGTCTGTAAATGTCAGTAAGTCAGGTTTGACCTGTGTGTTCCAGGTTCCCTGGGTTCTTGACAGTGTCTAGAAAGGCCCCCAGACTGCTTGGTGTGTTGGACTTCATTTGCTTTGGCCTGTGAAGAGGAAACAGGGCAGAGCTGCTGTTTCTACTTTTGTGTCTTGGGGTCTTAGAGGGGATCCAGCAAGGTAGAATAGAGGATTCCTCGGTGTGCAGTATTATCACCTAAAAGAAAATCCGGTTTTATTTTGTATTTTCCACTTATCCATACAAAGTAAGTTGTTACTAAATGACAGAAGCAGGGCAGTTGATCGTTAGTGATCATAGTGTTCAAGAGGTCCTCCAAGGCATTATGTGGCAACTTCCTCTCATCTGGTCATACCCATTCATAATATACACTATTTATAGGTATAAAATGCATGGGTTTAAGCACTTACACTCTCTTTAGAAGTCACTCAGAAATGAGCCCTTCATATGAAACACAGCCAGGATGATTCAGTGTTACAGCATCCCAAACCAAGGCAGCATTTACGGACAAACCACTTCCCCTGACTGAGTCAAGCTTCCAGGGCTGCATGGTTTTTCTGGCTCGAGGAGGGAAGCGGGCTGGATTGCAGGGAGCAATAGATGGGCGCTGCAGCAGAACAGCCCAGCTCTGCTCTCAGCAGGGCCCGGCCCTTTCTTGGTTTGTGAACGAGAAAGTCGGGTGGCCTGCAAAAAAAAAATCTTGCTCCGTGTTTGTCAGTCAGTGCTCAGTTTGCCACGAGTGCAGGGCTCCCACCGCTCTGTGGTGTGTCTGGGTGTCACAGAAGGCACCAGAGCTGTGCTGATGGAAACTGAGGGAAACACAACGCTGTGCCCTGGTGTTGGCTCCCCAAGGACACAGTGACACCGCCTCTCCCAGGCTCCCAGGCCACAGGCTGTGTGCCAGGGCAGCCACACAAGGCATTGGACACCGTGCAAGGGGAGGATTTAGACACTAGCAAAGAAAACGTGCCCCACTCCATGAAGTGCTCTTGGGGCAGCCAAACAGCAGCACTCAGAGATTTGAGTTATTCGAGGAAGGACAACTCCTGGAAAGAGTGCCCATGAGAACCACACGAGCAGACAAACATGGTCCCATCCAGACAGTCTGAATTAATGCCATGGCCAAGCGTTGGGATTTTAAAATGCCTCTCCCAGTTTCAGACTGCCAGATGCCAACTCCCAGCTTTCCGGGAGCAGGACTTGACCCTTTGTAGGAGGACCTGTCAAGATCTCTGCTTTAATCTTCACAAATGGCCAAAAGAAAAATTAATCTGTCATACTCAGAGAAAACTTTTGAGATCACCCCTCAAGGAGGATTGCAAGTAATCCCTGTGCAAAGGCCCTGTAAAGTGATCTCTTTCAAAATCATATGTATGAAATTAGTTATAATCTGCATGGTCACAACCCAAATTTTCAGCTTGACTGTGCAGGGCACAATAAGGAGAATACAGATGGTTCTGAAGAGGGTTCTACATACATTTCATCCGGCCACACTGAGACCTTTGCTGCACCTCCAAGGCTGTCCCATGGAAACGGGCACAATAAATCCAGGGTGACTGTTTTCCTGGTAGAGCCTGACCCTGTGCCCTTTGAAACTTGTGACTAATCTCTCGCTAATTTTAGTGGTATAGGATCGGCACTTCATAATTTAGAGCCTCATTTTTGTCTGCATGAAGGTGCTTTTACATTCTCAAAGTTATGGACCCAAATGTCAGAAAAAAGAGTTTACAGCAGGGACTGTTCAAGGAGCTTGCCTTTACAAGCAAGTCATCAGGGAGCCCTTTGATGCTTTCAGTGTTATGTAATTTAATAAAAGCAAACTTTTACTTAACATTCAGGATACTGCAGAAGGACAAAGTGCAGCGTGCTGGTGGATTTTTCTTCCCCAGGGCACCTTGTGTGGAGCAATCGTATTGCAGAGCCCCAGGGAGCAGAGAGCAGAGCTCTGAGCTGGGATGGGGACACGGAGACATGCAGTAACAGGGATGCTGATGAGGAAGAAGGAATTTGGGGGCTATTCCACATGCACCAGACATGTGGATCTCTGGACAGAGGTCGTGGTCAGGCTGCCAAGTGTCTGGGTTTGCACAGCCCTGGCCTCCAGGCCCTTTCTCTGCCAGCTCATGTCTCATTGCGCACAAAAATGGCAAGGAAAGGAGAGCTCTGTCTAACCGGGGACCTGCAGGGCAGAGCACGCCCTTCTCTGCTCGGGAATCATCCCTTGGAAATGCACAGCTGAATCAAGAAATTGCTCTTTCCCAGGTGCACAAAAGGACTATATTATCCATGATAAATAAATGCTTATCGGACATAGAATGGAGTTTTGGATGAAGTGCAAATCATCCCATTTACTTCTGTCACTGTCAAAAACCTATCCCCTATACCATCATCTGTGTTGAGACAACACAAGGCAAAGGACTGTAAAAAAAATGCAATCAAAACAACCTGAAACTGGGATAAAGGGGATCAAAATGAGACAAAACGGAGCAGCCAAACTGAGGACTTCAGAGGGCAAATCCACTCACTGGAGCAGGAGAAAAGACAACCTGTTAAGGAAAGGGCAAGTGATAAGAACCTGTTCAGGAAAAATAAAATGCTATCAATGTTGTATATAATATTATCAGTAAATTATAATAACAACGAGGGAGACTTCATAAAAGGGCTGATAAGATAAGTGGTCTATCTCCTCTGCTATCTGACTGGAGCACCAGCGTTAAGTTTTTGCTAATAACCTTATCTATGGTGGCCTAACGTCCCTGATAAGAGGCAAACAAATGCTGTTTTCTCCTGTTGTTTGCAGCAGGCAAGCAGCTTGCTAAGCTTGTTCCCTGTTCTCCCGTAGTCCTCAAAGTGGGCATCTTCCCGAGTGGAATCGGGATGGTCGGGTCACAGGTCTTGGGGCTGTCCCTCCTTCTGTCCCGGACTTGCTGGGACATTTCAGCCGAGTCTGTCCACCTCCTTGCTCCTGTAGTTCCCTTTAGCCCCCAGCAGACACAGCTTCTGCAGTGCCTGACAGCAGGACTGGGGCCTGCAAATAATGCGTCAGAGGAACACCTGGGTGTCAGAGGAGATCTTGTCCCACCAACGGGAGAGCCATGGGACAGTCTGGCAGGACTGCTGCAGTCCTGTCTGCCATGAGCTGTGCAGCACCTGGAAGGAGAACCCAGGAGTTCTGCTACCAAGTTCTCGCTCTTGCATCACTGGAAATATTTTGTGTACAACCCTGGTAATTAAAACTTTACTAGTAGACACTTGAAGTAATGAAAACCAATACACACCTGCCAGGTCTAAAGACATTTTCTTCAGTGAAACTATTAGATCAACATACACTAAAACCTGGCCTGGAAATGTTTTGGCCCCAGGGCTTTTCTCATAGTACATTACAAAAATGTCAACCCAAGTTAATCCTCCTTCTAACAGTTGGTAGATATGGTTTATCTGATCGAAGCAATAGGACAAAGGGATTTTACTGACTTTATTTTCATTATCATTAAAGTAAATGTTTTTGCATCACTGAAAAAAAAAGTTGCTGGAAAGTTGTCTTGTGCTGTGGAATAGAAATTGTCCCATGCAAATCTTGATTCAATATTATTACACACTACTGTAAACAGCATGGTGTTGATTCAGAGTGATCAGGGGCAGGTATATTCCAGTTAGTCTGTTGGTTTGTTTCCAGTTCCTGCTGGGGCAGTTGAATTCCAGCTGCTGGCTCTGCAGGTTACGCTCCCCTTTCCCTGAGCCTGCAGGCTCTGAGGTCAAGCAACACTGCTAAGGACCTTCCATGTTCCGTGATTGTTTTCTCCTGCTCCTTGGATTGTAATCCACCCCCTCCCTCAGGAAAATACAGGTAATGAGAGAGTGAAACTTATCTCCCTTATTTATAGTGCACTGACCACTGAGTTGGTCCCAAGCATAAATTTCAGTAGGTACATTCAGCCCTGTGCAGGCAGGAAGGTATCTCAGGGAGCTGAAGTGAACCACACAAACAAAGCTGTTCTCAAGAGCTCTTTCAGGCAAGGCAAGTCCTGCACAGCACAGACCTTGCTGAACAGTTACCCTTCTCACTTGACCTCATTTAGATAAAAGTATGTTACTAATGAGTGAAAGGAAAAATGCCATCATTCCCAGAACGGGAAGACAAGGCTCTGGGCAGCTCTCAGGAGCAGCCTGTTCAAGCTGCTCTTGCATTTCAGTCCACCTTGAGGGAGTTACCCACTCCTTGGCTTTGCTGCTGGCACAGCTGCACCAGGGATTAAGATGTTAATCCTCTCTTCCCATTAGCACTGGCCAGTGCTGAACTATCTTCCAAGGCTGACACATGGGTGTTCCATACATCCCAGGGCAAGAGCCTAGCTTCCTTCCTGGGGAGCAGCACAGGTGGGTAAAACACAAACATGTTTGCAGAAATCTCTGCAAAGCACAGGCACAGAGGGCAGGAATGGCCCCAGACCTCCTTTTCATGGCACTGCTGCTTGGCCCCATAAAAAAGGGATCATTAGCTAAAATCCCTTGGCCTCCCAGGCTTATCTCTCTGTAGGGCTGTATTTAGGAATAGAAATGGGATCTGGCAATTTTTAAAGATTCAGATTCCTTAATCATTCATGGTGGGAGAATGTCACTGAATGGGGATCCGCACATAAGCCCCCAAGATGGGAAAGTACAGGGAGCTTTTGGTTGCTAAGGAATAAATGAGGTTAAACAGAGCCCATATCCTTTCCTCATGCAATGCCTGTCTGGTGGGAATGAGAAGCCCTGAGTTTGGTATGCAGTGGTTTGGTGTCTCTAGAAACATCTGGATGGCAAGACAGGACTTTGAATATTGTTCTGCACATTTTTGGCTGCAAAGCCCTGTTTCCTCCCATCCTCTCACCATGAAAATACCTCTCCCCATGATATGATGGGGAATCCACCTTCCAGTGGGTTAAGAGATTTATTTCACAACAGCTGTGTCAGGGATGTAGGTAGAAAGTACATGTGCCATTACAGGGCAACAGAGCCCAAAGAGCAGCTGCTCTGTACACACCTGCCGTGGGGACACGAGGGAGGGCAGTGATTTATCTGCCATCATCTGTGGAAAAAAGCGTGTACCAACCAGGCACAGTCAGCCTCTCTGATTTCCCAGCTCTTCTATGAAGGCTTTCCCTTCTCCCAGTCTCCCCCTTGCTTTGAGCCCATTGTAGTTGGGTTGTGCAAGATGGGAAGCCACAGTCAGTTCTCCATGACAGAGGACAAGATGTTTAAATCCACTAGAGGCATTCAGGTCCCCTGCTGTGGAAGGCAGCCCCTCTCCCATGCCGATACGGATACCAAACATGCAGCACTAAAGCAGGAACTTGGCCTATTTTGAACCCAAATCTGCAGATCAGATTTCTGCTTAAAAATCCTTAGACACAGAGGAACAAGCCACAAATGGTGGTGTGGAAACAGGAGAAGCAATACTGCAGCACAGCCGTGTTTGGGGATTCCAGCGTTCTCTGGTGGGTTTGTGTGGAGGTTCTCTGTGCTTCTCCAGCTGAGTGGGCTGACGAGCTCAGGCAGTGTCTGCTCGCTCCGTGCCATGGGCTCTGCAGGCACAACTGTCCTGCAGCAGTGACACAGCCTGTGGGCTCTGCAGGCACAGCTGTCCTGGAGCAGGGACACAGCCCGTGGGCTCTGCAGGCACAACTGTCCTGCAGCAGTGACACAGCCCGTGGGCTCTGCAGGCACAGCTGTCCTGGAGCAGGGACACAGCCCGTGGGCTCTGCAGGTACAGCTGTCCTGGAGCAGGGACACAGCCCGTGG
>JAWMRA010000036.1:6411705-6423469 GCA_035584735.1 Pseudotriccus pelzelni
CAGCCCGTGGGCTCTGCAGGTACAGCTGTCCTGGAGCAGGGACACAGCCCGTGGGCTCTGCAGGTACAGCTGTCCCGGGACAGGGACACAGCCCGTGCGTGGGCTGGGCTGAGTGTCGAGGGTGGCACGAGGGTGGCACCGCTGCAGCTCTCCAGCTGTGGGAAGTGTGTGTGGGGAGGCCCAGGCTGCTCAGGCAGTGCAGAGGGGCTCGGGAACAGCAGCTATGAGGTGCTGGTCTCTTTGAGAGCCTTCCATTCCCCCTTGGCACAGGTGAGTGGGTTCAGCCTCCCTTCGATGCAGCAGGGTTGGTGTCAAGCTGCTGAGGGACTGTTTGCCAGGCTGAGGCAGGGGCAGAGCGAGGTGAATGTGGAATCCAAAGGCAGGGTGAAATGAGAGGCAGTTTCTGGGAAATGGCTTGAGGCTGTGGCAAATCCACAGCCAGACTTTCCCAAACTGGGATTCACTCCTCAGCAGAGAAGTGTGTTTTGCAGCACACACCTCTCTGGATACAGAGTGTTCTCTGTGCAGACTGAGGATGAAGAAGTCAGCGCAATTCAGCAGGACTAAGTACACACTGGGGCCTTACACAGTAGAAGGAGTCAAATAGGAGAATGGAAAATAAGTTTTATTAGAGATGGAATTAAATGAGGTAGAACTAAGCTTTCCAGAGACAGCAGGACAGGCCTCCTCTCTTACCAGACATGCCTGCACAGAAGAACAGGAGACAAAAACAAATTGGCACAAGCCTGTAGGTGGAGAGCAACATCAGACGTGAAGTACATCACCAGTGCTCAAAATATATGAAACCAAAAAAATCAAATAGCAATAGTCTTTTAGTGACTGCAGAAGGGCTATAGCAGGAACCCTGTCATTTAAAGTGCTACAAAAAATAATTAGAGGAACAAAAAGGCTCATTAAAAACCTGATTCTGTTTCTACATGTTTTAAAACTTTGTTCTTATTTGCGAAACTGGAATAATAGCATTTTCAAATGTTTATGAGAATGGGATTTATATCAAGAGCAAAAGGATTTTTCCATGTGCCAGCCACTTACAGGATCTTGAAAATAATTGGGAAGAGCTGAATAGATGCTAATATTCCAGATAAGTTTTCATATCAGTGGTCACTTTACCTTAGTGAGGCCACGTAGGATTATTTTGTGACCTAAGCCTAAGTTATGGAAGGGTTATGGTTGGAGGTTTTTATTCCCACCTTCTCCCTGCTGCAGTTCAGCTGACAAACACTCTGGCAGCTGACAGAGACCAGTGCTGGCTGCTCACAGCACGTTCAGAAGGATGAACTGCAACAAAAGCCTCAAGGCTGGATGTTGAAGTGTTTATTTTAGTGACTTTAGGCTTTAGACATAACCATTGGTACACACGTAAAGGTGCACATGGATGAGGTTCTACGCCCTCTGATAAAGTTTTCTCCCTGATGGTGATTTTCAGACCGGGACCTTCCCCAGGGCGCAGGAAGGTAGCTGGGAATATTTGAGGACAGGCTCACTGGCTTCAGTTCACTGTGCTGTCAGGGGTGCAGTCCCAGCCAGGGAACTGGGGGGGCTGCCAGGCAAAAACATGCGAAAAGCACCGAGTGGGATTGATGGTACAAACACACAGCATCAGCTGCCCCATCACAGCCTGCCCCTCCGGGGGTAGAGTGTGTTCAGCAGCATCAGCAACAGCAATCCCACAAGAGGCACGAGGAAGCAAATGATGCGGTGGAAAGCCCGGTGGGAGGCAGAGTTACACTGGGTGTGAGCAGATGGGGGAAGCTGGGGTTTCACCAGGGAGGAACCATGGCAAGTGGCCCAAATGGCAGTGCTTGTTTAAGGTGGGAACAGGGTGTCCATCCTAAGAAAAGTTATAACGTGCACAAAAGCCAGCTCATCGTCACAAAATCTTTACTATTTAACCGTAACTCGGTTTAAAATCAGCTCCCGGCCAGCTGAGAGCTAGTGGTGCCTCAGTGTGCTTAGTAAAGAGAAGTTTGGATGGGAGGGTGGCAGAAACTCTCCCATCTGTTCTTGAAGACAGGCTGGGGCCAGTTCAGAAGTACCCCCGGAGAGGGCCCTTCCATGAACACAAACTTCAGAGAGGCTGGACCCAGAGTTATTTCATGGGAAGTGTTTGGGGTGCTGAGTCAGCGCTGCCACTCCTGGCAGCCCTGTTTTCCAGGGATGGTTCCTGTGGGCTGAACAGGACTTGTTTATCTGCCGCAGCCCAGCCCAGCATGGCAGGATTGCAGGCAACATGAAAAATAAACAGGGGATTCTGGCAGCCTTGTGTCACCCGCGCCAGCCCAAACACTACAGAGTCACTGCCAAGTTAGGGCACTTCAGCAAATACTTTGAATGGGTTTAAGAGACAGCTAGACGTTTTTATGAGGAGAAAGGAGATTTGCAGATGCAAAGACAAAGCGAGGAGGTGCCTTTGAGATAAACTTAAAGGGCCAGGCTCTTTGGGCCAAGTGGCTGTTTCCTGCCTCACAATCCTTTGCTTCCTCACATCTCTCTGCAGAGGAGACCGTGGTCCAGCACAAAGCCACTGCCTGGGGAACGCCTGTGGCAGCCCTGGCACTGGGGACCGCTGCCAGGAGAAACACTCCGGGGAGGAGGTGGCTGAAAGGGGTCAGTAGGACAGTCCAGACTGAGCCAAGGTTGCCCCTGAGATTAGGTTTGACTGTCTCATGAGTCATTTCAAAATTCCTCACTTGGTGCCCCAGAGCAAACAGGGACGAGATGGCAGGTAGGAACAAGTCCTCACACTGGTGAGGGATCATTCTTTCTGGGGTGTACCCAGCTGGCACTACAGAGACAGCATTTCCTGGCATGGTGGAGAAGAAATCATGGTGCTATCCCTTTTTCGAGAGTTTGAGTTTAGATCCTTGCCTCAATACTTCAGAACTATTTAAAGAAAGAAAGCAGAAAGGAAATACCTGTGCTATATTTTTAGCAAGCAAGCAGTACTGACAGTGCTATGATGAAATTCTCTGACTGCGGTGCTTGGGTAGAGATAAATTATTATTGACATAGAGCAAAAGGCTGGAAATAGTTGAAATAAATTCTAAACTTATCTGACCCATACCCTTTCTCTGTGTTTCTAGAGTCTTCAAACTAGGTTAGAAGTCTCAGGAGGACTGTGAATTTGTTACCCCTTGCTTTGATGGAGCTGCAAATACCTCAGGATGAAGTGTGTCGCTCTGTTCATTTTGTTCATGTTCTGTAGAAAAACAGAAAATGTGCCTAGAAATAAAAAGGGAAAGAAGAGAGCTGTCTGGCCTTTTGTGGCTTAACAGCAGAGTTTGGTTCTCGTTGATCAGAGCTCAGAGCACGGGCATGTTTGGCTGTGATAATATTTTTAACCAAATGTTCCAAGTCCATAATGTAATTAATGTTATGAGTTAGAGAAGCTGTGCTTAAGAAAACCCTAGTTTGGAATCAGTGTATAAAGGAAACAGTTGGGCAAGGGGTGGTGCGTGAGGTCAAACAGACCCCCACAGGCGCCGAGCCTCCCTTGCGTGAGGAGTAACGTCTCTCACGGCTGCAGGAGTGCAGGGCAGGTGTTGGATGGAAAGGAGGAAGGATTTTCCGTGTTACTGCCACTAAACTAGGATTATGCTCTAAAGCTGGGGTGTGACTGCAGTCATCTTTCTCTTCTTCATAAAGACACTTCAAACAAGGGAAAGCTTCATCTGGGCGCAGTGGATATAAACTTTATGTGCTGTAACTAACTATGTAACCTCTGCAACCTCATCTGTCTGGAGACCAGTTCACGTAGTAGCCATGAAATGAAGGCCTCAGGCAAATGGTTTGTGGAGTGTCTGTGCAGGCTCTCAGATGTACACGGAACACCGTGAGACAGGCAGAGGCCCGGAAAGCAGAAATGGATTTGTAGAACAGGACAAATCTGCCAGGCCCTGTCTGGGACCTCCAGTGAGCATCATTTTCTTTTTGTAAGAATTTCTTATTACCTTTACTCACAAAAGTTTGATAGGGAGGTAAAGGCAGACGTTTGAATTCTCATAGTTTTTCTTTCTCCCAAATGTTCTTACTTGGACTTTTCTAACGGTCACAAATCCTCCTTTGCAGATCTGATGAAGCCAGGTCACCCATTAGCTGAAATCCAAAGAGGATTTTTGATCTTGGAGACTGGGTTTTGTTCCTTGCAGGAGAAAAGTGATCTGCATCTCCTGTTCCCATTTCAGTAATGCGGAGGACTGAAACAATATCCCCTCTTTCACCTGACTTTGCAAGCCGCTCTGTGCTGCTGGCAGTGGTTTCACAGGGTACCAACGAGGAACTTACTGGTGTTATTGGGAATGATGTGAAAAGGGGAATCTACTGCAAAGGGAGATGAAGTGTAGGGGTGGTGGTAACTGCCTCTGCTGCCAGGCTGGGTGCAGAGGCACCTGCACAGAAGGGACTGCAGTCCAGAGGCTGCTGCTGCTGTGGGAGCCCACACAGTCTCCCCAGGAAACTGCAGCCAGGAGGGCTGGGGGAACTGCATCCCTCAGTAGTGCCTCTTGTTTGTGCTCTCAGGTGTTGTCTGTGGCTCAGCCCCGGGTCTCTGAGCAGAGCTGCTGGCCTGTTCAGCCTGGCTGCCCTCTGGGCTGTGCCAGGCCGTTTGCTTGGAGAGATCTCTTGCCCTGTCCAGGACTAGGGCCATGCCAGAGGCTGGCGGGGTTTTGGCACAGGCTGGCAGTGTGCTCATCCCTGCTCTTTGCTTTCATTCAGACTGATTTTTGCTAAAAGGTTTGTGTTCAGCCCAGATTTGTCCTACAGACACTGAGTCAGCTGGAATGCAGGAGGGAGCTTCCTTCCAGCTGCCAGCAAGCCTTTCTCAAGGAATAATATTTAATGGGCTGCCATTATTGGTGGCCACTTCCCCCATCAGTGATGGGGAGCCACCAGCAGCAGCTTTTGCAGCAGTGAGAGCATCAGCTCCACAGAGGAGCATGGCAGGAACCCCAGTCAGCCAAGACTGACGAGCATTTAAACCAGATCCCTTTACAAATGGGAAGAAGTCATAAAATCTGCTGTGAAACCTTAGTCCCGGCTTCAGCTGTCAGTGCCTTTAGTGGCAAAAAGTGCCCTGTCTTCACTACAGGAGCCTTTTACTCCTAATTGTCTAATTCCCCAAGGGACTGGGAGAAGATTGACCCCTCAGTAGCACTTCAACTAGTAGCAGAGCAATAGAAAAGGGGAAAGAAATAAGAAATCCCGTGTGCTAAACAGCAGCCATTCTGCTGCTGGCTTTCAGCGCAGGCAGGTGCTTATGGGGTTTTCATATCCTCTTTATGGGAGCACTGCAGTAATGTTCCTCTCGGGATGTGCAGAGCCCTCAGCCAAGAAGGACCTGCCTGTACCTGTAGAGAGGAAAATAATTCCTACTCCTCAGTGACAAGCCAAAATTCTTCACAAGTATGTGCTAGGAATTAAAGACCCAGCCCTATTAAGAGCAATAAATTTGTACCAGGGATGTTCTTGGCCCAATAGCGAAAGTAAATTGACACTCTGGTGCTGCAGCCTCCTGCCAAAGGGGGAGAAAAAGTAACCCAGGCAATAGTAAAGTGATCCCAAAGGGGTTTTTCTGTAGCCTGGCTTTCGGAATGAAAGCCAAAGTCTAGCCTTGCGTGAGCCCCTCCAAAGATCCTTGAAGCTAAAATGCTGTGCTTCGTTTATTACAAGCTGGTCAGAAGCATTTCTTGATCCAACACTCTCAGAAATAACATTAAAGAGACTTTAAAGATATTTTCATGGTGTGAATAATGATAGAGGGATTAGAGAGGAGCAGCCAGTAACGTGCTGAGCCAGGACTGCTGAACCAACAAGCTGCTGTGTGACCTTGGACATCTTTCCACCACTCTCTGCCCTGGCCACCTCAATTACTCTTCATTCCTCTTCCCTGCTCGGTGGTGAAGCAGCTCCTATTAGGAAGCTGTATATTCCTGGTGGAGTGATGTACAGACTCTCAGCGGGGCCTCCAAGTGTTACTGAAGTAATGAACGTTTCGGTGTTATTGATGCTGTTTGTTGGGCTTGTTCATAAACCCCCCACAGCGGCACTGGTTGCTTCTGGAGCGCTTATAGGACAAATAAACACCTCTGCTGCACCGTGGGGCCTGCCAGCCCGGTCCCTGCCATGCCTTCAGAGAGCGAGTCCCTTCGGCAGGCCTTGCCGGAGGAGAAGCCGTGCCTTTGTCCCCGATGTCATAACGGAGCTCCGTTGATTTATTGCTTCCTGAGCCCCTCTGCAGTTGCAGAGCGGCCCGGCCCGGCCACGCTGGCCGCTCCCGGCGCGGTGACTTAAGCCAGGACCAGCTCCTGTCGTCTGCGTCAGAAGGGAGAGATCAGGTTTTATTAGAAACAGCATGTGGACTGTCTGAGCAAAACCAGGTTATGAGGGTGGCTCTGCCACTGCGGGCAGGGAGGATGAGGCCAATGGCACGGCTGGGCTGACACGTGCTCAGCATCCTGAGTGAGTGGGCAAGGAGAGGCAACCAAACACAGAAAGGATCAAACATTTTATCTTCCCGCTCCTTCAGTGGAAAAGAGACTTTTTTGCCTCTACCTGGAAATCCCCAGAGGCAACATCTTTGCTTTTTAACTTTTTCCTTAAAAAGTATCTGCTCTTCTCCTATCACTGAAAAGACATTCATTTTTTAAAAAAGCAAAGTTAAAAGAAAAGTATTTTTTCTTGGGTAGCTAATCAAATTGCCAACAACTTCTAAACCAGATACTTTATAAAGCCGCATTTTTCCACAGTACATAATATGTAGCTGTGCAGCAGCACCAGTGGCCATTTCATGTGGGGGTGACATTCAGTGTGAGAGCAAGTAGAAAGCTCATCTCCAGCAGAAGAGCTTGATAAGTATTGATCTCACTCTCACTAGCATTTGTCTTTATATTTATTTCTTTTGTCTGCTCCACTGGTGGAATGTGGAATGTGTATTTATTGGTCGCGCTGCCCTAGGGATTTTCATTTTGGCAAGGAGAGCAGAGATGACGCCAGTAGACAAGAGGGGTCTGAAAACACTCCTGGTAGGTTTGAAGGGATGAGCAGCGTAGCCAGCAAAGTTAAATGGTTTTATGTGACACGGTTGTCTGCGATCACAGAGGACTAGACTCAACATGCAGACGATCCTTCCGTGCCAACTTGGGCACGTCCTTTGGTTTGGCTGTAAATGCAGCCCGGAGAGCCCCTCTGCGCACTGCTGTCTGCCACCGACCTGCTCGGGCAAGTCACTCCCTTGCTCAGAGATGCTCCAAGAGGAAGTAAGATTGGCTTCGGTTGAACTTTCTTCTTACAAGCTCGTGCGAGCTGCCGTGTTGGCAGCTCCGTGTCAGCCTGTTCCAGCGTGACCTGTCTGCGGGGACATCCACGCCAGGGCTGGGCCACCTGGACCTCAGGGGTACCTCGAGTTGAAGTGGGGATGGTGGAGACAAACTCTTCAAAGTCAGATCTTCCTCACCTAGATGCCATCTGCTGAGCTGAGCTCTTGTGTATGGGCAAGTCCCAGTGAGGCTTTGCCAGGCTTAGGCTTTCTCTTAACAGCTATTTTTAGGGTTGATACTATAAATCCCAGTCTCTCCCTCTTGCTGCTGCTTCTTATCTCCTTAAATCATGCGTAGTAGCAGCTGTTTGGCTCTACCTCTGACTTCTCCCTCCAAAGGGAAGGGAAACTATTTTGAAATGTAATCCTTTTCCTCTTTTTTTTGGCTGGGAAAGACCTGACCTGCAAAATGTAGGCCAGTGAGTAACACCACCTCAGCTGGTACCTCCAAGTGCAGCCCTGCAGTGGGCTCAGGGGAAGGGTGGTGGTTGTGCCCTCCCTGAGGTCCCTGCAGAGCACACGGTGCCAGGGGCAGTGGCAGGAGGAGCTGCTCACCAGCACCTCGTATTTGCTGAAGGCAAGCAGGTTTTTGCTGAGGGCAGGCAGCCTTCTCAGCTGGGACGTGCTGTCCCAACACCACCTAGCTGGCTGCACCCCAAGGGTGCGCTCTGCTCCCCAGCCTTGGTTTCCTCCCCTCTGCCTTGGGCCCAGGAGCAGCGCAGCCTCTCAGCACTGGGACTGTCAGGCCAAGGCTGGGAAGGTCTGGTTTGTGAATGTTGAGGTTTGGAGTTCTGGGGCTTTTGAGGATTCACAGCACGCGTCAGAGCTCGGCCTGTTGCGTCAAGCCCACTGTGTCCCTGCGGATGTTGGGGCTGGTGCTCGGGTGTTGGGGCACCGTGGCTTGTTCCTTTTGATGTCAAGTTATTTGTGATTCACGTGTTGCCATAACATCACTTCCCACGAGAAACCTGGGACGGTGCCCCGGCTCATCTTCCCCCACAGCACTGGCAGCGGGCCCGGCTGCCTGTGTCCCTTCCACCAGCCTGCTCCCAGACACTGCAGCTTGGCACCAGCCCTTCCCTCACACTCCGGGCTCCTGACCCCAGCGCTGGTGCCTTGTTAGGAGTGGCTCATGTGGCTTAAAGTGCCTGGTAGTGTGGGAGAAGAGACCGGGGCCGGGCGGCTGTGCCGGCGTGTTGGGGAAGGGGTGTTTGTGCCCTGTGTGGACGCACGTGCAGGTCGGTCACGGGCTCACCGGTGCGGCTGTGCCTGGGAGTGGAGGTGCGTTTTTGCACCTCCCTCTGCTACTGTTTGTTCAGCTAACACAGTTGCTTTCATTCGAGAGCTAAATCACAAGGGGATAATTTGCAAATAGCAACTGTATGTTAAATACTAATTTGTATGTACATGTTTGGGTTGCTTTCCAAAGGCCATTTATCATCTCGGTCCCCTTGCATCTGCTGCTACGAGGCTTTCTGCCAACTCAGCAGAATGGGAACTCCGGCTAACCCTGCTCTCACTTGTCTTGCTCCCAGCACCTCTGGATGAGAACTGAGCATGGCTGGGTCTGCCATGAGCCACAGCAGTCTCGGAGCACCTTAGGGTTCTATCCAACAGAAAATGCTAAACCTGTGCGGTTTATCTGCACTTGCTGAGGTCTGTACCCATCTCCTCCTGTCACTATTCTGAACATGGAAAAACAGCCCCGAAAGAGTAGCTGGTAGAAACCACTAATTTCTCAGGACCCCTAAACTTGGTACAAATTCTGGATGTAGGGAGAAGGCTGATATGAGACCCTTAGTCTGTGCCAGTGCATCAGCCTGTGGATTTGCAGCTCTGTTTCTTTCCACTGGAGCTCCCATCAGAAAGCACAAGTCCATGTCGTGCTCAGCACAAGCCCAGAGCCATCCCTTTGCCTGCAGAGCTGAGGTGCTAAGTTATATCTGGACCAATATCTAATGTGGGCAGGTCTAAAACTAAGCATGAGAAACAACAGCCCTGCTATAAAACAGATGGAGGCAAATTTCCTACTGTTTCCTAAAAACCGTTCAGGATCAAATCCAAACAGGCTCTGCTGCCTGTGAGCGTGCAGATGGTGTAATTGCCAGCACCACCAGTTGCACAAAGCAGATCAATGCAGCTGAGCCCAGAGCCCGTTTTCTGGGGAGACTGGCATTGTATGGGAACTGGAATTTCCTGTAAACCAAGTGGCCCTGCAATAGAAAGAAATGTCCAGGAAACAGCTGCACACATGCAAAGCACTTTTACTACTTGCCTGATGTTTTCCTCAGCATCACGTTTTCAGAATTTTTTTTAAAATGCTTAAATCCTGTGCAAACAACCTTTTTCTCACCAGCTTCCTGTATGACAGTAGCCAAGAGAAACAGCTTCATTTAGGGTGATCCATTTAAGGCACACACCGTATTGTCTGGGAATATGGGGACCAGGGATTATTCAGTGGAGGTTGAAAAATGTTAATATTTTATCAGCCACAGAATAAACAGATAAAGCGGAAACCACTTTATATTTTTCTGAAATGTTAATAATGGGCTGGTAATCTCCAAAGCCTACATACTTCCTGTGATTCAAAAGGGACTGCGTGTACTCATGGTGCAGCCCTGGCACAAGAGACACACCCCCTTCCAGAAAGGATACTCTTGGTCTGGATGGGAACATGGCAAAGAAACCAAAAAGCTGCTTTCTGCAGTTTCCTCATGGAAATTGGAGAGCCACAGGGAAAAGCAGACAAGGGGACCAGCAGCCCCACGTAGCTGCCTGGAGCCTGACCCACACATCACCTGAGCCCTGGCCCCCAGCAGCACTAGTCCGAATGCTGCCAAGTCTGTAAGTTGTGTGGCACCTCTGCAGAGATTATCTTGAACTGCCTCTAATCGTGGAACTGTGGAAGGGCTGAAAGGTTTGGACCAAGCCTGAGTTACAGGAGGAGATTCACAAGGAGGCCGTGTGTGCTGCAGAACATTCTGAGCTTCCCTCCGGGGCCGCTCCGGGACTTTGCGTCAGAGTGCGCTCCGTGCTGAGCCAGCAGCCAGCTCTGGTGGGACTGGGCTCTGCTCCCTCAGGCTGCTCTGAGCCTGCCCACGGGCAGGGCAGGCACACACAAATGCCACCGTGGGGCTGGAGACACTGGCACGGCAGGACAGAACTGCAGGTCGCCTTTGCTTTGTACTAATGACGTGGGGCTCCAGCCCCAAGATCCTGGCTCCTGAGAGGTCACGTCAGACTTTTCCCGAGTATCAGGGGCTGTAAGTCAGTGTAGCTTTGAGATCTATCTCCTGAAGAGACTTACGTCGGCTCTCATATGCTACAGGCTGACCTGAGTGCAGCAATGGAAGCTGTGAATCTCCATACCAAGAATTATTTCCATTTTAGGTTATATTAAGTCTCTGCAAACATATTTAGCAGCTATATCAGAGTGACTGTACCAAAATCAAAATCAAATTCTTGTCTTTGGTGTAGATATATCACTTCTCTGGCTTTGTATGTGGGAGCCCTGATGCTTTTCTGGCAGAAGTTGAAAGTTTCTGCCCTTTACAAACCTGTGCAAAAACTGACAGGAGGAGAATTCCTTTCTCGTGCCAACTTAATGCCGTTTTTCTTTTGCAATCAAGGATCTAAACACACACACATTTTCTGTAACTATTGCCAAAGCCTGGGGGGTGTTGCAGGCTCCCCTTTCTCCAGGGTTTCACTGAGACTTGGCATTTTTTGACAACAGGTAATGTCATCCTGTAAGACTAGAGCCTGAGCAGAACAAACCCTGCAGCCCTAACTGGCAGCACCAGATGACCTTCCTTTCAGGTTGGAGTTTTCCTCAGGTTTTTACATGCACATCCCTGTGTCTTTATTCAGGATGTTCCCATTGCCAAGTGCAACAGATAAAACTAGTCTTCACTGTATTGATGGCACTTCCTCCAAATCACAGCCAGATATCCCTCGTCCATTTCCAAAACAGAAACAAAGGAGGCTTCCCCTAAATTGTTGGCATATACGAAACAAATAATATTCTTTGCAGATCACAATCAGCGTATTTTCCTCTTTTTATTTTGAAATTGGATATAACTGAAATATGAAACTTTTCCTATGTCCTTTCTTGTAACTAAAATCCAGTATTTTCCCAGTATCACTGTATTTTTATTATGCAGCAGGTGTCAGCAGCAATTTAAATGAAGTTTTAAAGAGGCTGGTCAATTTGTTATATTACTTACTGAAACCTCATTTGTAATTAGTGTTTCGTAGTCTGATCAACAAAAGTCTTTTGAGGGAGAGAGGGAGGGAGGAAGGGATGGTTGGATGGATTAATGGATGGATGGATGGATGGAGGGATGGATGGATGGAGGGATGGAGGGATGGATGGATGGATGGAGGGATGGATGGAGGGATGGATGGAGGGATGGATGGATGGAGGGAGGG
>JAWMRA010000036.1:6423569-6461331 GCA_035584735.1 Pseudotriccus pelzelni
GGATGGATGGATGGATGGATGGAGGGATGGATGGATGGAGGGATGGATGGATGGAGGGATGGATGGACGGAGGGAGGGAGGGATGGATGCTCTGTGTCTGATCCTTGTTTGCCCACCTTCATCTCCAATCCAGCCTGCCCAGTGCCCCCGAGTCAGGAAGGGAACTCCCCCAAGAGGTCAGGCTACCCTGCAGGGTCTGGAGGGCACAGGAGGTTGTAAACACAAGGGCTGTGTTGCAGCACTGACCCCAGGCAGCAGTTCCAGGGAGCTGTGCACGCACAGAGGATGCCTGATGGGATTCCCAGACGTTCTGGCTCCCGCTCTTGCCCGCAGTTTCAAGTAAACAGTTTGATACACTTCCCTTTTCAATTCCTGCTTCCCTTTGCAGGCACATGGGCAACACAGACTCACATTCCTGAGTCAAATGGGCAAAACCAGCCAAATTGGTTGTGCCTTAAAATAATGTTTTCTATTCTTTCCCTCCTTTTTTTTCCCTTTCCCTTTGCACGTGTGTTGCTGTTTCCACAGCAGTGACTAAATATTGACATGCAACATTCACCAAACAAGAAAAACGAGCACATGAATAAATATGAACTGAAACCCAGGGCTTTCAGTGGCAGGGCTCGCTGGCCTGCTCCTAACCAGGTGGGAGCAGGAAAATGCCTGCCACCCACCACCCTGCTCGGGGCAGGGGGGCTTTGCAGGCTGCCAATCCACACACTTCAGAGCTGGCTGCTGGCAGCACTGTGAGTTTGGTGCTGGGGATGCTGCTGGAGCAAAGTGATCATCAGGGAATGGCCTCTCCCCCTTTATCCATAAGTATCCATGGGAAGAGTGTGAATTTACAGGATTGCAACAGTCTCCATCCATCCACTTGCCCACATTCCCAAGCAGTCTTTTAATTGAGTTCTTTTTAGAAATAAATCTCAGCTGAGATGCAACATCTGTTTTTCAGCAGGATCTTGATTTTTGCCTAGTTGTACAGCTGGACGGGAGGCTGAGGGGGTTAAATGACTCGCTGGGGTTCACAATGTTGGGCAGGGGCTTAGGTGGGATTAGAGCCCAGGATGCTTACAGCTTAGTCCTTGCCTTCACTAGCCACTTCTCAGCCACATGGGCTCTTTGGGTGCAAGGAGAACTTGTTCATGACATCAGGGTGTGTAATTGTGTAGCTGTACACTCCAGCAAATGATTTTTCTAGAAAGAAATGTAATCAATCTGCAGTTAAAATTCAGCTTTGTGTTACCCTTGGCATAGGATTCGTTCGAGTTTAGGATCACTGTGACAAGAGCAGCTCCAAGAGCAGGAGATCCATTTCATGAAAGATGTCAGGTTTTAAACTTTGGTTTCACTCCAAGCAAAAATGAACACAGGAAAAGTTGCAGCTTTCCTCAAAGTCTCTTCTTGGCTTCTCCTCAATGAATTACATAGATTATGTTCCACAAGCCCTTTATTATCGGGGGTAGCTTCCAAACCTTGTCTCATGCAGATATAAATTTTTGAGTCCATCCCAATTTTTTTTCCACATTCTTTAGAAGGGTAGAACCAAGAACAGGACAGAATATTCTTGAAGTGGTCTCACTAATTCCTGAGGCAAGGATAATATGATTTTCATCTCCTCTGATAGTCTCTTCCTTTGGAGTCCAAGTGCTCTTAGCTACAGTTCTGCACTGATGTTTTTGTGCTCCCCAGGTCCCTTCCAATATTTTTAGGACTTCCTGGAAATGGGACCTCCTGTTTTCCCGTTGTCTGTTTGGGGTTTTTGATTTGGTCAAATTGAAGTGCATACTGATGGAACAGGCAGTCTGTGGAGCTGCTCTTCCTCCGTGTCACCAACTCCCACATTCCCTGTTGAGCTGGTCCTGGGGGATATCCCTACTTAGATACGCCCTTGGTCCAACAGCCTTGAGAAAGAACCCGCCTCGTGCTTGGTCATGAGCAGGATGACCCCAGAAACAGCCCCATTTCACCACAGTTTCTTGTTTACAAGTGTTTTGTGTTCTGTCCATCCCTAATTGTCTTCAGCTGAGGAAATGCTGCCCTGCTTTCAGAGTGCTTGCTCTTCTCAGCAGCGTCGTTCAGACCAACCTGGTGCCTTGCAGGAAACTGTAGAGTATCAACAGAAACACTTTTATTAATGAAGCTTGCAATTTCATCAACAGAGGTTGGTTTGGCAAAACCTATTTTCCACACAACTATGCTGACTGGCATGAAATATGCTGCCTTTAAATTCTTCAGTGCTTGTATCCAGTATCAGCCTTTTCCCAGATGAACTCAGAATCAGTATCTGGTTAACTGAGTTAATACCGCCTGGGGTTCTCCATCCACCCCTCTTCAAATGTTGGCACGATTTGCAATTCTCTTCAGTCTTATGGAATTTCCCTCATGTTCCAAAATTTCCTTAAATCTAACAGTAGCAGGTCATACAGCTGCACTTCTTTAAGCAGCTGAGTGCTTCCTGTTGTGAGTTCTCCCTGGTTTCTGATGGGCCAGAGAGGATGTCATTACCACCGAAGGACAGAAATGGGCCACTTCCTTTCTTTTCAAAATCAGATCAGAAATAGGTATTTATGAGTGCTTCCTGACTGAGGGACTTGTCATACTTGGCTCTGATGGGGTTCATTAGTTCTGGATGTGTTTCTTAGTTTTCCATTGCTATTCTTACTTGAGAGGCAGTTCTTAGTTTCCTTCTCACCCGGGGTAAGACTGCTTGTATGAACAACCCCAGTTAACTGCACTCTTAAGCACCATTGTATTGGAGGGGCTTGGTTTCCATTACAGTTTGTTCTTGAATAGGTTTAATTAAACATATGTTTAAGTACTTGGTATCTGAACGACCTCTTGCCTCCAAGCAGAACACTGGCAAGTGGTGAACTTACCTACAGAATGACCGAGTCTTTTCTGCAGAGCTTAATGTTCATTGTCTGTGCACAGCATGATGTTGTATTATATGATTCCCTTGGATTTCATGCTTCAGTTGTGTTGGTTGAAACAGATCTTACTTTATGTAGTAAATACTTACTTTGTATGTGCCACTTTGCACTCGTCATTTCAGGTACAGACACTTGTGCATAAACAGTTTGTCCCAGTGCCAGATCTGTGGGTTTAGACAAGTGTGGGGAGGTGTGAGTGGGATCTGGCTGACTCACAGAAACATGTATCTTCATCCAATAACCAGCATGGAAACCCAGTATTCAAAATTTGTTTCTGTTGAGTACAGAGAGTAGTTTTCTGTAACGGAAGTTTCAGGTTTGACAAGCCAAGGAAGCTGTCTGAAGCTTATCTCATCTGTCTGATCATACTTTTCACTGAAAAGAAGGCATGATTGTCTTTTGTCAGCTCATGTCATGGCACAGACATCCACAGAGACTCTGAGAGATGCCCTTCAGTCAGTCTCAGAATGACTGAGAGAGGTATGGCTCCATGCAGCTGTTTGTGTGGGACGTTGCTACGGGTGGTGCCTGTTGAAAACTTACCCAGGCTTTGCAGAAGTGGGTAAGCCCTTTTTTTTTAAACTCTTCCTGAGCAGATCCCTTGCCTCTTGCTGATGTTATCCCAACAAATCTCTGGCTGTGGCTTATTTGCAGATGATGGTGTGTGATTTGCCACCCTAGGCCCACATGGATGTTTTGCTCTGCTTGGCCGGTGCCATTGTTTCAAAAGGGAGGATATGCAGAAGTGTTTGCTCATGAAAGTCATCCACAATCATGTGTGTAAAGTTCATGCATTTCCTGACGCTTGCCAGTGTGTTCACGTTAAGCCAGGGGCTGTCCAAATTCTTGTAAGTCATAAATCATATGCCTCACCCTCCACACAACAGCAGAGCCAAGTTTATTGACTGAAAGCTTCGCACCGTGCCAATTCCTGTCCCTGTGGCTGGGACCCATGTTGGTGAGCACAGCCCTGAGGAGCTGTGTGCTGGTTCCATGTTGGTGAGCACAGCCCTGAGGAGCTGTGTGCTGGTTCCAGGGAGGTGAGCACAGCCCTGAGGAGCTGTGTGCTGGCTTGGGCAGCCAGCCTGGTGTTCCTGCTCCTCAGCCCTACAGTGCCCCAGTGCCAGTAGTGCCCTCGGTGCCTTGGAGAGGAGGTTTTGCACAGGGCAGAAAGAA
Organism: Pseudotriccus pelzelni; assembly: GCA_035584735.1. Taxonomy (NCBI): domain Eukaryota; kingdom Metazoa; phylum Chordata; class Aves; order Passeriformes; family Tyrannidae; genus Pseudotriccus; species Pseudotriccus pelzelni. The sequence continues at coordinate 6,427,679 of JAWMRA010000036.1, forward strand.
GCCAACAACCAACCTAAGGCTGCTTTCTGGGCCTGACAGAGGTGGATTCAGTGCATTCCTCTGCCTGCAGAGATGCTGTCAGCAGACTGTTCACGTGGAGCTGTAGGTGCTCCAGTCCTTTGTGCAACTGTGTCAAACAGAGCAGGTCTGCTCCCGTAAAGCAGGCTGTCGCAATAAAGGCTTAACGAGAATATTACTGTCATTGGCTAGAAAAGGAAGATGCTGCCTGAATGAATGTTTTCCTTGAGTATTTTAACAGAAGTTTTAGTTCAGCATGGAGAGCAGCTTTGCCTCCTTTTATACGAATTGGCAGGAGGAGGTAATATTTTAGCTGACGCGTAATCTATCTTGACTCTATTGCTTTTTTATTGTTTGTCAGAAAGGCCCTGGGGGTAAACATTATTTCTTTGTCTGTTTGGGCTCTGGCTCTGTGCCACGGACACATTTCTCACACCAAGCATGTTTCTGCATACCGGTGGGGAATAGACTGGGTGAGGACGAATTACCCGCTCTGCACACAGGCCTCTCCAGTGCCATTTATGCATCTGTGGAGAGGTCGTGGGAGTCAGAGCGTGTGAGAGGGAGCAGGCTGCAGGGAGCTTCCCAAACGCCCCTGGAAGTTGTCAGCTGGCGATTTCAGTTCAGCATCTCACACCTTGCTCCCAGCACTTGTGGCTGAAGAGCTGCAAACCGCTCAGCCAGCAGACAGATGCTCTTGCTGAGTGTGTAGATGGGCCCAGGCACTGACTTTGCAATGATTTGCAGATTCAGGTGAAACAAATTCTCTCACTTGATCTCCTGTGGCATTCAATAAAGAAAGAGCTGACTTACGTTTTCAGCAAGGCTGTTGAGCCTTACAGTCCAGAGAGCTCGTTTCCCCAGGTGCCGTCTCTGGAGTCGGTGTTCCTGAGGCACCAAACACACAGCAGTTGCCCAGCACAATTTTTATCATCCTCACCTAATAAAAGCTTACAACTTTATGCCTTCCTTTGTTGCACCATCTCTCTGTCTCCCCTCTGTGAGCTGTTGAGATGTTAAGCCTCTGCTTTTTGGGCCTCTTTGGTCCTTGGAGTTCATATGGGCAAAACTCGATCTGAATGTGAACATCCCCCAAGGCACAAGCTGTCCCATTCGGGAGATCACTATAGCTCTGCTCCTGAAATCCAGCCCAGTTCTCATCTTCTGCTGCTCCTACCGCTGGGGCAGAGACTGTTTGGCCTTGTTTGACCAACGTGAATACTTCTCCTCTGTGTAGCAAAACTGCACAGAACTGAAGCATTCAGTAGCTGGGGATTGTTAATGAAATCCTGGGCTTTCAGCAGGATCAAGGTCTTCCAACCGGATCAGAGGACCCAGGTATCCACAGCCTCTCCAGGCTTCTTCCCCAGGCACTGTGAGACTTTTTGTTCAATGAGCTCAATGGAATTCAAAGTAGAGCCAGCCAAACTATAGGAAAACCTCTGGAAAAGGAAAATTAAGAAGGAGAAAGGAGAAAGAAAGGAACACAAGAAAAAATAGTAACAGGTGCCGAGGTGTTCGCTCAGCAGGGAGTTGTCAGGGCCAGAACCTGCAGTGTCAGTGGGATGGTGTTCTGGGTCGTTTTCTCTCCCATCACCTGGAGCACAGCAGCCCAGCCAGCCGTGCCCTCCCTCTCGGTGTGTTAGAAAGGCTTTCTCTCCCATCTGGCACCTTCCCATCTTTCACCAGAAGGACTGGAGGTCTCCTCTGGGTGTATCAAACTTCCCAGCTTTGCTCTCAGAGTTCTCCTGGGCTGACAGCACGGGGGGATCCCGGAGTGCTGCTGCTCAGCAAAGGTGTGCGACAGCCCCAGCATCGTCCTGCTGGGTGGGCAGGGCAGACAGGGGTCCTCTCTACCCCTGTTGTCCTTCTGAGATGAGCAAGATCTGTGTGTCCTGACAGCTGAAAGAGTATCCCCTAAGAAAACCAGGGGAGGAAAGAGCTGATCTGTCTGTAGGATTGGTATTTCTTCACCAAAAAAACCCTCGTCCAAAACTGGCTGCTGACTGTGGACTGCTGGAAGCACTGGACACCTAAGCTGGGATGCTCTGCCAGCAACTGCAATGAAACATGTTGGTCCTAAGGGTGGGACAGTGTTGTTTGGCTTGCTTGGATGTAGAATTAAAGTGTTTTTTCATGCCCCTTATCTTCTCAAATCCAACTACTCAAGATTGCTGAGGGGCAGCGTGTGGACAAGAACACCAAGCACCTTTGGAAATGACTCAAATCTTTTTTCATCCAAAGAGTTGATAGCTCCTGTGGGTGGCAGAGAAGCTGAACCTTCTCTCCAAACCTAAGGAGAGAAAGCTCTGGCATGTATTCCGTAAAATGTCATCACCTAAAAACTCTACATAAATTCACAAGAGTCTCAGTCAAATGAGACATTCCCAGCATCCTTCTGAGTGCGTATTTATTACCAAGAAGTGTCAGGGGATAAAAAATTGTTCAGTTATTATGAAGCTCACGCCCCAGTTTGAATATTCTTCATTATTTCTGTTCACCCAGATTTCTTTCAAACAAAGTCATTTAGGGAAGTCCCTTTCTTTTCACAATAGAGGTGGCAACAGCAATGTATTAGAATGAAGGTGAGGAAACAGGCAAGTGTCCCATGCAGAGTATAAAGAGCCATCCCTCGGAGCTGTGCTCAGCTCCTGGCTGTGGCACAGACTCCCTGGGGGAGTCGCACTGACCCTGCCCCGTCCTTGTGCCTGTGGTGCTGTTGAGTCCAGCCTGTCCCTGAGGAATGGAGCTTGCACAGCCAGCATGGACTGACGTCTGCTCACATCCATCCCTAGTCCGGTCAGAGGTCTTGTCTCACGGGCCCCTGGCCTTTACTACCCCCTGAGTGTCAGCAGCCTCAGAGCAGGCCCACTTGGCAAGCTGGCAGTGCTGTGCCAGGCGAGGGATTACTCATTCCTCATGGAAAGCAGGCAGCGATGAGAGTGAGCAGGAAATGGGCCTTTAGATCAGGGGCTTTCCTTACGTTTCTTTTACTACATCCACTAAACTTGCTTCCCCCACATCTGGCATGTTGGGGCCTTCTAATCCTTAAATCAGCTATCATAGCAGGAATGGAAAAGGAATTGGAGTTACAAAGGAGCGAATGCTCAGAGGTTCTCCTTTTGTGGGCTGAAAACAAGGAGAGTGAAGAGGGAACAGACTTCTTGAATGTATTTGCTCTTTCAGGGATGGGTGCAAGCACTGGGCTGTTGTTTTTGTTGAAAGCTCTGGGGGCAAAGGGGTTTTTGTCAATGTTTTACAAGTCTCTGGATGACAGTTTGAAACTGCAGCAAGAAATGTGATTCCTGGCTTAGCAGACAGGTTCTGCAAGTCAAGCTTTCTGTTTATTTTAATATTTCAGGGATCCTTCAGTGTGTGTCACATGGATAAAAAGAAAGGGGGAACTCCTCCTCCCACATGAACACAGCCACAGAACTGTCTTAAAGGTGCCGAGTTCCTGTGAGCCCCATGCCAACACACACTGCCCATTCCCCTCTCAGACCATCTCAGCAGGGAATTGCTGCTGAGCCAGCTCAGACCCACCAAGCTCAGGAATAACCTGGAACCAAAGGACATCCAGCTGATGGGTTCTAATCACCTGCCAAGAGAAGTGAGAGAAACTCCTTGTCCATGGCGTTTAAAACTCTGCCGGCAGAGGTTGCACACAGGACTAGGCCTGCAGGGACGGGTTCTGTACTGGGGACGGGGGGGACACAGGGGGTCTTCTCCATCCCTGCTGGAGGTGACCTGAACCAGCGACAAAAGGTCTCCAGAGCCAACTGTAAGAGTGCCAGAAGGTGTCCCTTGGAGCTCTGTCTGTCGTGTTTCAGCACTGTGAGTGGCCGTTGCTGCGGCTGAGGCTGCAGTGGGAGCAGTGGCCCATGCCAGGCCGTGGTTGTGCTCAGCACATCCCTGCAGCCGATGTTCTCACACCCGGAGGCGCTCGGGAAGGCCGTGACCAGAAGGCCACTGCGTGGTTGGCTGCCTAAGCTGAACTGGCCAAGCTTTTGCTTTCCAAACCGGGAAGGCTTTTGATAGGGATTCTACCATTTTGGTTGTGATTTCTCTGTATTTGTAGTTAAGTGATTAAATTAAACAAACGATGAGCTTCTTGGGAAATTCCTCCGACTTTAAAATGGCTTTCAGAAATATGAATGCCAACTGGGCAGTCAGCTGTTGAGTGTGTATTGTTTGCAGAAGTATAGTATTTCAAAGTATATTTTCTGAGGAACTAGTTGATTTTTGTAAAGAAAGTTTTCCCCAGATCTAAACTGAAGTGGCTTCTTGAATTTATGCAGTTTCCTGCAGAGTTCTGTCTCTGTTTTGTGTCTGCTCTTTGCTTCCACATCATGATATCCCTTACACTTTATGCTTCATCACTGCATTTTCAGCATATTCCTGCCTAAGTAGAGCTATCTGCTGGGATAGGTACAGACTCTTTACAAACAGAAGGAAAGGGTGTGATGGCAGATTATATGCTATAGCTGATGATGCCTGAAATATAAAGGAAGGAGAGGAAAGTCATGTGTCAGTCTCAGAGAAAAAGGGCAAAAAATGAAGAACAGATTTCTTAGACAGGAAAAGTGAGCCAGTGAAATTATCATCTAGGTTGCTTCTCCTCAGCAAGTACATTTGCCAGCTCTGACCATCTCTAGGTATTTTCTGGCCTGTGGAGGAGGTTTTCCAGTCGGGCCCTGGGCAGTGGAAAGTGCTGCAGTGCCTGTGATGGGAAGGAAGGTAGATCGGAGTCAAGGAAGCGCACACATTGTCCCAGTGCCCCCCAAGCCCATTCCTCTATGGCAGTGAGTGATTGAACAGCTCCACGAGGAGGACAAAGGGGAGCTGCAGTGTTTGGAATAGCGAGCGGAAATGCCTTTAGCCTTGATTAATCTGATCGAGTTCCCGGCTTCGAAGGCAACTGGAGGGCAGACCTGGGAATTTTGGTCAAATGAGGGAAAAAGGAATCCTTGTTCCCAACAGGTAATTAATTTAATTTTACAGGAATGTTGATGCTTTGCACCTATAAGTGCTCCTTCGTAGACCATAAAACCTTCCACCATGCACAGATGGTTTGCTCTTGGTAAAACAAGTAAAAATGTGGTCCCTTGGTTAAAATAAACCTCCCTGCTGGGGGGAGTTACAGGACAATAGAGCAGGAATCTGTTAAGCACACAGGCCATGATCACTGTAAGCAAGAAGATGATAGAGCTCTCTGTCCAGGCCTCTGCTTTGCACTGTGCCTCACACTTCCGTGGAGGAACATCCTTTCTAGAGGGAGACCCTGCCTTCTGTGGGCTTCCAGGGCTGGGGGCAGTTTTGCCGTGAAGTCTTCAGACACATCGGTGTTTCTTGCCTGGCTTTCATAGGGAGTTTGGGTGGACTGACAGTCCTGAACAGGAGGGATTCAGCCCTGCTTTATGAACACAGGTCTGGGTGGGTCCTGGGTTCCCCACAGCTCACCTAAACCTGGGGCAAGCGGCCAGAGGCCATTCTGTGCTGACTGTCTCTCAGCTGGGTTATGGAAGGACAAAGAGAAGTTAACAGAAATTAATGCTACAAGCTCCTCTCCACAACTAAAATGGTAGAGTGGCAGCAAGATCAGCAGGAGAGCTGACACAAAGCAGTCACCCCATGCCAGACCATTAAGACTGTGAGACACAAATGAAGTCCCGAGAGAGCCTTGAGGTATTTTCTAGCTTAACCCAGGGTCTTGCTCAGTCACAAATCGACCTAGAACTTGAGAAAATCCCAGCAGCCACAGCACTCTGTGAATATGAAAACATGAGCCTCTCACATGGCGGGGATGTGGCCGGGGGGCTCAGGGCATTGGTGTGTGAGCCAGACAAAGACAGGCTGATAGAACAAACACCTGACAGATCCCAGAAAACAGCTGGATGGAAAAAGGACGAGTGAGATGATCCTCTCTCACACCAACTTGGCAACAACTCAAGTTCCCAGCATGATCTCAACCCAAGCACCTGGCAGGGGTGCGTGAGGCTCAGCAATAGCCAGTCTGCAGTCCCCTCTCCTGCACGTGGAAACAGGCCTAGTCACCAACCCATGGTCCTGGGGTCTCGGGCTCTGGAAAGGTAAAGGTCTTTTCCAGGCAAGGAACAAATCCTCAGACAGTTGATGATGTCACCTCAGGACATGGACATTCAGCCAACAAAAAGCCAGGCACCTGCAGGTGGGTCACGGATCAGGGAATGCTTTTATGAGATAAACAGGGCCCAGTCAGGAAACAAAAGTGTTTTTAAGCACTGGAGCAAATGCAAAGTCACTGTTCAAATGGCTTTTCAGACCTTTGTACCTGCAGGGAGCACCTGCTCCCCCTCCTCTTTTCTGCACCAGAAAAATATCCTGCGGTGCCAAGTCAGTAGCTACGAAATTGGAAGAATAATTCCCTAACCACTTACCAAAGGACCTTCAGGAGACCTTTTAAGGACATGAGACGTTAGTTGTTTCCATTGGCAAAAGGAAGGAGAACGTGATAAGAAGGAATCTTTTTTTTGTTGTGGCAATTTGATCACAGTAATAATTCCTGCAAGATACACTGGAGACCAGATTCCACAGGGTAGTAAATGGTCATTTTATATCAAGAACGCAAACATTTTCCTGGATGAGAAAGATAGTTACATTGACTGAGTTAGGCAGAGATAAGTAGCCAGGACAGAAGGATGGATGCTGAAAACACTTGTGCCTCAAAGTTAACTGCTAATTGCCAAAAATGAGGGAATCATAGAAAAGCCGTGCTGACAACTGCTCGAAAGAGCAAGACAATGAAGTCACTGGAGTCTTCTCTGCAGCTGTTTTGGGAACATCAGAGCGATAGGGGCAAGTCAAAAAACTGCATTCATGTGGAAGAAGAGAGGAGAAAGGTCTGACAGGTCCCCAAACAAGCCTGGTGTTGCCCATCTCTTTCCCGCTGAGTCCCCTCAAGTTCATGTGGGAGGTGCTGAGATCCAGCAAATCATTTGAAGGCTTCACATGAGACAGTTTTGCACATCAGCCTGTGGGAGAGGCTGCCAAGAACAACACTCTGGCTCTGGGATTTACATACGTATCAAACCGTTAGCAACACAGATTAATAGTCCGTGTAGGAGTGAATGGGTGCCAGGAGAGCAGGTACCACATCTGGTTCTCATGCCAAGGTTCTTCTGACGGCAGTGGGAAGAATGGGAGGTATTTTGAGCAAAACCTGGGTATTCAGATAGGAACAAGAGAGGATATTTAGGGTCAGGAGAGAGCACGAGCCCACCTGTGATAGCAGATCAAGCTCAGGGGCTTTACAGATGAGCCCAAAGGTGGCTCCGGTCTGTGTCAGAACCCGAGCAGTCCGTGCGAGGGCCGGGAGCGCAGCGATGCTCCAGCCGCGTTGTGCTCCTGCCGCCCGGCCGTGCCGGTGCGGGGCTCTTGAGCTGCAGCACCGAGACACGGGCTGCCCGCACTGCCCGTGCGGGACCACAGGCTCTGCTCGGGGGCTCGGGTGGCAGCGCTTCTTGGAGGCAATAGTGTATTTGTTGTCCGGCAGCAGCGGCCCCGTTTTGGGAGGAGCCTCGTGGGGGCAGCTGAATTCCTGCGGGAAAGCTGCCGAGCCTCCCGGGGGATTTCCCGCGGTGTGGGAGCTCAGCAGGGCTGCCCAGAGCCCGGGGTGCTGCGACCACAGCCCGTCCGTCAGCACACTGCCCCGAGTGTGCGGGCAGCGGCTGTCAGCACCCTCACCCCTCCTCCCGCGTGTGTAATCACCGCCACAGTGCGGGATGACAGAGCAGAAGCGTCCTATGCAAATGGGGATGCCGGGCCAGCTAATGAACTGGTTACACCCTTTCCCTCCAAGAAAACCCCAGCCCTGGCAGGGATGCTGACAGCGGACTGTAGGAAATGCAAACGCACGGGAACCACGAAGAGCTGAGTCACTTCTCTTTCACAGCACAGCTTTGCCCTAAATAGCTGAGTTTCAGATTTAGGAGCATCCTGGGTTGCAGTGAAATAATTTCAGGAACTTTTCCTGGGTCTCACACTTCTGTTCCTCATCTCACTCAAGAGATACAGGCTGCTCTCCTGCTTCTGCACACGCTGGCAGCACAGCCACTGTGTCATCTCACTTTGCCTTAGCTTCCCCCATCTGTAATCTTTAGTCACAGTAAAAAAACCTTTCTCAGGGCTAGGCAGGCCACTCCAAACGTGAATACAGCACCCAGTGCCAGTACAGTCCCAGCAATACTATTGCAACTCAAATGGAGGACATTTTTTTTCTTAAAGCTTGAAGAGAGTCAGTGCTTAAGAAACACGACATCAGGACACTGTTCCCATCAGCTTCCCTCTCACTGGTGTAGGAGAAGGATGACTGACCGTGACACATGGCCCCTGGGATGGTGTCAGGCCTATCAGCCATGCCAACTTCATCGTGTGTCCCCACACAGTGCCCAGCTGAGAAGGACAGGGTTCTGAGCCTCAGCTGTTTCTTGGCTTTTCCACAGGGGTTGTGAGATTGTCCCCGTCAGCAGCACTTGTTGCTCAGGTCATGCATGTGGTTTTATTGAGGTTTGGCCTCACCCTCTGGTTGCTGCGGCCCTGGATGAGCGAGCTCATGTCCCACATAGGTGTGTGCTGAGGACTGGCTCATCCACGTGGAGGTTGGGGAGAGCTGGGAGGAAGGGCAGCCCTGCAGCCAGCAGAGCCTGGCTACCAACAGTGACAGGCAAGCCACTTCCCGAAGTGCACACAAATACCACCCAGGCGTCTGAAGCCTTCCTGTGGCACCTGCCCCTTGCCATGGACCTCAAACACATCGCTTTGGGGGCCCAGCAGCGTGTGCCCAGCCTGGAGAACCACTCAGCAGTGCCCAGCCCTGGGCCTTGGGCTTGTCCCGTGACATCTCCATGCTCAGGGTGCCTGTGTTCCTGCCCAGCCACAGCCCAGCATGACAGTGTAGGCAAAGGTCCCCCCTTTGGTAGAACAGCAGAGTTTGTGGTCCTGCTGCTGGTGCAGATAGGGCAGGTACCTGGACAACGTGTTGTCTTACCAGGAAAGGCAGCAGACACTGCTCAGGACGCATTAAATACACGCTCCAGTTAATTTATGTGACCTGGCACTCCGAAAACTAATAAACCAGCTTATGCTTTAGCTTCCACGTGATTAATGGCAAAGCTCTCCATCATATATCACAGACCATGCCCTAGCTGGGACAAAAATATACAGATTATGGGAGAAATTAGGAGTTAACAAAACAGCTGTTAACTGAGCTAGAAATACTCTACCTCAGTCCCACTGTAAATCAGAAAATCACCCTGTGACAGTTCTCCCTGGCTGTGTGTTGGGCTGTTCAGAGCAGGACAAGCAGACAAGAGTAAGAGGGTTCCTCTCTCCCAGGTCTCAGTGTGAGATGTGGTTGGACTCATGTTATCCATGGTGTCCCTATCCCTGTCCTCCAAGAACTTCTGACCACAGCAGGGAGAGACAGTGGCACCAAGCTGGTGAATGTCTTCCCTGCGTTCCAGGGGCAGGCTGGCTCTCCCTGGCTTGCAGTTTGGTGTGGAACTCTCAGAAGGCAATTCCCTTGCAGTATGATTCTCTGTGCCTCCAGGGATGGGAAGCTTTTTCTGGAAGGGGAGCTTCCCTCTCAGCAGAGGCAGAATGAGAAAGGCAAAGTTAAATCAAAAATACTGTGGTAAAGGTCACTCCAGACAGATGCAGGTTTCCAAGACGGAAGGGATTGGCTGCTAGGAGTCGGTGACCTGCAGTGGTGCTGGCTGAGAACAGCCAGTTTGCAGGATTCATTCTCTCGTGTCTCACGGTGCCCATCTCGCTGAGCACATTCAGCTCAGGCAGCTTAATAAAAGCCTGCCTTCCTGCCCCTGTCCAAATAGGCTTATTTCCTGACCCAGGCAACTTCACTGGGGCAGCAAGAGAAAACACTGGCAAACAGGCACATCCTTTACCCGATTCTCAGAGGGACAGAGGCAGGCCTTGCCCAGCAGGATGTGGGAGCCAGGGCACTGCGACTGGTCACCTGCCACCAGCAGAAACAAAACAAAAAGGTGCTTCACCAGGGTGAAAAATAAGATAGAGAGCAACAAGGGTATTTGTGTCATTTCCTGATGGGCCATCGTGGAGCATGATAACAGGATGGGGTCCACTGTCAGTTCCCGGATAGCTCAGGCTATTTCCCATAACCCCGGTGACGGAACAGTGCCTGAGGGGAGCCTGAAGCTGTGGTGCATCCTGCTTCCCCAGGCACACACCTGGTTCGTGCAGGAAGTGAGGAACCATCCCAGAGGGCTTGGGTGTGCCCTGTGAACCACAGGCCTTTCACTGGCTTTGAAAGAGAGTCAAGAGCAAGTGAAAACATCCAGTTTGTGGAGTATTTGCCCTTCAAAATGGCCTGGAGACGCTGGTTCCCACCCACTGCCTTGTCAGTGAGGGAGACAGCACTGAGTTCAACCACAGCTCCACCAAAGCCTGGCCCTTGCCTCCAACAGGGGCCAATGCCTGGGGAAGAGCAGCCAAGCTTGCACCATAAACACTCCTACTGCTCAGCAGTCTGTGGCTCACATCACTCGAAATTCCTGACCCAGAGGTTATCGTTGTGGAAACTGGAGGGTTTCCACGTGAAGGGCTGCTTAGACTTTTGGGGGTTGCTGTACCTGGGGAAGGTTTGCAGAAGGGAGCCCCATTTGCTGATTGTGGGCAAAGGCAACTTTTTTGGTCCGTGGACAATGAAAACAGCTGCAGAGAAAGCTGGTCCTTCACATCCACGTCATCTTAGGAGCGAGTGACAAGATTGTTGCCACCTCCCTGAGCAGAGGTGGTCCAAATAGCATCATTCAGGTGACAAGCAAGGTTTCAAATACCTGCCCATATCTAGCAGGAGCTCTTATTTTCCAGTCCAATCACCCTACTTGTCTTTTTCCAGTGCTTTGATGGCAGGGAGCTGTAGCCCTGTTCTGTTCAGCTACACCAGCAGCCCTGAGCTTGGCTGTGTTGGCAGCTCTGGCCCTGCAAAAGGATTTTCATCCCTTTGAGAGACAGACATTTTTTGCCTCGTATATGATGTAAAATCAGTTTCATAATGCAAGTAAAATCTATCATAATCTCTTCATGCTCGGTGCTTATTTCGGAGCCAGCTGCAGCTGTCACAGCCTAATACTCTCTGCTTAGGGTCCCTGTGTGCACAGCTGGCTCCGGCCTGAGCTCCTGCCCTGGGCCCTCAGAAGTGAGCTGGGATCCCCCCGTTGGGGCTGGGCTCTGCTACTTGACTGCTGGTTTTATTTTGAGCCCCCCCGTTCAAAACGTGCCGAGGGGACGGTGCCCTGTTCCGAGACAGCCTGGTTGGATTATTTGGGCTTAGAGAGCAAAGTGTCAGGTTTGTGTTTAATGAATATCTCCATCAATCATCCTAGCTGCCCATGGAGTAATTACCTTGCAGAGCCCAGAGTGGCAGGTAAAGCACTCGGCTGGGGACACACAGAGCAGGCTTTATTAGAAGCCCTGCTGTTATACTTGGTGTTATTATCGTTTGCCTTCGATCACATTCCTGCTCGGTGCTTTGCAGTGGGTGGCTGGTTATCCCTCCCGGGGCTGCTGCAGGTACCTGACACTACTGTGGAGTCACAGGCCACGTGCTCCCCCGGCCTTTGAGGCACACAAGCAAAACTGGCCAGAGGTGTGAGCTGTGTCCCCACTGCCTTTGGTGAGGTGCAAGCCAAAAGCACTTCATTTGTGTCCTGCGCTGCCTTGGAGTCTTTCGTGCTCACGTTCCCAGCCAAGGATATAGGTAGCTCGGAGAGACTCTCGAGAGCTGCAAGGGAGACAAGCTAAGCTCACTCTGTAAGGCTAATGGTTAAACAAACCCCACTTCATTCCCTGTGTGAGCTCCAGTACCTGCAGGCATCTCAGCAATGAATTTGGCCCCTTTCACCTCTGCCATTGCTGGCCTTTATCCGTAAGCTTCAGTAGGATGAAATGCCCAAGCTATGGGCTTTAAAGGACTTTACTAGTTTGGTTTACAAGCTCCATAAAATTACAAATTCTCCCTCCCCACTGCAGAAGTACCTTGTAAAACATGTCCTGTATTGTTTCAGTCTGACAGGTCAGGCTGCCAAAGCAAGGCAGCATCAATGGAGGGAGTGCATCTGGTACCGAGCAGAGTCTCTGGCTGGGAGAGGAGAAAGCAGGAGATGCTCATGGTCAGCAGCAAGTAAAAATAATTCTCTGCCTTGTGCTATAGGAAAGCCCAAGGGCTCATCCCGCCTTCTGTTTCTCCCTCTTGTTGAGCAGCTCTTTGCGTGGTACATTTTGTTCAGTTCCAGGGCTGTACCTGGGACCATGTGGCTCGATCCTTAGCGAAGCACCTGGCACTGGGGAGAACTGCCGTGACCCTCCACAGCAAAGGCCTGGCACTAACCTGACACCACAAAGCCTCTGTGCCCCATCTCAGGTAGCTGCTGCTGCTGACTGTATGCCAGAGATCTGCAGAGGTCACGTACTTCATCTTTGTGTGTTTGGGCTGCCTCGAACAGCATCAGAAAACGGGCAGCAGCTTCAGCAGATGCACACAAAACCCATTTTCAATTCCTACACACATCTACACCCAGAATTATTTGGTGTCAGGCTGAGCACAAGGAGTCATAACTCACCTTTTCACTGGAACTGGAAAAAATACTCTGAGCAGGGACTCCTGATGGAAACGGGGACAGGGAAGGCCCAGGGTCTGTGTCTTGTTTTCAGGGCTGAATAATGTGAGGGGCTAGGGAGGATGGGGTGTCAGGGCTTGGGTCCAAGCCCAGCTTTATTCCCCACAGTCACACAAGCCTTTCACAGCAGGACAGCGGGTTTTCCAAAGTGCTCATCACTCTCAGCCTCCTCAGCACATTCTTGCCCTGCAGCTTCCCGACTCCAACAGCTCCTATCAGCCTCTGCCCTTTCCTTCCCAGAAAACCTCCTTCTGCCGGGCTCTGCCTGGCCCCAGGCTCCGAGATGAATTTCATCCCAAGCAGAGGCAGCGTGTGCCTCCAGCAGGCAGGCACCCACAGGGCTGCATGCCACAGGCTGCATCCCTGCATCCCACAGGGATTCATCCCACGGGGATCCATCCCACAGGGATCCATCCCACAGGCTGCATCCCACAGAGATCCATCCCACAGGCTGCATCCCACAGGGATCCATCCCACAGGGATCCATCCTACAGGGATTCATCCCACAGAGATCCATCCCACAGGCTGCATCCCACAGGGATCCATCCCACGGGGATTGATCCCATGGGGATTCATCCCACAGGGATCCATCCCACAGTGCTTCATCCCACAGGCTGCATCCCTGCATCCCACAGTGCTTCATCCCACAGGGATCCATCCCACAGGGATCCATCCCACAGTCCCACCCTGGCCTGGCTGTGTGCCTGCAGGCTCCCTGATGGCTACTGGCCTTTCCAGCCAACTTCTTAAATCTGCAACGGCAGTGCCAATGGAGCTGCAGTATTTTTGAGATGTCAAGAGGACAGAGGTGATACGTGATTCCCCTGCTCACCCTTCTGCTAACTTTGGACACAAACTGTTTACAAACAGCTGTTGTAACATCCCTGAGAGCCATCGGAAAATACTCTGATACGGAGAAAAAGATCTTAGCATGGACTGTGTCCAGGAATTTCACGAACAGAGCCAGGAGCTTATTCAGATGTTTCCCCTCTGGGTTAGCCATGTCCGTGGAGACGAGAGGGTTTATCGTTCACAGCAGCTGTGCCTGGAGCAGGGATGCAGTGTGGCCTGGCGAGGACTGCCCAGAGGGAGGGTGCCCTCGGGGGGACAGCCCTCGGAGGCCCAGCCCGGCTGCAGGGGCTGCCGTGGCAGCAGCAGCCCCCCCTGTGCAGGGACGGCTCCTCGGCCAAGCCCTGCAGGCTGCAGGGGCACCTCTGCTCCCACCACCAAACCCCGGGGCAGGGCCGAGCGTGGCCACGGTCCCCGGGCTGCCACGGGGTTCTGTGACCAGCTCTGCTGGCAGCAAAGCTGGGCTGCCCACGCTGGGCTGCACTGGGCTGGGCACAGGGGCGGTGTGGCTGCTGGTGCCAGCCTGCTGCCTCCCTCCCCAGCGGGCAGCACACTCACTGCTCAGGTTGCCGCGTAAGGGTGGCACATAAGAGTGTCATTCCCACTGTACTTAAAAGAGAAACCCTCTTGTTTTCTTGTCCCTTTATTTGACAAATTTTCCCTCTCACTGCCTGACTGTATTCCCTTTCCATCAGCAGGATTGGCACGAGGAGCTGCTTTCTCTCCCTGCAGAAAACCATTGCCCAGCCACACAACGGGGGGAAAAAAATAGCTTGTGAAAGAAAGGCAATCAGATCCCTCAAGCTAATTTTTTTTTAAAGAGTCCCCCCTTTCTGGAAACAGTTTCCTGCTTTTCTAATTGGTGTTTCTGAAGGGAGAGAAAGAGGTCCCTGTTCCAGGGGTATTAAGCCCTTTAAAGATGCTTTAACTAACAAAGCAAAGATTAGAGAACACGGATCAGATGTTTTTCCTATCAAAGCCTTTTCTTTCTTTCCTTTTTTTTTCCCCACTGTGGATGTTTTGAGTCTCCTCTGGGCCGGGCTTCATTAAGGCTGTTAACTTCGTAGTGCTGATGTCTCTTTGCCCAGCTCACAGTTTGGGTGGCCTGAACTAAAATCTCCCAAAGGGCTTATTACAGGTGGTAGGCAGACAGGGCTGGAGCCTGGGCCACACCACATATCCCTGAGAGAAATGTGTTTCCCTGACCAAAAAAGCACAATATTATATTCTTAAAACATTCCAGCCCCGTCTGGGTGTTCTCTGCATGCATTCCTGTACGTGGGATTATTATTGTAGAGAATTTATAAAGTCATTCATTTCTCTGGAAGTGTATGACATGGGTTTTGGTTGAATGGGCCCAGCGCAAACTTAGAGCCATGTGGTGCTATAAAAACACAACAGTAAATAAATCAGCAGGGAGAATTTACACTTCAGCCTTCTGATTGTTTTTACATTCAGAGGCTCAGACTCGGAGCCAGAGTGTAAAATAAATACCTGTAGCACTGAAAATGCAGCGTCACACTCGCCTGCTAGCAATCACATCAGCAAAGCCAAGAGACGAGCAAAGCAAGGCTGTTTACAGGGAGCTTGTGGTGACCTTTTTTTCTTTGGCCACTTCCTATTTTCCTTGGTGCTACCTCAGGTCTTTATTCTGGTGTTGTCAGTCCTCGTGCTCCTGTGAGTGAAGGTTTGCGTCAGGCCTTCAAGGGTTCAAGTGCTCCATTTTTTTTTCCTGGGGGTTATTTTTATCACTGCTCCTCAGAGGGAAAAAAAAAAGAAATCATTCCAGGCTGAAGCTTGCCAGCTCCGGGATGTTACCAGGAGGAAATGGTGCCTTTCATGTGTGAAAAGCAGGAGTGCAAGGAGCCGGGGATGGATGCCCAGGTCCTGCTCTCCCGTGGCCCTGCATTGCTCAGGAGCTCAGGGCGGAGAGCCACGTCCCGGCAAGTGGCTGTATGGGCTGGGGCTCTCAAACCTGCCTCTGGTGGGAGCCCACAGGGCATCTCCTCACCACACTGACAAGGTGACCCTGCAGTTTAGTGCCCCTCAGTCAGAGGAATTTCTGCTGCACTTGTCCCTGCATAACATGAGAGTGTCACTCAGCTGCAGTTTCACCCACGGAGAGGCAAAGGGTGAAGTCATCTTTGATGACATCAAATTGCGTTTGGAAAACCAAAGCTATTCTGAGGGGGGTGGAACTTTCCTATGCTGAAGTAAACCTTTTCTGGGCACAGAAATGGATCACGAATCCTGTGAGGCTGTAAAACCACCCCTGGGTTAACCTTCTCCCCAGGAGCCCCCCTGCACGCCCCAGGTGGCTCCAGCTGAATTCTCCTCTGCTGACCATTGCACAAAACAGATCTTTGCTTTGCTGCCAGAAAAGCACTGGGGTTCCTGCCCACCTCAGAGCTGGGGCCACTGCCAGTTCCAGTGGCCCATTTCTCATCAGCAGTTGGGATCTCTGGCTCCACCCGTGTCTCCTCCAGGACCGACCTGTAAGAGGCCCTGAGTTTACCTGTCAGGCTGCAGTCACCTCTTCCCGCTCCGAACACATCCGAGGGATCTGTGCCAGAGGGGAGGGGGCTCTGGGTGACCTGTGGCAGCTCAGTGCTTTTGTCACCCTCTGGCTGCCTCTGCCACAGCAAGGGGCTCCGGGGCAGCCCCCCTTGGGGACGGTAGCAGTGGCTCTGCTCAGCTTTCTCGCTCCAAGAGCCCGCTGTGATTTTTGCACACTAGACAAAATATTGCTGGTGGTGAAGGTATCTGAGAGCATAAGAGAATGTGGAATTTGGCTCAGTTAAAGGAATATATTACTGGCATTTGCATTTTCTATGTTTTCTTAGTAAAACAAATCTCTGGTCTAATAAAAGGATGAGAATTAAGATAGGTGGCTCCATGCCCTTAATAAAAAGAGGTGGTTACACACATGCACCGCTTGATTTCCGTGCAAGCCTGAATGTTCAGGCTTGGTTAAGACCTTGACAACTTCATTTTGCTGGCTGAGATCAGATTTAAGTCTGCAATTCAAATGCACACACAAAATCATGAACCCAAACCTTGTTTGCAAGAGAGCTCGTCCCCACCATGATGCCGATATTGTGCGTTTAGTCTCTCGGAAGGTACAGAAACTCTGAAAACTGGAAGCACATCAATCTCAATGAATGCATTATACAAGCCAGATTCCTGTTATCTTTAATAAGGGATTATTTTTGTTAGCCAGGCAAAGAGTTATCGGATAGAAAAATGGCAGTATTTTCCTCTGGTGGGTCCCAGAACGCCACCCTCCAGGAACAGCTCCCCCCTCCTCCGAGCCCCATCCCCAAGATTGTCCTTTGCTGTGCATACACTTTTCATGGGTGAGGAAGATTTTGTTGAGTTTTTGGGTAATGGATCCTCTATGCTCACTTGCTCTCTGTTTGGATTGTGAAGGAGCCTTTCTAGCAAAGCAGTATTCAGTGGTGGTCTCCAGGAAAAGGCATTTCTTGCACTAAAAACAATGAAAGGCCCAATGTTTTACAGACAGATGTCCATCAACAGCTGGCGCTGGAGCGGGAAGAGAACACCGGATCTTCTCCGTCGTCACAGTGCTGGGGCTATGCACAGCCACTTGTTTATTTAACAAGCTGCATTATTAAACTGGACCTTGGGTTGTGAGTGGAAGCTCAACCCCCTGAAAAGCCACACAGACGCTTTGATCGTTTATCAAGACCTACTTGAGAGACCGTGCACTTCACCAGGGCTGCAGCGAAGGAAAGGGGCCAAGCCTGTATTTCACCAGCTTCCACTAAGCTGGGCCCTTGACTCAGCCTGTCGCTGACTCACGTCTCTGGACTTGGTCTCATTTGCAGCCTTGGCTGTATCAGAATCGGGCCATCGTGGGGCGTGCAGTGCGAGGAGCACGGGCACCCCGCCTGTGCCTGTCCCAAAACAAGCACCCCACTGCAGGCACTGCTTCGGGCCTCGATGGCCCTTACCCAGCCTCTCCAAACCCACTTGCACTGGGCTTTGAGCCCTTCCCTGTCCCTCCACTCCCTCACCAGCCAGGCACTGGTTCAAGCTGCACCAAAGGCTTGTGTATATGCCAGGGATCTCTCGGTGGCACTGCCTCCTGCCGCGGCTACCTGGGCTCAGGCAGCCGTGTGCCATGAGTGCCTCAGTCCTCTCCTCACAGCAGCTGCCCCCTGACTTAGTCCCAGCAGCTGTTTCCCAGGACATGGCCACAGCTCCAGCTAGGAAGGGAACATTTTATCCAGCTGAACTGGCCAGCAGTTTAAATGGGGAAATGTAATTACCCACACTTCAGTTTGGCCTTGCCATGGCATCTGGTGTCTCCGTTTGCAGTGAGCACCCCTCGTGCCTGTTGGAGGCTGTGCAAGCACTTGAGGTGAAGAATCCAAAGATACCCTGATAATTCCAGGCAGAAGAAGTTAAACCAAGACTTCCAAAATCAGCTGAAAATCTATCACTGTCCCACATTGTACCTGTTCTCCCATCATCTGCAGGGAGGGTCTTGTGGGGGAAGCGACATGAGGGTTGTGATAGAACCTGTCCTGAGACAGTGTCACTCCCTGCAAAACCAGCATGGGACCCCTCATTTGGGGCCCCAAATTACTCCCCTGAAGTCTCTCTCTCTTCAGCCACAGCCAGGCTTGCTTTTGTTTGGGCATTTGTCCCCTGGATTTTCTTCCATTAAAAAGTTCTGGGTAAAGCTGGACTCGGCTGAGCAGCTTTGCTGTGCCCTCCCTGCCAGAGCCCTGCTTGCAGGGGCACAGCACATCGCTTCGGGGGCAAGGCAGGCTCTGCCCCTCAGCACTGCTAAGCTTTTCCTGCTGGGCACCCCAGTAACACCGGAGCCCTTCCCTGATGTTCTCCTCATGCCCGGGGTCAGATTTGTCGGGATGAGCCCCTGGGAACGCTGTGCATACCTGCATACCTGCCAGATGCCTCCGAACTTGCGAAGCCACAAGCCTGCTCTCAGCGCCACAAGCCTGCTCTCAGCACCCGGCCCAGCCTCCGCCCCAGCCAGAGCACACCGTGCCCAGGGAATGTGACACTTGGCTCCGCAGCATCGCTGTGGCCACCCGCTCCAGCTGCACCCGCGGGCACGGCAGGCAGTGCCCAGGCTGCCCTGGGGGCGCCTTGTGGCAGCCTCGTGCCTGGGACAGAAGATTTTCAGTAAAGGGGCACAGAGCTGATTCAGTTGCCAGGCCAAGGGGAGGTTTGGACAGGCCTTCGGTCTCGGAGTAACCGTGGAGAAAAGCTGTCCTGTGCCAAGATCTGCTCCGTGCACAGCGAGAGAGAGAACGGGCACTGCTGTGAGCTGAGCGTGTTTTCCTGTCTCCACTCACAGGCAGAGCCTCTTGCCTCCTCTGGCACAGCCCTTCACCTCAGAGCAGACAGAACTCCTGTAGGTTCATCAGAGCATGAAATGAGGTGGAAATTGCTAAAGCTGGCATTGAAATAGAAGTGCTCTCAGCACAGCAACGCCAGGAAAGACAGTTTCTGTGGGTTATTTTGCAATGGCTGCATACTCTGGTTGTTTCAAAGAGATTTTACGTTTAATTTTTTTCTACTTAACCAATTTATTCTTTGTCTGTGTTTTCAAGAAGTCTAAAATCACTGCAGCACAACCCAGCCACTGGGCTGAAAATGTGATATTCCCAAAGCTGTTATGTAGTCCTAGGTATTTTGGACTCTATTCCTGACACAAGTAACAAAAACAAACACTTGGAACATATATGTAATTTTAACTAGAAGCCAATCTAAGTTTTAGGACCATAAACAGCATAATTATTATGTACACTTCACTAACTTGTATTTCAGTGAAACCTAAAACTTTCTATTGTGTGCTCACAAAGATTGTCACTTCGGGTTGGCCACAAAATGCTTCTGCTAAAGAAAGCAAATGGAAAATAGGAAATTCAGACTCTGATAGTGCACCAAGGCAGAGTAATTCAGCATTGCATATGAAGCTTGTGTTTACTCGCTCTGAGCCTGAAGTTAATCCTATCCCATAGACCGGCTGCTGTACTGGAAGGGTTGGACAATTCAGTTTATTGGATTAACTGTGTGGAGAGCCACCAGCAAGCCCCATTCCTGGGAATTCCCATCATTCGGCTCCAGACCTGCGCTGCGCTTCCTTACAGTCCCAGATTTCTCTTTCTGTAGTTTTATTCTTGATGAATAACCCTCAGAATACACCGGGGCTGGTGAGCAGCAGGCACTTGGCACTGTTTCACCCCTCGTGGGTTCTTTCTGCTGGTGGCAGGGACTTGGAGAGCTGCTCAGAGTGACAGGCCTGTTCCCAAGATGTGCTGCAGCTGCAGGCAGGACAGCCCTGGGGGAAAAGGGCTTCCCAGGAGCAAGAGGATGAATGGACCTGGGATCTGCAACATCAACACACACCTTAGCTCCCATCAGTGAGCTGCTGGAGTGGCTTTTCACACTTCTGCCTGCTCCTGGAATGAACGCACTTCATCTGGGCACTGGAGAAATGCAGCTTCTTGGCTGGTGTTTCCAAAACAGACCTCATGGCATCAGTCCCACTGAGAGTCAGGGAGAAATACACTCCTGGTGCATATTCAAGAGAGTGCAAGCATTTTGGCAGTCTGCATCACATCCAGAAGTGCGTAAGGGTTGCTATTAAATGCAGATAGTGCCTAGTGAAACTAATAAACCAGTCAAGAGGTCAGGACCAGTATTGCTCTGATTTATTCATCTTCACTGGTCTTTGTTTTCTCTCTCTCTGTCACTGACCAGTGTCTGGATGCCTTCAGATGGCAAACCTGTGGATACTCAGTGAACATGCACTTCAACACTTTCTCACCTTTGAAAATGGGACTGCACCTCCTCCATCCCCACGGTCCTGTTGGGAAGTAACCTGTCCCCTGAGTCTGCATGGAAATCAGTGCAGCTTCACTGACTCCTGACAGCTTCAGCACCTCCGTCAGCTGTCCCACATCATAAGCAATTTAATTATCATCACTTCTTCTGCAAAGCTTTCAGTGCCACAGCCAGACACGTGGAACTGTGAGAGTTTATCGTTGCACGCTCTCTGCACACTTTTGTCTCTCTGGTTTCGAAAGGCCTTGCTGTAGCTCCAAGGAACTGTCAGAGAGCCCTGCAGAGCCCGGCCCTGCTGGGAGGGTGTTTGGGGCTTTCCCTGGAGGCTGAGCCCTGGAAGGGGACACGGCCTGGGCTCGGCCTCCCGCAGACTCACATTCCCGTCAGCACACACAGGCTGCTGCAGACTCCTCCGAGCTCCAGGCAGATTTTCCCAGTGCTGCTCAGCTCTCACATAGCAGAGTGATGCCACACAGGGGTGCTAAAACTTCTTCTATAAAACATCTTCTTCCAAACCCTGTTGTTGGGCTGTGGGAACCTACTCTTGTGTCTGGAGGGCAGAGCCAGCAAAGCCACCCCGGGGAGGCTGCCCCCGACCACCCAGGGGCCTGCCTTAGCCCCAGATCTGCAAAAGGATCTGATACCTCGTAGACCAGAACAGTAGAAATAAGATGATTAGTGGGGCAAAGCGGGCTTAAAAGGCATGGGAAGAGATTTGCTTTGCTCATGAAGCCCTGGTTAGAGATCTCTTTGGATAAAAGAAATCTTAAGTCAGTCAAACCACTTGTGAATAAATGCAGGTCTTGTGCAGTTGTTTCAGAGCACAAACTCAAGCCAGACAGAGGATTTTCCTATCTTAAAGCACTAATAATCCAACAGCAAGTGCTGTCTGGTTGTGCATAAGCCAGTCTACAATACTGCATATACAGTACGTGGAATAAGTTTCACTGTGACATGGCTCAGGGATCTATTACGTGGATCCCCTACAGGGCAGGGCTGTACACTTCGGCACCTTAGAGGGGG
The DNA here is from genome assembly GCA_035584735.1 of Pseudotriccus pelzelni. Classification (NCBI taxonomy): domain Eukaryota; kingdom Metazoa; phylum Chordata; class Aves; order Passeriformes; family Tyrannidae; genus Pseudotriccus; species Pseudotriccus pelzelni. Next base: position 6,449,107 of record JAWMRA010000036.1, read on the forward strand.
AATGCTGCTCGTGGCTGTCACCAGCCGAGGGGCTGTGTCAGCCACCGTGGCGCTCGTGCTTGCTGCCCCGGGAGGACAAAGGTGTTTTCCCAGCAGCAGGCAGTGACAGCAGGAGCGCTGCAGCCGGAGGGAGCCAGGCTCTGCCTCTGCTGGGAGACAGGCTGGCCCTGGAGGCCACGCAGAGCTGAGCAGTGCCCGAGCAGTCCCGCCAGCCCCGGCGGTGGCTGCAATCACGGACAAATAGTAATAAATAAGCAGCAAAGCACTGGGGCTTGACAAGCCTTGAGCATCCCCAGGGGATTTGTAATGGGATAGGGAGGTTTTCACCTCCCGGTCTCTGGTTCACATTTCAAATCCAGCCCTGCTCCAAAGTGACCAAAGGTCATTGCCAGGCTCAGTCGCCCGTGCGAAGACATAAATGGCCTCATTTCTCTAATTCCTGAAGTGAGGCTGAGGGGAGCACTGGATTTGTTTGGTTTTATGATCCTGCTGGAACAGCCTGACAGCAGAGGCTCTCTGGGAGCCTCTCTGTCCAGGCCCATCCTGGCTGTGTCTGGTGCCTGGACACCTCCCTGGCGGCTCCCAGGCACGGCACTCGGTGCCAGCCCATGAGCACAGAGGTGCTGGCCTTGCTCAAACACCTCGTTTTGCTTTGTCCAGACATAAAGCTAAGCAAGAGTGTGCATTTTTGGTGTGTCCTCTTACACAGCCTGGGAGATTTGCAGAGGTTGCTGCAACTGTGAAACTCTGCTATTTAAGCACAGATCTTCAGCCCTCTCCCCAGACTTGCTCTTGCTCTGGGCTCTTGTGGCCCAGATGTCCTGGGAGGGTAACAGATGGGTCTTCTAACCAAACTCTGCATGAAAGGCAGCTGCAGTGGTGCAATTGCCAGCTGCACCCTTACCCCACGGTTAGTCCTGGAGACCCTGGGCAAGGACCATGTTGGCTTTGCATTTCTTAGTGACATGTCTCTTCCCACAGGCTGGGGACAGAGAAAGGGTGTCTCTGCTCCCTGCTCTGTCCCTGCTTTGCCCTGCTGGCAGGGAGGTGGGTCTAGGCTATCCCTGCCCGGACACCCTTGCAGGACCCCCGTGCTGGTGCTCCTGTCCTGCACTGGACCTTTGCAGCGCCCCCCCAGCCCACACAGTTCTCATACTGTTCACTGGGGGAGAGGGTTCATTTTCCCTTCGTGGTGCTCACCAGAGCAGCTTGGGGCCGACACACGGACCTGCACAGGTTTGTAGATTGCTCTGGAGGTGTTTTATAAATACCCCTTATTATTACGGTGCTCTATTAATAACCACCGCGGGGAACAATGAGAGCACGCAACAGCTTCGGTCACCCGATGCCAACCAGCCGAGCCTCCTCGGGCCATGGGGCATTCCCAGAAAAGCATCTATTTGGGGAAGCAGAGCATTTGCACACAAGGCCCTGGAGGAGGCCAGGCCACGGTCTCTGCTCCCAGAGATGTGCAGTCTGGGTGCAGGGGTGCTCCGCACCGTCCTGGGCCCTCCCCACACCAGCACGGGGAGGTGTCGGGGCCTGGCCATAGACCTCTCCTCGCCCACAGTGACGGATGCACCAGGGCTGCAACCCCAGGGATCTGCTCCTGCCTGTCCTCTTCCCCCAGCTGTGCCCGATGGGCAGGGCAGCAAGGGAAGGAACGTGGCTTGTGGTAAACTGGGTTCTGCCCAGGCACTCTTGTGGCTGCAGCTCTTGCAAAGTTTGATGGATGTTCCTAGGGACGTGTCCTGGAGATTGTCATGGCCCTCATGGATATTGTCACTGATGTTCAGGATGGGACAGCTTTTGGGCAGCCTTGATGCTCAATCAAAAGGCATTTTGGGAGGGAGATGGAAATTAAAGAGGCTGATAGAATGAGCACTGTGTGTCTTTCTGCAACCCACTGCTTCCCACCTGGGACAGAGACAGGGAGCTCACTGGGGACCCTCTGCCAGCCCTCGCTGCTGCCCGTGCCCCCAGCATGTCCAGGCAGAGGGAGACATCCCTCCTCGTGCTGGGGACAGGGAGGCAGGCTTCCACAAAGGAGGAGAAGGAAACAAAGGAGCCCGACACTTGTTTCTCCAGGAGAGATATGAGGGAGCCTCACTCGTGCTGGGTGTTGTGGTCCGTGCCTGGGATCCTGCCAGGTTCACCAGGGAAAATGGTACCGGGTTTTTTTCGCATTGTTCCTGATGTCTGGGCACTTCCTGAGTCTTTCCACTGAGGTGGGGAAGGGGAGCGAGAGGGAAACGGAACCTCTTTTTATTTTCCTTCCTTTTGCAATATCTCTGTGATCACAAAAAGCCATATTGTGGCTGATTTTCCTGCCTCCGTTCACACGGGCATTTTGCAAGGGCACAGGAATTCCTCCAGGAGGGACAAGGGCTCTTCTGATGCCCTGCTGCTGGCACGGTTCCTCCCCGTGCTGCCTGAGCTGCCAACTCCCCAGGAGCTCGGGATGCAGCAGGGCCCCACATCCCTCCTGCTGCCCTGGCCTGCCCTGGGGTGCCAGAGGCGGGGAGCAGAAGCAGAAACAAGCCCAGGGCCCGCAGCCCCGGGATCTTTGCAGGGGCAGAGGTGGGAATGCAGAGAGGCTGCACTGCAGGCCAGGGAGTCGCCAGGCCCACAGGGTCAGGAAGGGCTGCTGTCCCTGTGGGGTCGGGGAACAGGATAGTGCTGAGAACCAGCATAACTCACAGACACCACTTGCAGCTGCTGTAGCTGCAGATCTCCTGTTTTCATAAACTCTGCACTACCCAGCTAAGGAGAAAGGTCTAAAAACGTGAAGGGAAGTAAAGGCTGCAGAGGTTTGTGCTGTCTGTTCACGACTGAGTCGCTCAGCAGTCTTATAAAGAAGCTGCAGAGCTCAGCAGGTACCCAAGGGGACTTTCTGTGTGATATGAAGATGAAAAATCTCTCTGTTCATCACTTCTGGAAAAACAGACGTTTGGCTTAACCTGAGTACTTGCAGGGCCTCAGCAGAGTGCAGCCCTGCCCTGGGTGCAGGCAGGATGCAGCGTGGATGGCCCTGCTCACGGGACACTGTGCGTGACCACGTTGGTTCCCCCTTGTCATGTTTCCTTCACATGCCAGAGAGGGAAAGCCAGTGATCCCTAGGGTGTTCCAGCAGGTCTGGGCTGGGAACAGGCCTTCTTCTTGCCCCAGGCATGATCAGCGCCCTGAGCTAAGCAAGGGGACCCAGCTCCAAGCATCCACCACCCCCTAATTCCTCTCTGGTTCAGCTTTCATTTGCTTTCCCTTAGTAAGGACATTCTTTTTCTCTTTACCAACTGCAAAGCTGGGGAAACCTAATGCCAGCATTAAGAAAAATACTTTTCAAATTATCCTTTAGTTCCAACAGCTTAATGTCCTTACACATGCTTAGTGTGGAGTTTCAGCCTCCTGTGTCTGCAGCGGGACAGCCCGCCCTGGTTGGGAGCAGCAGGACCCCTTTCATGTCGCTGTGACAGTGCCCTGGCCAGCTGCAGGGAGGAGAGGCCACGTGGAGCACCGGGCCCTCCCAGGAGCAGTGTCCTCGGAAGGGCTGAGCACCAGTAGCTGGTTAGGTTTCCAGGGCTGGCTCTGCCCGTGTTGGAGCAGATGCAGTGGGTGGAGCGATCCCTCTCTCACGGCGGGCGGTGCTGGGGGTCTCTGCGGCCCCCGCGCTGCCGTGTTGGCTCTGAGGACGTGGTGCCCACGATCTCAGCGCGAGCGTGGCCGTGCTCCGTGCTCTGCGTGTACAGCACCGAGGGCAGGAAGGGACTGAGCCGTGGCACGAGCTGGGGGTTCCCTGCTCGCCTGGGTGGAGGCTCTGTCATTGTCCCCCCGAGGTGGGAATGCGACCTTGTGCCAGATGAGCCCACGGAGAGCAGAGTGGTTTGTGTGGTGACAGAGGGACCTTTCAGAGAGTGACAGGACAGGCAGGAGCAGGGCTGTAAGGGGGTTTGCTGCTGAGCCCTACCTACCTGCTCGTGCCACTGAAGCCTGGAGGAAAGCAGCCATAAGTCCTTGGGGGTGACTGGCAGCTTGTCAGTCACTGCCTTTCCAGTTGCAATGGTTAGAACTGCACCCTCCCACCACCCCACCTGTGCAGCTCCTCTGCATTGCCCAGCCAGCCCTCCTGCCTTAGCCAGAGTTTTCTGGGTGATGGAATGTGTCACCCCAAAGAGGGGCTGCCCTCCACCCCCTCTCCCTGCTCCCCCTCCTGCCCCCTCTCACTGCACAAATAAACAGGGAGGTGCTGACAGCTGCCAGGTTTGGCCTGAAGAGTCTTGACAGAAAATTGACGCCCCCACTGCGAGGAGGGCGAGCTGGGGGGGCCGTGTATCTGCAGGGTGGCCAGGAGTGTGGCCAGGCTGAGGAGGCTCCTTTTTAAAGCAAATTCAAATACCAACCTGATACTCACCTGAGCAGGGGGAACTGGGAAAGCCCAGCCCAACATTTAATTTCCTTTTCTCTCCTTCTTTTTTCCCCTGAAGTAACTCGTATGTAACATCTGGCATTCATCTCTTCTTTCCTTCACATGCACAGCAGAAACCCTGGTGTGAGTCATGTCCATTTAAATATGGAAGCACATCATAAAACCTAATGGAGAGTCCAAGAGGTGAGCTTTTATGTGGTTAAAACTCATAGAGAGGTCAAGATTGTTTGGTTTAAACACGGGGGGTCATTGTGCACATGAAGGTGGTCCTCTAAACCTTTAGGAAGCCTTGTTTGCTCAGGGCGAGAGCTCAGCGCGGTGTCCCGCAGTGTTCCTGTCGCTCCCGACGGCTGTGACTCCGTGGAGGGACACACTGGGAGCCACGGCCCTGTGGAGGGGTCCCAGCCAGCAGCAGGAGCGGGAGCTGGGGCTGTGCTGACGACGGGGTTTGGGGTTTGCAGCTCACTCACAGCGAGGCCGGGGCAGCTTGGCATCCTCCTGTCAAACCGGCATGTTTGGTGGGACAGCGAGGAGGAGGAGTGTCAGCAATTCACTTGTCCTTGTTAAACCACTTTTTTGTTTTATGGACTCCGAGATAATTTTTGGTGACGGTTTATTACTGCTTTATTGTCTGCTTTATTGTGACTAAGCTCACAATAAAGCAAACCTCCTGCTCAGGACTGGCACAAAGATGGGGTTTGATCTCTGAAGTCTTTTGCCTGATATATGTTTGCTTGAGCCAAAACCAGGCATCTGCACCCGTCTGGGGTCAGACAGTCCCTGCCCTTCTCTGGGACAGAGTCTTGTCCCAGTAACTATCCCAGCCGTGGGCTTGAGTGAGTCCCAGCCTGGGGAAGCAAGGACAGTAGACCAGCTCAGAGCTTCAGGCTCCTCCTTGCTGATCCCATGGGCAGGGATGATTTTGAACTGTAAGGAAACAAGTAATTCAGGGTTATTAACCCTGGATTGTATAAATGTGGATGCTCAGTACAGCCAACATGACATCCAGCTCTCTCTTCAGCTCAGTCTGGGCTGTGGCAGGCACCAGAGCTGATCTATCTCATGTCCTCAAACACCTGCTCTGACCAGTGGCTGCAGATTTAGGATGCAATTAAAATAATGACAGCCAGGGGCAAAGTCCCTGACAGCTTAGAGGCATTAAACACTTAGGGTCTGCTCTGTGGTCCTCCTACCCCGTCTTGTTTCCATTACCATAACAACATCTCTATTTACTGCCGGTGTCCCTGGTCATCTAATGCTAGCGTGACGACTGTCTTGACTAACATAAGCCCCTTCCTCAGCTGTCTTTTGAATTTTCCACTGTTTAATCCCCAGTTGTCAAGTTGGCACCGGATTGGATGCTGAGCCTGCACAGTCACCTCTGAGAGTGAAGAGGAGGTGATGGTCCCTGCTCAGGGCTCTCCCTCTGCCCTGGGCTCTGCCCCAGGACTGTATGGCCACGGGGGTCAGCGCGGTCGGGGTTTGGTGTGGGACCAGCCTTCGAACAGAATCAAGGGGCGGTGGTTGGGAACCGATCAGCACATCCCGCTCCTGACCCCGGAGGATGGGATCGGCAGAGCCTGGACACCTCCTCTTCTCCAGGGATCCTGGGGATGCTCTTCACGCCTCCTGCTCCCTTCCTGCCAACCGGAGGGACAAACAATACCCACACTTACAGCAGCCTGCTCTGTATGGCTGTGCCAGGCTGCTCCCCTGGCGCACAAAGTGAACGTGGCTTTTCTGTGCTCTGGCCAATCTGTGGCTTTTCCTCTGCTGAAGACGTTTAAGTGCTTGGGAGAAGGTGCAATTTCATTTAACGTTGCTCTGTCCTGTCTCTTGCTGCTTCCTGCCAAGAAACTGTCAGTTCCAGCCAAGCTTCCCGTTTGCTTGTTCTTTGCCATACCATGAAGTCTGGGCTCAGTTTGTAGCTCCTATAGCTGCGGGAAAACAAATCCATCCTGCCCTCGCAGCCCAGGGCTGTGCCTGACCTTTCCAGGGCCCAGAGTTTGCTCCTCCACTATTCCTTCTCTGCCATCCTTGCCCCTGCTTGCTGCCAAGAGGCAGAGAAAATGGGATCTCGTGCTAATAAGCAATCCTGGCCGAGGTCTTGTTTGAACACAGTCAAAAATGGCCCCTGTCCTGCCTTTTGCTTTGCCAAACCTGAGAGAAGTAGAAAAGAGTCTGTGGAACTGGGCTGCTTTTAGAGCCAGGCTTGTGCAGCAAGGAGACAGGCAGCAGGCCACTGACACCAAATCCCCATTGCTCTTCTCAGGAGGGCAGTTTGGTTGTTCCCTCAGGCCTGTTCCCCCTGTCACCATCTCCCCTGCTCTTTTTTCATTTTCAGGTACAAGTTCTGCTAGTCCTTCCAAGGGGTTTCCGTGCAGGTCTGGCAGAGACGCTGCCATATGTTTTTCATTTTGATAACTCCCCTGTGGTGTCTGTTATCACCCAAGTCTCTATTAAGATTTATTCCTGTTATTGTAGCAGTCATTTTCCCCCAGTACATGTGCATTGTATTTGGAGAGAGTCATAACCACTTTCCACATCCAACAGATGCTGTAGTCAGAGCGACTCCTGCTTCCATTTACCAGACCTTTCTACTAATATGGGATTTCACCAATAACCACAAGCGCTGTTCGCTCCCCAAGATTTCCGCACTGTCATTCCTTGACTGTGTTAGTGGCAAAACACCGCCCAGAGCTCCAGTCCCTCGCAAAGCAAAGGTTTTGCTTGGCTTTGCTCTTCATCCACTTTCCTGTTCAAAGCAGTGCGAGACTCCTGCTGCCGACGGCTGCAAGGCTGAGCAAGAGTGAAGGCACACAGACCTGGGCTGGGCAGTGGCTGTTGTGAGAGAGGGAAAGGGCTGGTTCCCCTCGCTCGTAGGATTTGATGAGGACAGGCTGGGGAAGGGGATGGGGCTTCTTGGACCTGGTGTATGAATTTAGGAAGAGGCCGAGGTGCCTCGGGTGGGGATGGATGCAGTCAGGAGGGGTCGGGTTTCAGTGGCATCGGTTTGGTAGTGCCCCACCACAGCTCTGCCTCTGCAGGAGGGTATGAAAGATATGTCCCTGCATCCCAGGACTGGCAGCAACCATGGCCCCAAGGCTGCTTTGCTCTGGTCCTTATCGCAGGCAGCAGCACCACTTGGGCTCCCCCAGCGAGGCAGCCTTGCCTGCAGCGTCCACAGACCCTTCCAATTTGCCCCTCTTTCATCCCGTGGCAGTTTGTTCAGCTCGTACGGAAGAAAGGAGCTCCAAATGCTTTCCGGGCCTAATAATATCCATCAAAGCATTTCCAGGGCTGAGGCGAGGATATCCACTGCAGCACGCAGAGCAGGAAACCGGCTTGGCTTTTCCAAAGCTGCCTCTTCCAACCAGAGCAAACCACAGGATCACGGGAGGACAAGAGCGCTGCGCTCGTGGCTTTGTTTGCCCCAGAAGGAATTGATTTGATGAGAAAGGAAATTGGCTTTCTTTAATCTGTCCTTGTGCTGATTCCGCAGAGGAAGGCGTGAGCGCTGGCAGTTCCTGAGCCTGAAGCACCGCTCGGTGCCAGTCGGGCCGTGCTGTTTGCAGGGAGGGCTCTGTTTGCCAGGCCCTGGGAAGCGCCCGGGATCACAGTGAGCTGTGCCTGGGGGAGGTGCACATCCCTGGCCCTCGGGCCGGTGGCCCCACAGGGACAGTGGCCAGCACAGCTCAGGCCCCGGGTGTGTCATGGGTCCCCTTCCATGTGCTTTCTTAAGTGACAAGGATCCCGCCGATGGCTTCACCACGCCAGGTTTTCTGCAGCAAAAGCCTCGAGGAGGAATCGTGTGCTGCTTCTCACCTCCAGGTAGCCGGACCCTGCACCTTCACACCTCCTTGCCAAGCCCTGTCTCTGGCCCAGGAGGACAAGAAGGAGGATGTTCCTCATGTCTCAGCCGTGTGTGTGAGTACAGATCAAATTTGAACAGCCTTTTCCTTTAAAAGCATTATTTGATAAAATCACAAGAAATGTAAAACATCCTTGGGAACGTGGATTCCTGAATGGTTCCAGGCCGGCGCTTCAGCTGGAAAGGGGGAAATGGAATTAATGAGTAGGAAGAACAAAAACTAACGACAGAGTCTGAGAAGAGCTAGAAATGGTGCAGTGTTACTTTGTACAACAAAGCCTACAATAAATAACTTACACAAAACCTAAGCCAAGATTATCCTGGATCCCTTTCAATGCCAAACAGCTCTCTGAAGGTGACTAAACATCATCACTGTTGTTTGCCTGGAAGGACACTGAGATGCAACCAGCAAAGGGATTCAGATGTGCCAAGCAATCCTGAGCACCCCATGTTGAACTTGTTTGAGGCATCACAGGGGCAGGACTGGGAGCTCTGAGACTTGCACTGCTCTGCTTCATCATTCTTGTTTAGTAACACACCATTGCCCTTCGCAGGGCTTGTGCAAGGATTACAAAGCCTGTTCTGAGGGCTTCCTGGCAGCTGGTGAGGTCCCTGCCCCTTCCTTTCTGTGAGATGCCTGTCACGGGGTGCCAGGACTCTGCAGGCAGGAGCCCAGGGGTTGCAGGGCACGTTGTGCCTGCAGGCAGGGCTGGTCACCCGCCCAGCTGGTCTCTGTGCCTGACAGGCCCTGCCTGCAGTGCCTGCCTGCTCCAGCAGCCTGGAGCAGAGACAATCCACCTGTCCCCTGCACCCCCAGCGGGATGTCTGCCTGGCTGATGGGGTACTGGGAGCAGGAGTCGGAGCAGGAGTCAGAGCAGTGGCCTGAAATCCTCAAAATCCTTCTGCCTGGGGAGAGGGATGTGCTGTCAGTAATACTGGTGTGGCTCTGCAGGCAGACAAGAAAGGACCACCTGTCCTGCCTCACCTGCCCCACCACAGCACTCTGAAAAGGGGTGGGGTGTCCCCCAGAGCACAAGGAGACAAATGGAGCTGAGAACAGCCCACAGGTCACAAAATCCCCTGAAAACAGGCACAACCACAAGGGGGTACAGTGACAAGGAGCTAAAGGAGCGAGGGGAAGAGAAAGGAGCAAAGCAGGCTGGGCTGGCAGAAGTACCACTGCTTCTTTTCAGGCAAACATGGGCTCCCTGAAGGGTCTTGGGCGTATCTCAGGTCTGCTCTCAGAGACTGCACTCTCCCATATGACTTTAACATGTGTGAGCTGCTCTCGGTGACAGTGCAGAGCTCGCTGCCTCTCAGCTGGATGTGTTCCAGAGAGTACAGCTCCATCACTGAGCAAGAAGAACAATCTCCATCATGTAGCCAATTTTTATGCTGGATTGGATTTGAAGAAGCAGCTGACATTGGCCGAAGCATCCGTTCCTTATGGCACTTGGGTTAAGTTTGAAACATGGCCAAAGAAACCCCCAGCAGTGCAGGGAGAAGATTTATGCCAGTGGGAGCCTGGTAGATTGTGCAGCCTGCCATTGGCATGCTGAGCTCCAGGGTTTGTTGTTTGTGTTCATTTGTTTGTGCTACCAACTGTGTTGTGTTAGTGATTAACATGTACCATCGTCCACCACACCAAACCCCATGAAAACATCTGAGCTCCACAACAAGTGATGTTAATCTGTTCTTTGCTGTGACAGGAGACAAGGTGGAACAAGGACTGTCCAGAGTATTTTACTGGTCTAACAGAAAAGGGGAAAAGTTCTTGCAAGGAAAAAAATCCTTACAGGACAGTCCACAGCAACTGCAGACAGGGAGTTCTGGGGGACCCACATCTCCTGACAGTGACTGAGCTCCATAATGACCCCCCTGCAAGGACAGTGCTCCTCTCACTGCAGCCTCTTGCTGGGTGGAGCCGACTGGGCTCCCCAGTGTGGAAGTGAACCCACACACAGACAACCTGCACGGCGCGGCGCCCGCGTGGGCCAGGCCTCAGTGACTGCATCCCAACGAGAACCAGGCTGCCTTCAGCCAAAATAAATGTCTGCACAGGATGCTGCTGCGGCACTGAGCGAGTATAAACCCTCGGTGCAACAACCACAGCCGAACCATGGAGAATGCCTGACCTTCCCTCTAGCGACGCTGCTGCAAGTGGTTGGCTTGAAATCAACTCTCGCTCCACAGAGAGGATCTAACAAGAGCAGTGAGGCGGCTGCTCTCCCTGCGGATGCAGCCCAGCAGCAGTGTCCTCCTGTGTTCTGTGATTCCTCACCCCTCTTCCCCAGATGTGTGTTGTGATAAGGTAATGCGCTTCAGCTAAGCCATTTTTGGCACCTCAGTACTCGGTGGGGGTGGGGGGAGTGGGAGGGGCCCCCTCTCAAACTAAAAGCGCCTCATCCCCCTGTAGCTGCAGCCCCACGTCCCTGCACTCAGGGAGCACAGGCAGCCACGCCAGAGCACAAGAGGAAAGGGCCAGCACGAGGGGATGGGCACTGATTCGTTCATACATTAGTGGTAGGTTGTGTGTCAGCCCCAGGCAGCAGAGCAGCACCCCCGTACAGAGCCTCCTGACAGCATTAATGAACGTTAATGAGCACAGCGAGTGACAGTGACTGGTTTCAGAGGTCACTCTGAACTGGTGCACGCAAAACCAGACGAGCTGGGGTGCTCTCCTCGAGGAGCCCCAGGCAATGCCCCCAACAGCGAGGTTTCCTTGCCCAGGCCACCCTGGAGCTCCCAAGGGAGCTCTGCATTCTGGGGCTGGGCGAGGGTCCCAAAAACATTACAGCCCCAAATCATGGGCTGCACTGAGCAGCTGTACTGCAGGAGAGCATGGATATCTCACTGGAGAAGCACGAGCAGTTGTCAGGGTGGGGGCCGGGGTGGGGGGTGGCAGAGGGAAGTAAAAGTAAAAAGAGGGGGAAAGGGAGAAACCCCGCCGGCTGTGTGCTGGGGGAGAGTGGCTGACAGTTTTATTTCTGAGAATTTCCCTGTGCGTGATCTCTACATTGGGATCTGCAGGGAAGTGACCCCATAAAAGCAGCCCAAAATCCCCATGGCAAATAACACGGAGCCAAGGCTGGCAAGCAGGAGCTGGTGGGAAGTATGGAGAGTGTGAGGGGTGCGGGAGCCCAGCCCTATTCCCCCGGGCCCTATGGAGCCCCACAGGCTCCCCACTGTGCCCATCCGCTGGGTCAGGCAGCCCACGGAACCCTGCAAGCCACAGCTATTAGCAAAAAAACCTGTGTTGTTCATGAGGATTGAGCTCATTATAAAATAATTATTTCTTATTGGATTCTTTCTTCCTCGGGATGTTTATCACCCTTCTTTTTCTTTCATTCGTTCATTCTTTGTCATTTGTTCTTTTTCTCATTCTCTCTTTTGCTCTTTCTCTTTGTTTCTTTATCTCCTCTCCTCTTCCTCTTCCTCTTCTTCTCCTCCCTCCCACGCTCGGACCGGCGGAGCCCACGAGCGGCGGTGCCGGGACGCGGCGGTGCCGGCGCGGGCAGGAGCGGCTCCCGGCGCGGTCTCAGGTGCCTGAACCGCGCACCTGCCGCGCTGCCTTCGGCCCGGGCGGCCCCGGCCCCGCTGGGCACCCGGCGGCCCCGGCAAACGGGCGAGCTGCGGTGCGGCCGGTGCCCGGCCCGGCCCGCTCCGGGAGCGGCAGAGCGGCTGCAGCGCGGGCTCGCCCTGCCTGGCTGCTCGTTCGCCTGTGCTTATGGCTCTGGCCGTCTTTCCGATGTGTTTTTTCCTTTCCATTCCTTTTCTTTTCTTTTTTCTTTTCTCTTTTTTCTTTTCTTTTCTCTTTTCTTTTCTTTTCTTTTCTTTTCTTTTCTTTTCTTTTCTTTTCTTTTCTTTTGTTTTCTTTTCTTTTGTTTTATTTTCTTTTCTTTTCTTTTGTTTTGGTTTGTTTTGTTTTATT
>JAWMRA010000036.1:6461626-6526842 GCA_035584735.1 Pseudotriccus pelzelni
TTTCTTTTCTTGTCTTTTCTTTTCTTTTCTTTTCTTTTCTTTTCTTTTCTTTTCTTTTCTTTTCTTTTCTTTTCTTTTTCTTTTCTCTTCTTTTCTTTTTCTTTTCTCCTTTACTTTTCTTATTTTCCTTTTCTTTCTTTTTCCTTTTCTTTTCTTTTCTCCTTTACTTTTCTTATTTTCTTTTTCTTTTATTTTTTTCTTTTCTCTTTTCATTCCCTTTCCTTTTCCCTTTTTCTTTCTTTTTCGATATTTTTATTTCTTTTTCTATTTTTTATCAACCTTTCTTTGATTGTTTCTTTGCTTCTTTCCTTTCTATCCTTTCTTTCCTTCCTTTCTTTCTTTTCCCTCTTTCGTCTGTCTTGCCCTAGTTTCTGTTTTACTGTCTTTCTCTGAGACCTGGTTCACACACAGATTTGATTTTTGAATTTGTTAAATAGATTCGTTAATTTCGGTTCAAACATCAGTTACAAAATAATGCTGATAATCGCCGTAGTCAGAGTAATAAGGAGGATGAATGTAATTATAGGAAGAGTACTCATCAATAACGGTCTCAAATTAAAGGCCAGAAAATCCGTGGTTTTCCCGGGACCCTCGGGCACCTCAAGCTTTCTTCACCCGCCGAGATCTTCCCCGTCTCTTCTTTATTTCCACCCTTACAACGAATCCGTGAACGTCCGCGGCTCCCGTTAGTTGAACCCCTAAGAAGCAGCCTTGTTTCTGCAGCAGCATCGCCCCAGCGAGGCAGCGCCAGCCTTTCCCGTGCTGCCCGGGCGGGGCCGCGGGGTTCCCCCTGCCGGGGCTGCCTCGCTGGGCTGTCGGTGCGGGGACACCGCGCAGCTGTGTGCGCGGTGCGCATCGCTGCCCTTCTCCCCGAGAGTTATTTGCTGCCCCACGGCCCAGCGGGCGCCGGGGCTGCCGTGCCGAGCCGAGCCGGGCCGGGCCGTGCGGGGCCGTGCGGGGCCGTGCGGGGCCGCCCCAGCTCCCTGCAGAGCCTGCGCCCCCCCCGCAGCCCGGGCTCGCCGGGGGCCCGCCGGGGTACAGAGCTTGGGGGGCGGGAGGGACGGCGGGGCCGGGCAGAAAGGAGGGATCGCGGGAGGGACGAGGGGAGAGATGCTGGCGGAGGGGTGAGTGCGAAGGGCGGACGGAGGGAAGGCGGCGGGCCGTGGGGCGCGGGGAGAGCCCCTCGGGAGCGCGGTGCACCTGCAGCACAGCCGGGGCCCGGGGTGGGCACTGCCCCGGCACCGGTGCGGAGCGCGACTGTCCGTGCCCGGGAGCACCAGGCCGGGCCGGGGCGGACGGGGAGACCCCTGCGAGGGAGGACGAGGGCAGCAGCCAGCGGTGTCCGCCTCGCCTCAAAGGTCTGGGGGATTGCGGCGTGTTAGGCCCAAACGGGAGGGGGCTGCGGGGGGGGGGAAAGCCTCGTCGGGGCCGGGGAAGGTGGTGGAGCGGCGGGGTCGCGGCGATGCTCGGCTCCGAGGCCGCGCCGGGACTTGGGGGCTGCCGTCGTGGGGGACGCGCGAGTCGCTGCCACGCGTTGCTTTACTCGGTGCCGCCACGGCCTTTTGGCCCGCCGGGCTCGAGCGTTTCGGGGCAAAGCAGATGCGTGTCCGCGGAGGATGAGGGGAAAGGGGGAGAGATGTCCCTGCCTTTCTTTCCCGTCGAGCTCTTGGCATTTTCGCACCGCGGAGATGTTTCTGGTGAAGAGACATCAGGACGACCCCGACCTCTCCTCCCACCTGCTCGGGCAAGGTGTGAGCTGCGAGGAGCAGAACCTCCGGGCTCGGTGCAAACACACGCCCCGGCCCCTGGGCGAGAGCAGAGCCAGGGGCAGAGCAGTATGGCTAACGGCGCGGTTAGCAGCCCCTCACGCAGAGTGCTTTGCAGCGCTCCGGCCGTGCGGAGCGCCCGGGGAACCGGACAGGCATTCGCGGGCTGGGCGAGACGCCTTTTAAACGGGGCCTCTGGGTTAACGTCCCTTTTGGGGGTGCAGGAAAGGGGACGACCCCGCTCCGCTCCTTCGGGTGGGTTCTGTCGCTGCGGGGTTCCCGTCGCGGGGCAGCCGGGACTGGTTCTCTCCTCCATCGTCTCAGCTCCGCCCGGCGACGCTCACGCGTGTTGGAACCCCGCGCGGGCTGCGAGGCCGGGCACGGGATGTGGGAACGGGGCGGCGGGGTCTTCTCTCAGGGATTTGGGGTTTCGGGGCTGCAGCCCTGCGCTTTGATGGGGACCCGCTCCGCTGCCGCCCGGGGGACAACGATTCCCAGCGGGTCCCCTGTTCCTGGTAGACACCACTCAACCCTGGCCCCGCCGGCCAGGGGGTCAGGCCGAGGGGCCGGTCTGCGCCCGGGCTGTCCCCGACGTGGCGCCTCTTACAGCTGGAGCTTTAAGGAAGGAGTAGGGGAGGAGAAAGGGATAAACGTGGGAAACGGTGAGGGCAATCAAGGGATGGACAGCAACCCCAAGCTCTGCGACTCTGTTGGGGCGTTGGATTCGTGTCTTTTCTTAATTTCTAGGGGAGAATGTTTTCTTTGTTTCTGGGGCAGAGGCTGTCCAGAGCCGGGCACGCTTCGGGGAAGGGGATCGCATCAGCCCTTGATTTCCCGGAGGCGGCTTGGAGTTCGCAGCCGTGGCTCCTCGCCTTCCTCCGGTATTGCCCCGGGGTGCCCAAACGAAATCCCTTCCCCCTTGTATTGTGGCCAGGTGAGCAGCGCGGGTCAGCACCGGGACACTCTTGTCCGTGCCGTGTCCCTAAGCTCGGGACAGAAGCTGTCCCGGCCGAGAACGGCGCTGCCAGCAGCAGCGGCAAGGAAACAAAACACCGATCGTGTCACGCTCTGCCCTTATGCCGTTAGCTGCAGGAACATATGCTCAAATATGTAAGAGTAGTCTAGATTTTTCTCTGCAAATATTTTTACCACATCCAAAGATAATATTTCAACAGAAGAATCAAGCCCCGCAGGCTACAGACAGGGCAGCTATATATAACCCGTTTGCTCACTCCGGCTCTCCGCGCATCGCTCGGGTTATGCAACCCCCATCGCGGTGGTGGCCACCGGCGCGCCCCACGGCTCCGCCCGCCCCGTCGGGGCATTTCCCCGGCACCTCGGTGTAGACACCCGCCCGGACGGACCGGCACCGGGGCTCGGACCGGGACTGGTGCTGGCACCGGGGCCGGGCCGGGCCCGGCGGGGCGGGCTCGTCGCTTTGTCCCGCGCCGATGCAGAGGAAGGGCCCGGGGGACGCCGCGGCGCTCCGAGGGGCCGGTACCGGGTGGTGAGTAGCGCCTCGCCCTCACCGGTGCAGGGACGGGAACCGGGGCGGGCCCCGGCCCAGACGGGCCGTGCAGGTGCTGCCGACGGAGCGGGCTCTCAGGCCGGGCTGGGCAGGAGCTCGCCTGCCGCCCCACTCGTCGCGTTTCGTTTTCTCCGCTTTTTTTGCTCGAACGCCGACGGGTGTTTTGAGGGTTTGGTGGCCCGGGGCTGGGGGATCTCATCCCACTCCGGCGAAGCGGCCGGCGGTACCTGCGCCCTCCGCGCCCCCCGACGTGCCCAAACCCCGCCTGCTGCGGCGGCTCGGACTGCGAGTCCCCGCGGCCACCGAGTCCCTGGGGCCGCTCTCAACCCCGCGGTGGATGCGACCTGGAGGAAGGGAGCAATCCCTTCTCTCGGTGCCGGACATCCGCAGCGTGACGCCGGGCTCGGCTCGGCTCGGCTCGGCTCTTCCCTTCCCGTCGGCCGTGATTCCCTTCCCGGAGCCGTGATTGACACCGCCGGCCCCTCCGCCCGCCCCGCGGCGCAGCACATCCCTCCCCGGCGGCAGCTCGCCGTGCCCGGGAGGCGGGGAAGGGCCTCCCCAGCCCTTTGACACCGTCTCGGCAGGAGTTTCACTTCGCTTTCGCCGCCGCCGCCGCCGCCACTTCTGCAGGCAAACACCCCCGGCTTCCATGTGACGCCTCCCAGCCACTAAATGGGGGAAAGCGCCTATAAGGGAGACACTTTCCCTACGTGCAGGAGAAAAGGAGGGACGGGGAGGCAGAAGCAGGAGGTGGTGGTTGGGGGGAAGGGAAGAGAGAAAATAAATTAATAAATCGCAGGGAACGAACTTGGGGAAAGAGAAATTGAGGCCCCGGGAAAGAAATTTATTTGTTGCCCCCCGGTCCCCTCTCGCCGACAGAGCTCGGTCCGCCGTTGCGGTGCTCGGCGCTGGCTGCAAAGGGCCCCGGGGAAATTTCTTGCTCCCCAACGCCCTTCCCGGGGGGGGAACAGAGAGTTTGGGTTGTCTCGGTGTTGGATTTTTTTTTTTTAAGTTTCCCTTCCCTCCCCCCCGTCTGGAAGGAGGGGGGTCTCATTCGCACCTCCCTGGATGGTGCCGTAGAAAGGAGGGGAGTGAGGAGGTGGGAGGGGGGGCTCGTGGTGGGAGGCTGCCGCGGCTGCTGCTCCTGCATTGGTGTCTCCCCTATGGACGAAAACAGCCCTCTGTCTCCCAAGGCAAATGCTTTCAGTATCGCCTCTCTGATTTCAGTCGCCGCCGCCGCCGAGCAAGCAGGGAAGGGAGCGCTGGAGGAGCACCGCGGCGGCCGCAGCGCGCCCGCCCGCCCCGGCTGCCGCCCGCAGAAGATGCACTTCAGCACCGTCACCAGGGACATGGAAGGTGAGCGCCGCGCTCGGCCCGCAGGGCTGCGGGGACGGCACCACCGGCCACGCGTGTCGGAGGGTTTTCGGGCGGCCCGGGCCGGCAGCCGGGCCGGGGGCAGTGCACAGGACGCGGCCTGCCCGCGGAGCCGCTCGGAGGCGACTTTGCCGCTCGCCCCCGGCGCGCCTGGCCCCTGCAGTCCTCCTTGGAGAATTGGGCTCTGCCCGTGGCCCGGTGGCAGCTTTCGACGGCTCCGCCGCTGGGACCCGCGTCTTCTCGGAGGTGCTGGAGCATCCTCCGACAGCGCCGGCCGTGCCTGGGGCAGCGGCAGGCCAGGGCTCGGCTCCCGAAGGCTGTGCAGACCCTGTCTGGCCTGGGGGCTGCTTGGGAAATAACGCAAGAGACCCCCGGGACCTCGAGGAGCCTTTCAGCACCGGAGGGGATCGGAAGGAGCCCGCCGTTCCCCGGGGCGGCCTGTCAAGCGCCGCAGGCCGCGCTCAGGCCGAGGGCTGTGTGGCCGGGGCTGTCCCGGTGCTCCTCGGCGCGGGCCCGGAGCTTTGCTCTGATCCCGATCTGCTCCCCCTGTCTCTCCCGGGGATGGAAGGAATGGGGGATTGCCAAACCAGATCCGCCTTCCCCTGTCAGTCGCGGCCCCAGAGCGAGGGACGTTACCTGCAGCAGTGTAGCTACACGGAAATAAGAACCGGTTTCTTTCTTTGAGTTCCCCCACTCCTCTTTTCCCCCCTCCTTCTTTTTTTTTGTTTTGTTTTTTGGATGGGGGGTGACGAAGGGAGTTTGCTTTGTCCCAAACGGTGTGTGGCGAGGAAGGCCTGCGGAGACAGCACGGACTTTGCACCGCCGCGGTTCTTGGCAGATCTCTTGGGCTTGCAAAGGGAAAAAAAAAAAAAGATAGAAGAAAAAAAGCAAAAAAAAAAAAAAAAAAAAAAAAAGGCCGAGCAGGCAGGCAGCGGGAGCAGCGATCTCCCCGCCTGCCCCGGGGGGAGCGAGGCTGGGGCCAAGCAAAGCGGAAAGGGGGAGGCGCCCCGCTGGGCTGGGCGCGGGGCAGGAGAGGAGGCGGAGGGCACCCCGCGCAGCCGGCGCGGAGGCGGGGGCCGCGCGGAGCGGCGCGGAGCTGGGGGGAAAGCGGGAGCCGGAGCGGAGCCCTGACCGCCTGTTTTTGGAATGATTTCAGCTATCTCCAGCCCCTGGCTCACCCAGCTGTCCCATTTTTGCGATGTTGCAGCTTTCACGGCCAACAGCCTGAGCAGCCTGAACGCCTCCGGGGGGTACCACCTCTCCCCCTCCCCGGGGGACCCGTACGGACAGCATGAGCCGCCGCACTACGAGCCCTGCACGGCTCAGCAGCACCCGCACCCGCCGCCCCAGCCCCAGCACGGCTATCCCTTCGGCGGGGCGGCGGCCGGGACCAACCCGCCGCCCCCAGGCCCCGAGCAGCCCGAGGGCGCCGGGGGAGCCGCCGCGGGGCCGGCCGCCGTCTCGGGCTGCTCCGCGGGAGCGGCTGCCGCGGCCAAGGCGCCGGTGAAGAAGAACCCGAAGGTGGCCAACGTGAGCGTCCAGCTGGAGATGAAGGCGCTGTGGGACGAGTTCAACCAGCTGGGCACCGAGATGATCGTCACCAAGGCAGGCAGGTCAGTGCGGAGCTCCCGAGCGGCCCCGGCTCTCCAGCCGCTCCCTCCGGACCCGGGCACTCAGGCCAGCCAGTCTCAGGCAGAGTCCGGCCGCGGGTGGTTGAATTCGCAGTTTGGGGGAAAACCGAGGCTGCCGAAGGGCGAGTCGCGGAGCGGCCGGGCCCAGCGGTGGCCGTCATTTGATCAGGATCAAATGCGCTTCTCTCGAGGCGAAATCTGCCGGTTTTTGCGGCCCGAAGGCCTCGGGTGCTGCGGGCAGAGCGCGCGGGTGCTGCGGGCTGGCGGCGAGGGCACACGGAGGAGACGGGCAGAGCACTGGGTTTCACCCCCGCTGGAAAGGGCTCTGTGCTCCTCCGGGCGCCTTCGGCTGCCGGTGACCCCACACGGGACTGCGATCCGCGTTTACGGACGGCGGTGTGTGCTCCCGGTGAAAAGACAGAACGAACACTCAAACGGTGCAATACCTGCTAAGTGCATGTTTTAGGACGGGTAGATCTTTTCCTTCCGGCGGGGAGGCGAACAGACCCTAATTTTGCACCTTGAACGGTGTTCCGAGGCTGTCGCGTTTCTCGATTATCGCGTAACGAGCCCAGCTGAGCCCGGCTCTTCTCGGCCCTGCTCCGGCCGCCGCGGCGCGGTGCCGGGGCCAGGACCCGCTCCCGGCCAGGGAACAAAGGAAGCGGCTGATGCGATCGCGCTAGAAACGAGCAAAACTTGCGGGGGGAAGAGAAGCCCCGATTAGAGTTGTTGATCATTGCATTTAATGGAGATCCCCGGGAAGCGCCGCGGCGGCTCGGGCAGAGCTGCGGAGCTTTCCCCGCAAAGCTGCCTTTGGGGGGAGCGAGCGCATTGTCCGGGCTCTGACACTTCCCCCGTTTAAAACGATCCGGCGGGGAGAGAGAAAAGAAAACCAAACAAATTAAGAAATCCCCCGGTGCTTGCTCGCAGTTGTGCCCGGGGCTGGCTGCGGCGGGATGGCGGGGGGCGCGGGTCGGACTCTGCTCCGAACGGCCCGGTAGGAGCGGTGACGGCCGCCGTGGGCTCCTGCTCTCCCGCCAGCGGTTTTGAGGGTCCCGAAAGTGCAAAAAAAGAAACATATTTACATGTACGCAGTTGTTTTGGTTTGTTTGGGGGTTTTTTTTGTTTTGTTTTGTTTGTGGAGGAGGGGGTTGTGGATTTTTTTTTCTTTGTTTGTTTTTTTAATTTGCAATTGATTTAAACGAAAGAATCCCCGCGGTGCCCGGTGCAAAAGCAGCCGGTGCCGCGCTGCGGAACCCCGGGCGGGATTTCGCGCAGACGGTGCCTGCCCCGGCGCCGGCTCGAGCAGCTCGCTGTCTCCGGCCGCGGCCCCTGAGCCCGGCGCCGGGCTCAGCGTTGCTTTCCTTAGCGGAAAAGGTCGTTCAGACTCCAGGCAGAGGCTCTCTGCAAACAGGAGCTCTTCGATCTGGCTTTCTTCGCTCTCCCAGAACAGCGGAAGGGTTGCAAACACTCCACTTCAAAAGGGCTCGAAAATTACGAAAATTAACCAACTCGATTTGAATCAGGGGCTTTTTCCCTACCTTCGCTTATTTTCTGGCACTGTCGAATCTCCAGACAGGCGAATAAAAACAGGAGAAAACGGAGAAAACTGGCAGGAAAAGGCTGAGGGAAGGCGCTGCTAAGCCTGTTCTCTCCCAGCCTCTCTGGGCTGACCCTGCTGTTTGTCTAGATGGGTCTTATCATCTCAGGTTGTTTGTTTTAAAACTAAGTTTTAAAACAAGAAACCCCGGAACTGGAGCTAATGGGGGCTTTTACACGTTTAAAAATAATAATAACAGAGGGAGCGACTGGAAACGTCCTCCAGAGTTTGCTAAAGCGTTACAGGGAGAGAGACGCAGCCGCCCGATCCTGATGCGGCCCGGCAGTGCCGGGCCCGGACTGGAAGAGCTGCGGAGCCAGAGGCGCGCTGCCCCATCGTCCTGCCAGGCGGCCCTTCCTCTGCGGGGAGCAGCGACACATAACCAAAAAAACCCGAGAAGATGCACAGCAGGTCCGGCCGTGCGCCCCGAGAACGGGCCGGGGGGAACTCTCAGTGTCCGAGTTTGATCGGGTTGTTTGTTCAGGGGGTGTTGGGAATTTGGTTTTTCAACGGCTGCAAATCCCCTTCCCGAAATACTGCCCACCGTCGCTCGCTTGATTTCCTCCTACTCGGTAAAACAAAACCGAAGCCATAACGAGCCCCGACACCAGGACACATCTGCGGCGTGTCCCGCCGGCGAACCGCGGGCCGGGCCCTGTCCCGGTGTGCGCAGATGGAGGAGGGAGAGGCGGCCCGGCCGGCCCGGCCCCTTCCCATAGCCCACCGCAGACCGCGTTTGTTCCGCAGCCCCTCGAAGGAATCGTGCCCTCCCTGAGCGTGGGATCCGTGTCCCGGCTTAGCCTGGGGTCCCCGGGGGCCTGCGCAGAGCAGAACGGGCAGGGGCAGCCCCGGGGCCCGACCTGCCCTGCCCGGCAGCCCTGGGCTCCTTCCCGCTCCCCTTTCGCCCCGCAAAGGTGCGGGAACGGGGGGCCCGACTGAGCTCTCACAACGAAGCGGAGCCGGGACGGGATTTTCTGGGAGATCCCCGTTGCCCTCTAGTCCTTGCTTGCCGAGGGGGAGCGTTCGCCCCTCCGTGCTTCGGGAGGTGTCCCGCTGGGCCCGGGGGCCACGCTGCTGCTGTAACCGCTGCTTTCAAACGGGCGCAGTTTGGGGGGTACAGAAGCTGCAGAAGTGGGAACTCCCATCACCTCGTGTCGTTCGCAGGAGTTTCTAGATGTGCCCCCAAGGCCTGCCCGGGACTGCCGAGGCTCTGTTCCCGGCTCGGGTGTGGGTCCACAGACGGGGTAATGCTTTGCATCTGCATCCAGTCAGGTCAGCTGAAAGGATGGGGAAATCACGGGGAAGAAATTCTGTTCACTCGGGTCTCCCCATCGCAAGGGTGGAGGAGGCACTCGTTTCCCTCGGCCTCTGCGTTCCAGTGCGGCAGGGATTTCGGGTGTCCGACACCAACGGTCCTGGAGCCGGCGGGAGAGGCAGGGCTCTGGCTCGCCCTTCGGGATGCTGCCGAGGGCTGGGGAACACGGCAGCCCCTCTCCTCGTGCAGCCTGGGCACATCTGCCTCTTCCTCTGACCAGCGGTTCCTGCGAGGGGACCTGTCATCGCAACCGGGCGGGCATCGGAGCAGGGGAGGGGAAGGGTACCCGCGCCAGCCCCTCAGGGCTCCCCGCTGCTCCTCAGCTGAGCACTTCTCTCTCCCCTCTCTGTGCCAGGCGCATGTTCCCCACCTTCCAGGTGAAGATATTCGGCATGGACCCTATGGCTGACTACATGCTCCTCATGGACTTCGTCCCCGTAGACGACAAGCGATACCGGCAAGTAACAGCGCGCCCTCCCCGCGGTCCTTGGTGCTGTGGGGATGGTGGGGGTCCCTCCAGGGCGAGACGAGGAGGAGACGCGGGATGCGGCTGCCCTGGGGGCTCTTTCACACCTTTGCAAGGAGTCTGGGGGCGGGAGCGGCTGCGCGGACCCCCAGGGCCCCCCCGGGCTTTCACACAAGGTCCGCGGGTGGCCGAGGCCGGCCTGGCGCGGGCAGAAGGGCAGGTTTCCGCGGGGTGCAGGGCAGGAGCTGCCTTGTCCTGCCCAGAAAAGCTTTCCTTGTCGCATTGCTACACGCCTCCAGCCGGCAAACTCACATTACCCCTTGGTAAAAATCCTCCCGGTGCTCCTTGAGTGCTGTAGCCTCTCAGCGGGTGTCCCCGGGCTCTGCTGTGCCCTCTTGGGAGCCCACTGGGTGCTTGGGTGAAGAGAGTGGGTTTTGTGCTCCAGAAAGGCATTGGCCACCCGAGCCATAAAACCCTGCCCTTGTTTTCAGCAGCAGTGTAGGAAAGCCTTGGAAACTGGCGACTCTCAGGGCGGCAATGCGGTCTGGTTTGGAACCCCTTTAATTTTTAAGACAGTGAAAGGCGCATTATGTATTTAGCTTCAGATCAGGACGCCGAGCAGGCAGCCCGCGTAGGAATCGCAGGGTCCGATATATAAATATTTAGACAGATATCCAAATTCTCAGGGCGTCCTAGAAATGTTTGCTTGTCAAGGGAAGTGGGATATATAACATCGAATTGAGTATATCTTTAAAAAGTAATGTTTCTGCTCAAGTCCAATGGTGTCTAATTCCCCCTGTGCAAACACTGGCTTTTAAAGTAAACACGTGTATAGAAGATTGGTTTCTCTGTTTTAAATGTTACTGTTGAATATGCACTTTGAAAGAATGAAACAAGGCTGCTAAATTTTGGACCTGCTATTAATCTACACACAACTTTACACTCTTCACTTAAAGCCAGAACATTACTGTATAGAGGGCTCTCTTTCACCCTTTTTTTGGAGGAAGGGAGAGCTTTTGTGGCTTCTCTCCCAAATCTACACAGGCAGCTATAAATTTCCTCCATCCTGCAGATTTCTCTCACGCTAGTTCCATCGGCGACCTGATAAAATATTATCTCTCCCCTGCAGCAAGTCTGGCTGCGGAGAAGAGCCCTTTCCTCCCGTGGCCCTAGGAAGCGGGAGGGATGGGGAGGCAGCACTTCCCCCTCGCCAGGCCGGGGGGGACCGTCCCGGGCCGGGGTCCTGCGGGGCCGTGGGTGCTGCAGGGGCGTGGGGGGGAGCGCCCCGGGCCGCGGCTGAGGGTGCCTTCCCCTCCCGCAGGTACGCCTTCCACAGCTCCTCCTGGCTGGTGGCCGGCAAAGCCGACCCCGCCACCCCCGGGAGGGTCCATTACCACCCGGACTCCCCGGCCAAAGGGGCGCAGTGGATGAAGCAGATCGTTTCCTTCGATAAGCTCAAGCTGACCAACAATTTGCTGGACGACAATGGCCACGTAAGTGTTCCCCCGGGAGAAGGTGTCCAACGCTGGGCTGTAGCGGGGGGAACTCGCCGCGCCGTGAGCCCCGTGGGGGGCCCCGTCCGCGTCCCTCGGCAGGGCTCCGCGCCCCGATCCTGCCCCAGCGCCACGGCTGCCCCAGGCAGGGGAGCCAGCAGGGCCGGGGCTGCGCTCTCCTCTCTCCATGCTCCGCCTGGATCAGTTATTGTCTCCTTGCTCGTTTTATCATTCAGATCATTTTGAACTCCATGCACAGATACCAGCCGCGTTTTCACGTGGTCTACGTGGACCCCCGGAAAGACAGTGAGAAATACGCGGAGGAGAACTTCAAAACCTTTGTCTTCGAGGAGACGCGCTTCACAGCCGTGACCGCCTACCAGAACCACCGGGTGAGGCAGCAGCGGAGGCCGGGGCGACCGAAAGCAGGGTTGGGGTTGCCCCGTGGGTACAGTGGGTGCGGGTGCACCCAGCGCTGGAAGCCGGGCTGTGGGTGTCCGGGGGTATCTGGGGGTACTCCCGCCTCCTCCTCCCCATCTGCTAAACCCATTCCGGGGCAGCGCCAGGAACCCGATAGCCGGGGAGCTGTGCAGAGCTGCATCTCTGCACGCCGAGGAAGCGACGTGGGCTCCAGCCCTATCGCCAGCTTCTCCCTGCCCGGGGCACCTCATTACCTATGTAATCCTGAGACTGGGGCTAGCGAGGAAACTACAAGCTTCCCGCTGCGAAATGTCACTCACGGTTTGTTTGGAAAAATTTGCGATTTTACTGCTCTAAGCTCGTAGCTGTCTGTTCCCCCCGCCCCGGGAATACAATTATATATTAAAAACGAAACAAAACATCCCCACCCCAATCTGATGCGGATTTCTAGGCAGCAGTTAATCCAATTGCTCCTTTAAATCGCACCAGTGTGATGTAAAGAGCAGGAATCCCAGCGGCGAGTGCAAATACGATTTCTTGCGGGGGCTTTTCAGCGCTGCTGGAGCCGCCTCGCTCTGCTCTGATGCCGCCTCCCGGCCCATGGCCGGGTCCCGGAGCTGTCCCCGAGCAGCCGGTGGCAGTGCCACCCTCTGCAGTGGCTCTGAGCAAACCGACCCGAGGTCTCCTCGGGATGCTGCGGTCGGGCCGCACCTCGCCCCAGGGAGGCGGCGAGGCCAGAGCAAGGCTGTGCCTTTAAGGGGCTGCAGAGTCCTCCCCGGCTGGCATTTTCCTGATGGCTCCGGACAGCTGCTCTTTCTCTCCTGCTTTCTATCAGTTTGACCTCTAAGGCTGGAACTGTCACTGAGGGGCTTAAAGTTTGTTTTTCAACCCATTCCGGAAACTCACAATCACATACTTTATCCATGGATTTGCTTAAATATAGAAAATGTCCTGCCTTCTCCCCGGCGAATTAAATAAATACATAAGTGTGATTTATCCAGTGATTTGTCTTAGCTGCTCCAGTGGTGACCCATATAATGTGGCATTTTCTTACAAGTGCATTTACTCAGCTTTTGCGGCCGACTCAGGCTGCCTCTCCCTTCACCTTGAACTCATATTGGGTAGCGTATTTGCCCTCATTTTCTAACAGAGAAGGCACACGTTTGTGCTGTGGCCGAGCACATCCCAGCTCCACCGGCCACCTGGATACTCTCTGTCACAGCAGGCACTGCAGAGTCCCCAAGCCTAATCAGGGACACGTGCTCTGTCTGACCAGGGAGCCCCGTGTGCCGCTCTGAGACGTTTTCCCATTTCTCCTTACAGATCACGCAGCTGAAGATCGCCAGCAACCCTTTTGCCAAGGGATTCAGAGACTGCGACCCTGAGGACTGGTAAGGCTGTGCCTTTATTGGCTATGACTACACCCCACTCTCGTCTCATTTCATGTGCACCTGCCCAGCTTACATTTACACGAGGCCTGCTTGGAGTTTGGGGAACACTGCATGGGGTGCCGTTTGCCAGCTGCAGCTCACAACAGCAATGCTCCAGGTGTTCTTTCCACTGGACCATTGGCTCTGTGTCACTTCTCCATTTCTTCTTCCAGGCCCAGGAACCACAGGCCAGGGGCTCTTCCTCTCATGAGTGCTTTTGCCAGATCCCGGAATCCAGTCTCTTCCCCGGCCCACCAGAATGGGACAGAGAAAGGTGAGAGCCCCCACTGGCCAGGCCAGCCCGTCACCTGGGCCCCGCTGGCCTGCACGGCCCCCACATGCATGTTCAGGGCCAGCCTCGCTCCTCACGCTGATGCACAGCCCCACTGCTAACCAGCTTTGCACTACCACCCGTTTTTTGAACAAAAATAGCCACCTTCATAGCCTAATTAATTCTTGCTCGGACTACAACACTTGCTGTTGTACTTCAGCACCTTTGCTGCTTTAAAAAATACCACCCTTTTCCTTTAGTGTCCCCTTTCCGACTTTTTGACAACAAACTCGGCTTTTCAGGCGGGGATGCAGTGCTGGCCACGGGCTCCCCCTCACATTGCCCTTTTAATGTGCCTCGGCAGCACGTTCAGGGCCGACCCGCTCCATTCAGGAGCTGCAGTCAGGTCGAACGGCACCTCTCTGCCCATTGACTGCTTTTCCATTACCCAGAGCAAACAACTGCAAAGACAACCGAATGCCTTTCTTCCAAAACACACTCCGGGCCTGCAAAATAAAGGGAAGTCTGTATTTATTTAGTGTTACACAATTGCAAAAATGTCAGGCGTGCAGCAGCTTGTCAGTCAATTCAGCTCCATTTATCGCAGTCAGAAGGTCCCGTCCCGCCAGCCCCGCTCGCAGCGCCGCTGTTCCCCCCGCTCGGCTGCCCGGTGTGCCGGGATGCTGACGGTGTGTCCCCCGCAGATGCTGCCGAGAGCCGGCGGGACTTCGAGCGGGATGCGGGCGGGTCGGGGCTGCAGCAGGCGGAGGCGGCGCACCAGCAGCTGCTGTCCCGCGTGCTCAGCCCCGCGCTGCCCGGCGGACCCGGCGGGCTGGTGCCGCTGTCCGGCCCGGGGGGCGGCCGCCCGAGCCCTCCGCACCACGAACTGCGCCTGGAGCCCGCCGCGTCCGAGCCGCTGCAGCACCACCCCTACAAGTACCCAGCGGCCGCCTACGACCACTACCTGGGCGCCAAGAGCCGGCCCGCGCCATACCCCCTCCCCGGCATCCGCGGCCACGGGTACCACCACCACCACCACCACCACCACCACATGAACGCCGCGGCCGCCGCCGCCGCCAACATGTACTCGCCGGCCGGGGCGCCCGCGGGCTACGAGTACGGACCGCGGTAACGGGGCCGGGGAGCGACCCCGGGAGCGGCCCCGGGGAGCGGCCCCAAGAGCGGCCCCAAGAGCGGCCCCAAGAACGGCCCCAAGAACGGCCCCGGGAACGGCCCCAAGAACGGCCCCGGGAACGGCCCCGGGAACGGCCCCGGGAACGGCCCCAAGAACGGCCCCAAGAACGGCCCCGGGAACGGCCCCGGGAACGGGCCCCGGCGGCACCACGGACACCGCACCCCTGCCCTCGCGTCCCGCCCCTCCAGTGACCTGATAGGCCAGCGCCACCTGATCGACAGCCGGAGCGCCCAATCGGCGGCGGCCGGGCGCACGCGGGCCGTGAGGGGCCGGGGCCGCCATCGCGGAGAGAGCCGTGAGGGCGGCGGGGCCGTGGCGGGTGACCCGCCCGCCCGTCGGGGGCCGTGAGGGCGGCGGGGCCATCGCGGGGAGACCGCGGCTGCACTTTGATAAATGAAGCCATATGTCCTTATCCCGCGCCGGGCACCCCGGACGGCGGGGCGGCGGTGGGAGGGCGGGGAGGCGGCCGCGGGTGTTCCCAGGGCCGTGCGAGGGTCGGCGCAGCGCGGGGCCGGCCCTGGGCACCGCCGGGGGACACCGGGGCCTCGTCTGCCGGTGGCTCGGGTGGTTCTCTGAGGGAAGCAAGAGTTGAGCTCAAGGGAACGCTTTGAATCCTCCCTGCCAGGACAGATTTCCCGCTCCTCCGGCCCCGACCCTCCCGTGAGTTTTGGGGTTTACTGGGGTGTCTTAACCACGACAGCATTTTCCGGAGCTGTTGAGAAGGGCCCGTGGCCAAGAGGACAAGCCACGTACAGCTGTGTTTGTGTCTTGTTTTCACAACAGATGCAAAGGTTTAAAAAACAGCCTGGGGTGGGGGATACCCGCAGAGTTGAGGCTGTGTGTTGTCACCCCCTTCCCAGGCAGCCCCACACTCCTGCCTTCCTGCCTCCTTTCCCGAGCTCTTGATGCTCTCCCGGGGAGCTGCCTTTTAGAGGGACTTCAGGGTTTTTTCTCAGTCTGCCTCACCCCTTATATATGGCTGCCCCAAACTGCAGTAATCCAAAGCACCTGTTCTCCACCTTCCTGCTTGCTGCATCTTTCCTCTTAATGCTGGTAAGTACTTTTTTCGTCTTCCTTTAATATCTTCCTTCAGTAGCCGTTCGTTATTGCTGCAGGGATGGCCCTGTTCAGCACAGTTTCTCCGGTGGTGTGTTTGGAATAGTTGGTTTCTGGTTTTGGTGGATGCTCGTGGAAGGCAGTCCCTTTGTGTTCAGAGAAGGTTTTGAGCAGCCCCTCAGCTGTGTTGGTATACAGTATTATGAACGCTTCCCTGACTCTTCCAAATGACTCTATGAAAAGAAGGGGGTTATGTTTTTTTAAAGTCCTCTATTTGCTCATGTTTGTGGATTTTCATTACAGACTCTTTAAAACATGTTCTTTCTCTTGTGCAGGTGGCAGTGTTAATAGCAATGTTTATTTTGTCTCTGGCAGTGGGCTTTGGGCTTCCAAAACTTTTTCGAAGGGTTGAAGAAGGGATACAGGCTACCATTAATACTTTATGTAATTTTTTTTTCTGTTTAAAAAAATATATCTGGATCCATGAAAAAGTGTTGTGCAAGAAATATGTATTTTATTTGACATTTGCAGTGAATTTTGAGGTTCTTAGTGTCTGACTAAACCATAATTGATGTTTCCAGAAAGGTTGATGTCAAATAGCCTTGTGCTTATTGTTAGTCAGTGGGAAATGGCTCTCGGATGTGCTCTATTGCTTTGCCGCTGTTATTTCAGAGTTTTCACTATGATTTGTTACCTGTAAATTGATTAGTGCCAAAGCTTTGGTCAAACGTTTAATGAAGTTGTTATATTTATTATTTCTTTCAAAGATTATACAAACACTTTTTTTTCTTAATAGTTGGAGCATAGAAAAAAAAGTGAAGACAACCAAAGAAATCATATCTGCAAACAGTGTAGATACATGTAGATATTTGTAGATATATGTAGATAATCTTATTTCATTTAAATTGAAAAGACATTGGACAGTGACATTTATAAATATTTTTCCTCTCCTTTCTTTCCTTCATTTCTTGTTTGGTTATTTGTGTATATTTGTCAGTTTGTCTGCTGTGAAGTATAAACCTCCCCTACAAAATGAGGTCATTTAAATACGGAGGGATTTTAGTCTGAGCAAACAGTGACTCTGCTAGGTCATCACTCCCTCCCTTCTGTCCCTGCTTGTGGTGATCTGTCACCACACAACAGCTTGCAAGGTTGGGGTTCCCAGGTGGAAACAGATCTGTTTGTTTTGGTAAGCAGTGTTTTCTTTAAACACACCAAGAGCAACCCAAGGTGCCAGGACTAAGCTGTGCTTTTACCAAAAGTGGCTCAAGGTCCTTGTCTTGACTAGGAATTTTAATTTTTGCTTTGTCAGAAGAAGAGAAAATCACAGATCCTTAGCCCACGGCCGTGGGCAGTGGGCCCTTTAGGATCACTGATCTGTCCTCTGTGCTAAAGACCCGCTACAGAAGTCCTGGGGCTGAATGGGAAGGAGGGAACAGGCAGCTGTGCCAAGGCTGCAGTCTGAACTATGAAGATGGTACTTCCAGCCTTGCTTTTAGGCCATGAACATGCAAGGTGCTTAGATATATTAGCATGAAACATGTTAGCAGTCCATTTCTTCTCACTGTTTTAATCCTTAAATCAAGGTTCCTCGGGGCTGTGACCAGTGTCCCTCCTTCCATTGCTGTGTCCAGCTCATGGGAGTGTTACAGATATGGAAAGCAAGAAGGGTTATTTTTCTATCACAACAAAAAATCCCCTTCAAACAAACACAAACCCCATAACTGCACACTGACTAATAGAAGCCTTTTGAAAATCCCAGAAAATGTGTAACACTTTTCTTTCAGATCGGTCACCTGGCAGCCAGTTAGTGAAGATATAGTCAAGCCTCATCTATGTATTGCAGATTCATTTGGCAGTGACTTTGTATGATTTGATTACATGTCTGGTTAAACTTCACTCAGTACACAGTGTCACCAAGGCCCACAGCACATTTTTGGGAAGAAGGCGGCCCTATTTCCAGACAATGCTTCCACTTGTGTCACCTCAAGTCACACGGAACACGGTATTTGGAAGCTGCTGGTAAAACAGGCCCAAGCACGGAGGGCACAAGCACCCTTTGTCTCTTCCAAACAGGGCTAGAGGATAAATTAGCCACGTAGCTCTATTTTCCAGAGGAACCGGCTGAGTTTACTGATTGCTCCTGAGGTCTGAAAACTGCATAACAGGATTAGGCTGGTGAAACAAGGGCGGCTTTGGGTCGATCACTTACCCCAAAAACAGTTTTCAGAAATGGCTTTTTGCTGTTGCTGGTTTTATTTTTTCCCTGCTAATGAATGTGACTAACTTTGATGTAGGATAGGAGCATGGGGACGAGACTTCTGTGTGCTTGTGGTGGTCGTGCATACTGTTTACACACTTCATGGATATTCACTTCAGTCTTTCCTCCTCTGCGGGGAAATCCCAGGGCTGCTTTGGCTAGAGCTGTGAAGGTGGTCCCCAGCAGATACCTCTCAGCATCCTGGGGTGTTGGCATCTCTTCGGTCAATCCCAAGCACATGTACACATGGCCATGGCTAGGGGAGTAACTGCTTTGGCTTCCTTCATGTTAGTGTGTGTGTAAGAGTTGCTTGCAGTGTGGAGAATGACTGGAGGACTGCGGTAAGCATAAAAAGGTGTTCTGCGGACACCAGGCCGCTGGGGCACAGTGTGGGCCTGCCGTGAGCAAGGGATTTCCAGTGCACCCCTACAGAGGAGCCATGGCTCAGGGCCACCTCGGCTGGAGTGCTGTCCTTCCCTGCCAGACACACCTCCTGCTCTCCAGCCAGTGGATTCAGCCTGGGACGCTGGATCCCTCACCGAGGGGCGATTGCACCTTGATCTGGAGTGCAAGGAATGAGAAAAGCAGGTTCACTCGTGCTGTGTAATGTTCTGCCAGTGTAAAGTGGCCACTGGAAGTGAGTTAGGCACCCACAGGTTAGGTTTGGGGGGCAGAAGGTGAGCCCTGCTGCCCTGCCTGGAAGAGCAAACGCAGTGGTACCTGCAGAGCAGGTTTCAGCACCTTCAAGCGAGCAGCTCAAAAAGCTGCCGTGAGCCCGCTGGACGCGGCTGGGCCGGAGCGCGGGGGACGAGCGTGTGTGTGCACGGAGCTGCTGCTCTTGGTGCTTTGGCCTTGCTCGCTTTGCCGGTGGGCTGAAAGCAAAGGCGGGTTCGCTGCAGCACGTTGGAGGCCGCGGGGGTCGGGCCGGACCCGCCGGCAGTGCCGGTGCAGGCGGGAATGGCCCTGCTGTGCCCCGGGGGGCTCCGCGGGTACCGCGGCCCCGGGACACCGGGAGGACGAGGATGCTGCGCTCGCTCCCACCGGCCCTGCCTGAAGAGCCGGCTCCCTCCAGAGGGAAGAGCCGGCCATGGCACGCCGTGGGTCCTGCCCGCGCGGAAAACCAGTCCTTGGGGAGCGTTTGCACAGCTTGCAAATACGGAGAGGAAAACATACAGATTCGTTTTGTACCGCAAAGAACCGATCTCTGGGGCACGCAGGCATAGTCGAAGAGGGGCAGTAACCTCTGAGTGAGACTCAGCCAGCAAGGGTTCAGCTGTTGCTATAAGCTGCCGTTAGGAAGAGTCCCGCTGCTCGTGTGCAGGGCAGTACGTTTGTATGAACGCAACGTTTTTGCAAATGTATGCATTTATTTTCTTCATTTAATTATTCTAATTAAATTGGTCGGTGAGACATTTAATTTACACAGGTGTTTGACACAACTAGAGGGTAGTGGACGTACCCCAAGCTTTCTGTTACTGCCATTATCATGAGCACAGCATGTGCACATAAAAACTGTTACAGTGGGAATCTAGCTCGTGTATCACAGGTTTGCAAATCGCCAAGAATAGTGTCAGACTTCTTTCTCCTGCCCAGTATGTTGCACAGAGGATCAATGCAAAAAGATATAAATTACTTTTGAAGAACACAGACATGACACATATACACTATGTACGTATGTGCTCTCTGAAGCCCCATGGTCTATGTAAAGTACTGTGTGTGTTGCCTATGCCAGAAAAAATGCACTCCTTCCCCTCCATTAATAGAAATGACCTATTATAAATTTACCAAAGATACCATAGTTTTATAAATTGGCCACATATGTCCGTGTAATATATTTATTATATCACATTTCATAGCATTTCTGTTTTATGAAATTCAGCCTTGAATTTGTCACATATGTTTTGCATATATGTGCAATAGTTGGCCAAGTATATCTGAGTAAAGTATGATAAATGTGTTCTTTCCATATGGGAAATTAAATGTTTTTTCAGATTTTAAAAAAAGTTTATTAAGAGCAGCCTATACGAAACAATTACAATAAATCACTCACTTCTATTTAGGTTAAAATTACAAGTTTGAACTAGTAACAAAGTGATTAAGAAAAAAAGCCAGAAAAGTCGCATTTAGGACCTAATTGTGTAAGGAGACAGAGCTGCACAGCAGAGTCCTCCTCCCCAAAGCTTGTTGTGGGAACTGACCCAGCGGGTGCTCCCATGGGCAGCGAAGGACACCTCGGGGGCCACTGCTGTGCTGGAACCTGCCTGCAACAGGGGTGACCGCATGGGGACTCAGACTGACAGTGCTGGGCCGTGAACTGCAAAAAGGAAGTTCAAACCAGAACAAATGACATGTAACATTTCCAGAAGCACCTTTGTGTGAGGTGTTTGCAGGGGGCTCTGCCTTTGTGTTTGGGCTTTCAGCCACTTGCTTTGTGCTCCTGTTGCCCCTCGTTCCGGGGGCAGGTGGTTCCCCTGTCCCTCGGTGCTCCAGCCTGGCTGTTCCAGCAGGAGCGGGCTGTGGGTGACTGCCGGGGGCAGGGAGAGCAGGGGCTGTGACAGAGCAGGGGCTGTGACAGAGCAGGGGCTGTGGCCGAGCAGGGGCTGTGGCCGAGCAGGGGCTGTGACAGAGCAGGGGCTGTGGCCGAGCAGGGGCTGTGGCCGAGCAGGGGCTGTGGCCGAGCCATCCCGGTCCCGTTCCAGTCATTTAAGCAGGGCAGAGGGTGGTGAGAGCTGACTGCAGCGGCCCCTTACTGAGCGCTGCCGTACACATTTCTTTTATTTCAGCAAACATAAAGTGAGTCTTTCATTCTATTCCCTTTCCTGCTTGTTGTCAACTGCTTCAAACCAGATGGGCTCAAGAGATAAAACTATAAAGACTCAATGTCTCAATTTAGCAGGATGCCAGGTCTGCATGCCATCACAATATCTGAGGCAAAACCATCTGAGCAGACAATAGTTACCCTCAGTGTTCTGGTGAGAGCAGCCCAGACGCTTTTCCATCACAGAGCCAGTGCCTCCACGAATCACTGGGATGTTGTATGGGCAGGTTTTTAAATTCCCATCAGGACAAATGCCATGGCCACGTTCTCTGCCATGTTTAACGTTATTCCATAGGCCCAGCGTTCCTTCTTACCTGGTCAGGATGTGTTTATAGCAAGCAGTGGGTGCCTGGAAAATGTACTTTCGCTTGCATGGGATGCCAGAGCTTCGGAGCAGAATAATGGCTCAGCGTTTTAGCATCCTCCCTAGATTCCCTGCTCTGGACATAGTCAGGATCAATCAGCCCTGCTGCTGGCAGGAAAGGGAGCTCACTGCTGTCCAGAAAGCACCAAAGGGTTTCTGTTGCTTTTTGCTGCCCTCATTTATGTGTCCTGGGAATAAAAACTATGAGGAAACAGCATCTAGCTATAATCCCAGTGTAAGGTAACAGCTTTTTTTGTTCCTTTTTTTTAAAAATTATTATTAGAACTTCAATTTGCAACAGAGGATTGCTAGAATTAATTTTTTTTCCACTGCCATGTCACTGTTGTGTAAGGAGATAGCTAATAGTGCTCTGGGATAGTTCTGCATTGCATGTGGCTGCTTCAGCACCTCAGTCCCTCCCGGTGCTGTCCCCTGTGGCATTGCAACCTCTGATATTATGACTCTTCATGGCAGAGAAATAAATCCATGCTCCTCTGGGTGAACACAGCCTTATTTAGAGGTGTAGGCTGTTTTACAGGATTTCCTAGTGTTCCAACACCTTTAAAAAGGATGCTGGGAATTAAAAGCAAATACTTCTGAAATTGAAATGAGCTGGATGAGTTTAAAAAGACAGACCTGTCACCCTCTGGTTCCACTCTTCCTGCCACCCTTGTCTTTTTCCCATAAGGAATCTGGCCACTGCTGGAGGTAGTTTGCTTCGAGGCCCTTTGTGCTTTCCATATCCCGAACTCAGAGGTTGCTTCTTTGTTTTGATTTATGCCCTTATTCCCCTTTGTCCTCCTCCCCTAATACCAACCTGCAAATTTAATTCCTCTGAGGTAAGTCAGAATAAAGCAGTGCATAGAATAGGACATACAGATATTGTTCATACCAATAATCAGGTGAGCAAAACATTCACAACTGAGAGATTATATGTTCATTTAATTTGATACTGTGACAGCTGTAAATGAATTGCCAAAACCCCCCAGTATGATCTTAATTCTGGATAGTTTTCTTCGCATTATAAAGGAAACCTCCAGCATGCCCCAGAAGAGTAGGACATGGATAAATACAGTCAAATTTACTTGGAAAAACTCCTCTAGTAGGGGGACCCAGGCTGGAATCTCAGGACAGCACAGAGCAAGAGAACCCCCCGTGCTTCTGTCCGTAGTCAGCGCTGTCACTGCTTGGTGGCACAGTGGTCGTGCTTCAGCACCAAACTGTGTCTCAGCACTGCTGTAACCGTGTCTAGTATTAATCCAGGCAGTCATGTGCCATGGTTTATGTAATGATCCATACTTTCACACCACAGACACACAGCCAGAAAAGGAAACACATTGATTTAGCGCTCGGTAATCCTTGGTTAATCCCCAGTCCTTTGGTTTACATCACTAACATGGCTCCTGCAGTAGTCAGTGTTCTATCTTTATTCTTGGCAGACTGAATTAAAGGAAAGATTTATTAATTTGTAAGTTGGCTTTGTAGATGCATCTTAAACGTGCTAAAAACAAAAAGCAATCCAGAAACCGCCATTGACTTAACTATAAAAATCTGCTCTGTTAAACTCAAACCTTTGCAACAATCCAAGTCAAGCTGCAGAGAGTAATTTATCAGCTTGCTGAAGCGATTGTGTTGTATAGGGCTAAATGTAACAACTCTCAGTGCAGGCCCCCAGTCTACTTCCTTTTTCACTCATTGCTACAAATACAATTAATCTCCTCTTTCCTTGCTCATCTACACTTACGACTGCAATGCTTTATGGCTCAGGTACTGATAAGAGGAAGGGGTTTAACTAATGGGCTCATTTGCAAATAATGTTAGAGGGTCAGAGATCACCATTCATTGCAGCGGTGATAAATATTCCATGTAATGGCTGCACAAATGCTAGTGTTTGGGATTTATTTCTGTTAGTTTACTAATGCTGGTTGCTTTCTTCCTCTGGCAGTGCCAAAGACAGTGATTCTTGGGAGGAAGCCTTTTGTAATAATTTAGCTGTCATCACCTTCACTCCTGAATCTTTCAGACCAGGTACAGGCTAGCCCTGTTCCTTACTGGCAGGTGAGATTCCAGAACTGACTGCAGCAGCTTAAGGTGGCTCTTCACTCACAGCCTTCCTGCTAAGCAGGTCAGCTGAAATCTCGAGTGATAACCATGTTCATGGCACAATTGTAATGAGCTTTAAATTATTTTTTTTAATTAAAAAGTTGTTAGTTTCACAGATGCAATCAGACAGCTGTATTTTACAATTAGACAACTGTGTTTTATAGTCTATAGCAGTATAGACTGTCCTTCCTGTTGGAAATCATTCTTCATTGGGGAAGTCCAGGTTAGTTCCTTAAGGATATAAAATTTTAGAAGACTCTAATTCACAATCCAGCTATGGCATTTAGGCTCAACTCTAAATCAAACCACTGTAGTCTGGTTGCTCATTTCAAGGAAACTATAATGTGAAAGAGAAATCTGTTTACTGGGTGTTTAAATAGAATCAGTAGTGATATAAAGTGTTAATGAATTAATTGTAATGTGCAAAATATGAAGTGATAATGCTTTGGTAATGGGAAGTATAGGATGGGTCTGTTCTTGCAAGCAGCTCTGCACCCTGTGGCCTTCCTCTTGCAGCTGATGAAATTCTTTACCCCTGTGTCTGCCTGGTAGTGAGGTGCAGTTCATGCCCTCATTTTCAATCTGTACTTGCATGACTAAGTTTATTTTTAACTCTACCTGATCAGACAAAAGGCAGTGTTAGATGTGACAGCACACAGTCATCTTTAGTTAGGAGTGTCTTCCGAAGGACCTGTTCATAACTCTGAACATCCCGTAGGAGTCTCCACAGTGACTTTAGGCACAGACATTGACAGTAAATGGCATTTTTTAGGGAAAATAGCATACTCCAGAATTCCCAACTTTCTGACTCGATCTGATAGTGCTCGTGTTAAGGCACGGGGTATTAATCCTTTCTTCCCAGGGGCTGCCCCCGTGCCAGTGGCAGAGCACTCGATCAGCAGCTATTTCCGAAGCGGCTGCAGGGGCTCTGTGAGATGCCCTTGGTGTGAGCCAGCCCTGCCAGGAGCAGCAGCCCGGCTCAGCCACTCCCTGGCACCTCACAGTGTCCCTGGAGCATCAGGAGCTCCCAGCCGGCATTCAGAGCGCGGGTGTGCTGAGCAGGGAGCTGTCCTCAAGCGCCGGAGATGTGCCTCAGTCAGCTCGCACTCCGCTCTGCTGGCACAGTGCCTTTCCTGTCTAAGGGATGAATTGTTTTTCTACCAGGACCAGGCTCTTCTCATTTCCTGCAGTAACCATTTGCCCGAGATGGGCCAGCCCTGGATTGCTTTCCTGCTGGCCGAGCACTAACCCTGCGGTCAGTCCCATGGGAATTGCAGGCTGGAGAGGAACCCCCAGGCCACGTGTGGTGTGGTCCTGACAGGACAGGCAGCTGGTCCCTGGACCACACTCAGCAATACTTCGTCTAGTCATTTGTTGCACTGTTTCTTTGTCAATTCTGACTTATTTTAAGAAAGGGGGAAAAGAACAAAAGGAACTGTCTCTTCCAGCAGCAGGTTTGTGGAGACAGCGCCTCATTCCATAGGGCTGGAGCTGCCTGTACAGTGAGAGCAGCTCCTCCTCTGTGTGGGAGGTGGATGAGGGTGGAGATGGAGCCCTTGCTCTGTGCAACTGTCTGGTAGATGTAATGAACACCATCACCTCCCCCTGACTTGGGATCACTCAAAATTAGGCTTTAACTTTCAACTGCAACGTGATCCTCCACGCAGCTACTGAATAGTAAAGACATAATCAAAGAAATGCATTATTTAAACTGTCATTACACTCCAAAATGTGTAAGGCCACGTTTTATTTAGAAAAGCCTGGCAACAGTATCCTGATTCTGTTTTAATGGGAAGAACACCAGGCTGGGTGCTTAAGGCTTTCAGTCCAGCAGTATTCTCTGCCTGCAAAGCACAGCTGGGTAACAGACCCAGGCCTTAATTTGCGTGTGTTTTTCCTGAAATAATTTCTAAAGTCTTTGATGTTGCTGTTCAGTGCACTTTTGATGCCTTTTTCTTGGATTCCCAGCTCTTTATAGTGCAGAAACAATTATTTCCAATAAAGTATCAACAGTGCCTGGCCTGGACACAGTTGCCACTGCAGCTCTGTGACCCAATCCAGCCGTACGGTGGCTCTGAACGCGCTGGGCTGTGTCTAAAATGCCTTAGAAGAATGCAAATGCTGCTTCGTGATCCAAACAAAACCCGTTATGAGTGAATTTTAGCTTCCACAGCCGTAGAGATGACAAGTTAATGGAGCCCTTTGCACTGTGTGGATAAGGATTTCCCCGAGCAATGCCCCTAAATGTAAATGAGAGGGGTGTGGCTGAATCCCAGACTTGCCATGCCGAAATACCCCCGACTCTCCCAGGAGAAGGGCGCTAATTGGATTGCTGAGTTTAAATCCTGCAGCTCGTCGGTCTGTGGAAAGGATTTAGCACTGCTCTGTGAAAGGCTTTACATAGCTTTGCAGTGCAGTGCAGGGCAAGCTTTTTCCCCTTTCTTTCTTGTGATTAATTGTGAGGCTTGAGGTGACAGGAGACGTAATGAAATTCATAAATGCCAAAGGCCGTCCCTAGTCACATTCCTGGCTGTTGGTTTAGGTTAGAAACTTGACAGAAGTGTGAACAAATCAAGGTTGTTCTGATAGCCTTTCAGTTACAGGGAAGAAAAAGTAACTGACAGTGAGAACCCGCTGGAGGTGCTTTAATGGGGATAAATTCTCAAGAAAGAGCAATTATTTTACACTGATCCAAATTCTTGGATACATAAAGGGTTTACAAACAGATTTATTCTGCCCCCACCACACTTTGAGGCATTCCAGTCCTTTTTCACAAAAGATATTGGCACAAGTTATTTCAGCAACCTGCCAAGGAAAAGCTGTCGCAAAACCTGTAGCAGAACCCGAAGCGACTTGTTCTGTGTCCTTGTGACTGGCCTTTTTCTGCTTGTTATGAATTTTAAAAATCCCTCTCTGGAAAGCGAAATTTGCAGCTTAACCAAGCAGCATTAAGAGTTAACCTGGGACTCTCCCTGCAGCCTGGAGACAGAGGCTGCGACTTCCCTACGTGCAGGTTTGAACTGCAGTGTCAGGAGCTGCTGCCCCAGTCGTGTTTTGCCGGGCCGTGGGGGTGCAGAGGTGTCACGTCTGGGTGTATATTGACCAGACACTGATGCGGTGATCTTTTGAGCCAGCTGCCAGCAGCGTCTCACGGGCCTTTCTGTGATTGGAGAAGGACACACACTGGACACTTGCTGTGTGATAGTCCAGCACTGCTAAGGGCTTCAGTTTTTTCCAGCCAAAGATCCTGATGCGATGATCCCAGCCTGCTGTTGCTACAATCTTCTTGTCTGGACGGATGGTGATATCAGATATCCCAACGTTGACAAGTTCCTGTGTTTTGTAAACCTGTGTGAAAAAGTCACAGCTGAGTTTTAATTGTTCAAAAGACAAGAAAAGGAACCTTTTGGCACCTTGGCAGGTGTAGTGCCCACCCATACACACCAGTGTCACACAGAGTGGAGCTTTTCAGCACGTGCTGGATGGTGCCTCGGGAGAGCAGCTATACACAGGGATGGAGAAGACCTTACCTTGAGTCTTCCCACCTCCAGCACCACTGTCTAAAAATCAACCCTTTATGTTTGTAGTTTATTGTGCATTGAAATTTATATTCTGTCTCAAGTGAAGCTCTGAGGCAAGGTTTTGGGCACCACACTGCACAGCTTTGCCCTTTTCTTCCAGCTATTCTTGCGTGAGCAGCAACGTTCGGAGCTAAGGCCGTATATTTTCCCTGCTTTTGCAATATTCCCAGGCTGAGACTTGGAGCTGATGAGTACCTGCTACTCATTTCTACTACTGTGGCTCCCCACAAAACCCCCCATAGCATCTACCTCAGTCTTGAGAAAGGAATACTACCAGGAGTTGGGTTACAGTGTCAGGAAATCTGTATTTCTAGTACTCCTTCCCCAGAGACTTTTATTTACACCAAATTCCAAGAAGGGGATTATGGCCAAGTTATTGATTTCAGTCTTGGAAGCCTTTTGTTACTGTTTGGAGACTACGGGAGAACAAGTTTCTGAGGGGCACAATTAAATTGGAAGGCACTGGGCTTCCTTCAGGAGACTCTGGGGCTGCAGAGGACTTTGGGAAAAGAAGTTTTCATTTCACTGACACAAGTTTCTCTTGAAGCACAGGAAAAAAAGCTTAATATAACATGTTTGCTGTTCTCTCCTCAGGTAAGTTGTGTCAGTGAGCACTCTGGCTCTGAGACACACACAGAATATGCACGTGTGTGTGTGTTGGAACAGCCCAGCTCTCCTCACAGTGGCCAAAGCACCTGTGGTGTGAACCTGGCCCAGAACTGCTGCTATTTATAAGCGCAGTTTTTGTCACTGTCTACTTAAGCCTGAGTCTGTGGCTGTCTTGTAGTTGTACTAATATCCTCCAGTGCCTGTTTTAATACAGGTGGTGTTTGCTGTTCGTCTGAGGTGGGAAGGGATTGACAAGCACAGCTGAGCAGCTTTCCTCCTTGAAGGACATTCCATGATGCACAGTTAGTACAGGATTATAGAGAACAGATTAACTGCAGATAACTTGAACCTTTACACTGGACGTAGAAAACTCCAGAAATGTTGGTCAGGGTTAGTTTCAGATGCAGTTGAACATATTTGGAATCTTACAGACACAGAGCCGTAAGCAATTATTTTTTAACTGTATAACAACTGCCCTAGCTACACACTCAAACAGCAAGAACTGTGCAGTCTGATGAGAAAAAAGGCTGGATGAAACTTGACATGCTTCTTACGTGCTCCACACATTCCCCTTTTAAAGAGAACCTGAAGACGGTGTCTCCAGCCAATTCAGAACAGAGGACAACAAGTTTTGCTCAAGCCTAATGGGCAGCAGGAGGCTGTATGGGAGCCTTTTTGTGGGGCTGCTACTGTAAAAGCTGTGCTTTGGTCAGTGCAGATGTTCCAAGCCCCCAGCTTAGGCTCAGGCAGCGTGGAGCAGGGGAATTTTTGTGGGCAGAAGTGTCCTGGGAAGGAAGGATTTACTCCTTGCCTCACCAGCCTGGCAGTGTCAGCTGGGCCTTGCTCTGGGATTGGTACTAATGGCCAGAGCCAGTGTGGGTGTGGTGCTGCCATCCTGGCAGTGTCTGGGCAGGATCCACACAAGCTCCCACTTGAACAGAGCCTGCAGTGGAGGTGCCTTCTGGAGCGGGAGGGAACTGTGGGCATTTGGGCATGATCTGCAAATACAGGAGCAAAACAACACCTTGCTCAAGGTATATGCAGCCAGGTGAAATCCTAGTGCCAGGACTTGTACCGTGCAGGGACTTACTGCAGTAAGTCACTAACTACAGTGGTCTAATGCACACCAACATCATTTCCTAACCAGAAAACCAGCTTGTAGTTAAGAAAACAAAGAGGTAAAAACAGGTGAGCTGCTTTCAGCCAGTCATGACCAAGAACACTTGCATCTACACCCAAAGCATGTCTTTAAGCCCTCTGCTTATTAGAAAAATAGCCGAAATAGCAGCAGCGGAGAAGCCTCAGCAACCAAACTAACAAAACTTATATTACATCTTACAGAACTTTTGTCATATATAAAGGAGCTTCTGTGGTTGTCAGATTCTTAGCTGTGCTTTGTTTATTCACCTGCAGAAGCTGTTTACCTCCTACATTCTACCCCAAACATCATCACATAATTACGCTATCTCATCCAAATCAGAAGGCTCATAACCAATCCCGTCATTTGCTGACAGTGATGATTTCAGCAACTTTCCTGTAGAAGACAATACACCAAACTTTCCCCATAGCAATAAACTATGCAGTACCTTCATCATCTCTTCATTGACACACTGGAACGTTGCCACTTCAAACAGAGCTGCAGTGCCATCATTGCGTCATTATTTCTGCACCGGCAGATAGCTCTGCACCGCCTTCGCTTATTAAAACCTCCTAGGATAAAAATAATGTGCCACTGAGTGGCTTTCCAACGTCTACCATTACCTCAGACACCTGGAATGTCAGGGAAAAAAAATCCCCATCTGGTTTGTATTTTTAATGCAATAGAGGAAAAAAAACTTAATCTATGTCCTTGACAACCTCTAGTGCTCATATGAAAGATGCATTTTATGTGGGCATTCATACTCACAGGAAGCACAGGAACTCTGCTTGTAGCTTATAATACTTGGCATTTAAATTTCTTCTGAGAAAAGCTGCTGTCTCTCAGTGCGAGCTGCTGAGGGTGCAGCTAATCCTGCATCTCCTGGGAAAGTGAATACCTTGTGAAAAACAATACCTGGAACATTTCAGGTGAACAGCTGTTTTTCCCATGAGTTGTACCTGTAGCCCTGCATTAGGGTTAACTCATAACTGGAATGCCCTGTGAAGAACAATATTTTCTTTGAATTAGGAAAAAGTTATGCTATCATTAATATGAAGGAACACCTTCCTCTCCACCACCAGAGTATTTGAAGCTTTAAGAAGCCTGTCATGGTGGCAGATTTCTGACACCTTGGCCTTAGAGAACTAGTCTCAGTACAAGCTTCTTGTTGGGGTTGCTCACCTTCCACTTCCCTGAGCTAAGGACACCAGGTGCAGATGGTGACAACAGCAGCAGAAAGGCCAGGCAAAGATCACCAAAAGAACCAACAAACCCAAACCATGGCAACTGTGCATCAGACTTGTGGCTTACAACACCTTGACTGCTTGTGCAGGTCCAGGGTGCTCCTTTCACTCGTGTGCCCCGAAGTGTTGGGCCACTCAGACGCCCTCCTGGCTCATGCCGTGTGCCCACACCCAGCACAGGCACTGCCACCCCTCAGTGCTGCTGCTGTGCTGAGGCCTTGCCGACTCCACGCCTTTACAGTGGCCCCCAGCTGATGAGTCAACCCTGGATGTCCCAGCACGTGCTTTTCTTCCTGTAGCACCATTCAGAAAACAGCATTAACTTGCCACGTTACCTGACAAAACCTCGGTTAAAGCTGCAAGCTGAAACAGCCATTATTGTTCTGCCATGAACTGGAGCATCCACAGCTCTCCAGGATGGTGTGGGGCACACAGGGTCCTTCCCACTGCTCATGGGACAGCTGCCACCTTAAAAAGGTTGAAGCACTCAGGAGTGAAGAGGGATGCTTTGGCCAT
This sequence comes from Pseudotriccus pelzelni, assembly GCA_035584735.1. Lineage (NCBI taxonomy): Eukaryota > Metazoa > Chordata > Aves > Passeriformes > Tyrannidae > Pseudotriccus > Pseudotriccus pelzelni. The sequence continues at coordinate 6,491,805 of JAWMRA010000036.1, forward strand.
TTTAATGTTCATTAGCCTTCATTTATGTGCTTCGTTTCCACACCTAGTTTAATCCTCCTTACCCCTTGGCACTGTTGGATCCCTTGCTAAGGGTGGCTAGATAAAAGCATTGCCATTCAGGGAGTGGGGATTGTGCAGGTGTGTTGCTGGGCACAGCCTGGCACAGCCACGTGGCTGATTTTCTGTCTCTGGCGGGGCGCTGTCGTGCCAAAGGAAGCTGACTGCCTAAACCTCTTGTCCCCTTGGTGCTAGCTGGGCTACTCCTACTCTTTTTGTCTGTGAAGTATTTCATGGAATACTTTCTTTCCCACAGTGGAAAGAAAGCTCTAGCCATTCAAGCAGAACCTTTGTTTCTCATTTTTGTAACTCATTTATAATGTTTAGGGCATTCTGAGAGCTGGATACTACTAACGTGATAAATGAAGATCCAGAGGCAATGGCTTGAGTAATGCTAGGCCTGTGTGCCTGTTGCAACTTTGGTAAAACCAGAAACATGTGAGAGAGGGATTTTTTTTTTTTTTAAATCCTCACCATCTTTTGCTAAGTCTGGTCACATAGCACAGACATTCTAACCAGTCTGTGATTAATTAGCCAGAGATCTGCAACAACTCCTCTTCACGACTAAATATTTTTTTAGTCTATCGAACTGTTGGTGCAGAGTGGGATAAATGACACTAGAGGGCCAGTGATCCTGACCTGGAGGTTCTGTTGCTCATTGAGGCTCCAGATGCGAAGCACCTTTTCGGATGAGCCCGAGATCCCCTTGGCCTTCTCCGAGTCAAAGTCAAGGCTCATCACTGGCTCCTGGTGGCAAACGAGCTGGCTCAACGCTTTTCCCATTGTCACATTCCAGAGGATCACTGATCCATCTTCGTAGCCAGCCAGAAGCAGAGGTTGTGAACCACAGCTGAGCTGATGGAGGAAAAAGTAAAATTGTTTGAGCAGTAAATAGTCTGTCAGGAAAATTACCATCCCGAGGCAGGTTCCAATCCAGCACCAAGAGAATAAATGGAAATGCTGACTGGAGTAGAGTGATGAAGCATTTAGCAGTGTGAGGGTCAAATCCTTACAGAAGGCAGTACTAGGTACTATGAACTTCTGGCGTTTATATCTACAGATCAAATTCTAAATTTTATGTGTGTGATACATATCTAGCATACACACATATACACACACAGGTATAGAAAATATCTCGCTGAAGATCCAAACTATTGCCCTCTGCAACACCTGAAAAGAGGCTGCCTGAAGTTTTACCTCATGGTCTGAACTTTGTCTGCACTTCTTAAAAAGAATTCAGCAGAGCAGCCGAGTTGCTATGGAGCAGTAAGACCCCTGCGGGCACTGGCAGACGTGCCAGGCTGAGGATTGCGGCCCACAGTGCCAGCATGGGCTCACAGGGGGATCCTGCACCCAGGGGCACCCCGAGCCCCAAGGAAAGCACTGAGGCACCAAGGGGTTAACGGGTGCCCCAGTCCCACTGTAACCAATTGAAGGCTCTTTTGATTAATGATGGCACAGGCCAAAGGCCACGGCACCCTGGGCAGACACCTAATTTATTTAAGCCCCTGAAATAACTCAAAGAAGAGAACATTACTGGATTACATGTCACACTTAAGGAAAATATTCATCTTTGCTGCAGCCAAAAGACTAATGATCCTGTAAGCAGTAACTGGTTACAAGAGTGAAGATGCAAATCCCTAATGAAAAGCAGCTAAAAAAGAGGCATCTGTTAATGCCAGCTGTTTCTTTAACAGGAGAAGAAACATCAAAATAGGCATTGGCACTCTGACCACCTCATGTAGGCACATCTAAGAAATATATCCAATAGGCCATTCAGATCTTTCCAAACACTCTCTGCTCCTACAGGATTTGTTTACTTGATATTCACTTCAAAACAAAGGGCATAAAGAATTAATTTTTACCAGTATGACATTATTGACTGAAGTCAAACTCCCTGGCTGTCAGTGCCGTGGTACAAACCTGCAGTTGCCAGAGGCTCACTGCTCTGTTAATGGGCCACACTCTTCTCCCACTGGTTCCTGTTTGTTCTGGGGGGAGTTAAACTAACAGGAGAGGGGTGGTCTGGGCAACAGCCTCATGTGCTTCCTCACCTTATTCAGCCTAGAGAAGGGTTTCAATGAGGAAAGGATCTCACTGAGCAGGGAAGAACATTGCCCCTTAAAAGAAGGGAACCAAGGGGAAGTCCTTGGAAGTGTAGGAAATCCCCTACATCATCCTTCTGAAGGATGTCCACACCTGAGATTTTGCAGGAACCTCCTTTCCTTCTTTTAAGACCCCTTCTCCTTTGAAAAGGTAGGGAGCATGCTCTGGCTAGACAGGCCCACAAAGCAGGTCTCTCAGTGCCCAGAACTGTGAACAATTTTTCTGTCAAATTTTTAATTTACTAAAAAAATATCAGAGCAATGCATGCACCCATCAGGTATTTGGATCTGCTTGTTTATACCAAGGAGAAGTTAAAAAAATCTGAATTAAATGAACATTCCAGATTTACATTTAATAAACGATAAAACCCTCAAGGCAAAACAAAGTACTTCACAGGTACTTTTAAGTTTAAAAAAAGCCCCCAGTTCACACATAAAAAAGCCCCCCAATTATTTGTGCTGCTCTTCTGTGAGCTCCAGACTCCCTCAGCAAAGGTTTCCTCAAAGGTGTAGCTGTCATTAGGCAGTGAAACGTGGTATGGAGGGGCAGGGCTGGCTCCTCTCCGTACCCCAAACAGCCCTCCTGGAGCTCAGAACCCTCGTGCAGATGGAGACACTGTGAGTGCTCAGCACTCTAGAAATGCCAAGCAAAAATATTTGTTTTGTGGTGTGGGTATCTCAGCTTAGATTTGAAAAGCAGTAATTTGCAAGTGAGATCTAAGACTGGTCTATTTTAAAAAGCAAGTACTGTTTCCTATGAAATGAAAGTCTCCCACTCTGCTTCTTCCTGACTTTGCTCACCACGAGAAGGGTAATAGTTCAGCGAGTACAGGAACCTAAGCAATAAAAGCTGTGGGAAGATCAGGGCAGTTCCCAGGCTGAGACCTGGACTCTGCAGGCAGTGCTTCCCACCACCGGCCTCACCGCTCACCTTCTGTTTCGGTAGAAACATTCAGTTGTAAATCATTGCTCTTCCTAAGCAGAACATTTTATTGTTGCATTTGGATAAGTGTCAAGGAAGGAAGAAAAGGTGATCTGCTGTCAACTCAACAGGAATAATTGCCATAGTTTATATAAAGTAATAATTCGGCGTTTCCAGTTTCGACATGCATTCTGCTTGTTGAATTATTTTGTTTGCACCGTTACGCAACATGATGCCTTCCCCAAGGAGAGCAAAAAATTTCAGGGAAGACTATCCTTATTCCTGCAAATCCTACTCCACCCAGTTAGTAATAGCAGGAAGGTGTGAAACGGAAGGGACAACGTATTTAAGAACATAAATCTTCACGAGAGAAAAACTTACTGAATGAACCAGTATGTTTAGGGATAGACCTCGAAAAGCAAACAGCTTTAAGCATTTTGGTTGCTTAGGGGAAGGCTGATCTAAGCCTCGGTTCCTTCTACTGTGCAGTGAAGCCCCTCATTCCCGCTGCTGCTGGGGGGCCTGCGGTGTCCCTGAGCTGCAGATCCGTGTTCCCGGGCACACAGGACACGAGGGGCCCTGGCTGCAGCCCCCTCCTCTCCTTGGCCAGCCACCCCGAGCATGATTCCTGCAGACCATTCTGGGGCTCTGCCCGGCGGCTTCTGTTCCACCTTGTTCGTTCCCTGTGCCCCGAGCAGCACCAAACGGGCTGTGCTGCCCGGAGGGTCCGTGCTCAGCTGCTGGGTACGTCAGCCTGCCCAGCTCAGCGTGTGCAGCGACACCCTGCAGGGCCCTGCAGCCCTGCTCTGCTCTGCCCTGCTCTGCTCTGCTCTGCTCTGCTCTGCTCTGCTCTGCCCTGCTCTGCTCTGCTCTGCCCTGCTCTGCTCTGCTCTGCCCTGCTCTGCTCTGCTCTGCCCTGCTCTGCCCTGCTCTGCTCTGCTCTGCTCTGCCCTGCCCTGCTCTGCTCTGCCCTGCTCTGCTCTGCCCTGCTCTGCTCTGCCCTGCCCTGCTCTGCCCTCTCCCAGAGCCACTGCAGTGCACCACAAACTGCAGAGCAGCACTTTGGTGCACCACAGGCAGTTATTTGCCCCTAAGGGTATCCTGCTGCCCGTGCTTCTAAACCAAACTGCACAGGTTTGTAAAAGAGCAGACGCAGCTATGAGGCTCTAAGGGATTATCTGTACTCGCCTGGTGCGGTCTAGGAAGTTATGGTGAGTTGAGTCAGAATCTGCATGGAGTAATTTACCTCTCCCAGTTCCCAGTCCTCTGCTTTATTCCCACTGGCAACAAAATTAAAAACTACATGAAATTAAGACTCTGCACCTGCTCTGCTTCCTAGAGGAATAGCAATATTAATGCATGTAGAAAATATGGCAAGACAGAGGACTTCTTATACAGGCAACAAAATTTTCAACACTGAACATTTCCTCGGTTATCTCCATCTTATTAAAAAAAGTCCAGGAGACAGAAAGCCCCATTCATTTCATTGAGCACTGAACACTGATTGCATTTTTAGGAGAAACTTTGTTTAATAAAAGCCTAATCAGCCTATTTAATTTTCCTTCTGGTTTTTTCCTAGTCTTTAATTACAGCATGGGACTTGAACTGTGGCCTCTCCCACTTTTGTCTGAAGTCAGCAACTGAGTTCCTCTAGATTTCAGTTGGCTCAGGACCTTGAGTGAAGACACCAAGGCCTCAAACTGATTGAGAATGTTTTCAACTGAACCCAACACAAATGCTGAGATGAGCCTGCAGGAACCACACATTTGGCATCAGCTTGGATGGTCCTGCAGACCTGTAACAGTGTGGGCAGGGGGTTAAATGGGAATCAGCTTTGCCACCAGTTCTTTGGAGATTTAGAGCCAATCACTTAAACTCCTTTCTCCTCTACTGCCACCCTTTTCTATTACTAGTCATTCATTCACTGTTGGCAGCCCATAAACATTATTTGCTAAATATTCTGCAAATATGGTTTTCTTTCGCTAACTGCTTTTATTTGCCTTTTTGTCCAAAGTCAGTACCACCATAAATATTTTGTTCCTATTGTACGTCTGGAATAGAAATGTTCATAAAGTGCTTCCCTGTCCTGAGGGCATTGAAGTGAATGTAATCTGCCATTAAAATCACTGTTTTCAAGCAACCCAGTAATTTCTCATCATTCTTAATGCAGTGAGAAACCATATCAATCAAGTGGCTTTGGTAAGTCATTCATTTTCCTCTTGATTGATGCAAAAAGTGTATCTATCCTAAGGATACAAAGCTTTCCCTGAGCATCTGCAAATCTTCCATTAAAGCTTGGAAAGCTCTGAAAGTTACATTAAGGATGTTCACAAATCTTTCCCCCCTTTAATAGTATAATTACTTGATTGGTTTGATAATAAATCAAAATCCAAGTGAAGAAAGATTCATGTGCTTCATATAAAATGAATCACAGGGAAAACATTTCACAATTAGCAAGCACTCTTGCCTTACCTGCCATAACTTCAGACACATGGGCATGCCCAGCTTGGCACCCACCTCTGGCTTCAAGGTACAGACTGACGTCTTGGATGGCAGCTCCAGAACCTGAACCTGACATCAGGAAAACAAGAGAAGCTGGTCAGGCTCCAGCTCAAAATTCTGCTGCTAAAAACACAAGTCTTTTAAGGTGATTAAGGTTAGTATAAGCTCTTCCAGTAAAAACTGTCTGCAGGAAACTGAGGAATGCATGCTAAGTTGGAGCTGTAGGGGAATCCACAGCTCTCTAAAGAAGTGCATTGTTTTAGGAAAGGCAGACCAAACTGCTCAAGGGAGCACACCCTCTTTTCCACTCTTCCATTTCATCTGCATTACAGTCTTCTTTCCAAACAGTAGATGACGTGCACTCAACAGATAATACTGCACACTGCTTAACCTGAAAACACTGCCCTGCTTCCTTTCTCCTTTTTCCATCTCTGCTGCAAATTTTTGGGCTGTGTTCACCTCTGGACACTTTCATTCCCTCCCCTGTGCTGTTATGGTAACACACCTATGCCAGGAGGATGTTTTGTTCACTGCCAGCTGCACAGAGTTCCTGGGCTGGAGCAGCGTCAGCACACAGGTATTGGTAACACACTGCTGTGTTAAACACCTGCTCTCTTCACAGCAGCTTCCACTCTTGCTTGCACTGATGGGAATGAATTACAGATCTGGTGTTTTTTGGATCTTTTTTTTAAACACTGGGCAGGTCATTCCTCTGCCAAGGAAGAAGCTCATTTCCACCTCAGGATGATGGCAGGCAAGATCAGGAGTCTGCCTTTTCTGTTGGCATGGGGAAGTTTGGAGTCTTGACTGACGTGGCAGTGCCTCAACTCTGGGCTGGTTCTCAAGCCTGGAACTGTGGCAGCTCTTGGGTATCAAAACCCTGCTGCCAGAAACATGGCTGTTTCTCAAACACACACCTAATCACCAAGGTGATCTTTTCTTTTAATTAAGTAAACAATGGTCTGCATTATGTGGTAAAATTAAACGACTTGAAACATTTGATCAGTGAGAACCCTTCCAGAAGGTGCAAGAGCCCGGCAGTGCTGCTGCACAACCTGCAGCTCTGAGGAGCTGTTCCACAGGCACGGCTCCCTGGGAGCCATCCGTCACCACCGCGGCAGCCGCGACGCCTTTCCAATCCCATCCCTTTGGTTCAGAGCTCGCCAGAACATCTTCCTGTTCCTGCAGGCGGCGAGCCAGCCTGCCAGCAGGCAGCTGCACCGCAGCACAGCGCACACCACGCTCACCTCAGCCTGCTCTGCCACTGCAGGAGCCGTGACTGCAGCCAAACCTGGGAACAGCCCACAGGCTGAGCAGCTGGCAATTCTGGTCCTTTGGAGCTGCACTCTTAACAAAAGATGCTTTCTCGTGGCAGTTTTCTTGCTATCAGCATAATAACCCGGTTAGCTGTGGCAGGAAGTGGGCTGTAAATATGAGGATGACCTGCCCTCACGGTCCATCTTTCATCACTGTCTCTCCAAAGGGCATTGCCTGCCAGGCAAGACTGAAACTGCAACTTGTACGTAATGAGGAAGGGTAAGTGTGGTGTGATAAATGCACTTCTGCAGGTTACCTTGACTCCCTTCGCTCTGCCTTGACTACAAACAGATGAGCTGGTACAAGGGCCACAGTTGGGCTTGCAAAGGCCAAAGAAAAAGCCAGTGAGAAAAGCTTTGTGCAGAAGGCAGGCAGGCATGAGCTGCTGCCTGTGCTGGACTGACAGTTCCAGAGGCTGTCTGCATTAAAAGTAACTGAGCCTTAGAAATAAATACTATTTCATATATTTTGACAACTGTAACCTAAAACTTGAAGTGCTATGTTTATGTTGGTTTTGCTTAATAGAAGAAAGATTTGCCTTTGCCTGAGGTTAATAGTGTTCCTGGGTGGCTAAAACTGGCCACAAGGAAACACACCCTTTTTCTTTTTCACATTAATAAAGCTTTTAACATGTTTCTGGCAAATTGGCAAGAAAAGTGCGTGTAACTCATAATTGGTGATTTAAATGCAATCATGAACAAATAAATGCCTGTTCAGATCTCATTATTTATGGACTGAACCTGCTTTAAGACAAAATTACTCTTTTTTTGGGCACCAGCCAAGCATAAACACTTATTAAGTCTTAATTTTAATCATAAGCTGCAAATGTGCTGCGTCTCACACAGTGCTGCCTGTCTGGAAGCACTGCATGTTATGGGAGCTCATGTGAATTTAGGGGAACGTGACACGGCGCCAGTGCAAAGGGTCACACGCACCGCAGAACTCTCCTACCTGAGGAGGCAGCAGATCATCCTCCCTGGCACGGCCCAGGATGAGCTGTGAGCGCCCCCGGGCTCTCCTCTGGGGGTCAGATGAGGATTTCGTTCTGTATCACCGGGGTTTCTCTGGCAGACCCGGGAATGCTCTGCCAGTTTTGTTGAACTGAGAGGTTATCGAGCACTGCTGCAAAATGGAGGCAGTTCTTTGTGTGCTCAGAACAGGGGATGGCACTTAGAATAGTTGTACTTACTGGTGCTGTGGCTGTGTCTGCAGGCTTGCTCAGTGCGGTGAAAGGCTGAACATTCTGGCTGCAAGCCAGCAAAGTACTTAAAGATGTGCTTAACTTCTGAAAAGTTCACATTTTCTTGCAATATAGGCACTTATTACTTCATGTGTATAAAATATGCAACTTTTAGTTTCAAGATACAGACCAGAAAAGCATCTGAGCTTTTATGCTCATCAGCAAGTTGTGGTGAGCTACAATATTTCTTTTTGTATTTAGGCCACTTTTTTTTTTCATAATTTTGGTATTTTGATGTCAAGTATTTGAAATAATTTCTTTCAATGAGATGTCCTCAAACGGTCCTTTGTAGAAAACAAAGCTATGGCTTCTACAAAGCAGAGGTGGAAGCTGCCAACAAAGCTGGCAGTCAGTGAGTGCAGTGACAGGGGTATAAGACGTGGACATTTCAGTAGGAACTGAAACGGACCCTGCAATTATCTCACGCTGAGCAAACCTCTGGCCACTAATCGTAATTCAGCTGTTTCCAGCCGCAGTCCAGGGAAGGAATTAGCCCGGGTGAACGAGCACGGATCACATTACAAATCAGCTGCACCTCCCCTGCTCTGCCAAGGCTCAGGTCAGAGGGGAGGTGAGCACCTCCACCTGCTGACAGACCTGCTGACCATGAGTTCTCCAGGAGGACTCTTGTTCTCAGTATCCAGCAGCACCAGAGGAGTTTCCAAAACTCCTGCATGTGAAGACCAGCAGCCGCTGCAAATACTTAAATGTCAGACAAACCTCGGGCTGGTGTCCTTGTCTTTAGAGCACAAGTTACAGAATTCAGTCATCTTTGTAAAAATAGTGATTAGAACCCCCAAAGATTCTTGTGCTGCCCTCTCTTGAGCAGAGAATTGGAGAGCAAGGATGCTCCCCTCCCGAACAACGTCATTTCAGTGACAAAAGCAACCTCCCAAGCACCAGAAAAAGAGACATTTCCTACCTCCTCCAGGCCTTTGGCTGCCGTGGCCACCAGCCAGCGTCCCTGTGCCACCTTTACCAGAGAGCATCTGCACAATCCCACGTGCCCCGTGAAGACAGAGTCCGTCACCGCGGTCCGTCCCTCTGCCAAATCCCACAGGCAGATCCTCTGGTCCCGGCCCTGGCTGGCACAGCAACACACACGATTCGTGAGCGGCAGCTCGGAGGGAGCCCGTCTGCCTGAGGCAGGACCTGCTGGGGCTGTCCCAGGCAGGGCTGCACAGCCCAGGGCAGCTGGTGGGGGGTTAGTGGGGTGTGTCATTAAGGGAGTCCCTTCTGCGAGGGTGGAAGGGTAGCGGGGCAGGGAGGGCTGAGAGCCCTCACACACTGCAGCCCCAGCTGGCTGTGGACAGAGCCCTGATGGAGCCCAGTTAGGCTCTTTACGGGTATGCGCGTGTTTATAAACTCTCATGAGCATTTGAACTTATTCACAGCAAAAAGACTTCTATTTTACCATGAATCAGATCTAATTTAAAAGGAAACAAAAGTACCCAGAGAGCCACACCTGTAATACTCATTCATCCCAGCAATGACATGGAAATGTCGTGTGCTGACAGCTGAAAGGCAAACAGCAAGACAACAAAGACCACATCAGAGTTAAAGAAAAAGCTCCAGTTACTCAGTGGGCAACTTCACAGCCACGGGGAGGGCACAGAGGGCTGTCAGGACTGCCCTGTGTGCAGACACGACAGGAGAGGGACTGGCTGCGATTAAAAAGGAAACGTTGAATGCTGTGGCTCAAACACCCAGCCCAGAGCCCAGGGGCTGCAGCGCTGAGGCACAAGTGCAGCTCACTCTGACTCTGGGCACAGCCCTCGGGCCCACAGGGGCTGCTCCTGCAGGTTTATGTGATCCCACTGGCTCTGCAACAAGGTACCACTGTGGAGAAGCTTCCAGTCCATAAACTACAGGAGCACGGGACACGTGTCCTCATGTTACGCCCTGGGCCAAGGAGTCATCAAAAATCCCTTTTCCATGTGTTACTTTAATTAGCTGGATCACCCCATGGAAGTATGAAACAAAAACAGGAGATGTAAATCTACAGACTGTTGGGACTCCTTCGTGTCAGTACAGAAACTCCCACCCTCCTGTTCAGCCGAGTGACAAACTGACACAACATTTACAGCACTGGGAATACAAACAGTGTGGTACTGCAAGAAATTGTTGTGATTTACCTTTAGAAGAGAGAAATGCAAAATAGAGGTAACTGCTGTCCTAAAATTGCACTGCTATGTGAACTGTTAAAACTATACAGCAGAAATAGAGGTATGGAAAAACTCTATAATTATACAAACAATGCTCATTCAATATGATTTTATGAGGAAGAGTGTTGAGAATTGTACTTAGGCAGATAAGAAATATAAATGCTAATGAGTTCCACTGTATATTATGAGATGTCTTCTCTAGATAAACATGTCAGAACACCTCCTAATCATACAGACACTTTGGCATCTACTCTAGATCACCTGTCTAATCCGAAGTACACAAATCTTCCTGACCTTCCCTTGCTAAACAAGAGGATATTTTGCAACAAAGCAAAGGCATGAAACTCAGCATTCTTGCTCATTTTCAGTCTTCCACCCTCCATCTCTGATTCTTCTCTTCTTTCCTTCCCTTTTCTCCCTCCCGCTATTTACAAACTCTTTATGTCAATCTTCCAGCTCTGAAAGATCTGTCAACTTCAAATCCAAATGTATTTCCTTTACCCAAACACCTCACCTGATCTCAGTGCAGTAATAATGGCACTGTGGATCCCAGGTTGTTGTGATGTCATAACATACACATCATAAGGAAATAATTCCTATTTTTCTCCCCACTTTTTATTCTGGAGTTTCTCTGTATTTTTGTACTTCAGTACATTTCCGTATGTGCTGGAGAGACTTTCAGTGACTCCAGAATGACGAGACTTTTTTTCCCTTGTGTCCATCCCAGAGACAAGAACCATTTCCCTGGTTTTCCTCTTTGCTCACCTGAGCAGTCTGTCTTTACCACCCACTGTCTCCACGCAGCAGACAGATTTTCCTCCGTGCCCATCCAGTGCTGCGTCCACTCTGCGTGTTTGCAGGTTCCAGATATGGATAAACCCGTTCTCAGACCTGGCAATAGGAACAGATGCTTTTAGTGTGAGCATTCAGGTGATCAGTCTGATGCTTTTCCTTTTCTTTCTGTTTCCAAAACTGAAGCTGTGTGCACGGACAGCACACCTGTCATTCACAACCACACGTTGCTGTTCCCTCCAGATACTTTGTCAAAAGTTTTAAAAGGAAACCACGAGACTCAGAGCAGCCAGAAATCCTGGTTTACTTACCCAGAGAACAGAACAGGGGTCTGGGGTTCTTGGCCTCCACAGGAGAAGTGCAGCGTGTGGATACCAGCATTGGTACCTCTGAGCACAAACTGGGGATCTGGAGGTGGCAGAGCCATCCCAGCAATGAACTGTGGGGGTGACAAGAAGACACAGATATTACTGAGGGTGAGGCAAAATGAAAGGTGAAGTGAAATGACAACTTTAAATATATTCTGAGCAGGACATTGCTTTTCCTAGTCACTTTGCTCTTTGAATTATCATTCCTAAATGCTATTTCTGTTCACCACACAGCTCAGGTAAAGTATTTCCTCTGAGCATGAGCTGCTGAAGCACAGTCCAGCCTGCCCTTTGCTGCACTCCTTTGTCAGTGAGGTGCTGAGCTGGCCACACACACACCTCTCTGGGAAATACAAAGCTGGTCACCTGTTCTCCCTGCTGCAAAAGGCAAGAGCCACAGAACACAGGAAACTGGATACCCATAATTTCAGTGGGCAAGCAATTCATCATTCCCTTTAGCCCCCTGGCTAAGCCTTCCCCTTCCTCCCCATAAAAATACTACTTCTGTGTTTCCCCTCACAACCGTTTCCAAAAAAGCATTGCAGTGAACACTGCAAAGAATTTCTGATGAGACTGGAGTTATGGTGAACACAAGAATTCCATTACTCTTGAGCGGGTGAATTTTTGGTTCCAGGCACAGTTACAGGAAAAAAGAAATGCAGTATTTCATACTCAGTGACTTAAACTTTTTATTCCAAGTGGTTTGTATTCCCTAAAGGATCAAAAGAGAGAGATACTTTCAGCTTCATGTCATCGGTTCAAATGTGGTCGGGGTCAACACAGAACAGAACTGGTGTGTGGGGAAGGAGCTGCCCTGTCCCATGTGGGAAGCACAAAGGACAGTTCCTGGTGAGCTCCCAGGCACAGCCCGAGCCATTCCCAGTGGGACAGCCCGAGCCATTCCCAGTGGGACAGCCCGAGCCATTCCCCAGGGACAGCCCGAGCCATTCCCAGTGGGACAGCCCGAGCCATTCCCAGTGGGACAGCCTGAGCCATTCCCCAGGGACAGCCCGAGCCATTCCATGCCATCCCCCCGGCAGCTCTCACTGCTCTGGCACCCTCACCAGGGATTTCCAGTCACAGGAACGCCTGTGCAGGCAGCTCTGCACAAGCACCAGAGAAGGACGAGGATGACTTTTCTGTGCTCTGACTTGCTGCAAATGACCCTCCAGACCTGGGACAAGGTAACCAGCAGCTTCTTTGACTGGAAGTGCAATTTGCAATTCACTGGAAAATGCATTATAGTGTCCATTACAAAAACCATTTTCACCATGAAAAGTGTTTACTGCCTTATCTGTGGCATTACTAGCTATGCCCTCTGTTTGCTGCTTCCTTTCTGACCTGACTTCACGCAGAGAAGGTCAGCTTTCGCCACTACAGATGTCAACTTCATCACTTTTGCCCATTCACGCATACCTGACCCCAGATTAAACAAAATGTTGCTAAATTCAGTAAGGGAAGGTCAGCAGGCGTTTGCCTGCCTGCTGGCTGACAGCAGAGGAATTGCAGAACAGAGCACTAGAGCTACAAGATGCATGAAAGCAGCTCAACTGTTCCTCGGCAGCACACCTCAGTATCAGCTTTTGAATTGTGTCCAGTGGATGCACTTGCTCTTGCACCTCATTTGCAGGTCTGCCTTGAGTGTTTATAGATCAGTAATCACCATGGTATCTATAGGTCCCAATTAAATGCAATTATCCTTTAGAACTAGTGATGAAACATGCAGCATAATGTGCAGTTCTCTCTCAGTAGCACGGTGTAATTAGGTATGAAATGATGAGCTCAGTGGGTATCCTCCGTGTTTTAGGGCCCTGACTCATCTGGTTTATGATGATGTCGGATGATCCAGACTCCCGACAGGCGTTACACGATGTACGGATCCAGCTCCCAGGGGCCCATGTGGCACATGCTGTACCTGTCCCAGACCCGTGGGATGTGTGCTGGCCCCCGGGGTGTCCTCCTGGGCCCCCCAGCCGTGTTGCTGCCCCAGCCAGCCCGTGCAGAACCGGCTGAGCCAGAGGGCTCGGGCCGGTCACAGGGCCGAGAGCTGAGCCCGCCCAGGGGCCATCTGGGATTACAAGGCAGGCTCTTAACAGCGTTTTTCTAATTACTGACACACAAGTTTTGCTGACAGACAGCAGTGTGTGCGTGGCTGTGGGAAGGGTTTTACCTGGCATCAAACAGACGCTACTAATGCATGTCTTTACAAGGATGAGAGCTCAGAACAATCCTCAGACCGGTTACAAGAGAAAAAACCAACTACTGAAAACATTCTTTTGAGCTGTAAGCAAATGAAGGGACTTTTTGCTCTTTACAGCCCGGTTCTTTCCTTACTTTTCTGCTAATGTGAATCTGGAAATTTGGCTTAATATTAAACCTAATTTTTATTGAGCTTATGATGCCTTACTCCTTCGTACCATGATCTGGCAGGTGAGTGGCAGTGTGACAGTATTAAGCCTCTCATTTTCCTTCCAGCATGTGCTGAACTATAAAATTGCATCTGTGCTGTCCTCTTTATCCAGGAGCTTGGACAAGTCACTAAAGACCAAGATTTAATTAAAAGTTCCTAGCTAAAGAAAGTCCCACGAGGTTGCAAACAGATGGACATTTGGTGCACCAATGCTTTAACGACTCCAAGAAAGCATCAATCTGCTCCTGTTGACACATAAGCATCCTCAAAAAAATGATAGTTAGCCTGCCTTCAGCTCAGCAGGTAACTCAGTGTCTCTACCTCCCTTGCAGGGATCATGAAATACATTGTGGTAGGAACAGATAATGGTTATACCGTGCTTTGCTAAGCAGACAGCTACAAACATGCTAAATGTGACGACTGTGAGATGGTTAAAGCCTCTGGGTAAATTTTTCAGAAGTGCCTAAGTGATTTAGAAGCCTAAGACTCATTTCCAAATGAATTTTCAATCCTACATCTCTAGGACTTTTTAAAGTTTCACCCCAGGTGTCTGAAAATAAGTTCTCTAATTAGCACAACATTTATTTTCTTGTTAATTCCATCTAGCCTCAGGGAGACCAATCTGTTCTTGTTAACTGGGGATATCTGCAACAAATTTAATTAAACGAATTTGCTTAGTATTTAGTCTGGTCTGAGAGCAAATTCTGGCTCAAGGGCTTGAACAAGCCAAGTGCAACCTACAGAAGAAAGTTCATTTAAAAGCAGGGCTACACTGCGTGTCTGTCCCAGAGACAGCCTCATGCTTCGCCTCCTGCCTCCTGTGAAAGGAGTTAAAAGACACGAGGACAGCAAGCATTTTGCTTATGGCAGTATTTGCTTGCAAGAGGTGCAACACTTCACCACCACGCTCCTTCTTTTACAAGATGTTCCACCTCTCATTTCTTCAGCCCTGGTGGGACACGGCCAGGAACCAGCACCTTTCCCAGGGTGCAAACCCGGGGCTCCTGCACAGCTCACATTTGTACACGAGGGAGGGGCGGACGCCACGCTTGTCCAAATGAGGGTTTCAATCAGCAAATGGCCGAGTGCACCGTCCATTAGGTACCAAAAAGGGTATTCTGCTAAATGCCAGAACAATTAAACTGCCTTCAAACCTACATTATTTTACAGAACAATTCTCTACTAATATCCCTCACAAATCTTACTTTGCTTAGGTTGCAATTAGAATAATCCTCATACCATTTGAATTTCTATGCAGCGGTATTCCAGTATCATCACTTCAGCATTCTATATAAAAAAGTTAAGCTTTTATTTAATGAGAGTCATTTAAAATATGTAAATGTCAAAAGGATTACCTTAGAAAAATCTCTCAGAGAATTAAAAACATTAACAGATTCCCACAGGAAAAATTCCAGCAGAATTCAGCAACTCTCCTGTTCCCACTCCTGTCACTTGTATTTCTATCACACATTGAAGTAAAAACAAATTGCTATTAAAATATCATCCAAACACCCTCCTCCCCCTAACAAACTCCACGGTTCAGTTTGAGATACCAATGGCTCAAGCAAAGACAAGAAAAAAATCCTCTTCCTTTTTTCTTTAGGCTTATTCAGAGTAGTAAAAACTCAGTGGTAAAAGAGCTTTTTCAGTTACAGAAGAAATAAATCTCTCTAGGCATGTCTGGCAAACCGTTTTGGGGCTGAAACCAGCAGGTGTGCAGACATAATTACTACTGCAAAATATCCAACACATCCAGGTGTGCTCGCAAACAGATACACGAAATCCCTGTTATTTTTTGAAAATTCCTAATCTACCAGGTGCCACCTTCCCCAAGGAAAACCCGAGCAAAGAATGAGTCGAGGAAGATGGGAGTAAATTGCTCTTGCCCCTTTTCCAGGCCGTGCGTGTTTTGCCCTTGCCCAAAGCCCAGCTCCGTGGGGGGAGCGTTCCCAACTCTCCCCTCTCCTGCCTCCAACCCTCCAACCTCAACCACGGGGAAACCACGAACCAGCCCAGCCCAAGCAGTTACACGGCACCTCGAGGAAGTGCAGGACAGGAGTTCAGGGCTACAAGAACCCACGGAATGAGTAGCATTTCCATCATCAAAAGGGATGCCAGACGAATCCACAAAAGTTGAATGAGTTCAAGTTCACCTCATCTGACTGCAAAATTGAATTTTTATAGCTTATTGATTACAAATGTCTCGACGCAGGTATATAGTTCAGTAAACAATTCAGATGTGTTGTGACAAGTTTTTAAGCCCAGCTTTTGATTTTGCACATCCAAACCAAAAGATAATAGAACACACTGAGACAGGGAAGTCGGCAATACAAAGGGATGCTGTGGGACAGTCATCTGCAGAAATGTCCTTGCACCTGAGGTGTAGAGCAACTCAGTGGACAAAAAAATGCCTTTTGGGGTCCTGTAGGAAGCTACCACATACAAACACTTCGGGAAGAATGCAAATCCCAAAGCCAGGCCCCCTGCTTTTTGCATTCTTACTCCAGTTGCTCAAAACACACGACATGTCTGTTGTGTGCAAAGACAGAACGTGCACTGGTAAAAGTAAAACCTTGATCAAGACACGTGGGAGGGCTGCACCAAGAGCTGCAAAGGTCAGAGCCCCAGAATATATGAAAATTCATTTGTCAGTCAAAGAACAATGCAGCTCTCAGTTTAAAACTCCCATTTTTATCTTTGGTGAGATAGAAAATTTATTACACTTCTAGGGTTTATTTAGAGCTAATTTAAAAAATAATTTATTTCAAGTGGAAGCTAGAAACCAGTAGAAATCTTTAAATTGGGAAATTGATGTCAAACAGAAATTAGAAGTAGTAGAAATTTTTGATTTAACCAGTAAATGTACTAACACAGCACTCCTAATTTTCAGAAGGATAACCAAATGCCTTCTTTTAAATTGGTTATTTTTCACATTACTACTCACGACTACCAAAGTAGAGATTAAGCACAGTGATATGTATTTGTCACTTCAAACCCTAAAATAATTATGATAATAATAATAATAATAATTAAAAAAAGATCACAACAGGGGACTGGGAGCATTCACTAGTGTGCTCTTGCTTGCACTAGAAAAGACAGTATCCAGATATGGTCGATAGGTTTCTATCCTGCTTGCAAAACTTGCTGTTAGCGACACATCAATGTCAAAAGGAATGCAGGGATTTATATGACCTACTTATACAATCCTTTAGCAGCTGATACCATAAACCTGTTGCCACACAGCCAGCATTACAGCTCACGGGAGCCCTTCCTGTGATGGGCTGGGAACACCAAATACTGTCAGAGCTCTCATTCTAAATACTCACCAAATAACTTCCAGTGACTAATAAGGACAGAAAAACACTTCAAAAGTCTCACTTGGAGAAGTGCTGAGAACTTCCATTTCGCATTGACTTCAAGGGAAGTCAGGACTTCATCCTTTCTCAGGAGATGCCCAAAATTACCCTCTCTGCTGACATTTAGACAATGAATGATGGAAGTTTCCACATTTTAATTGTAATAGTCAATGGCCAGATAGCAAACAAAATTGCTTATCAGCAATTGGTGATATGCCAAGAAACCCTCTGGGAGCCGGAAAGACAGTGACTAATAACCATCATGCACCACAACACATTTAATGATTTCCACTCAGATAACGCTCCTCCCAGTGTGAGCACCTTCTCTGTAAGCATGCCTTACCGAACGGGGCCAAAACACAACACGTTACCTTTTCAGGTAAGGAAGTTTGCAAGAAAAACGTGTATAAATGTCAGTGTGTAACCTTCAGGACTGCTGAAACCCTGGCCTGTGTCTCGAGGTCCACTTTCAAATACCTCCATCTGCGTGTTTGAAAAAAAAGGCGCTGTACAACAATTGCTTTCTCTATGAAAACACAGATTCAGCATGGGAACAAAACTAAGAATGACTGTAATCATTTGAAAGACACTGAGTTAGCATATGGATCTCATTGCCACTTGCACATTTTGGTCACTGAAACAAAAAGCTATTAATCAATATGTAAAAGCCATAAATTAACATAAACATTAATCATTCTAATGCTCCCACTGTGTCGGACTGATAATTTTTTTTCAGTCTTTCATTCTGACATATGTGCCTTCAGCTATCAGCTGGGTGACCTTTTCTAACACAGTTAAACATTTTGGGCATTGCAAATATTACTGAAGTAAACATTTTGGAGACAGCCAAATATCACGGATACGTTTAAGCCAAAAATACGGGGTCTGAAAACATGAGAGCCCCTGCCCCTCATGTAATTACACTAGCTTTTAATAAGGGAGCCTAAAATCCAGCATGAAATCCAGCTGAAACAGATGAAATTCTAGTGTTTCATAAACAGGTTCATTTTGCAGATGAGGGAAAAACACACCCATCTGTTTTACTTTCTGAAACGACTAATTGCTTGGGAAAGTGCAAAGATGTAACTACAGCCAGCCTTGTTTGGAGAAAGAAAGCATAAAAGCCTATAGTAGTTCAGCTCTGCAACACACTCTGCATAAAATTATCCGGGAAAAAAAAGACGACAAATGCCCAATCCCTTTGAAAACTTGAAGAGTATCAACGTGCACTTATACAGCACAATGTAAGTGAAAAGAAGTATTTATACAAAGTGTCTCTATTCCCCAGCAGCAGAACTAACATGAATTTAAGTTTGGGCATGTGATAAATCACTGTAATCTAGCAGAAAATTGATAAGGCAAGGCCCATCAAAAGCCTGTTTGGAGTAGCCTGTAGCTCAGCCATGCATAGCAATCTGTCAGCCACGGGGCTCTGTCTGCCCATCCTCCGTAATTAGGGGCGCTGCCCAGTGCGGCATCAGCTACAGAGCTGGTGGATCCCACAGCTAACCACGTCCTCACATAGCTTGGGCTTAATTAAACCTCTTCCAGACATTTGAGCAGACATTCCGGCAATAATCTTGTTTAGTAACAAACTATTAAAAGAATTGACAGAGAAGGAATATATCAAGTTGTTACAGCAACTGAAGTTATTTGGGCCAGAACTGTGTGTCTGCAATTAAGGATTCTGTAACTCTGAGCAATTAAAATATCACTTTATTTGAAAACTAATTAATTCTAAACATATTTTTCCCATGACAAACTTTTATGATTGTTTAATTTATTCCATTCTAATTACACTTTAATTAATCTACTCTTGTATAATACTATACTGTTATTCTGGCATTTGCCCAATGAAGACAATAAATTGATTGCAGTTCCGTTGTGCAAGAGCAGAAACTGTCATGCCAGTTTCAACACCATCTTTATTTATTTGTCTGTTCTATTACTTTCCTTTTCCTCCCACAGGGCATAGGAACATGAAACACAGCACAAATCATAGGACATTTTGTCTTCTACCCTTTCTTCTTCAAGTGTGAAGTGTAACAAGAGTTTTTAGTATTAAGGAAAAGTATATGTAACATGATACTACATAATAAAACACAACCTATAGGAAATGAATTTATACTTCTAAAATACATCACAGAATGACTTACCAATTGATTCCTGATGTCCAGGACCAGGACCACAAACGGAGCTGTTTCCATTGACACTGAGGTCTGCTCAGGATCTGACCTGATACAGCCAACAATACTGGAGAAAGAGACCAAAGCCCAATTTCATGCTAATCTTAAAATCACATTCACTTCAGTATCTCTGTAAGTTTTACAAGACACTGCATTTTAAGTTTGCATCAAGTCACCTTAGATTCAACTAAAGCAAAAGTATATCAATTCTTTTCTTACTCTACAAATACTATATTTGGATTAAACTCTGATAAAGAAATATGTACAAATATTCTATTGCACATAAAGTTAGCAGTGTTGCATTTTATTTTGCCTTGGCTGTACTTGAGGTAAAAGTGACTGACGGTTACAGTCAGAAGTGCTCAAGTTTTATTTTTTTAATGTGAACGTCCCTGAAATTCGCCGTTCTTGCATGTTTGGTGGGAGGAGATACTGAGCAGTGACTCTTTCTGAAGCCACAACGAAGCACTCTACTTTTCCCATGCTTTGAAAAGCTCAGCTGTGTTCCTGCTGTGCATTTCCTCCTGCCTGACCCAGGGTGAGACGCCGTGCAGAGGGAGGCAGCTCAATTCAACTGCTCTGCAGGCTGAGCCCTGCCCGTGCTTCCCAAAATATCACCTGTCACTTGAATGATACAGTTCACATTGCAGAGAGCTAAAAAGACAAGTACAAAACACATTCACAAAATACATCTTCATTAAAAGAGGAAAAAAAGATTCTGCACTTCATTGAACAGGCTGCATCCTTCACCAGCATTGCCAAAGTGGGAGATACATTTATATCAGAATATGGAACACGTGTCCTACCCCCTGTGTTTATATTCTCAGTATATTCTCTCATAACAGTTAAAAAATATACTTTGAAACTGCAAACAGGATAAATTGACGGAAACACTGGAGGAATATTAAATAAGAAGGGCAATTCCTGCTTGTGTCCAGCTCACATTTTGCATTCCAAAGTTTGGATCTGATCTCTGCCTGCCCAAACTGCCAGATGATTTTGGTGAGACTGCTCACACGAGGGAGGGTTTGCAGGCTCCACTGCACCAGTACTGCATTTTCTCTTTGGAAGGTTTCTGCTCCTGTGTAAGCACAACACATCTGCAGGAACAGCGTTCCTCTGGGTCGTTCCCTGCGCATGGAGAACCTGCGGCAGGCACAAGGAGTGCCCTCCCAGGGTGGCACAGGCACCAGCACTGGGGTTAGGGCTCCACTCACTGACTCCAGACACCCACATCTCTTCCCACGGCCACTGAGATCCACGGGTATTTTAAGGAACACAGCAATGTGGACAGTCTGTATCAATTCATCAGGTTAAAACTTGAAATCCTTACTCAAGCTTAGAAGCAATTGCATTTCAGTAAAGTCTGTCCCACTTGGTATTTAAATTTTACCTTCTCCAAGAACCTCTTCAGTATTAAAAGGCACAGAAGACAAGTGTTATGTATATCACTTTTAAATATATGACTCAAAGTTACAGATTACTATTATTTTTAGGCTAAGAAGTATCCCCCACAATTTAAGCTTAATTACTAAGTATGTGCCATTTGTCTAGTACGATTCCTATTCAATACAGCGTAAGTATCTGGATAAGCCAAGTTTCTGCAGAGCAGTTTAGTCCAAGAAATCTACAAGGGATCACTATAACTCCACTGCAAACAGGAATGACATTTACAGGCAAATATTACCTGAATATCAAATAAAAAAATTAGTCTTTATTTTATTTAAGGATAAGCTTATACTTTGGACACAAACCCATAATTGCTCTTTCATGCCAGTGTCTCACACAAATCTACCTCCATTTTACATAAGCACATATGAAGTGTTAGTTAAATATGCTCATCTCCAAGCATATGAGCATATGCTTACACATTAAACCTGTTAAACAATTGAACTGTTAAAATGTGAGGGATCTTACAAAAACCTGGTTCCACATGTAACAGGCTGAGTGCTGCTGATGCTAAATTCCCAGTTTCTGGTCCCGACTGTTTCCTGTGTCAGTCATTTCTCTGTGTTCGAAGGAGTAACACTAACTAATATTTAGCACATGGCTCTCCCTGTGCCAAAGCACCAGAACGGAGTTACAGTTTACACATGTAACTTCAGGCCTCGCTCCTCTCATCCACAAGAAACTACTCCTGACCAAAAATGTAGTGAAAAAACGCAAAACTGTTTCACTGCATTAATTTGAAACTTGGAACAATTCTGCAGCCCCTGAACTTGAAGGGCAGCCTTTGACTGTGTGCTGAACAGCCCCCACCGTACCAGCCTGCCGTGCTGGCACCAACTGAAGGGCCAGTCTTTTGGCAGATAATCAGATTATGTATGTTCTGACCAAATTCATTAGGAAAACTTTTACCAACCCATTATCTCGAACCAGAAAATCTAGATCAAAGTATAACCAATTTTACAGCACAATAAAACCGTTATAAATATTTGAACACTAATTAAAAGGCCTCTTTTGTTAAAAGTAAATAAGTAACTGAAAGCTTCGTCTTCTTATAAATGCTATTGAGTGCAACTGCATTTATTGCATCCTCAGCAAACCAGAGAGATGGTGGAGAGCGGGAAGAGAAGCTGTCAGAAGCAGTCATTTGAGAAGGCTGGAGGGTTGCTAGACTTTTAAATCATTTGCCTAAAGTAAGTCGCACTGAGTGCTCCTGGTGACAAAGCATTACTGCCTGAATGTCTTTGTTAACTCCACTGACACTGGGCAGTCAGATCTACCTCACACACATGTACTGGATGGGCACTGCATCCAAAGGCAGAGAAAAAATACTTCTTAAGGAAATCCTACATCAACGCCTCATTTCTCAGAAAATACAATTATATTTTAATATATTGTTTTCTTCCTAAAATATGCATGATCTTGTCTGCTGAAAAGATAAACAGCTGTAATTAAGTCTGGCAGATGCATTTTCTGTGTTTTGATCAGATATGACACCTGTGCAGAACAAACACCGAACGCAGAGTACCGAACACTTTCCCTTGTCTCCATTTCAGCTGCACAGCAAGAATAGCTCAAGAGAGAATCAAAGAATTCATATTAATATAGTTGACAGCAAGGAACCAATCCAGGAGCAGGACAGTCATCAATATTGATTTCACGTATTTTTCAGTACTACAATCAGATTCTCCATCTGTAACCCAAACTTTAGAAGTATGATAATTTACGGAAAGGAGATTAATTTAGCCATTTTGAGTCAAAGACGTATTTCATAGCTTCATCCCAATCCTGTATATTGTTAGGATCCCTTTCCCCTTTGAAGACTTAGTGAATGATTGAAGCTTCTACTTTCTGAGAAACAGATAACACAAGACTAGTAATCTGACTCTAAGCCACTGGATAAAGGCAGTTTGTTTCCTCTTAGCCCATCTGTCAACACCTCTTCAGTAATTAGTCCTAATTATTACAAAGGGCTAGCCTCCCATTCGCATTATTAAATCAGAAATAGTATCATAGCCAGGTATCTTTCAACGCCTCCAGACTGGCGACCTTCGATTTCATTGAATCTTCTATCAGTATCCGCCTTTGCAAGAGCCTCGGCAGTAATTTTAGCATCAGCTTCAAAGATGCAGATCCCACAGTGGAATTCCAGGGATGCATTCATATACACACCCACATCATGTGACAGGAGAGCAAGCAACACAATTGACCTTTGCATTGTTCTCTAAACTCCCGTGATATAAAACACACATTTCTGTTTTACACAATGCAACTGGGTTCTGCCTGCATGCTTAGAAGTGCTCCTTTGAACTTACTGCTGATAGGAAGAATAGTGAAACCGTGTCTGTAAAGATGAAGGTCAAATCTTTGTTAAGAAAACAATACATGTGAAACTTTTTTCAGATCAAGATAAATTTGCAAGAAGTAAATAGTAACTAAAAATATGCATAAATGGATTTAAGTGTGAAGATTTAAAAGGTTTCTTTTGTTTATTTTTGCCATATGGCTGAAGTACTTCCCCAAAAAAGCGGCAAACAAAAAGGATGATGACATCGAACTGTCACGGAACCAAAGCTCAATTAGCTGAGGCTTTAGTCAGACAGTTTTAAGCTCTTCCTTTGTGTTAACATTTATTTAACTGAAACAAGAGAAAAAAAGACATTGCTATGAACCAAACACTCCATTTCTTTTGATTAAAAGCCAGAAGTGTTTCCCAGTTGCACATCTGAGACCACGAGTGAGGATTTGTTTCTGCCGGATTTCTCAAAAACAGCACGGCACTAGCAGTTTCCTCAGGCAGAGAGAGCCAGCCTGAGCTGCGCTCATACACTTCGTGGAAGTGTCCCTGCTAAAAGCTCATGCACAGAGTACGGGAGCCACACAAATATTCAAAAGTCTCCATGGGAGCAAAGCCCACGCTCTCTAATTAAAACAAAGAATGCTTTTGCTGATATGCTTAATGTTACAAAAAAAAAAAAAGCATACAGAAGACAATTTTTTTTATAAGAAAAAAGCCAAACACCTTTGAAAGAACTTTTCTGTGTCCTATTTAAAGTGAAATGGTGATTCTTTCTAGCTCTTTGCAGGTCTCCTGCAAAGGCTGCAGCTGCAATAAGAGCCGGCCGTTACAGCAGAGCAGCAGCCTAGAGCCCTGCGGTGTGACTGGGCCGGCCA
This sequence comes from Pseudotriccus pelzelni, assembly GCA_035584735.1. Taxonomy (NCBI): domain Eukaryota; kingdom Metazoa; phylum Chordata; class Aves; order Passeriformes; family Tyrannidae; genus Pseudotriccus; species Pseudotriccus pelzelni. Next base: position 6,515,845 of record JAWMRA010000036.1, read on the forward strand.
CCAGGGCTTGGGACCGCACGGAACAGGGTGCCTGGGGAGGACCCCCGACCTGCAGGGATGTCACCCAGCTCTGGGGTGTCACTACACCCCAGGGCCTGGAACAGGGCCCGTGACCCAAACCGTGGGCCCCTGACCTGTGGATGCGGTTGGCCCGGGGTCCCTGCTCTGTGTCACTGGCTCAGCGTGGCCTGTTTGGAACTGGCACAAAGACATCTCAGTAGCACACAGTCCTGGAGCATGAAAAAACTGATCCAGCTCCCTGCATTCTTGTCCTGCATACCTTCCTGCTGGAGCACTCATGGCACCAGACAGCTTCGATGCACCTGGAGAGCTGTTCCCTTCTGAGATAACTAAAACTCACTGCCAAGAAAAATAAACACGCAAACTTAAAATTCATTTTCCAAGTTGTACGTTTTCCAAATAAATGCCATGTTAGTAACATGCATAGTAACAGGCAGGCATTTGAGTATCAGTGGATCAGACTTCAAATACATTAATATTTCAGGTATCAACAATGCAGTATTAACACCCTTGCTACCATTTTTTTTCTTTTTTATCCTTATGAGAATTCGGTGCACTAACAACAGAAACCTTTCAAAGTAAAACATTGTATGGTACTGTACTGCAGAAAGAAATGCCCTGCAGGGTCAGACAGCTGGTCCCTCGAGCCTGGCACCCATTTCCAACAGTGCCACGCCACTTAGAGATGCTGGTTAGGGAAAAGACAGAAGTCTGGCTGCTCTCGCAGTCCTTTCCCCCCAGACACCTTCCTGCACAATTGCTGCATTAATGATCTTACAGGGCACGTAATTTCACTGTCCATTTGCGGTCCTGCTGTCTATGAACTTGGCTAATCCCTTTGGAACCTGCTGATATCCTTGCCTTCACCATCTCCCATGGCAAAAAATTCACTACTTGAAATTCCAGAGAAGGACGGAGTGTTTTCTTTGTTTATAAACCTGATCTCCTCCTACCCTCACTGAGTGCCCTCTAATTCTTACATTGCAGGATTTGGAGGGCAACAGTTTCACGTTTGCCTCTGTCATCACTTTTATGATCCTGTAAATGTCAGTGATACATAAATATCTGTCTTCCTCTAAAGTAAAGAGTACCAGACTTTTCAATTCTCCTCGTATGACAGTTGTTCCATTTCCCCAAGTTGTTTCAGTTGCCATTTTCTGCACCATCTCTTACTCCACCTAATCAATCTCAAAAAGCAGAGAACTGAACACAGTGCTTCAGATATGAGACCCATCAGGTTTTCCTTAGAGCAAAGTGACATCCCCGATGACATAAATCTTCACTACTTCAAAAATCACAAGTCACTCTCAAGAGAAAAGTCCCTTCTGCCTGCACCAGGGAGAATTCCAGCTAATACACCTGGCACAGGAAGTTGTCGTCATTCTCAATAGTTTGGGATTTCTCCTGCAGGGCAAGCCAACAGAGAAAGGGCTCAGTGTGAGTGTACTGCCCAAGGATCTATATCCAGAAAAAACAGCATGATATTTTAATAAAACTTCCTGAAACACCTAGACCTCCTGGAATTACCAGTTAAAATCCCAGAGAATTGATGTTCTCTGTCCATCTGAGGCTAGCAGGCTGCTGCCCTACCCTGCTGTGTCCCTTCCAGGACAATTTTGAGGTTCCTATCCCCCCTACACATCAGTGCTTGAGAGCTCTGATCCATTTTTATAGCAATAAGCCCTGTAGCTTCTCTTGGGCCAAAACCCCTCTTACACATCACGCTAGCAGCTGTTTCTCTCCATTCCCAGCTACATTTGGGTGGCATATTTTACAGTAAACCAGATCCTTCCCTACCTTAAGCTACTCTGTAGTACGTGGCAAGGCTGGAGCAGCAACGCATTGCCTTTTCCCTTGATTTTCATTGCACGGAAGTAAAAGCGTTTGGGTCAAGCAGAGGCAGCAATTATAAAAGCCTCTGTGCACAATGTAACCTCAAAAGAACACAGCTCGGAGCCCAGCAGGAGGAACCAAAGGAAATGCATCTTTGCTGCAGCTGCAGGAGCCAGCCAAGCACTGAGGAGACTGAAATGAGATCTGGGCTGCACGACACGGCTTGCGAACAACCTCCGCAAAGCACATACTCATCTTTAGATACTGCAAATTAAAATGTTTTATATGAACCCACTTCTGCGGTTTCCTCAGTCCCCACAAAGTCCAAAATATTTACATACGTCGATAATTACACAAAGGTAACACCACCAAACTATCACTGATTTTAAAGAGACGACTTGCACAGTGAAGGTGTTCACACACACCAGCAACAGCCATGGAACGTTCACATAGCAACTGATTTTAGCTCTCTCAAAAGACAAAAGTCTTCGTAATACTGTGTTTTGTATAAAACAAGATGACAGTTTAACCTGAAAGGTCTTGGGTATGTTCCTTTTTCAAGTCTGCAAGTACTAGTTTCAGGGAGGAAGTCTGTGCCAAAGCATATTATACCTACTGTGGCAATAAATTCTTCATGGATGAGGTTTTACACATAAATTACCTTAATTTGCAGTCTCTGAATGCTCTTCTAAATTTTATGGGATAATATGAATTACGAGCACCCATGTATTTCTTGCAGGTATAACGTGAGACAGATTTTTTCTATTACTTGCAAGAGATCATGCAAGTTGTACTCTACTCTACACCTCTGTCCCCCCACCCGTGTTGAACAAATGTGGTAACACAGACCAGTCAATTGCTTATGAGAAGTGTACAGTCTCTGTGAATGTATCTATGTATTAATTAGTCTAACTGGGATTAAATGTGAATCACGTGGTTAAGCAAAAGGATTAAGAATATCAGAAAGGTTTTTTCTAAACTTTATAATTTTAGATCTCTCAATCTGTTATTTCTTGGTTTAGTTATTTGTTCATTTACGGTTTGGCAAAATAATTCTTTTCAAAGAAATGGTACCTTTAAAGAGAACAATTTACATTTATTTGAAGCTACCACTGTAATCTTTACAGAACTTGGCTGGATTTCAGAGGCTGGGCTTTAGGTATTTTGCTGGTTCTGCTGGATTTTTAAAACCCTCGAGATCTGGGAATGGAATGAGTCTGTTCACTGTTATTATCAGTCTCCCAGTAAATACTGCTGGTGACGCACTGGAACTTAAATCCTGCCATTCTTCATATACCTGTTGAACACTGGGTGCTTTGGACTCAGCTTATACACAACGCTTGCCTCAGAAGCAAAGCTCCAGGTTTCCACGGGAGCTCTAGTTTCAGGAATCACCAGAGATGTGAACTGGCAAACAGTACCTGGACCCCAGTTCTACAAATTGCTCTACCCTCACTCTCTGAAACAGCTGAGTAGTTTCAAAGGCTTCACAAGGACAGGTCCAGGATCAGTCATTTTTCTGAAAGGACACACTGCTGGCTGGCTGTATTAACCAGCCACACCACTTCAAACTGCACCTACTCCCAGCCACGAAAACCCAGGTGAAAGGCGGCAGGAATGCTGCACGTGGCATGGGAACGCTTGCCCTGCTCCCACGGCAGTGGGCGAAGGATCAGGCAAGAAGGCTCATAACAAGATCAGACAAAAGAGAAAACACTGAATCATATTAAAGTAATTACCAGAAAATAAGACTTCTGCAAAATATTTGCAATCAGCTCGCTGGAGCCTTCAGGCTCAGTCTTGCATTGGGCTGCCTGTCACAGCACCACCCCAGGAGGTGCTCCAGGAAGAGCGGCTGACTCAGGCCAGTTCCTCCCTGGCTGCTGCCTCTGGCATGAACAAATGGCACCCCGTGCTACTCCCACCTTCCTCCCGGCCCATGCAGTGTACTCCCACGTTACTCCTAACTAGCCTCTCCTCCCCCTCTGCTTGCCCCACTGCTTATATGACTGCGAGGGACGGATCAGGCACGCAGACCCCACTGTCTCTCCACCCTTGTCTCTCCCATCTCCCCACAGCCAAAAGTGCTGTCTAAAGCAGCCATATGGGACACATTTACTTCCCACTCCTGCCCCGGGGTGCTGCCAGGGCCAGGAATAGTCTAGCATGGAGATAGCATCAGCATGAAAGAGAAGACAATCCTAGTTAGGAGGAACATATGCCGTCACCAGGTAATGATAACCACATTTAATGGGCACGAGCATGAAGGCAGGAATTTCAGAGACTGTCCCCTTACTTTAGGAAAGGGGGGCTATTATAAAAATGCCCAATTACATCATCAGGCACTATACAATATTTATGGTATAAAATCACTATAATTAAATGCTAAGTACAGATTTCAATTATTTAATGGAGTAGTAAAATAAGCAAATGCCTTTAAAATGTTACTTTCATAGAGAGATCATAGAACACAGAAGGAGCTTAAGAGTGACCTGTCAGGACCTAAGACATCCCATGGTGAGATTTCAGGTAGGAGGATTCTCAGGGTTGCAGTTAAGCTGTTTCCCTCAGATCCACGTTCTTCTGCAAGCTTATAGCACAGCTGGTATATGGGAAAGGAGTGAATTGCTGCCCTGACTGGGAGTTTCCACGGCACCTTAGAACTAGACACCAGCGAGAAACAAAGGCACGTACAGAGACTGAAACTAGTAAAGGTCCAAAGAGTGAGGCAGTTCAACACACAGCGGCCGTGTCTGCACATGCCTCTCCACTGCAGGGCCTGGGCTGTGCTCAGTAGTGTTGAAAACCCTGCAATATTATATTAAAAAAAAGAAATTAATTGAAAAATAGTTTCAAAACATAACCTTTCTTGAGAAATATCATCCAAATCACTGGAAATAAAGGGTACTCCCAGTAGATATTCTCAATAATCTATCTGTCACGGGGAGGGCAGGGGAGACTGTGATATTAAATATTACTGATTCTATTTTGGGGCTAAGTGACAGTCCTGGACATCCAGCAAGCAGCAGCGAAGCTGTGGAACAACCAGGTGCTGCACTAAATCCTGCACTTAAGGAAGATGTAGCACATACTGTCCTGAGCAGGGACAGGACTCTGCCAGCCAGTGACGGCAAAGTGGCCGTGCCACCTCATCTTCCTTTCTTCTTGGTGCATCTGATGTGACTTAGAGGAAAGACCTAAAGCACAGCTCCAAATCTGCAAGGCTCAAGTGCTGTCAGTGTGCCAGACTCATCCTTACAGGGAAAAATATCAGGTGGATGAGGAGCTCCTAGACTGCCTTCACCTCAGCTGTAATCCTTGCAGAAGTTTGGGATGCATGACACTGAAAAATTCTTCACATTTGGCATCACATTAAGAATTTTTCTGTCAAAAATAGAGTGCAGTCCACTTCAATTCATGTTTCTGACAAACTTGGTTTTCTAGGTAAATTTTCAGCTAAACAAAAACTGAGCTGGAAATGTGCAGTTCGAACTGAATGTCCTCTAAATGAAATACAGCTGATGATTTCTTGCTTCCTTACATGCTTCTCCCTTACCAAGAACAAAAGACAACTTGTCGAAGAACACATTTTGAAGCAGGAATAATGACCATTCTCAAGCCCACAGCTCCATTTTTATTGCAAATAAACCAAGCCTGCAGGTCTCCCATCAGCTTCAGCGGTTGGGAGGGAGTGGGAAGAACGATGTGTTATCCTGCAGTGGAGGAAGTACACAGGCCAACTGGAAAAACGGACTATAAAAAGCTTTTCTTACACAAACACAGGAGGAAGCAACCAACACCCTCAATTGTTGAAGGGAAATGATGGAGGCCTAAACACACAACTAGAAAAAAAGATGTAAAAAGCCCTGCATGCTTCACATGTTCCCAGTCAGTCAGCTTTGAGAGGCTGGTTCCATAAGGTCAGTGGCACCAAGGAGGCAGACAGTGAAGGTGGCTGCGCTGGCTGTACCTCCTTTGGCCACACTGTTACCTGGGCCTTTGTGCTGGGCAAGACCCAGAGGGGACCAGCCATCACTGATACAGTGTCACACACTTCCACGCCCCAAGAAACACCCCCACAGCCCAAGTATTCTGATCCCGAGCAGCAAAAAGCCTCTAAGAGAGAGACAACCAAAAGAGAGTTCCCAAGATGACCTACTGCCACTCCAGTAGTCTCCTATTTTTCCATTAAGGTAGTTTTCCTTATCCATAAAAACACATTGGCTCATGGCATTTAGCAAAGTCACAACCCTCTAGTTACAGAGCTGGAACTTGTCAACAATTACGTAGTGAGTGTAATGGAGTGAGGTCAGGATGGAGATAAACAGCACAGAGATCCTACTAGTCCTTACAAAATCATTCCCTCCCCAGCCAGCCACTGGATGAAAGGACATAAAAATAGAGGTCTGGTTATGCAATGAACCTGTAGCTTCAAAGTAATTTCACTGAGAAATTTCTTACGTGGTTTTGAACATCTACCATTCATAAATGACTACAAATTAAAGTCATCACACAATATTTGAGTGGAAGCAGATAGCCCACATTCTCTCCTGCCCCCAAAACACGTCAAGTTGTTTTGGAATTTTTGAAAGTAACAGTAAGTAACATACTAAACACTTGGACCATGCAGACCCACCAATCTCGGATAAAACTGCATTCTTCTTCCCCTGCTGCTTACTTAGGGAAGGTGTTAGCATTGCTCTGCCAGAACACAAAGACAGCAACGCAGCTTAGCACTTCAAACACCAGCAGTCAACACAAAAGAAATCACTCTGCTTTGTCGCTGGTATTAATGCTCAGTGCAAAACAGGATACTGGGCTCTGGAATATGTTTTCTTTATTCTGCAGAAGGCACACAGAGCAGTTCTGTGATGGGCCACCCTCCCTCCGGATTTCCAAGCCGTGGCTTCCCAGAGGTCTGCACAGACATGGCTCTGAGCAACCTCATTCTCAGACAGCTCCAATCCTCCCACACTTATGGATGTGCTCACTTTATCACTGTCTTATTGTCCGGGTGGGTTTGTGGGTGGCTGGTGATTTTTTCACATTACGTGTGTCTGTGGGTCTCTCCACAGCTCCTGCTGTGTGAGCTAAAATCCTTGATGTAACTTGTTTGCAGCTCTACTTCTCCCACCTCCTAACACTGACTAGGACTTTTTTCCTCTCAAATACTCTCACCACTTTCTCCTGGCAAAACTGGCACCACAGACTCCAGCTGATACCTGACAATTTATTCATGTGTAGAGCATCATGCAATTCTGCAGTGTGAATTAAGAAACACTTCTCCTGTCTCCAGCTGTCGAGAAGTTACTTTCTTGATATACAAACTCAAATCCTGATGATAGAAACTTGCACTTCAAGGAGAGGCAAGTACAAATTCCCCATCAACGGAACAGGTTGTGCTCTGCTTCTGGGTAAGCATCACAATACCTTTCTCGCATCACACCTACTCTACCAAATACACAAAACACTGTGCAAGTGATAGTTTTGTCAGCCACCAGCTAATCAAATGAAAAATGATTAGGCTTAGGAAAATAATAAAAGTAGAAGGCAGCTGTGTGTTGGTTGGATGAAAACCCCAGTGTCTCCCATGTTAGCTCATGTGTATTTCGATTTCTGGGAAGAAAATAATGGCAGTTTCTCCACCCTTTCTCATGTGAGCCATAAAACAGATTTATTACCTTGGATATATTCTGAGTTTTCTCCTGAGGAAAAAAGAAAGTGGTGGAACAAGTTCATTTTTTTCCCTTCTACAACAAGGATTTTCTTTATAATAAGCACAGAGCTTAATTTTGATATCATATGGCCATTCTATTTAATGCTCTGGTCACACTTTTTGCCTTTCTAAATCTTGAATTGTTGCATTTTCATTTCAGTGGGGAATCTACAGCTGCTCCAGCTGTTTGAGTGCAAAAAGTCTGTCCTAAGACTCCTATCTGGTATGTTTTAAAGCAAAATCCTTCTCTCCCCTAAATCACATAAATTCAGCATCTACTGAAAAAACTATAGAATAATTAAAACAAAAAGAAGAGCTAAATACAAGCCTATGTTTCTTTTCAAATAGTTCTTGCTCAGCTTTACCTTACACCCAGCAGCTCTGGGAAACCTAGGCTGCAGATTCAGAGGTTTAGGACAGGGTTGCACCTCATCTGGGAAGGTTTTCCTGTACAAATAACTATTTTTTGACTGTAACAGTCACCTTCTGGCCTTTAAAAATAAATCATGAAAGAGAAATTTTGCTGACTAGAAGATTTTTAGCTTCTACGACTCTAATTTGCTCACAGTATGATGTTACAGTTCTAAAGACCTGTGCTGGTAAATCCATTTATAGAAAAGGTGATTTCCTCTGTAACTTTCACTCTGGAGGTGCAGAAGACACTGATTCCTGCTTTAAGCACTTCTGAATCATGCAATAGCCTGGATCCCCAGGTGAGTGGTCTGGAGACTTCCAAGGCTGAGAAATGCCTTCTCTAAGTGACACCCAGTAACAGCTCTCGAAGCAGCTCTGCTGAGCGCAGTGTTTGTAGCCCGGACACGCTCTACGATCTACCCTGGCTAACTCACACCTACTGTGGCCGAGTCACTTCTCTCAGCACTGCAAACCTGCCAGCTCCCAAAGCTGCAGTTCTTTCAAACAATCCTGTCACATACGAGCGTTTACACCAAGCCACAAATGCCACTGAAACAATTTCTGAAACAGCGAGCTACGCCATCATTAGCTGCACGTAATTCAAATGTGCCACAGGAAGTGCATTCATACAGTCGGGCAATTAGTTTTATTGCTTATGAACAGAAAAAAAAAAAAAGCACTTTTAATCATACAACTGTGCCAGCACAGAGCTCAAAAGGAAGCTGGCTTGCTTGGGCAAAAACAGTGCAGGTTTTCTTGTAGATCTGTTTCTTTCTCGTTGTTTTGTGATCGCTTACACTGCTCCACAGAGACAGCAATTTGGAAAATCAAACCCCAGTAGCTAAAGTCATTTTCAAGCCGTTCCTCATTTGAACCCCCTCATTTGTACTACCAAGAATATTCTAGAGAGCACAAATCCATCCACACAGATATTTTGGGGACCAAAACACTGTTCTGCCACGAAACGTACCTCTTTCCTTTATAAAGACACAACACAAACACGTAATACTGCGTTGAGATTCTGAGTTTGGACACGAGTAAAGTATCAGCATCACAGCTCAAAGGAGGAGTCCAAAGAGATAAGATCAACCTTTGTTTTAAAATCATTACTAAGTTTGTCTTCACAGCCTCAGAAATCTCACTAACATACATCCACAGTCCAACACAGCTGCAACAAAGCCATTTACTGCAGAGGAGCAACAATAGTAGCTATTTTCCCCAATGAAGACAGTGTTTCATAGAATACAATGTTCAAAAGTCAGAAAATCTTCCCTGTTAAATCTCCCATATGAGCTAATCAGCAACGACTGGCTGACAGTTATTACTGATCCAGTGAAACAGGACATTGTTATTGCAGACAAATAGAACTCAAATTAAAAATAAAATGTATACAAGCACAAAGCATAACACAGCCCCATGTACTACGTGACACAGGGCCAAAAAAGGCGTCTCTTTAGAAGAACATACATGGCTCAGTAGTTCAGCATTGCTTTGCAAAGAGAAACCCGCAGTGTTGCAAAATGGTCAGCAGGGTCAGAAAAAGCGTAACGTACTCAGGCAACAGGTCTGCTCCCCAACACCTCACAGTTCCAACACTGCCATTCCAATGCCTCCAAATAAGTCTCCACACCAATTAACCAAAATCAGACAATCTATCTGATATTAGAACCTGGCATCTCTTCCAGTGCATGCACCAACATAATCTCCAGCTGCACAGTCTTTATAACTGATAGTGACATACCCAAGCCAGAACAAACACAGATAGATTTCCTGATTGCAGGATATTTTTGAAACAAGGAAAAACTAATTTACCTGTAAAAGCAATAAAAATGTTAAGAGGAATCATTAAAAAACAATAAATTATTCTGGTAGGGCTTTTTTAAATTTAGTAATTTAGTTAAAAATAAAATTTAATAAAATCTTTGTACTCTCTGTAATTTATGAAGACAAATTATTAATGAAATGCTTCCCAGTCATGGAGCCCTCTCTAAAATCCTCACAGAAATGCTACTAAAATGGGGCGTTAGTGGAAGGAGGGTTGGAAGAATGACAGGTCACAAAGAGACCGTGCTAAAAAGTGTGGAGAAATGCTCCTCAAAACAATTCCCAGAGAAGTCACACAGAGATTTCCATCTTGTGTCGCCTGTTTTTCCAGAGCACAGCCCATGCCTGCTTTTTACCTTGTTCATTTCAAACCGAAGCTGCAGAATCTGCCAACTGGACTATTTCCCACTCTGAAGCGGTATTTAAAGCAGCTGTACGAGGCAGGTCCGCGCCTTCAAACAAAACAGTGCAAGGCAAACACGCCATACAAGACTGCGGGTGCCGGCCAAGCGCTGCGGAGCACACTGACAACAGCAGCGCGGTGCGGGCTCGGCGCCCGTGCGGCCCTACCTGCGCCGGCCCTACCTGTGATGGCCCCACCTGGGCCGCCAGGGGGCGACAGCGCGCGAGCCGCCCCCACCTGGGCACACCTGAGCACACCTGAGCAAAGTCCGCGTGGGCGGCCGTGAGGGCTCTGAGCGATCATGAGGGCTGTGCAGGCCGTGAGGTCTCTGAGGGCTCAGGAGGGCTCTGAGGGAGCAGGAGGGCTGTGCAAGGCCGTGAGGGCTCTGAGGGATCAGGAGGGCCGTGAGGGACCAGGAGGGCCCTGAGGGCCCAGGAGGGCTCTGAGGGATCAGGAGGGCTCTGAGGGATCAGGAGGGCTCTGAGGGATCAGGAGGGATCTGAGGGCCCAGGAGGGCTGTGCACGACCGTGAGGGCTCTGAGGGATCAGGAGGGCTCTGAGGGCCCTGGAGGGCTGTGCTCGACCGTGAGGGCTCTGAGGGATCAAGAGGGCTGTGCAAGGCCGTGAGGGCTGTGCAGGCCATGAGGGCTGTGCAAGGCCGTGAGGGCCCTGAGGGATCAGGAGGGCTCTGAGGGATCAGGAGGGCTCTGAGGGACCAGGATGGCTCTGAGGGATCAGGAGGGCTCTGAGGGATCAGGAGGGCTGTGTAAGGCCCTGAGGGCTCTGA
>JAWMRA010000036.1:6527824-6632689 GCA_035584735.1 Pseudotriccus pelzelni
GTGAGGGATCGTAGTGAGGGGATCGTGGTGAGGGATCCCAGTGAGGGGATCGTGGTGAGGGATCGTAGTGAGGGATCCCAGTGAGGGGATCGTGCTCAGGGATCCCAGTTAGGAATCCCAGTCAGGAGATCGTAGTCAGGGACTCCAGTCAGGGATCCCAGTCAGGGGTCCTGCTCCGGGGATCCCAGTCAGAGACCCCACTCAGGGGATCCCAGTCAGAGATCCCAGTCAGGGGTCCCATCAGGGGATCCCAGTCAGAGATCCCAGTCAGAGATCCCAGTCAGGGATCCCAGTCAGGGGTCCCAGTCAGGGGTCCCGCTCAGGGGTCCCGCTCAGGTGCTGCTGTGCTGTGCGGGTCGGGCAGGGGGTGTGCCCTGGGCCGTGCTTCGCGCTGTGCCATGAGCTCTCCACTGCCACGAGCTCCGCCAAACGCGGCGTTCCCGCCTTGCTGAATTCAGTGGCCTCTTCGCTGCCAGCCTGGGTTTACCCTGCGATCAGGACCCAAGTACTGCAGTGCCGCACAGCCACGCAGCCTCCCAGGTGCTGCCCTGCCGGAGAGCTGCTTCAGGCAGAGGGAAGGCAGTGCAGGCACGTACACAACGCACACTCTTCCCCCTTCAGAGGCCCCTGTTGCTCTCCAGCCACACCACGACCTGCTCAAAGAAAGCAAATAAACCATCCTTTGCTTGTGTCACCTGTGTAGGCATTAAAAGCTCTCGTCATTTCAGTATTTTCTCAGAAAGCTGTCCTGCTATAATTCCAGCTAGAAGGCTTGGTTCCTCCTAAAAATTAATGCTTTTCAGTTTTCCTATAATTTTTGCCCATGGAGGCAAAGAGTCGTTGAAAGCTAAATTAAACCTCGAGTACCACAGTGCTGTTAAATGAGTCTGTTCTGTTCCACTTGTATCGATGCAGACAAAGGCATGGAGACTTTCTGTGAGTTTGGGAAGCCAGTCTGGAGCTTGCTTTTCCACTCATATCAAACTTGCCATCAGTAGGAACGCCGATTCCCAAATCCCTGCTCTAAAGGGCTGTACAAGCATTCAGCGTTCTGAGAGCACAGCACCCCGAGGAGGTTATGCCTCTCATTATTGGGAATGTCCTAAGCACAGATAAATACCTTCAGGACAACTACAGCCCCACGTTTCCCTACATGTTTTGCTGAACTGATTTGAATTAAGAGACTGAGAGCAGCAGATCATTGCTATGAATTGCTGTGCATAACAAAACCACATGTGCAGTGTGCTTCAGGTCTTTAATCTGGTAGGAGCTGGATGTTTAGCAGGGTATGGTACAGTTAATATTCCCTACAGCCGCCTGGAAAATGAAATACCCCTTTCCCAACGCAAAGATAACGAGTTGTGTGGCAAGATAAGGTGGTTACCAGAATTCAGGAATGACAGAATCCAATTAATTTAACATGAATTAATGCAAGATCAAATTCATTACAGTTGGATGCGATTTGTGATTGAGAGTTCCATTACAGCACGTTTTTACATGTTATCTCCCATCAATAAGAGATCTCAAAAGAGCAAATTCTCCATTTTGAACAGCAGCAATGTATTTCTTATAACTAACTCTTTCCTGACATGTTTGCTGTGAGCAACTTGAGGACCCAACAGCCCAGTTGTGCACTGTTCTCTTGCTCTTTCTCACAGGGACCATGACTGAGGCTGAAACAGAAACCTGGGCTTCCCTTGCCTCGGCTGCTGTGCTGGGCTGCCCCTGCCTTGTCACTTCTCCATCCCCTGTCCCATTTGCCACTCTTCTGGGGGATCACCCCTCTTCTTTTTTTGGGTGGGAGGGGTGAAATCGGCCCTCTAGTCAAATAAACCTTTCAACCTCCTACCCTCAAAATAAACACTTTTATTGTGGACAGTCCAAGCTCCTTAGGCAAAGCTTTAGGTCTCAAATCCAAAAGATACACTGTGTCCTTTTAATAATTTCATAGTGGAAACTCTTTATTTGCCCATTCCTGTGGTGCTATGGAGGTTTTCAGTGATTCTGGTGTAGGTTTCGGGATTAGGTGAAACCAGAGTGCCTTAAACCTCTTTAGAGGCTTGGGATTAGGTCTGCATCAGGCCTAATACAGCCTTTCTGTGCAAGGCTAAATTAAATGGCAGGAATATTTGTTGTTCACTGATTCACAGGTGTTTGGCAAAATACCAGAAAACATAAAGGAACCACTGGAAGAATCCTGAAGGCAAAGCCATCGAAACATGAGTATTAGCTAAGTACTACGGTATCACTTGCAACTGTGGGGTCTTTTAGGCTGCTCCTAAGTGATTTTAAGCATGGATATCATTTTTATGTGTCTCTTTCACATGAATGCGAGTAAATTGAAGATCTGTCGTGCAAATGGATCATGGGTTTTTACTTGGGTATCACATTCTGGCAATTGCTGCCTGTTTTATAGCAAATGTATATTAAAGTTTGTCAAACAGCTGATATCACTGAAACTTATTGTTTTATTGTACACATAAATTCTGTTCCTTCTCTGGAGTCTGCCCTGGCAGAATATGCTGGCTCATGAGGAAAAAAACAGTAGATTTATGCCTCCCATTAAAACCAGCCTGCCTGGCCCGGGAGGCAGAGGATTTGCCTCCCTGATGACCACGGGCTAATTGGAGGAGATAATTTCATTGTGTAGGCTGTCTACTGTGAGGCTTTTCAGCACTTTTCAGTCACTTTGGTGGTGCTATTTCTCCTCTCTGTGCTCAGCTCCACAGTTTGTAACCCCAGCAAGGCCTGACTCGGTGGCCGTTCCCCCAGGAACTGCTGGAGCTGAGCAGAGTTCAGCAAGCAGAAGGAAGAGCAGCTCAGCACTGCAGTCTCAGGATCTCTGCAAACCGCAGCAGCTGCTTTGGCTGCATTTGTAGGGAGAAGCTGGTGCCTGGCTCAGTGAAGCTGGGATCAAAAGAAGCATTTGGGGGTCTGCTCCCACAGCTGTCCAAAGTCTGTTACACCTGAGCATAACTATGTCCTCATACCAAAGCATTCCTTTCACTGATTTTGAGCCTGTCAGCCCTCTCCAGAAAAGTGCATTTTGAAAACATTTATCTCCCCAGATTAACAGATTTCAGTTTCAATTGTAGGCTTGCCTGTATTCAGGAAGTCGACTGCATCTCCGAATTTTAGGGCCTTTCTTCCATGCCAACAACCAGTTCTCTTGCAGGCAAGCTTTTGTGCATTCCCATGGCAAGTGTTCTGACCAGCAGTTCATACAGCCAGCTCCTGTCTTCTCCTGTCTGCTTGCAAAAGTGAAACAGAAATAGTTAACTTTCAAAAGAATACATCTCCTCTAATCAGATGAGCTGCAAAAGAAAGAGGGAGGCTAACTAGAAGGATTTAATAATCTTAGAATCTGTACAAAACATTATTTATGGCTTAAGAGCTACACAAGTCTTGAGCTCTGAATGTAAGTCCTTTCCCCTCTTTAATGGTGCATGTAACGAAGAACAAGGGAGAAATGTTCCAGTCAAGGACAAATTCATAAAATAATGAGCAGAAGAAGAATGAAATGAAAATATTAGGGGCCAAGGGAGGCTGAGTGGGAGTTTGTCTTCATACATGATTGATCTAAACTTGAAAAGGAAAAAAAAAGAGACTCCTGATCTTTAAAAGAGATGGTTATTTGAGCATAAATAACAGTCTCATGTCAAATATGCTGCTATTTCCAATGGAGCCTTTTCACTGCAAAACCACAGCCTTCTCAGCCCTAATCTCCTCAGATAAAACAACAGGGCTGGTGGCTGTGAATCAGCACTTTGAAACAAACCTCTGAAAACAGCAACACGTTCAGGGTGAAGAGACATGGAGGAGACAAAGAGCTGCTGTTTATGAAGCGTTGCAAAGCGGGGCCCCACCTGGCCTGCCTGGAAAGGTGCTCTGCCACCCCAGAGCAGTTTTTCTCTCTGGGTGGGAAGTCCAGCTCGAGGGACTGGGGCTAAGCATGGACCGGTGTGTTCGGTCCCACGCCAGGCTGAGGTGTCACTGCAAACAGGGGCAGGGAAACACCAAATCCTGGGGATGCTCGGGCTGTGAGGTTCCCTGAGGAAGGGCGCGGGCAGAACCAACGGCTGGGCTCTCCGTGCCAAAAGGAGCGCTCCTCCTTTCCCAACCCACCTGCAGCCCCACGGCCACGTCCCCTCCCTTGGGCTGACCCCAGCACTCACCTGAGGAGCGTCAGGGCTGATGCAAGGCAAGAGCACGGTGCCAGGAGAGGGCCTGGCAGGGAGAGCCATCGCACTGGAAGGGACGTGCCCTGAGCGGTGGCACCGAAGGGATCGCGCCAGCGGGACACAAAGGTTTCCATCCAGCAAATGACATCTCACCTTAGGCAGGAAGCTCACTTCCCTCCACAGCCACTGAGGGAAAACAGGCTCTTAACAACATAGGAACATCCCCTCCACCTTTTTTTTCTGATTCCACTGTTTCCTAACATAACACACTTAAACAACAAGCTTTGAAATCCAGAGATGTCATCCCGTGGGAAGTGGAAGAAGCCTTTGGTCTCAGCACACACCCCAAGCTGTTCTCAGGCTAGAAGGACCTTGCACTGGTGGTGGGGGGCGTCTTGTGGCAGCGAGACCTGGAGCAGGACCAAATGGGGAAACTCTGTGGCATTTGCAGTCTCATACGGGCTTTAGGGGCATTGTCTGTAACTCAGGAAAAGTCCTGATCTTTTTGAGCCCCTCTCAAAGAAAGAGAAATGAACTATGCATTGTTCTTCTCAAAGGGATCACTGTAAAATGGCCTT
Source organism: Pseudotriccus pelzelni (assembly GCA_035584735.1). Lineage (NCBI taxonomy): Eukaryota > Metazoa > Chordata > Aves > Passeriformes > Tyrannidae > Pseudotriccus > Pseudotriccus pelzelni. The sequence goes on from JAWMRA010000036.1 coordinate 6,532,584, forward strand.
TGGACATGGTCTGGAGGCATCAGCTGCACAACCACCCCACCAGTGCTACCCTTGAAGAGAGAGACGTTGACAGGATGCCAAATCCAAACCCTCCGACAGAAAAGAGGACCAAAGGGCAAACCTCTATCTGGGTCCAGCTGCAAAAGCCCATGCTTTTGTTAAGTCTGAACAGAAATCTTTGATCCAAACATACCCACTTTTTAGGGATTCCAAACCAGAGTGAAAACACAGCAGTTTCACCCTAGCTTGAAACACAGCCTCCCATCTTTGATTTCCGAGGACAGATCGTTTTTCTTGGGGTGAGGCACGTGGACAGCAACAGACACCTCATGTCTGGTTCAGACAGGCCAACCAAAAGGCTTAAGTGGACACACACACCACCACCAGCATGTGATGGGATTTAGTGTGAGGAAACCAAACCCCCTGCCCCACCTCCCGGGCTTATCCTTTAAAGTCCGGTCCTGTGCTCGCAGCTGGAGTTTATGTGAGCCCTGCCTTATTAATTAACTGAAGCCAGTGCCTTTCCCCCTGAATTCCAACAGGAGCAATTAGAAAGCAGATACTTCACGTAACAGCTGGTTCTTTTAACCCCCTCCCCCAGGCAACTCATGTCCCCCTTTTCCATCCTTTCATGTAATGGAGAGGGAGAGTAAAATCAAGGTGGCAAAAGCAGGGGCACCAGATAACCACGTTCTTCATAAAATCATCCAGTGTAATGCTGAGAGCAGAGCAGTGTTGTTGAGACCACACTCCTGAGCAGGGAATCGTTACGTTCAGCGAACAGATGGGAAAACAAGCCTTGGCTGTCTACTGTGTCCTCCTGAAAAGGGGATCTGTATCAAAGTAGCAGCATATTTTCTCCACTGAAGGCTGTTGATGTCATTAGAGCGAGTCTCGTTTTTATTTAACACCAGAGTTAAGAGTCACATAAAATTGGCACAGGTGAAGGCACCAGGCCCATTAACTTGTGCAACGTGACTCTCTGGGAATTTTTGAATGTTTGTGCACCTCCAGGTTATTTATGCTTGGGCAAACCAGCCCCAGAGCCTCTCCTCCCTGCTTCTCAGTATGAATACAGGCTCAATCCTGCCATGAGACCTGTGAAAAATCCACTCAATCCACTAAATTTCCCTCACTCCCAGGAAAAGATCCAAGTACAGGAAGGGCAGTGCTGTCCCTTGCTGTATTCCATGGGAGATGCTATGGACGTGAAATTAAACCCATGGCCAAAACCTCCACCCTAAAACTGAAAGTGAAATCTGCCCTGGCCAAACTACCCTGAGTGCATGTTCTGCTCCCAAACAGGTACTTTTGAGGCTGGACCTTCACTGAAGGCAGGTAGAGCTTTTCAGAGGGAAACCAAGTCCAGGGGAACAGAGGTTAATTTGTCTCTGCAGGGAAGTAATTTCAGTGTGTTTGAGGCAAAGGGGTCACAACATTTCTTTTCTGAGCACGGCTGGCATTTTTTTTAACGTAGAATTTATAGGTAAAATCGAGATCTGGTCCCACACTGCCATCTGCTCGCGGCATACAGGGGTAATAACACAAGTGTGGACAGCCAAAGTACCCCAGCGCTGCGAGGGTTTCCTGCTCATGGTTCCTCCCTGCTCCTGAAGTTCAGGCAGCTTTGTGAGGACATCCTCAGTTACGTTACAGGGAAGATTTAGGTCCAGCCACGAACTTCCCATTTCCTCCCTCCAAGGGGGAGCTGTCAGAGAGGCTGCTATTGCACCAGCCATCCAGATGTTTGCCATCTTCATTACAAATTGTCATGACTCTTACACCACCTCCATACTCTACAGCAACCCGATGATGCAGCTATCTGATACCTACCTTACAGACACGGGGAACAAGTTAGGAGGGATTCAATGATCTGCCCAGCTTCCCACAAGACAACACAGGTGTGGCTAGAAACCAAAAACTGCAAGCTTCCAATTTCTGCTGAGTTCTACTAATCTCTTTATACGCTTTTTTTTTTTCTAAAAAAGAAAAGGAAAAAGTAAAATAACATCATTTCTGTAACATGTTTGTGGGTAACTATATGGGTACTGCTAACCAGATATGAAGATCAGCATATTTTAAAAACTGTTACAGCTGATTAGTCTGCTGAACCCCATTTTTTTTTCTTCTGGATCTTTCTAGGAGAAGAAAAATAGAAGGGAAGGGCATCCTTTTATAACTGCAAAGGCTCCAGCTAATGAGAGCAGAAATCGCATTTCATATTTGGCAGTTAGTGGTAAACACTATTATTAAAGCTATAATAAGACCAGCTAATATTGTATGAAATATTAGTGATGTCTGAACACAAAGTAGAGTCCCCATCTCTTTAGTTAAAATTACAAAATGATTAACAGCCCAATTAAAAACATTTTTGTTTTTGACATGATAAATTATCCTTTATCTACCTATCTGTGGATATAATTGATTATTTTATCCGTTTGCTGTTGGCTGTCATTAAAAAAGACAGATACCATGGCTTTCTGGCCTCTCTCCCGCTGAGAGAAAGAACAAATCCTGCTATTAACGACAGACAGGATCATTATGAAAAAATTCCATTTGCCACTAGGCAACATAGCCGAGTTCCAGTAATTATTGTATTAGTCAAGCCGTTGAGAAGTTCCATAAAATTGAGAGAGTTTTTAAGGAGCATCCAACATTATTTGGCAACTTTTGTGATGTAACAATTAAAACCACGCTCCAGGCCCCAAAATGCGCAGGAGATTGCCAAAATCAGATAAAACCCTAGAGGGCCCCTGCCTCGCAAAGGAAAAAAAAAAATCAAACTGTTTACTTTTAGGATCAGACATTCATCAACGTTTGGCTTTTGTTTCAGCCGTGTCAGATAATAACAGCACCACGTTTTCAGTCAGCTTCTAACAAAACTCCACAGCATTCGATGTCTCAGGGCTGACACCAGCCTCTCCTCAGGAGAGGGAGATCTTATGGGAGCTGATGCTACCAGCTTTTCTTGGCAGATCAGACACCTGGGAGCACTCAGCAGTACCTTCTGCGGTGAATCATGTCTGCTATCCACCAGTAAGCATCAGGAAATCACGGGAGAGAAGTGCAAGTTATTCCTTCCTCTAGGAGCTGAGCCAGGCAACACCTCAAATTGTCAGGGCTGCAGGGGATAAAGCAGAAGTCTCCTGTCCATGTACCCCATTAACCTGTCAAGGAACTGATAAAAATATTTAAATCGTGCTTTAAAACTGCGAAGGGAAATTGCTACTGAACAAAACTTACAGCCAAGTTTATCATCGACTTACCTCTCTGCTGAGTGGTGTTCAGGACAATGATGTGCAGTACCAGAACTGAAGGTGCAGATCAGGCTCCTGCAGTGCGAGGTGAAGTTGGTCACAAAATGCAGACCTGGTGTAGCCTAATACAGACTACAGGAAGCACTTCAAGAGCACATCAGTTTGCAGAGAAGTTCCTCCCTGCCCAGAATAACGTGCCGGAGTCTGAAAATCTCAATGTATTAAAGACCTGTGATGGCAGCAGCAGTTTCCAGGGCAGTCAAAGGGAGCTGGGATCTGAACACGGGATGAGGAGCCAGGGCACTGCTGTTGTCACCAGGGAACAGCAGCAGGGCAGGGTTCAGCACCAGCACCCTGCCAGTCTCCAGCTGGAACATGCCGTACCAAGTAGGACAGATGAAAAGATACCCCGGAGCCTGCCATAATATGGCCTTTCATCACACAGCTCCCAGGCTGCAGGTGGATGCCAACTGGTAGGGGCTGCTGACCTATTTAATGAAAAGAACAAGCGTGCAGTGCCAGCACTGGGGGCTCCTGCCTGCCCTGGAGCTGCGGCACAGGGAGGGCTCCTCTCCCCCAGCTCCAGCACTCACCTCGCTGCTCTGCGAGTCCTAATCAGCTCAGGAATCAGCTGATGCTGGAAGCTACTGCCACCTTTTCCAGCACATCTAACCTCCAGTTTGGGCCTGGCAGTCGCTGGGGTGTGGTGAGAGGTGTTGCTACAGAAGGATAAAACCCTGAATAACTACGAGCTGCTTTGGGGAAACACCATTGCCTTGTAGTTTTCTTCAGCAGAGCTAAAGCATATATTGTGGTAGGATCCAATTTTCTTGTACTTGGAGCTGTCATCTGAAGTGAAGCATCCTAGGTCAGCTCAAGAACTTAGGTCAGTAGCTGTCAGTGTGAAGAATTAATTCTTTTTCTTGAGTTATATGAGTAAATTGTGCCAAATCTTCAACATATTAGAAAAGTACCAGATGAAGACTTAGGAAGGGTTTTGTAATATATGTTCCTTATTAGCATTAAAACTTTTATTATTAGAAGAGTTATATTAACTTTAAAAATAACTTTAAAAAAATACAATCCTAATATTTTTTTGTTAGTCTCTCTGGCTTACAGCTCATCTGAGCCATCAGTGAGGAAAACGCAAACCCCAGCACACAGCAAAGGGAACTCGGTGATGAAAGAGGCAGAGTGGAGATACTGTTTGTGGGTATTGCTGAGAACACGATAAACTCACTGAAAAAGATGATAACTTTGTAATGAAATTGTGAGACTTCAAATCAAGGGCTAAACTCCCTGATTCAGTCAGCTCCCCTCAGACCACTCCCAGATTTTCCCTGTGGACTGCAGGAACAAGCCTGAACAATACAACCAGTTTCCACCCCAGCCTGCTCAGTTTGTAGGTGTTTGCATCTCCCTCCAATGTGTCAGCAGGCTGGTGTTGCTGTTCAGAAGATGACAGATGGGTGGTACTTTAGCCAACCTGATTTCCAGATAACTGGTTTTTGTAGCTACCACTTTAATTAAAATAAAAAATACGTGTAAAGGACAAGTTTATCACCTGCTGACACATGCCATGGTTGTCTCTCGGTCAATCAGCAAGCAGCAGACAGAGCTGCAGACTTCTCTTCCACACCACCAGCATCCAGAAGAAAAAAAAATCAGTCCATCTGCTAAAGCAATCAGGGCCTTGTGCTTCCCAGCATCAGCTCCCATTTACAGCATCCAGAGCCCTCTGCTGAGTGGAACCAAAGTCAGCATTAACAAGTCCTGGACCCACAGAGGGACTGCTCAGGTTCAGCAGTATTGGAGCTGAGCAGCTGGAAGTTCACTTCTCCCTCCATGCCCACACGTGCACCCATTGCCCCGTGTGCCACCAGTGCTTCCAGGTGATTGGAAAGCAGCTCATGGAGCGTCTTTGAGGAACTCTGCAAAGGCTACGGAGCTGTCAGGACTAGCGTGTCACTCTGTGGAAGGGGAAATCCATGTGGACATATGGTAGTCATGAGAGCAGCTGGACTAGCAACCTTGGCAGGCTTGAGTCGAACAGAAATGTTGCTGCTTTGCCTTGATCTTTATTTACAATGAACTGTGGGCTCCAGCTCGTGTTTTATCTGGGAACAGCCCCGGCGTTCCTGCGCCGTGTTCCGTCTCATTGGTGCACTGACATATTTACAGGGGGCCGGGCCGGGCAGCTGGGAACGAGGGGCCATATATCAAGAGAGGAAAAAGGGATGCAAAGATGAATTTTATGAAATACCTTCCATTTCCCTTTGACTTGGTTGTGCGTTTCGCTACGGCCCATTGGGCGCTCACTCAGCGCTTGGACACTTTGCTCGGCGCGGTCTCGCCTCTAGTTCCAATTGTGTCTGCGTGCCAAGGCCAGCCCGGTACCTGAGCAGCCCACAGGCAAATGGAGGTTCAAAAAAGAGAGAGGTGGCTGGAGGGAAGAGTCCTGCCCTTCAGTGGCGTGCCCCATGGGAGAGGGGAGTGATGGCTTGTTATCACCAGTCCCGTCCGATTCCCGCGGGATACCATTTACAGCCGAGGGCCAAGGGAGAGGAAATATTTCCACTGCTTTGTGACAGAAAACAATCAAGTCCCTTTTGTAATTTAAGGAGGTTGTATCATCTTTGATTTCTTCTCTGGGCAATGAAAAGGGTTAATTCCTCACAGTGTTGACTTAATCCTTTCCTTTTTCCCAGTGGCTGAGTAATAGGTTAGATGTGTTGACTCTGTTTAAAAAGACAAGCTTTGGACATAATATTAATGATATTGTGTGTGGAATAACATTAGAAAACAAACACAGAGGCACCTGGGGAGTCTGAAGGCATCTTCTGGCCTTTCTGGGCTGACAGCACAGAGTGGCCCTCCAACATTTCCATGTGGAAAAACACTATCTAGTGCGAGACAGTTTACTTTGAGTGACCCTCTTGCCTTTCAAACACTGAGAAGTCAGGACTGTTACAAAGCTCAAAACTTGTTTCATAAGAACAGACCATTGCTCAACCAGCTGAAGAGGGGGGAAAAAATTTTAAAAAAGGGAATCCAGAGAAACAATTGGAAATGGAAACAGGAGGTTTGAATGGAATAAGGGCTGGGGTCTTTCCTCTTGCACTGATGTCCTAACAGAGCGTGTGAAAGTTTTTTCCCTTATGTTTTTGCAAGGCAAAGACGGGAAGAGAGCACTGTTTGTTTATTCATTTGTCTTAGAGCCCCACTAGCACAAAGAAGTCACTGCAAATACTTATCCAGGGCTCAGGCTGATCCCACTGGGATGCAAGAAGTGCACGCTGCCGTGATGGCCTCTGTGGGACCCAGAGCAGCATGCAGAAGTGCTGATTTCCCTCCACTGCCATTAGGAGGTCTAGGGCAGTGAAGCCCAGTTCCACCCACATCACCGTGGCAAGGCCTGAAGGCAAGGTGGGCCTAACTGACCACCTGGAGACCCTGCCCAGCACAGAATGGACAAGGCCTTGCTACAAGAAGGGTCACTGCAAGGATCTGTCAGGCTTTGTGCAGGTGTCCCATACCAAGTGTCACAGCACAGGCAGAACAAACCAGATGCCCCACTGCTGACAAACCATAGCATTTTCCTGGTACAGCTGTGTTTAAACAGAGCTGAATCAAGGCAGTCTCACCTTGGATTAAGAGCCATCGGTTCCCAGGAAGAGATCTTCTCCACTGAGGAGACCGTCTGTCAGCACTCCTGAAGAATGTCCTCAGATGGTGCCCTGGAACTCTTCTCTGCATGGTTTCAGTACCTGCACTTGAGCAGCTGAAGGTGCACTGGAAAGGAGCACCGGAGGTCATCGAGCTCAGAGCTCAGCGGGAGCCTGGCAGGGATAAAAAGACAGTCACCACTTTAAGCTAAGATAGTTCAGTGACTCACCCAAGATCACACAGATGGTGCTTACACCAAGAGTTAGACCCGCCAAGCCATCCAACACCTCTAGATTACTCACTGAGGATTAGAGTCCATTTAGGAGTCTATTTTAATATATAAATGTAGGATTTGGAGCTATGATGGAATGGGAAATTAAATACTGAGAAGTCTGTCACATCTCTGTTCAAAGCAGGCTAACATTTCATGTTAGGAATTACATGCTTCAGACAGTCGCAATCATCTTCTGCACAAATAATTGAAGCTTACTTCATCTGTTGTATTCCGATTTAAATTTTTATTGGAAATATAAATACCTCTGTCGGTCACCAAACCAAATAAAACAAACATATTGAGTAGGGTCTATTATAGACTAATATGGAAACAAATAATCTGCAAGTCTGGTTTTATTTATAAGCTTATTTGAGTTTTTACTCTAGGCTCATATTAATCGGGTTTGTGGTTTCCACATCTGTGCTGCTGATGCCCAGTGCAGACAGCATGCCAAGTCAGACCTGGGCATCCTCCAAGCTCCAAATGGAAAACACATGCCTCAACTCCAGCTACCTCAAGACAAGCAGGGCAAGTAACCTCCCAAGTAACCACAGCGGGTGCAGCAGGCGAAGCGAAGCCCTGGGGAGCCTCTGGAGGTGCCTGCTCACGAGTTTCTTGCCTCTGCCTTGCTCCAGGGGCAGTCAGACTGCCGCCTGTGTTCCATTTGCTCTCTGATGATCAAGAGATACCAATTCCCTTCACAGCCTCCCCTCTCCTCTAGCTGTAGCTAGGAATTCCCAGACTGGACCAGCCAGCTCACAGTGTCAGCCAGTAATGCATATTCTAGAGGAAGATGGAAGAACTCTTGCAGACGATGGCAATGCAGGATGAATTCTTTCCATAACCCTTGATTATATTTTTAATATTTATAAAAAGCATTTCAAGTGTTCACAAAAGCCATAAATATATATATAAGAAATGCCCATGCCCCTTGTCAAGCCAAAATGGATCCAGCTGTTCTGCGGTGCTGGTCTCTGATTGTGGAGAATCCCTGTATTAATGAAAGATGTATAAAGGGAATCCCAAACTAGAAATATGATCTCTGCTAAAGACTGTTCAAAGCCACTGTTAAAGAATATTTCAGGGAAGTACATGAACAAAAAGCTGATTGTCAATACAGCTGAGATCCAGTCCTGAGAACCCATCTCCACGAGGGCATCTGTACTGCTTGCAGACTCTTTTCAGATCAAGCTGCTTCCAAACTTTGCTTTGTGCTGGAACATCACCAGAGTTTTGTGTCAGGGGAGCTGCATCTCTGCAACCCGTTCATGGAGCCCCGCAGAACCTCAGGGCACAGGAGTGCCAGACCTGCTTCTTCCCTGAGCGCAGGAGGAGCTGGAGCAAAACCCCATCTCTGACAGGAGCGAGAGAAAAGGAAGCAGTGTCGCTGCTGTAAACACCAGAAATTTGCTGAAGGCATTCAAACTTATTCCCTGTGACCCTCTGATGGCCATCCAGCAGCCTCTGCCACCTGCAGCAAGGATCTCCTTCCTGACAATTTTGACGCAGTGATGCACTGCAGTGCCGTAACAGTTACTGTAGCATCACCTGTGTGTGCTGCTCATACAGCAACACCACGATTAGCTTTAAGAATTCAGAGCACGGAAAGGGGGGTGTTGGGGTGGAGATAAAACATTAACACAGCCTCGGTGCCCCAGCCATGCCAAAGGGAGTCACCCTGCCATCCATCAGCCACCTCCTCAGAGAGCTGCTTCGCCCAACACGGCTGCTCCACTGGCTCCCAGGCAGGAGCAATTCTTCTGAAACTGAGATGGCAAAAATGCAGTGTCTGATAACAGAGAGGCAGATCTGTCATCAGCACAGAAGGCAGTCATTCCTCGTGGCAGTGGCTGGGGAAAAGAAGATGCAATTAACAATTAGCTTTGGTAAGAGAAGACAAAACCCTTAACATACAGTTTCTACTGCAGCAAGTCAAGCCACAGACTAAGGAATTAATGGCTCAAAGTCTTGGTTCTTGCCTTCCTAGACACACTAGAAGATGAAAGAGAGAGTGAATTTCTCCTGCCACTTCATTCTGGCTAGCTAAGAATTGGGTCTTAGCCATGGAAAAGGGCCAACCTTGCAGCAGTTACAGGAAATGAGAATAGCTTTGCAGCATTTCCAAGCAAATTCAGCACACCTTCAGATTTGTATTTTAGGCACAAAACTCATGCTTCTCACCCCAGAAAGCAACGCTGAAGCTTTTCAGTGGGTGTTGCACTGTCTTCCCTTCCCATCCTCCTCTTGCAGCTCCTCAGTTTCTGAAGTTAGAACCAAATTCACCCAGAGCTCCAGGTGTGTCAAACAGGCTTTGCTGTCATAGGTTTGCCCTCTGAGTTGCATCTCCCTTCTCCCAGACTCGGTTAATAGTTCTGGGAAAACACGGTCCTGCCCCTTACACTGTTTATACACATGAGCTGCAGGTTTATCTCCATTGCTGTCTTCTCAGCCATTCTCTTGAACCTGCTGTAAGTGCAGCCCTGCCCCAAGAAACTGTGTCCCCAGCAGGGAGTGTCAGCTATGCCGGAGGAAAAGGCACGGCTCAGAGGACATCATTCCTCCAGGGGTCATGTGCATATTGCCTTAGAAGTACAGACTGGGTTTTTAGCTTGGAAATTCTACATATAATTTAGATCTGTTGAACTCCATTTCCAGCAGAGACTGATTCAGATTATCTAGAGATGTGCAAGGAATATGACCAACTGACATGCACATAAAACCATTGTTTCTGGTGCAAAGTCAGGTATCTTCCTCTCCCTAAGACACCTTGCATGTGGATTAATTCAGACTCTCAAGTGACATTAAAGAACTTGTTCTATTATTTCACAGTCCACAGGTGCAAGAGGAAACCAAATCCAGCAGAGTCCACAGGCCTAGTTCAACATCCTGTCCAGCACTGCCACCATTCTCTCCTCCCTCCTTCCTGATCACTTTGGTTCTTTGCGCCCTGTAACAATTTCCTCTTCTAGTCTCCCTTTTTAACTTTGTCCATGGCACACTACAAATGATTTGTGGTCGCAATGACTAATTTCACAACTCACACCTAATCTGACCCTAATAACTTTGCCTGCAAAAGGGACAATTCCTTGTTGATCCAGACAACTTATCGCCCCGGGGAACACAATAAGAAGGCGGAGCTGGTTCTCAACAGGGAGATGCCCGTCGGTGTTTTTACAGGCACGGTGTCCGAGGTTCCTTATCAAGTGGGGAGAGAGCTGGAGTACTGCAGGCACGCAGGGGGAGGCGGGCTGCTCTCAGCCTGCAAGGCCACACAACATGGGAAGCGGTGGCTTGAAAGAGGAGTGGAAGAATGACAGATGGTTTGTGCCTGTGCCTTTCTTTAGGGGACACCGGGGGTCCCGCCATGGGAACGGCGTGGACAGTGAAGGCAGGACTGCATGTGAAGAGTGACAAAGCAAGTCAGCCACGGACGGCCCGTGGGAGGCCAGAGGAAATGCACCATTAGTCAAAGTTGGAGGAAAAATAAAATGCGATGACAACTGGGCCATTCATGTGCTTCCCCTTCAAGGACTGACCAGACCCTTCACAACTCAAAAGACTCAAGTATCAGCTTCTTTTTCTCTTCAGCCAGGCTAATGTGCACCGGCAGAGTCTGAGAAACTCCCCTGTCACCTACAGTCATTCTTATCTTGTTGTTCTTGGCCACACTTCACTGAAGTACAGTGGGGGAGAATGCTTCACTCACTAATGTGGATCCCAGGGAGCACCCCCTCTGCTGTTCCTCGCGATCAGCTCAACAGCACAAAGCAAATGTTCACCCAGCTTGGGAACTGGGGAATATGAGGACTTCCAGCGCTAGAGAGTAAGACAGTGAGCTGGCCTCAAAGGATGTTTAAGCTCCCACATGGACACCTTCATCACTCCAGGGTAGCTTTCTGCCCTTTTGAGGGTTTGCTACTCAATACCACAAATGCGGGAGCTCAGAGCTCTCAGCAGCCTCGGTGACAGAGGCCCACGTTTCACAAAAACAGATTCCCTCAGACGTTGCGCTGTGCCAGGCTCACGGACACCCTGCGGCACGGCCCGCGAACGTGACGTTTGGTCACTGAGCAAAGACGGTGTCCTTCAGAAGGTCCTGCTGTAAGCACTCACAAATGCTTGGTCTCTCCTTCTTCAGTGGGGACGGTACCACAGCTAAGGCCAGGGTTTATTCAGAACTGCCCCTCTGGAGCGATGGCATTTCCACATTGGGAAGTGCACGGCAGGTAAAGGGAGATGCAAGAGAGGATCCCGAAATGTTCTACGAATACATTGGACTCTTACCCCATTAAAAGGGAATTCGCTTACTAACGCTTGACTAGGGCTAAAAGTAGCTCAGTAAAATAGAACGTGCACCTCTCAAAACAAGTAGAACAAGGAAAGTTTGGGGATTACAATGAAATCCCTAATTAAGAAAGAGGCCCAAAGTCCTGACCTGAACCTTAAAGGTATCCTGGGTATGTGCAAAATGAACGAGGACAGAAATGCAAGCAAAGTCTGAAGTATCAACAGAATTCTCCATATTTTCCTGTGCTTGATATATGTCTAACAAATAAGCTCAGTGACAAATAAAGAAGTAAAAATCAAAGGAGCTATCATGATTTAATTAGATCTCAGTCTGATGTAAATTAAATTAATTTAAAAAAAAAAATCCTTTGGCAACATGAGAGCCATTTCTGAAGTCTCCAAAGCAGCCTTGCTGCTCTTGAAATTCCTTCCTGTTGGATGGTTAATAATCTCTGCTTTCCACATTACGGGAATCACTCACCTAAACTGAGCAGTGCTATCTGAGTGTGAACACCCTGCTGCCCAAACTGCTGGGTCTGACAACATCTTCCCGATTACTCAGGAGCCTCTTGCCAGCAGAACATTAGCTGACTCCATTTCTCTAAGGAAAATGCTTGAGTTTCCTGATGTTTCCAGCTGTGTTTGTACAACCTGCCTTCGTGTGAAGTTGAAAATTAATGCACTTCCTCTTGATCCTTTGAAACAGAGAAGAAAAGGAAGATTATCAAAATTAATAAAAATGCCAAAGCTCACTCCTTTGTCCCTGCTGAACAAAGGTTTTTAAATAAAGATTGCTGAGCTCAGCCTCCTGCATAAGGCTAAAAGCTGCTATGTAACCTGTTGCTCTGACACAGTGTGAACAGAATATTGGTTGGCTGCATTGCAGCCCATTCACACATGAGTAAGAGATAAAAATAAAACAAGCTTTCAGTTTTGACTGTTTTGTTGGGAGTACACCCTGGAAAAATGTATTTGGGTCTTTTCTCACAGGGAGCTGGCAAAGAAGGGAACATTTGTTTATTTTCTTGATTTTTGCTTAAAGCCTAAAGTCTGTCTTTTTTCACTGGTTTTCTTTCCCTTGGTATTTTAATTTAATGGCATTACATAATATTCTAACAGACAAGGTATCTGTAGTCCTTTTGGTTTAGATTTGTTTGAGATATGTTACCACCTAGCTAATCCTAACTCAAGGCAGAGCCTTGGGAAAAAGAAGTGTCCTCGTCAAAGATTTAAGAAGAGGGATCTTGCTCTTTGTTTTTACGGTGAAACGAGGAAGAACAAGCCTGATTCCCATGTTGCTTTAATGTAAAGGGAAGAAGGATGGGACAAACCCCAGCTGGTCTTTGTGCGATCTGAAGGAAAATGGGGGGAGGAGGCAAGGGTGAGTATTTTTACAGTTCATCTTTCATGGGGTATACAGGCTTTCCTTAAATGAATGTGTTAATATATTGGACATACCGTACCACAAACTGTTGAGACTTTTACCTGGAAAAATTTCCCCCACCCCCTCCTTGGAGCTGCTGGTTCTGACAGGCTGCAACTCCCAATACCTCTACCCAGCTAACAATGCACAGCACCTTGTTCCAACAAGACTGGTCTCCATTTCACACTCCCCCCCAGGGAATATTCACTTTTCTCTTCAGACTGTATCTTTCTGACTGATGCAATCAGATTCTGGAAACCTGCCTTATTAGTTTATATTCCAGCTTCTTAGGGAGTGATGTTAATTTTCCATTGTAGGACCAGAAGGTTTTAGATGTGCTAGATCTTGCCTATAAGAACCAGCAAAAAAGTGGCACAGGCAGCACCCTGCTCAGAAATGGACTTCAGTGAGCAGCACTCCCTGCACAGCAAGCCTGGGAGTTCCAAAAAAACCACTCTCCTTTTCCTCCAACAGTGCTTGAAAAGAGGTCTTTTACAATTACACAGCGAATAAATAAAAGTGCATTTTCTAACTTATTCACTGAAGATATTCTGCTTAATTTCTGCACCAGTTCACCACCCTAATTGTTTCCTTGCTAGATCTGTGGTTTACTACTAAGCCTTTACACTGTGATGGCCAAAGAGTTCCATTATATCCATTAAAGATTAGATCATTTTCTTTTGTTTCCCACAGCAAACAGGATCCCATTCATGTCCCAAACAGACTGTCAGTAGTTGGAATGATGTTTTCTTAAGGTGCATATAAGATTAAAGACTGAAATCAGATGCAGTGTTGCCAAAGCCTTTGTAATATGCATGTTTTTCATGGCAAGATGATTGACAAGAATTGCAGGAAGGTGCTGAAGGGGATATTTCACCTGGCCCATCAAAACTCAATGTAGAGGATTAGAACTAAGAAGAGCTGACAATATTGACTTTGAGTACCACAACGGAAACATAATTAGCTCTTTGACATGTAGTGGACAGAAATATTCCATTTTTAAAAAATCAGTTAGAGTAATTACAGCATATCTGTTGCATGCTGCCCTGGGAAAAAAAAAAAAAAAGAAAAAGAGAAAGAAAAAAGGTCTGCTCTGCTGTTTCCTCTTTTCCCAGTAAAATTCAAGTTTGGCACTAGAATAAATGCTTGCAAACCCAGCCTTTCTGCTGGAAGAACATCAGGAAAACTTTGTGCATAAAAGTAAAAAACCTCTCTTAAAAGAGAGCACACAGATCTGAAAGAATGAAAAAGTCAATGAATTTTATATAAGTTTACGTATTGCAAAACAAACTGTCTGCACTATGCTTATTAAAGGCATATTTCATTGCCTAATCATAGATGTCTATTGTACCTTTTATGTTTTGAATCATAATTGCAGCCTGTTCCCCAACTGTAATAATGAAAGACGTTTTGGCACATGCTTATATTGATTCCCCTTAAACAAAGCACTTAAGACACAGACTTGGATCCCTCTGGAACGAGTGGCCAGCATTAAGTGAGTCCCTGGACGTCACTGGGATTCACACCCATGGCATTTATTTGGGCACAGAATTGCCCCTGCAGAGAACCCTTCAGGCTGCAGAGCCTGGACAAGGGGCACACTGCACCCCCCAGATGGTTTCGGTGCTCCGATCACAGTAACTCCGCCAGGGAAAAAAGGGGGATCTGCTCTGCTGAAGGATCTTTTCCAGCTCCTGGTCTGCAATAATCTGAACTGTGGAAACAACTTTCAGTAGGTGTAATGACACGTCCCAGAGACGGGAAAAGGCAAAACTTCATTGTACACAATACCTTAGCACTGAGAACAAGTTATCATTAGGTATCATGTAAATAATGCAGTATATTCAGTTCTCAGTCTATAAAGATTGTTGTCTGTATGCTTGTCTGTAATTCTTTCTGCTTTGGGATTAAGCGGCATATGAAAATAAGGAGTAAAAAAATAATCAAGAATTTTCTTACCTTATTCCCTTCTTTAGCCACTGTTGCTAGCTATCCTAATTAGTTAGAACCTGCAATGAAATATTACAGGAAATTAAAACAGATTAAAAATGCAGAAATCAAAATACCTTTAAATACAATAAAGTCAATATTCATTCTCAGCATCAAATCCAGGGCATATCCTGAGATAACACTAAACCAGCCTGTTTCAGCAGCTCAGCATTACCTGACATAATGGGAACTTCTCATCAAAATCAGTGGATTTAAAGAAATAAAAGAAGACTGAGATGAACTGAGCAGTGTTCTCCCTTTCTTTTCTGACAGAGAAGTTTCTCAGAGTTCTAAATTTCACTAGTCATTTCTCAAGTAATTTCCCAACATTTTTTCCTAGCAGTCCCTATAGCTGCTAACTGGCTTTGTTCCTACGCATTTTTCCACTTTGTGTTCTAGTTTAAAACCCAAAGTAAATCGCTAGTGTAGAATACTCTAGCCCTGTGCAATACTCTGTATTTCAAGGCAGTTTACTCCTTACCTCAAGAAGGATGTCAACATGCAGGGACAGTGAAAATACCTGTTAGACCTCATTAGCTGCAATAAAGAGGAAACTATTTGAAAACATACTTACCAAGTCTACAGGTTCCCTTAAATTTAAAACAAGGGGCCATCCAGCCTGGAAAAATCTCCATGGTTATTCAGTTTACACACAGATACAGAGAGGTATCAACATTTCCTTCTTAAAAGGTCTGAGTCTGTCTACTTCTTAATTTCCTTAACATGTACTTCAACGAAGAGAAACAGCATAAAGATCAAAAAATAAATCTATTGTAAGCAGAAAGCATATGTACAAAATTAAGCAAATACAATCACACATTTACTAGGAAAAAATATTCTTTATTCATTAATCAATGCACAACACAATAAATATTGGAATCATACATACAAGGGACCGACCCAGCAAAGCTCAGACTTGTTTGCACCACGGTGTGGTTTGACAAACAAATCCTCATCAGCTGGCATCCTGTGAAGCCTGACGAAATTTTGGGGGTTTTTTACATTTTCCCATGCAGTCAGTAATTTGCAGTGTACAGCAGCTGTTTCAACTGACAATAGTCAGGCTTTTTAAAACAATTCTTAAGCACCACCCCTGGTGAATCCTTGAGGAAAAAAAGCACAATCACAGTGGTTGTCATTGCCTCGCTGTTGATGTTGACATTTGGGACCTGCAGGTGCAAATGTTTCACTGCAGAGGGGCAACAGCATTTCCACTTAGAGAGGAACAGCTACTGGAGAGAGAGGCACAATTTTCATCAGCAATTCTAAACCCAAGACAGTTCTGAGCAAGGTGACATGCCCTAGTTTCACACGCTGAGGACACATTTCCTTAAGATCTCCTTATTTGCTGTCCCAAATCATTATTTTCGACTTCATGATGAATGAAATGAGCTCGTCTGTAGGGACAGAGTCCTTCTGCTGGATGCACTGGTAGGGCAGAGAAGAGAAGCTGATTTTACACGGCTAAGCAGCAGTGCTTTCCCTTCTGACAAACAAAGGGAACTGTAACAGCTGATCACTAGGGAAAAATCTTGCATGCACACACATTACAATTTAGTCAGAGGTGAGACTCTTCTCACAGAAAGATGTCTGTCTTGATTGTTAATTCAAATATTAAGTAAAACATTTTAAGAAACCCTAATGTATTATGAACTCTTCTTTTGTGAAATGTAATAGGGTTTTTGGCTGCACTATGCTCATAAGACCTTTATTAAAGGAAACAACCTCCTGAATGTGCAGGTATGCACACACTTCTATACAAAGGTTTCATCATTTCTTCTAAGGGCAGCTGCAGAATTCAGGCAGTTTCAGCTACACTTCCACTCAAAGTATTTCTTTTCAACTACAAACTTACGGGTGACTTCACAGCTGAAAACTGGCACAGCAGATGTGACAGGGAACGCCACTTGCAGCCAAACCATATCAGTCCTTCCTATTTTATGGACCAGAAACATGGATCAAAACTCAGGGAATTTTGTAAAGAAAGCATTTGAGATTTCTTTTGTTGTTAAAATAAATACTTGAAAATTCAACATTCTAGTATCAATGAAAGTATGATAAATGCTGCTACATACTATTTTACAAGGAAGTTCTGATCCCTGTTTTTCCAAGTATTTTTTTTGACAGGTACAATTCTCCTGGTAAAAAGGATTTCATCCTCATAATAAACCAGCCATTCGTCTGTGTTGCAGCAGTGAAACAGCAATCAAATTAAAAATAGCAAAGATACACATGATCATCAGACTGTTCTTCTAAACTGTCCAAAAAGGTTGGAATGAAAATATCAAATTCCCCAAAGAAAACACTGCAAAAAGGATACATTTGGGTCCGCCTCAAGCCCATCTCTTCTTTTCCTATGATCACTATTCTGCTGTAAAGGGAGCAAGAAACTATGTGTCTGTGCATATCAAAACACTGCAACTGTAGCTTCGACTGAAATTCGGTGCAGTTTTTGTGTTGCCTTTGCCAGGCCACCTCCTCAAGAGGGTTGTGCAGAAGCAGCTTCTCTATCAGATGTTTCTTTGGTGCCACAGATTAGCCAGCACCTCCCCCTTCTGGAGAGCCCGAAAGCAGCAGCAATTCGCGGCAGGGGAAGCTTTCTTAGTCGGGCCAGTGCCCCCAAAAAATAAAAAGTCTGCAGATAATTATTTTAGATCCTTGTTCTGATCACGACTGTCTCTGTTCTAGATGGCTGGTTAATGCAGTTCCCTTCAGTAACCTGTTTTAGTAAAGCCAGCCCTAAGTCAAGTCAGATTCGCACCCAGCTCGTCAGTGAGAAACTCTCAACAATAAATCGAGACAATATATCACTGTCAGCCAGATTTCTGCATTCTGTAAAACAGAAAATGCTGCACAAGTTGGGTTATTAGTAGGTTTGATTCTACTTGTCAGCATTGCTTAATATACAATGTTCGAGCAGCAATTTGTGAGATGTGTCAATTTAATTTGAACTGAACTAAAAATTCTAAGAGTAGGCAGAGAAATCACCATAAAATTTAACTCTTCCTTCAGCACCTCTGAGCTCATTCATTCTCAGCCATCATCATAATGCTGTGCCCAGGATGCTACTGATTAATGCCCTGGGATTCTTCCAGCAGCAGCACAGCCTCAGTGACAGGTGATTTTCTATTAAATTCCTGTGTGTATTACATTTAGAAGACAAATTCCAAAGATGACTGCTTACCTATTGTTCCATACTCTGGGAACTTGCTTCTGCTAGAGAGTACAGAGTCTCAGCAGTCACTGCTAGCATCAGTAACGAGCCATGCAAGCTCAGGACAAAGCATCACACCAAACTTCCAGGGAGGCCCTGTCCGATTCCCGGCATCTGTGTCACCACCACTGAGGCACCTCTGCCAGCCGTGCCAGCAGAGAAACCCAGGGACAACTGCTTCCCTTGCAGATGGCCTCAGTGTCACTGCCCTCAGTCATCCTTACACATAAAATACTGGGATTATTTCCTAGCCCCCAGCAAGAGCAGAGTTTAGGCACTTTGAGAAAGGTTTGTTACAGCAGGACCGTGTTGGTTTTAGAACTGCGATGGTGCAAGGACAAATCTTTTGGCCGTGAGAAAGAGCTGCACAGGGAGAATGAGAAAGACTCTTGGAACCCAAACCATTAATGCTGTTTCAGCTCTAAGTGCCCCTTTTCCTTACAAACATATTTTGTGCCTTTTTCCTTCTCTCCAGGGATGGTATTTAACCTCAGCAGCCTGTGACTGTTGCATCCAAGCCAGAACGCTTCGTGATGTGCAGCTTGGTGACTTCCTCAGCACAGGTGGGGTGGATGCCAACTGTCTTCATCAGCTGAGGATACGTAGCACCCCACCTACCAAAAACAGCACAGCAGAAAGACCCACACAGTCAAATGCCCTTCACCTGAAACAGCCAGAAGGTCCTCAAACATCAAAGCAGTTCTGCTCTTGTCCATTTTATCAGCTAGAGGAGTGGCATTTGCTTTTCAAACAATGCTGTCTCTATTATTTCTCAGGCACTTACACAACACGTAGACGCCCAAGTTCACAGCGCCGAGGCAGGGAAGGATTGTCATAAGAGTTGAGACAGAGACAATTAAGCAATTTACCCCAAGTCACAACCGAGCCTATGGCAAAAACATATGACAAAAGTGCAACCTTCAGCTTTTCTTGTACATACATGTGTGTTTCACTAACTCCAGATGGAAAAAATGCACACATACACACAGAGGAAGAAAATCCTAATCAGAACTGCTGGAAAGAATCTGCTGAAGGAAGTTAATACCAGAATATTATTCCATGATCTTACAGAAAGTCACTGGTGCTTATACTGAACGTATCAATGTTATAAAGCAGGAGAATAAAAAGCCTCTTATTTGAAAAAGAACCAAAACAAACAAACAAAAAAAAACCCCAAAAAACTCTTGAGCTAAAATCCCACTTGCTTAATTCCTTTACTTGTCTAATAACATTCTTTGATGACTTTCCTTTGAGCTGCTATTCCTGGCAGGTCATGCTTTACGAACAGCTGAAATGGCCCTAAATTTAAGATTAGTTTCAGGCTCTCTATGGAACAGTGTTATCTCCCCCTACAAAATACAGGGAAGGGAGCCATGGATGCTTTCTGACGTCTGCACATCCAAAAGGCACTGACAACCAGAAGATCACTGCTGAGCACAGATATTACTGGAGTGTTAAGTGGGGAGAGAAGATGAAAAATCATCCTTCAGAGAGGCTGAAGCAAGACCCAGTGCCTGACAAAGGAGAACAGCTCTTGCAGTGAGTATTCCACGTTGAAAGCTCTGGATTTGTGAAGTGCAATAGAAACCAATACAAGAATCTGACCTGCTGAAAACCTCTTACTGTGGCTAAAATTTTAATTTCCCTCAAGCAAGGCAGAAAAGCACTCCAGTTTCATGTGCTTCCTTTTCAATGGTTATTTTGGATAAAACTTCAAAACAATGACATCCTAAAAAATGTAGTTCTAGAATCTATACCACTGGCAATTAAAGGACTACAAACACATGTTGAAAATGTGTACTGAGGGCACACTGCAATCAGTGATTTCCAAGATATTCCTTACGTGATGCTTGCGGTCCTGCCTTCTTAATCCTTTCTGCTTCTCATTTATGCTAGTCACTCACAACTGCAAGACTCACACTGCCACAAAACGGTGATCAGAATTAGGAAAATGAACTCACACCACAACCTGGGGGGATCTGTTGTGCCCCAGACCCCCAGACCACTTTCTTCAAAGAGGGAGTTAAAAACTATGATTTAGTAATGTAAATACACAAATCAACATTTCCAAAGATAAGGAAGATAAGAAGGGAAATGTAAAAACAAATATGAAATGATTGTAGCACACAAGAAGCATAGCAGGAATTTTCCTTTTACAGAGAGGACCCAGAATCATTCCTTACTCCTTCAAAGGGAGGGACTCTACATTAATATTGGAGCAAAATCTTAAACAAGATCAGATCACAAAGGGTAAGTTTGGTATTGCAATGATCAGACAGCTCCAAACAAAAGTACCTGCCCTCTCCCATCATCCTACAGAAGTTTCTCTTTTACTCTATCATGATTAGCTTATACCTCAGAAGAATACAGGAATTCATGCAAGTCCCTGCTGAGCTTTAGGGGAGCAATGGCTGTGCACATTTAAAGATAAGAGTGGGAAACCCTTGGCAGGTGTAAAGAAACGTTTTTATGAAAAGCACAAATACCCTTTAAAACAAGTAGCTTGCAGAACTGTATGGTGATTGCCTGTTCTGTGCACAGAATGCAAAAGGGGCTGCACTGGAAAACACTAACATTAGTAAGTTAATGCACAAGTTTGGTTTGTGCTTTAACTATATCAAGTCAACAATATATTTTCCTCGGTTGTTTCCTCAACTATATCCAGTATTACAGTAACTAAATCCAGTACATCCTAATGAAGAACTGCAGTATTTTAAGTGAAAATATGTGCAACACTTCATAAAAGTAACAAAAAGCATGCATTCTTTATAGTGTTGCCAAAACTAGGCAGCTATCTTTTCTAATCTTACAATAACTTAAGAAGCAGGCTTTAGAAGCTGGAGACATTCTTTGGTACTTACTTGATTCCAAGAGCAAATCCTTGAATAACTTCGCCTGCATTTGGCCCAATGAAATGAAGGCCAAGTATCCTTTGCTCGCTCTCTCGTAAGCACACCATCTGAAAACAATCCAGGACACAGAGATCCTTTCTTAGAACACTTACAGATAAGGCCTGAAGGTGAATGAAATGAAACTGAGGTGCCCCAGGATCCTGGCTCAGCTGTTTGATTCCAGTGTGCCAAAAGCTTACACACTTCAGTCTTCCCGACTTCCACAGGTCTCACTCCTGTTCTTAGGCACTTTGCTGAATTGAAGCTTTATTAGTGTATTTCTTTCAGACTTCGGGGAGCCACCGACAACAATAATTTGTGGTATTGAACACTTTATTGTTTGCCATTTGTTTGGAACTCTCAAAATGCTTTCTGTGGTCTCGGACCCAGACCAGTGTTCTTTTCCACAGCCTGGCCACCTGAGCACTGCTGCAGGCCTGGACACCCATCCCCAGGAGCTCACCTGTTTTCACAGGTGACCAGTGCTGGGGCGTTTTGTGCTTTGCGCTCCGGGCAGGAAACCCTCAGAGCAGCGTGGCTGGGGAGAAACATTCACACGGCGGCCCAAAAAGCCGTCGAGCCTTGGAAGCGGCCAAATATGAAGGTGAGTTAATAAGGCTCTGGGAGAGCTGAGTCACTGCACACTTAACTTTTATTAGAGAATGTAATGAAAACTTTTTAGTTCCTTTAAGGACACCATCTTTATAATTATGGAAAGAAAGAGTCTCTCCCAGCGTCCTCCCATCAAGCATTAAGTCACCACTAATCCAGTAAGTTCCGCTGTTCACTAAAAGCTTGAATTCTTTCCTCAGGAACAGCAGCAATCCTGGCATATAACTTTAAATTTTGAGGAGTTTTAAAGAAAAAACTCTCTTGCAATAGAACTAGAATACTCAAGTTAAATGTTTGTTTTGAGAGTTTAGTAGGGACTATATTCAATATCTGCCGATAACTATTTACTTTAATTGACATAATTCAAAGGCAATACATAAAA
The DNA here is from genome assembly GCA_035584735.1 of Pseudotriccus pelzelni. Classification (NCBI taxonomy): domain Eukaryota; kingdom Metazoa; phylum Chordata; class Aves; order Passeriformes; family Tyrannidae; genus Pseudotriccus; species Pseudotriccus pelzelni. The sequence goes on from JAWMRA010000036.1 coordinate 6,554,579, forward strand.
TGAAATAGCATCACCGTAGCTGCACTGGCACTTGGGACACTTAAGGCAAGTTACTAAGGCACTTACATAAATCAGATGGGACAAAATACAGTTAGAAAGACTGCTGCAACTATTGAGAATGGACATTTCTTAGTAACAATAACAATAAACACTGCATCATATGGACCTATTTCTGTAAAAGAGACTGTTCTCTGATGTTGAGGAGAAAACAAAGAAAAAGAAAACTATGATATATTCTACCAACATTGCACTTCACCTTATCTAAGATTCTCTACTAAGGGCAAGTGCATCAAAAACCTTTCCAGCACTGAAGCAACTGGATGGCTCTAGGAGAAGAAATATTTCAGGTCTGACACTTTGGTCTAAACCAGGAGCTTTTTGTTTTCCTGAGTGAGACTGAACAGCTACTCTACTTTTGTAAGCCTTTTCCTGAAGGCAGCATACTTTGCCAAGAGAGGGCAATGCAAATATTACATGTAACCAGTTAAAAGGTTTGCTGGGAGAAGCAGAGACTGATGTTTATAGAATTTGAAATACTTCTTAGGACCTTAAGAGCAGTCCAAAGACAGTATTAGTCAGCAGAATGTCAGTTCTGACAAATGCTAATATCTGTAAAGCAATTTCAAGATCAATGGGATATTTAATGAACACTAAACACTTGGAGTTAAACGGAGAAACAGGTTGTCAACAAGAAAATATCTCCTGCACCTGGAGATGTTTTTTGCCAAACAGTCCTCCTTAAAGCTGGCTGTACCATATCACTTGTTTCAAAGTAAGGCAAGTTAAAAGCTCACCACACTCACTTTCATATAGCATTGAGTCGCATCTCTTTCAGCCACTGTAAACTCTAAAGGTTTATAATATGCATGGAATACCTGGTAGGAAAAACAATAACATTTTGTGTTAGAGAGCACTATTATGTCAAAAAATGCTATTTACTATTATAATGACTGCTGTTACTATATCTCTATACCACTGTAGAAAAAATTATTTATTTAAAACCTTTTCATTATTTTAAAGAGAAATATGGAAAGGTCAGCAAGATGCTGCACAACATAACTTGCTAAAATGGCAGCTACTTTAAAGCAGTCACACAATTTCGAAGCTGTCAATAATTTTTAGCCCACTAGGTAACCGTTCCCATTGTGACCTGCTGCAATACCACAAGTTCTGAGCACTCTGGACACACCAACTCCCGAACTGCAAACACAGGATTTGTGGGGTCCAAACATTTTACCTGGTGCAACACTGGCTTTTCACAGTGCAACTCTGTCACCAAACAGAGAATTACAGACGTTTTCATACCTCGACATTATCTGCCCCGTGACACTGCACAGCTGCTTCTTCCGACAGCCCAACGCAGCCGTATTCCAAGGGGGTGAACACCGTGGTGGGCACCTGCCCCGAGGAAACACGAGGAGTTAGTGCTGAGCCACGCGGAGCAGCCGCAGGACACAGCCCAGCAGAGCCGGGCACGACTGAGACCTGCAGCTCTGACACACACACCAGCTGTCAGAGCTGGACTCCAGGGCACAAAAGGCAACTCCTTTAAACTGCTCTTCAGGAGAAAACAGCGGTGAAAGGAAGGAATAAGAACTCACAGAGGCATAGTCCATCAGCTCTGAAGACTGGCCAAAGAGGCGCTGAGCCAGCAGTTTGCCTGCAGCGATGGCCGTGGGCGTTAACTCAGGGCGACCCTGTGGGGAGAGCACACAGCTTTGGTTGAGCTGATTCTTTTGGGAAGGTGGGCACAGGAAGGCCAGATCTTCGGAATTCCAGCCTGGAGGACGGGGCTCAGACAGAGAAGGCAAGAATAGCTTCTCTCCAAACATGCTTTCAAGTCTCTGAGTTCACTGTCTGCCTTTGTGGAGGGAAACAGTGTCACGAATGTGTCAAATCTTTATATCTTACCATGTCACCTCTTGAAAAGCAGCACATATTCACATGCTCCCCACTCAGTTCCCCCTTTCTCTCCACAGAAAGTCACCAAGAAATTTTTCAGATGGTCTTTTTAAAGCAGGAGAAGCCTGGTATAAAGCAACAGTGTTTTTAAAACATCAAACCGTTTAAAAAAATTTGCCTGACACATTTTTACAGGACCCAGGCACAAAACATGGCTATTTGTAGGCACCGTTGCTGACTTTCTAAGCTGGCCCTGGATTGGAGAAGTGGAGCTGGTCCTGCCCTCAGGCTCTGGTATTACAGGGGAGCTGAACAGGATTGGTATTGGCAGATACTGATTTCCTGTGACTGCAAAATGCCACGACAGCAGGGTATGACCAGGACATGCTCCAGTTCAAGCCTTGAGTCCTGGGTACTTTTACATCCAGGACTATGGTGTGTGCAAGAACCTTAATTTTGAGTGCTGGCACAGCACCACTGGAGCATCAGAACTCCAGTGATAGTTTTAAAGAAGCCAGAAGTTTCTGCAAATTGAAGTAAGGCATTTTCAAAGGAGTACCTTCAAGTCCATGTAAGTTAATAAGACCTAACAAAATTCATATATCTAATAAAAAAACATCAGTTAAGAGTTCATCCAAGACATATCATCAGGATGCTTGTCTGACATGAGGAAAGAGGTCACAAATCCAGAAGGAGAGATGTGGAGATATAAGAAAGCCCTAACTGAGAAACTCCTCTGTGGGACAGCATGGAATGCTTTGTGAAACGTGTGAAGTTTTGATTCATACAGGTCCTACTCAGATCCAACACTTGTTGTGCTCCTGTAAAGCCCAGTTTGGAGGCAATTGTTCAACAAACTCTCAAAACCAGTTTTCAGCAGAAAACAAGAATTCCCCAGCACACACATTCCAAAGTTTCCACTTATTTTCATTACCCTAAAGTTTTTTAGCATTTACTACAACCCAATCTTCTCTCCCAGCTTATCTTTTTTTACAAGTTGCTAGACAGACTCTGGTATTAGCGTTTCCTTCAATACACATGCCACATCATTACCTGCATCTTAATAAGCATTTATGCTTTTATCTGTACTAATAACCACTTCAAAGTCTATTGCAAAAACCCCAACTGAAACAACATTATGTCTAACCTGATAACAGAAATTACAATTCTAAATGTTAATGAAGACTAATCTGTTTTTTCTCCACAGCTCATGACAAATCACAAAACTGCAAGTCTATCCCTTTCTTGCCCCTGATATCCATCAAGTCACAATTTTTTTAATCCAGCATTTTGACTTTCAAGTCTGTAAATATCATTTACCAGCTGAAATTTGCCATTTGTTTTTTCTCTACACACATTTGCCTGAAACATGGCTGCCAATCATTTCTGCAGCAGGAAATACAGATGTTGTTTTGGCATTCCAGAAATGAATAGAAGATTGGAACGAGAGATAAAATTGTGAAAGCACTGCCATGCATTCCATAAAACCCAACTAATTACTAAAACATCCATGCAGATAAAGCCCAGTTTCTCATAAACAATGACTTAAAGACCTTTCTTGGTAAATATTTGAAATGAACATTCACTTTGCAGTCATGTGTAGAACTACTCCACTGATTATTATGGATACGAATTGTTCACAAGAATCCTCCAATGTATTATACATTTAAACGAGATGGCTCCTGAGAGAGTTCAAAAAGCTTTGAAGTGATGTGTATTTGTTCTAACACAACCCTTTTCGGTCTCATTTCTATTCAAAGCAACATACTGTACATTCCACCTTCTCTACACATCTTTGTTACGACACCCTTTGAAACAGGACAGATGTGGAGCAGCCTGACCACAGGATAAAGCTCCTTCTGAGAGAATGTCTTTCTGTGTGTGCCATGCTTTTCAACAGCAGCACTGCTGCACGAGCACTCCTAACACACTGACTTTGTACCAGCACCGACAAAAACGCAAACTAAAATTCCAGCTCGGCCTTCCTCACCCTGATCACAGAAGATGAAAATGCCACAATGTGCATTTTCAATATCATATGTCAGTTGAAAATAATATTTTGTCAAAGCTTGAAAAATGTTTTTTGAGGGTAGACAAACTGACTGACGTCTGGAAGATTTCCCCCCCCCCCCTTTTCTCCAAATGAACAGCTTGGATAACATTAGGATTCCATTTGTCATACAAGGGTGGAACAGGACACCCATGCACACACAGATTCCCTTTCGTACCAGCTGGGTATGACTCCCAAATGAAAACAGGCACTCTGAGTAATCGGCAACCTGGCCTGCCCCTGTCCCCTCCCCTCCCAGCCAGGGCACTGAATTCAAACAAAAACAGGGTCCTGGCTGTTTGGTAGCGACTCCTTGTCTATTGCAGCGAGGAGGAGCCTGGAGAAGGACTTGCAAAGTCTGAGCAACGGCACTTTCGGAAGCAAAGAAGAGCAAAGAGAGACCCTGAGCAGGAACACTGGGAGAAAACGATCCTATTCTTCTAAGGACTCTGAGGATCCCTGATGGTCTCGCAGAGGACACAAGATTGCTCTTGCTCTGCTCTTTTGGTAGGTCACACCCAGCAAGAACCAGAGCTCCAGCTCTGCAGCTTCTGCGTTCCCAGCAGGACACCCTTGATTCTCACATAGGTGTGCTTTGAGATGGGCACCAACACAGAACTTCATTTCAGTGCTGGTTCCCATGCCAATGACATTTATTATCTAAATTAATTCTGCTTTAAAAAAATAGACTAAATGGATTTAAGTATTCGAATAAAATAATTGCTTAGCAAGTGGAATTACACAGCTCACATTGTGCTGGACTCAGATAAGATAGTGGCAGCAATTCCTGTTATCTCTGAACACTTTAAATGTCTGAGTGCTATACCATGACTTCTTTAATTCCCTGTATTGAGCCCAAATGCAGACAAAAGCTTAAGAGAATATTTCTACAAAGCACCCGATTTAACTCTTCATTTTTCCCCAGTTGTACACTGGACACAGCATAGAACCGTGTTGCTGTTTTTAACATTTCCATTTAGAAATACCTATTGAATAACTCAATTCAAAAATCTGCACTAATAAAGACAAAAGCAGGAAAAGGAAATCCAACTTTTAACTACAAAATAAAGATGACAAATAAATGAACACAATATTTTTTAGATCCAGAGTAAGAAAGAGGAGAGCATCCTGCCTCCAATTTTGTATTTCTTACTTAACGAAATCCTCAAAGGGCAGAAGACAAAAAGCACCCAAAAGGAAATGACTTGCCCAAAATAACACTGCAGATTGGCAGCAAAATAAGCAGCAGAGTCTAAGCCCTGTCAGCATTGCCTCTAACAACTGCTGCTTGGATGAAATCAAAAAGAAAGGTTTGCAAAGCAGGAGGCCCAGGCGAGGCACACATATCAGGGACAACAGGTGGAGGAGGTCACTGGGAGCAGAAGGTGGACTTTAGGAAATATCCCAGGGAAAGAAGTGACAAGTACAGAGGGAACCCGCTTGTGAAGTGAGAAGAAAGGACAGGAATTCTACAGAATCCCAAAGCTCGGGGTGACTGGACAGGACAGAAGCTGTGCAGAGTAAGAAGGAAAAAAAAAAAAAGAAGGAGAAATAACTAAAAAGGAAAGAGTTTTAACACAATTTAAAAGGAAATGGCAAGTCATTCCCAAGAAGATGGAGATGGACAGGAAGAAACACGTGTCTGCGCTGAGGGAAGAGATCAGCAGTGGTCAGGAGATTTATGTGATTGAAGTTTCTCTGGCAGTCCCAGAGTCCAGTCAGAAATTTGCTGTTCCCAAGACATTATCTAACCTGTTACATCTCTTCTGAAACTCAGAGCACCTGTACGGTTTGTATCTGAGAGACCCTTGGAAGAGTTAAAACATGGCAGATGAGAAATCTTTTAACGGTCTCTAAAATTATACTGCATATTATGTCTGGATACTGCTACAGTATTTAGATTATTTTGCTTAGGTTACAATGTCCCCTCCTTAAAAACAAACAAACAAACAAACCCACATAACTCATGTTTCCTTGGCATAACCATTCACAGCTCATGAACAGAAGTCAAAAGCAATTAGTATTTTCAGCAATTACTTTTTCTTATTCTAGAGGCAGATACTTTTGTCAGAAGTATTTCAGGGAGCTGAAAGGCTGTCTCGTGCTTAGTCTCAATTAACCCCCAAAATACTGCAAATGGAATTACAGAACTCGTCACAGTCATTCCCACTGAGGGTGTTCATCCCCAGAAGGCAAGAACTGCTTTCACTCAGCATTCACAGGCAGCATTAAGTCATACGTCCAAAGGGATAAAAACATTATTAGGAAGATAATTGAAGTGCTAAAGACATCATTATTAGCCTCTGACCAATGATTCCCTGATAAACATCAGCAATAACCTCCCATGCTGAGCTACTTCACAGGATCCATGTGGAGGAAATGACTGACCCAGGTGCCTGGCATAAACACCACAGCTCTGCCAAGCGAAAAAGTGCAAAACACGGAGATATGTGCTGGGCCATGACGACATCTGGGGACTGCTTATTAGTCAGGAACAAAGTTGGCTTCCTGTTATTGTAAAACAGTTTATGTAGAATCGGTACCTCAGTTACGTCTCCAATTGCATAAATGTGAGGAACAGAAGTGGCTTCACTGGCGTCAACAATAATCTTTCCAGTTTCAGAATTAGTTTTCACTCCAACTGTCTCCAAATTGAGAGTTTTAGTGTCAGGGGCTCGGCCTTAAGAGAAAAAAAAAAAAAGAAATTAAAGCCATTGAAAAACATCAGCAATGTTAATCTAAAAAGCTGGTGTCATCCTCTGTGGGCTTCCAAGAACTTCACGCTGTGTAACAGTCCAAGCAGAAACATGACAAAACTTCTCTCGTGCTGTGAAAGCTGCAAGGTGGCAGGTATGGGTATGAATTTCTTTGCTCACAGGAGCTCAGTCACTATTGCCTTTGCTCAGGCTATTTCAGAGCAAGTTACCCTCTAAAAATATGGAGGACAACACCCACTGCCAGAAGTGCAAAACACGTGTGGTTTGTAATTTCTTGAACATTCTAAATTCAGTTTCCTAATGTAGCATGAATACCCATACAATAGCTAAGTAACTTCTGCACTGAAAACTTCCAGTGACCGGTGAATGGCACTCGGTGCTAACAGTGTGTTGTGCATCCTTGTTGACAAAAATTGTTCATCACGCTGTTCAACCTTAAACATTCCTGAAGTCCTCCTTTCTTGTTATCTGAACACACTTATCTCACAGCTTTTTTAGTTCCCTCAGCTTGGATGAAAAATTGTATCACCTTTGGTCTCAGGTCCTCAGTGCTGGGTTAGTTAGCTCAAACTCTGTGTTTGAGCTATTTCTGTAGAGTTTAGAAACAGTATTTTAAAGGCATTGAAAAACACGAGGCAACTCCTAACAAGCCTACATTTTATTACATCCTCCCCTTCCAATGATGTCAAATTCTGTCATCTTCCAAAAATACACTTCTGTAGTGTTTTCTGCGTAGTTACCACCTAGACCACTGAAGTCTTACCATTACACTGAGCTTTCTATCGAGTATTTCAGGAAGCAATTCCTGACCCAGCAATTGCAATCTTCAATCCTACCCAACTTTTCAAATGTATTTGAAAGTTAATAAGCACAGTGAAATTACCAGGGACTCCCAAAATCTGTAAGGACGCACATGAAAACGTTTCCTGGATATATCCCAATTAAGGACATTTTCTAGCGCTGCGTGACTGTTTAAGGCTTGCAGTGAATATGGATATATTACCTTTCTGGGCCTCCCTTGCGTGAGCCACGATGTGTGTTTGATGTTAATACAGAGCTGCAGCAAAGACAGCAAAAAGGGAAATGTGTTCTGAGTGCGAAAACAAGCCCTTTGATGTTAACGTAGGAAATTATTAAACAAAAGGAAAACCTGGCTTGTCAATACAGACCTAATTATATGTAAACATATGATTCACTGCTTTCTACATCTGCCATATAGGCAGGCCCCTCAAACAATGTCACATCTGAATGCCTCTGTAAAGACTCCTGTGTATTAATTTCATCTGCTGAAACCAACACTTCCTCTGGGAGCACTGACTGAAGCTGTCGGCACTTGGCTATCTGTCTGTCTTCCCTTCTCTTGTCCCCATGGGATGCTGATCTGCTGTTCCCTCTCTGCCCCCTGCTCCCCAGTCCTGATGCTATCAGGCAACAAAAATAATAAACCTCCAGGACCTTATCTTGGCTCGGATGTGAAACAACTTCCTACCGTTGTATTTCTTTGTGTATTGAGAGTAAAGCCTGGGCATTCTGCAAATGCACAACTAATGGGGTTTTCTAGTTTCCCCTTTTTCCTGCCAGGCAGAGCCAAGAGAAAAGCTTAGCACGCAATGGCAGGCACTGAAAGGGGAAAGAACTGTCAATAGAGTCACTTCAAGACCTGTGACAACAACAGATGAGTTTATCAAATCTGCAGGATAACACTTAACCTTTCCATTCCCGTCTATTTTAACATGTGTACAGCTTGGTATTAATAGCTAAGAGTTACAAAAAAACGTGCTGCTACTCATACTGAAATTTCCCTCTCAATTTTACCGCTTAAAAATTATTTCTGAAAGCAAAAATGAAACTTTAAAACACGAACTGAAGCTTTATTGGCCTTTAGCCCCATATTGGCCCACCTCCATAAGTCAGAATTACACTTACTGATCTTGCTTCGTCTCAAATGCAGTAGCTTAGGGTCATGATTAGACAGTGTATCTTGTTAAGGTTTAATGTCAAATTCAGGAAATTCTGATATTTCCCAACATTCACTCACATGGATTATAGAATCAGTTCTCACCATTTCTTAGTAGGACACCCATTTCATATCCACCACTCCTCAGGGTTTTTACATCTGCAGCTTCAAGAAAGCCTGACTTTACAGCTTGTTCCTAAGATCCAGAGGACAATACCTATACCAAACCTGCCAAGGACACAAGCCCCATCCTTCCTCTAAAGTCAGCACGATTGTTTAAGACACAAGATTAGATTTAGCTTTTATTCAAAGCAGCAAAATATTATGCCGGACATTTAGAAGAAAGGTGCAATGAAGTCTTACCTTTAAAAAGGTTATCTGCCTCCTGCACTTGTTATACACCATGATCTCATCTTTAATAAGCCCATACATTTCCCACATGGCTGTGAAAGCCACACACATGCCTGCTTTCAGCGTCTGTGCCCGACACACTCCCCACATTAGTTTCCACCTTCAAATGTCTCCTCAAACCCACAAGTGTTCACTAACACACAGCCAGCTGCTAATGACCAATAAAGACCAATTAATCGTAACTGCTGTTCAGATTACAAGAAAATACCGCCCAGAGCAATGCTAAGTAAGGTACAGCAAAAGTTCAGAGCTCTTATCACACTGATAGCAGCGTGCACCAGTTTTACAAGGAAGATTTTGAGCTTTACATCCATTACTGATAAACTCCCAGCACACAACAGGAACCCCAAGTGATGTGCTAGCACCTTACAGCGTGGGACAGACCTCGAGCAGTTCCACTGGTTTTGTTCTCAAGGTCCTGTACAAGGTCAAGTGGGCTGGACACATTTTCTGAGAAGAAAGCTACAGTTCAATCTCACATGAATTCTCCCCCACCAAGCTTGCTTTACCCAAAGGTTTTGTTTCAAAGGATGGCTCTGCAGTCTCAAAAACCAGCACCCAACCACCACTCCCTATTGACAAAACCTGTATTCTGCACAAAATGTCAGGAACTGTACTGGTTTCAAGGAATTACTTCGGAGCATTTTCCACCATTTGAATTTATTTATACCACCATTCTGGTAAAGGTTAGCCATCACCTTCCAACTTAAATAGCACCTCAGTGCTGAAACATTCTCAGCCCAAAACCTTCTTCACATGCAGATAAGAGGCAAAGCCTACAATGTAACCTTTCCTCAACAGGATTAAGTGATTCTTGTAGCTACAAGCTGGTAAAATAAGTAGCCCAAAATAAGAGTTACACTCCAAGTTTAAGAGGGGGTTAAACAAATGAAGGGAAAAAGTACCATCCGGGTCTCTGTCAATGCAAACAAATGACCAGCACATTAAAAATAGCCTTGTTGAATAAAGTCTGACTGGATGCCATTAAATCCAGATATTGGGAAAAAAACTAAAAGCACTGGCTGATGTAATGGGAACGACAACTTTCATAACAATTCCAGAAACCATATCTTACCAAGACAGTAATGGATTTAAATTAGTAAGAGAGACAGACATGGGAAGCTCGGAACAAAGACCCAGCAAACCACATCACATCAACAGTTGTCTGAGATCAACCAAGGTGCATTATTTTTCACTGAATAGTTCAAAGGTTAAAAACTGGATAGCAAGATTTGGTTTGCCAAGACAAATCTAAAGCCCACCCCCTTTTCTGCATGGCCTACAGGGGATCACGGCAATATTTTGCCATATGGGACTTTTCAAAGAAAAGCTCCAAACACAACTGCTGTTTCCCTAGTTAATCCAAACCGGCTTGGCTGTGAGACCTGAAGAAAACCACTATTAAAAAAAAAAAGTGAGGACCTTATTTTACTGCAGGACAAAATAAATCCATCAAATCTCCAGAGTGACCCAGGCCCATCCACTCGACAGCACGAGCTGTGCAACACCAGAGACTTGCTCAGCTCTGCACTGACCTAAAGCTGTCGTTCTTTTTGGCAGCAGAGATGATATTGTGTCAGACACTGGCATTCCTCTAAGCTTACAATGCACTGGAACTTAGGAATGGTTGCTCCACTGCTCTCATCAGGGGGAAAACTCTCGTTGTAAAGCTAAGCTTAAAATCTGCCACTAGTCATTGCTTTTTCTGTTAACAGTTTAGCAGCACACTGCCTCCCATTCTCTGCCAAACTAATTCCAGGATTTTGGAAAACCTGCTTAGTTAAATCATCAATTCAGTGCTGCTCCTCTACACATCGAGATCCCATTAGAGATGGGTCTTTCTCGGTCTCTTTTCTAAGGACTCAGTGAATAATCAAATTTCAGTTACAGCAGTGATCATCGGCCATCTATGGCGAACTCCAATGGAAATGCTACTCCCCAGCTCTTTCATATATTAGCTGTTTGACACTGCAGCACTCAGTCCACAGGTTTCAGCCCCTCAGTGGCTGAAGCAAACCCACCCTACAAAGCCTGAGCTCCTGCAGCTTTGCCCCGCAGCTCAGCACTGCCTCTGTTCACAGAGGTGTCAGTCTGCCCTCTCCCACGGATGAAGACCCCCATGTTCACTCGGCACGCACAAACTGACCACTGCTTTGCAGCTCAGGTGCATCAGGCATCCAACACAGGCACTTCGTGTGTGCCCTTAAGGGCAGGGGCAACATCATACGAGGATAAAAGTTTACTGGTTCTATAGTGAACAAAAAACCAGAGTCTCAAAATCTTATCATTTCAGGAGAATTCTCAGGAAGCGGAAGACAGCACAGGCAAGACAGGAGGACATTACTGAGCTAGACAGGCAGAATCAAAGGTCAAGAATGAGCTCTTTCACTGAGCTGGGATATATCAGTAGAGTCACTCAGCAAGATATCACAGCAACATGACAGTTACCTACAAAAGCTTTGAATTGAAACTTTTAAATTACATTAAAACATATCAAAATGAGATTTTTTTTTCCCCATCAAATATTTTGACTAGTTAAAAAAAAAGCTGCTAGGAAAACAAAGAGGTTATTGTGCCTGCTTTTACTGGCTTATCCATACAAGCAGAAAATCACACATTCCAAAAGCAAACCAAAATTCTTCACAGAAACAAAATGTAATTTTGTTTAAAGGCTTATATTAAGAGATAGCACTGTAGCTTATCAAACTCAAACTATGTCCCACTGTCAGTAAATACTTTTAACATTATTCATAAAATCCTACTAAAATTCCACAATGTACTTAGAGAAGTCAGGGAAATACGTGGTATAATTCAGGCTACAATTAGTTAACAACAGCAGCTGCTTTTTAACTAACTCTACAAGCTGATTTGCTTCAATCAGTATTGTAAGTGGCACATCTGCAGACAGGAAATCCTCAACACCACCGAGTTTCCCAGCCTATTATCTGAGACACCTGGTGTGGGTGTGTTGATACAGAGCAAAACAATGAATCATATGGACTGCACATCAATTAACCAGCTTTAACTGTTAATGTGTTTAATCCTAAAGGGTGGAGTCCCAATGTGAGCACTAACAGAAAAGGCAACACAAACCCCCTAAACCCTCAAACTATTCATTTTGCAGTTTCTAAATATGGACTGTAACTCAAATCTCTGACCAAAATTATAATACATGTAGTCCCTCTCTGTCAAAGTAGTGAGTGGGCTCACGTTGCAACAGTCTATCATGCAACCTTATTCCACTACAATTAACACCAAACTGAGATTTTTTTCTTATTATTTCAATCTGATACCTCTTCTTTCCATCAAAAGCAAAAAAGACAAAAGTAAACCAATTGACTTGACACTGCACATGTGTGACTCCAACTCTGTCCTTCTGTAGCACCACAGAATGCTTTGGCTTTTTTACCAGAAGGCTTGAAAAATCAAATACAGCATCTAGAAACCCTCTTTTTGGAAACAGATTCATCTCACCTCATTAATACTATTCTACAGTTTTCAGGATTGTCACATATCCAGATTGCATAACTTTTTTTTTTTTGCTCTTGGAAAGCACTATCCCATTGATTGGTTCCGGTGAGAATAATCCACTATTATAGGCTGTTTCCAGAAGCCCATTGCACTTCTAAGAGAACAGCAGTCAGAATAAGGAAAAGAAAACCTTTTCAAAACAAGCCACCTGCTCTTTATTTGGGGTATTAGGAAGATATAAGGCTGACTTAAAGGTTCCCCGCAGTGAGCTTGCATTTTCAGAGACAGTTACTTCTCTTTCTCTGAACTGGGTGATGGCTGCAGTGACAAACTTAAGCACCACAGTTCGCAAAAAGAAGAAATGGTAGGCTCTTCAACAGGATAAATACACACTTGTAGTGAAGAGCTTCATGAAAAAACAAAAGTACGGACTCAGAGGACAGGACCTGCACCACAGAGCTTGCTGGAACTCACGTTCTTCCTCTCTAGTAAATGGTCCCTATTTATTGCAGCCCATGCAAAAGTAGTTACCATTGACTTCTTCCATTCACTGTAACTTTGATGTGTTTTTAGACTGTAAATGGACAAGTAAGGCATGCAAGAAAAGAATTAAACAACTCCCAGTGTTTAGGTCACTAAGTATTTAATACACAGAAAAGTGGGGGCGTTTGGCCCCATACAACATGAAGTGTCCTCATTCTCAGAATGGAAAGCATTGCAAATAAATGTTAAGATAATCACATTTACCTACTGCCCACATCACAGTGTCAAAGGAATCGGTTTCTTCTGTGCCCAGGTCAGTATTTTTCCAGGTGACTCGCAATCTGTTGCTCTCCAATTTTTCAACTTTGGTTGGGAAACATCTCTTTAAAAATTTTGTGCCGTAGGATTCCATGTGCTCCGTTACTAAAGATGCCATTTGCTGTTAAGTAGGGGAAAAATAATTTGTTTATGCTTAGACATATGAACTTTTTAATGTAAACCCCTCCTTCAGCTGTGTTCAGGAAAATCCAGTAAGTACAGTGAGCATTTCAAACATTCCTTGTCAATAAGGTACTGTGCATTGCCAACACACGATGATTTATGGAGCCACTATGACCTGCAGCTCCATTCCAAGAGGCGTCTATATCTGAATACTCAAATTATTTTCAAAAAACTAAACCAGTATGTGAACGGAACAGTTGCTTTTAAATCATTCGTTGTTTATACAAAAATAGCACCTAGAGCATTTGCTGGCAGTTTGATGAGAATTAAATGCTTTCATAAAACAATGGAAGAAAAATATTTCCCTTTGCCATGACACCTGACATTTCCCTGCAATGACCATGAATCACTAAGGTTTCACGGAAAGTTCTACTACAGCAAGGAAATAATGCTTTTGTCCTAAGAGCCTGCTTGAAATAACGCCCCACCACACTCGAGGAGTAAAGTGTCACACTGACAGCTTTATCCAAAGATGTCAGTGCTGCTCTTGATCGCAGTCATTCAGGTTGCACTTTGTTAAAGAATATGTTTATTACTTGAAGGATATTATCACAAAACCACTCGCAGAGAACAACTAGGTGCAAGCTCCCAGCTTAGAGGCTGTTGATATTAACTAATATGAAGGCAACAGCAGGCTTCTGTCCCTTCAGGAACAGGAGCTCACTGATCAGTCGCCATCAGGCTCGAGGTGGCTGCAGACTGAACAGAATTATTTTCTCCCTATTAATACTTTATTGCCTTTGTATGTCCATTGTGCTCTTCCTGCCTCCAAAGGATCAGGTTCTCAGCGAGAGCCCCGCTCCAAGTGTTTTACCAAGTGCCACACACACAGTTCCCTGCTGGCTCAGCCCTCCTGCTGTTACAGGTGGAATTTCTCCACTCAGGAGTGCAAATCCCAAGGACTGTTCTTACACGTTTTGCAAACTCATGCCCCCAGTTTTAAGGTACACTTGCCAGTTTCAAGGAAGCCACTTCCAAATGGGAGTGGCTGGCACACAACCAGGAGCTGTCACTGCCTGCTGTGGAACTTGTCACTGCTGCTTCTAACAGCAGTACTGCTGTCCCAAAAACCCTGCTCTGACACATAGAAATAACTTCCCTACACCCTGTAAGATACTCCATACTTGCCTGATCAAACCCACGAAGTGGGATGCTTCTCATCATGACTGCAGTGTCCAGTCCAATGCCTGTTAGAAAACCAGCACACTCAAGGGAAACATCTGGTGAAGCACCAGTTAGGGAAATACAAACAATAATGCCACGTAAACACAAGAGAAAAGGGTAGTATACAAGTGGGATTTTTACCTAAAGATACCAAGTTCTGCTCAAACACACATCTTTAGCTCGCTTTTGTACACAGAATAAAACTTGCAAGTCTTAGAATATTTTCCTCATAGTTAACATTGGTTTTAAGATCCTGAGAATTTATCCTCAGCTGACCTTAATTTCCATGACGCTACTGCATAGAAAACTATTACTGTTCTCTCACCAACTCAGCTATATGGCATGACCCAAGGAATTCCCTAAACTGAGCTGTCATAGGAAAGACAGTGATGCTGCTTATAATCATAGATCACCACAAGCTTTTCAAAGGATACAGCTGGCTCCAACAATCAACCTGTTACAGAAGAAATAAAAAGGCATAAAGCAGAGGAAGGAGCTGAAGCACATACAGTTACAAAGCACATAGAGTTACAAAATCCCAGGTGGGCATCACATCTGCCAACTTCCAGCCAGCTGGGACCTCCCTGCTTAGCCAGGACTCCTGGTAAAGGATGGCAGTGGCTCAGTAAGCTCTTCTGCAGCTCCCTCTGTACCCCTGGGAGGATCCCACCTGGCCCCACGGACTTGTGCATGTCCAAGTGGAGCAGCATGTCCAAGCAGGTTGTTAACCAATCCCTCATGACTGACAGGGGCATCATTCTTCTCCCTGTCCCCATCTGCCAGCTCAGGGCTGGGTAGCCAGAGAACAACTGGTCTTACTGTTAAGGACTGAGGCCAAGAAGGCACTGAGTGCCTCAGCCTGTTCCTCATCCTTTGTCACTCTGCTTCCCCCTGCATCCAATAAAGGATGGGGATTCTCCTCAGCCCTCCTTTTGTTGCTGGTGTATTTATAGAAACATTTTTACTGTTTTTTACAGCAGTAGCCAGATTAAGTCCTAAGTGGGCTTTGGCCCCTCTAATTTTCTCCCTTCATAACCTCATGACATCCTTACAGTCCTCCTGAGATCCCTGCCCCTTCTCCCCAGGGCATAAACACTCCTTTTTTTCCTGAGTCCCAGCCAAAGTTCTCTATTCAGCCAGGCCAATCTTCTTCTCTGACAGCTCATCTTTCAGCACATGGGGACAGTCTATCAAGTAGATTATGTCTTCCCATCAAGTAGATTACACTTCTTATTATAGATTATATTCATTGCTAAATTTTATTTTGATTTATAACCATCTGCTTTTTAATCATCTTATTTTTCCGAATGCCAAATATTTGCTCTTCCTGTCTCCAAACATTTGTGTACACAACTATAGAAAATGGGTTTAATAGATTTACCTAGACCGGTATTTACCAAATACATCCACTTTAGTTCTTAAATAAAACTCCAGCTCCCATCTCTCCCCATATTTCACACCCTTTCAACCAAGAACATCACTGAAATTGTCCATCAGCACTTTCAGTTTATGAGGTGGATCAGCTGTCCCGCACAGCAGTTTCTGTGCCTGTCCCCAGCTGCCCTCTACACTGCGCATCCCTCTCTCCCGACCAGATCCTCAGTTCCTACATCTGCTGGGGACAGCAGGCAGGATGCTCAGTCCCTGTTCTGGAAGCAAAAGGGGGTCCAGCCAGCCAACCTTTAACACTCAGCTGCTGGACAGGCTGCACTTGCTCTGCTTGGCTGTTCGTGTGCTCTGCAGACGTGTTAAAATCTCGCACTTTGGGGATGAATCCCACACAGTATTTCCACTGCCAACAAAGCACTTGGTTAAGTTTCTGAACGGGCTTTCGCCCTATGCCTTACCCTAAACCAATCTGCCCCACATCCCAGCTGCAAGAGCAGTGCTTTCACCCTTCTGAGCAGCGCAGACACGGAGGCTGCTGCTCTGTGAGCCCCAGGGACGGCACAGTCACTACCAACACGTTTTCTCACAAAAGACCTCAGATAACATCTCTCTATCCTACAATAAAAACATACAACTCCTGAAGGTGTACAAAGAACAGGTTGAGCTGAAGCGATTAAAATCTGCTAGTCTGGGGTTTGTGTTTGGCAAACAATTTCACAGAGTGGGAACTCCTTTTCCCAGCATCAGGGCATCTGATTCACGTGTGAAAGGATGACCTGCCCCTCTTTTGGCAGGGAGCTCCTGCGAAGGGCTGCAAAATGCCCCATGCTGCCCATAAAGGAATATCTGCTGGAGATTCACAGGGAACAGAATATCTGTAATTTGGGCATACGTTTGCTCTTCTTTTTCATAAGATGAGAAAGATGTCAGCTGGCACTTACTCATAATATCAGCACCACATAATTCAGAATTTGTTGTTCAGAGCAGGGGGTTCCTGGGCACTGTCAGTGCCTAACAGAAAAGTTAGGAAAGCAGAACCTAACGTTGTTCACACTCGCTCAATCTCTCACTCATTCTCAACACATTTCAAGGCATCTTTTCTAACTCACTCTGCCAAAACCCTTCATCTCAGTAGCGAGAATTTCTTCCCAATGTTTGTGTATCTAAGGGACTTTTAAGTTGGTTAACAGTTTACTTTTTTTTTTTTTAATATGAATAACTGCAGGAGTGACAGTTCTATAACCTCCAGGCATGTAATTTGTAGCTGAGATATGTACATTTGGAGAGGGAGAAAAGAAAGAGTAAGTACAACACAGCTCAGACTAAAAACAAAAGGTGTTAAACTGAACCTTGGGAGTATTTATAATAGAAATAAATCCGACAGAAACAAACCTTTAACAACTCCCTCCTTCATTTGCTAAAGACACAGCCTGATAAAGCACAGCAATGCTACTGTAGCCCCTGCAGGCTTATTTTGACTAAATCTCAGGAATGCAACATATAAACACTAGACTCCCACATTACACTGTTACAACTTGCATTAGCAGCAACTGGACAAAAGCCACATTTTCACAGAAACATCTTAGAGGGATAAATCTTATGTTTGGGTTTGGGTTTTTTTTTGGTGGGAGGTGTTGATGTGGGTGTTGCTTCTTTAAAAAAACCAATTTACTCGCATAAATCATGCTTTCAAAATTCAAGAGGTGAATGATATACTACAAACTACAGCAAATTTACTATTATTTGAAATTGTACCAAGGAGACTTGTTTATCAATTTGATAGTTTAACTTAACACAGTGCGTTTTTTATTGCAGAAAATCACCAACATGAATGGCAACTCTGGTTTTTTTTCACAACCACCAGTATTACAGCTTGAAGTTTCTTTTTCTTATATATGCTTTGCATTTTCTAGAATTCCTCAACAGAGAAAAGGAAGAATAGTATTATCTGACTTTCATGCCAGCAAATGTGCATTTCCTACCTACAATTTTTCACATCAGGGAATTTCTCTGTAGTGCAGTGTTGACTCGGAATCTTACTGTGCTGTGTGCTGTAAAACCAACTATGGTGTTTTAGTATTTCCATTAAAACCAGTATTTTAATACTTCAGTTAAACAATAGCTTCCACAGCAAAAGAAACGGCAAAAGTAACCCAGATGCCTCATCACATTTTCGTTCGTTATCAGAACTGCCACCACTACAGAGAATATAAAGTTAAGTTGGAGTTTGCTCCCTAATCCCAGAGCGCTTTTGCACATTCCCGTGGCCAGGAACGGGAGCAGAGCGGCCCTTGGTTGAGTTCGTGCTGCCCTCCTGTGACTTTGTGTGTAATCGCTACAGCAAAGTCACCTCAACCTAACACAGTGAAAATTCGTATCCGATTCGATTTTAGAAGGGAATTTCATAAGAGGAGCAGGGGGGAGATCTACCAGGTACTAATGAAGGTTGGTAGTGTGATGCTGATGCACAGCAAAGCGCATGTTCAGAAGGAAAACAGAAATAAAACTGGCATATAAAAGGCAATTTTGAACACTTTTCACCTTGCTGTGCAGAAAAAGCATGCAAGCCAGCATCTGTGAAAGCCACGGGGAGGGAACTTACGTTTTTCCAGGAGACTCTTTTAACCAGAACAGATCGTCACTTGTGATTCCATACTGCAGGGCACCTGCAATCTGTGAGCACACAGGTAAGACCCTGAACCTGAAATCCCGGCAGCAGCTAACAGCAGTTTGGGCTGTGTCGGCTGAAGTACAGCCAGCACACCAAGGGAACACACCTGGGGCTGCCCAGAGCTGTTACCCAGTCTCTGTCTCCGGAGATCTCCAAAAAGCCCTGAGCAGTGTCCTGACTCAACAGCTGATCCCAAGCTCCTCCAGCAGGAGGTTGAGTCAAAGGACCTCCAGAGACCACTTCCAATCTGAATTACCCCACAGCTCTAAGCAACATCAGCAGACTCAGCTGACGCAAATTCTTTGCTACGGAAATGTTTTTCTAAAAAGCCATCCTTTATGCAAAGATAACTTTGCATATGACAGGAGTAAAAAAAAATCTCTTGTGTTACTTTATATTTACATTCTCCAAACATTCACTGTGATCTGCAACACAACCAGCAAAGCCATGAGAGTTGTCAGATGGAAGGGTAACTTACCTGTGTAGGATACTTCGGTCTTCCTCCAGTCGCAATGACAATATTATCTGCAGTTACAATAGTCTACAAACAAAAATAATAAAAAAAAATCAAAATCAGCCATTTGAAATCCTTTTATCTGTCTTTAGACTTCATCCATGTACAAAGGAGTAATAAATGAGAAAGCTGTCACTACCATCTGCTATTTATAAGACATAATCAGCAATGCATTAAAAAAAGGATGGAGATAAAATAAACCAATACACGCAGGAGTTTCTCCTACTCATTCTCTATCAGGTTTGTTTTAATACTGACCTTGCAATTGCTCTTATACTGAGTGAGATTCTGATGACTACTTGGAAGCAACAGTTATGCACAAACAACAACTTTTTAAAACCATTTCTGCTTAGGACAAAGCACACCAAGATCACTGTAAGTCAGGCCTGGAGTTAAGCTACCTCAAAGGTAGCATGTTTTTAGAAAATCCTAGACATCTACCCCCAAAAACCTTTGGATATTAACTCCAAAAAGGTGCTGAAAATGCGTGTTCACCCCTTGTTAAATATGCAGCAGTGGCCACCAATCCTTTATGAGACCCAACTGCTTGAATCTGTGCAGTCACTGGCATTGCCTCCCACACACAGTTTGGCATTAGAAAGCTGACCACCCTTACAAATCACCTGAAGGAGGGAACATCCCAGACTGACCTAATGCTCAGAGATGTAGGTTCTCCTGATATTTCTGTGAGCATCAGTATGACTGACCAAATCAAATAACATCTTCTGTCTCAGCATTTCCATCTGCAGAGAAGAGCAGTGGCATCTGACAGGTCAGGCCAGGGACTCAGTAGGCAACAGTCAGGTTCACAAACAACTTCTCTAGGTGGAAAATGCAAACCTCCCTCACCAAAACCATACTGAATACCTAAAGCAATTTGAAAAGGGCCAGTCTAACTCCCAGCTGCCCTGAAACGTTTGAAGTGAAGAGCACTGCAGAAGCAGCACAGCAGCTCACCTCTTTACCTGCTTTGGTCAAACCACGGACTGTATGGGGGTCAGAAAAACTCCCCTTCATGTTGAGGTATTTCACCTTCCTGAAAAGCAAACAGCATCAGCAATACACGCTTAACAAACACTAGGTATGAAATATAATCAGCTACTTTTTCCATATCTGAAGTGCTAAGAAGGGCAGCAAACAGGCATAGAGCAGCAAAAGGGACAAAGCATCTCGTGGCACTCAGTGTTGGCAGCTCTGTCATAACGTCACTTAATTCTTGTGTCACAGTTGACTCCTCTACACAGCAAAGTAACTACCCTTGTAACACACTTTGGGATCACATTATTGACCTCTTCCAATGACATTTGCCACTAGCTATAGCATTGCTAGTACTATCTACAGCATTACTAATACAATGTTCATTTAAGAGCACACAAAAGTGACTCCGCAGGAGTCACAAGACTAGAACCTGCTCAATTTTCTATTAATATAATTTCTCTATAAAAGGAACTGCATGCTGAAAAACTTGGAACCCTTTCTGCACTGAAAGCAAAAAAAAAAATCTGCTGCTCTAGCACTGTGTTATCTGTGGGTTTGTATGGCATAGAAATTTTGGGGGACGAGATCAAAAGTATCTTCAGAAACCCTGATTACTTCATATTAATGCAAAACCTCTCCAGATTAAAGAGAGCATCCCCTGATCACTGCACCGCAAGAGAGCTTTCAGGTATGGTCACTGCCAACCACTGCTTCCTAGAAAAGAAAAGGAAGGTGGGAGGGGAAGAAAACACACTGGCAAGGGCACTTACAGTCCTGAGCAGAAAGGACTTACAAACTCAGAACACCAGCTCTAGTGAGAAACCTCAAGGGCAGTTCTGTAATTCTACAAGAGCAGCTCCTTGACTATGGGAAGAAAGATGAACTTCAAAGGCTTATTTACTTGTCTTGTAGTTGTACTCTGTGTCCCCAGTTCAAGGATTTCACATAATTCTGAACAGCTTGTGCCATCACAGACCTACCACAAAACAAGAAATGGAACATGAAGGCATCATTTTGCAAATCCACATTATGCAACTCAAAGATACAGGCAACTGCCAGAAATTAGGGATGTTCAACAGGACTTTTGGTTATAAAAATAAATTATCAAGTCCAAATCAAAATACCTGCCCAGAGAAACCAGTAAATGCAGCTCTTTGTTTTAAACAAGGACCAAGCTAGAATTTCACATGCAAAGTTCACTTCCCTAACTGTCCCCAAAAACCACCAACTGCAAAAAAGTTGGCTATTGTTATGCATCTGCAGCACACAGGAGTGAAGGGGGCAATCATCTTTACCAGCTGTGATGGACAGGTTGGGCAATGTTCCAGCCATAGTGTGGGGCATCTTTCAGGGCACTCCCTAAAAGGGCTGCTTGATGCATAAGCTTTTTAGGAATGCAGCCAACGTTCACACAAGTTCCACCAAGTCCCCATGTGGTTCCTTGGGAGAAGGAAAAAAAGAAAGACAAAAGTAAACGTGTCAGATTAGTGTAACAATGCAGCTGGGTTCACAGCAGTTCAGAAATTCCGAAACAACACACACTTTGTTATCTCCTCGCGATCAGTTCCTAACTTTGTTTATGCTCGTTTGCTTTCATAAAAACCACCACTGTATATTTTTCTTCTAAAATTCAAACCACCTCAAGATGTTTCTCGGAGCTCTGAAGATCCAGTCACTAATCATTTAAATTTGCAGATCTTATTTTATACATTGTACATGAAGAGCCTCAACATGATGCAGTTCATAATTTTTAGAGATTGCAAATAACCTTTTGACAGAGAGAATATTCTCACTTATTTAAGTCCAAAGCCTACTACAAACGGTAGCATCAAACACTGCTAACAAGCTGGGCTTAAAGACTTTTACTACAAGCAACGCAGGCAGCTTTGGCCCCTTTGCTGTCTGGAGCAACCTGCTCACCTAAGCAACTGCTTTACATGCATTTCCTGCTATTATTATCCCATTATTTCTCATCCATACCTTGTGGGGAAGGGTCCACATAATCCAAAACAGCCACTTTTCTTCCAAACTGAGCAGCTTTAAACAATAAAGCAAGACAAGGTATTTAGAGGAGGGAGAAACACATAAACCTGAACATTTTTAGTAGCACAGGTACAGATAAAGAGTACAGGAAGTGATGTCTGGTATCTAACTCAAGATACCAGACCAGGGGCCCAACCAGCCTATGTAGTCAGCAAATTCTCCAGAAGACACTTAATAACTCAGACTAGACTTCCACCGACCCTAAAAATGCAATTTGACCTCAAATGAGATGTTCAAGAACACGGTGGGTTGTGGAGCACGTTACACTGAGATGCAAAGGGACAAGGTTCTCTACAGCAGTTAAACAGTTCTTGGAAACAGCCTAAAGGGGTTGTTGTTTTAACACACAAATGAGAAATGGCATCATTAGAAATCCTTACAGTATCTATTACTTGGAGCATTTTACAACACCGGTGAAATGAAAGCTTGTTAGATTTTCCCAAGACAAATGAAGAGGTATTTTTTAAAAGGTTAACAAGAAAGCCAAACAAGATCACCTCACCTCAGGGTGTGAATTAATGTGCAGATTTACTGTATGGAGCTCAGTTAATGATTACTGTGCAGGTACTGAAGTATACTGTGTTTCTTAAAAAGCTTTAGGATTACCAGTAACACTTCCCTTAGCTTCCCTAAACACCACTGAAGCTAAACCAAGTTATTTATACATACAGACCTTCTTTTGCACAAGCAAGGCCTCCAGACCCTCCACCAATGACCAGAAGATCGTACTCATTCTTTCCTGTGAAGAGGACGTGAAAACAGAAGAAAGACACAAAGCAGATGGGAGAGGTATGTAAGGGCAGTATCAAAGAGCACGCTGCTTCTTACAATTGATTTTTGCTGATTTGGGTTTTCTTGAATTTACTGCGGTACCGCGTTTCTTCACTAAACTACCTGGTCTGGTTTTGTGAACGAGATACAGAAAACAAAGCAACTCAAGCAAAGCAGGAAAACAGATTTTTTTACACCAGAAGCTCTTTCAGCACACAGGCACAGCCGCAGCCGGGACCCAGGCAGGTCTCAGCAGCCCAGCGGCCGGCCCTGACAGCGGCTCGTCGGCGGGGCCGCCCTGGAGGCCCGTGTGTGCCCGGCGGGAGCGAAGCCGGCCCTGCCCCACCTCGGCCTGCCCGCGGAGCAGCCCCGTGTGCCGGCCGAGCCGCAGGTGAGCGATGAGGGCGCGGGGCGGCTCCTCCCGCCGGGGCTGTCACCGCGCACAGCCCGCACGGCGGGCACAGCCCTCAGCCCGGGATGGGCTCCGGCACGGCCGCCCCGCTGAGGGCACGGCGGGAAAGGCTCGGGGGACCCTCCCCGGGTGCTCTGGGCAAGCGGTAACCGCGGGCGGGCCCGAGCCCCGCGGGCAGCGCGTACCTGAGAGCGCCCGCAGCGTGCGGTACAGCCCCGGCCCGGCCGGGCGGCACAGCCCCGGCACGGCCCCGCTGCAGAGCGCCGCCATGCTGCACGGCACGGCCCAGCTCCAGGGCGCCGCCATGCTGCACGGCACCGCCCGGCTGCACGGCACGGCCCGGCTCCACGGCACGGCCCGGCTGCAGGGCGCCGCCATGCTGCACGGCACGGCCCGGCTCCACGGCACGGCCCCGCTGCAGAGCGCCGCCATGCTGCACGGCACGGCCCGGCTCCAGGGCGCCGCCATGCCGCACGGCACGGCCCGGCTGCACAGCACGGCCTGGCTGCACGGCACGGCCCGGCTCCAGGGCGCCGCCATGCTGCACGGCACGGCCCGGCCCCGCCAGGACCCGCGGGCTGCCCGCGCCGCGCCGGAGCCCTCAGGGCGGTAGGGCGGGCGGGCGCGGCGTCTGGCGCTGCCCGGAGCGCGTTTTTGCGTTCCAGTCAGACCTTTGGAAGGAGAACAACCCAGCGCGGTTTGCCTGACGGGCATCCCCTCCGGGTGCTGCAGGTGCAGAAGGGGCTCGGGGATGTGAAAGACGAGGGTGACGGTGACTGCCCGAGGCCCTGCTTTGTCCCCTCTGGACCGCCCGCGTCTCTGCAGCAGAGCCGGTGAGAGGGGCTGGCACGGCCCTTCAGGTGCGGCGCTCAGGCTGGCGGGACGATGCGGCCTGTCCCTCCCTGGGGCTGTCACACACCGCCGGCGTTCCTGCCACCGCGACCCGGCCAGGGCTCCGAGCAGCGCCCGGGCCCGGCGGAGCGGCTCCCCCGGCCCACAGGCGGGAGCGGCGCGGGACAGGGCACCGGAGCCGCGGCCGTAACACGCTCGGAGGGTGGCGGGGCAGACGGCGGCGCGGGAGGAACCGGCAGAGCCCCCGCGGTGCCCCAGCCCCGGCAGCCTCGCCCGTCCCTGTGCCCCATGGCAGCGCTGGGTAACCCGGCGGGACGGGGCTGCGGGCCCGCTCCCACGGCCGTCGTTAACGCCGGTCATTAACGCCGGTCATTAACGCCCGTCATGCCTTCCGGCAGCCCCGGCCAAAGGGGCTCCGAGCAGCCGCTGACCGAGACAAAGCGAGGGGACCCTCAGCCAAGCGCAGCGCGGAGCCCGCCGGCGGCCGCAGGTGCGGGGCGGTGCGTGTCAAACGCCGCCGCAGCCAAACCGGGGTTTGGCACCAGAGGATCGGCCACTTTTCCTGCAGAAAAATAAGGGTTTTAGGAAGTCGCTCAGGTTCAGTCTCTGGAGCAGGAGCCCGGCTCACAAGAGGGCAGCATCCAACCGTTTTGTCTCGGACGCCATCAGTCCTCTGCTCCACAGCTGAAGAGAAATGGCAGGAACTTAAAAATACGCAAAAGAAAGTTTTGTGGAACTGACACCACCTCAAGCGCAGTCTGATTGTTTTTGTTCACTCTGTCAGTGTTTGAAAATACTTGAAATAGGAATTTCTATCGCTTTAGTAAGTGGATTGATCACTTTCTCCCCAGTACCACTGCTGTTAAAAAAGCCCCAAACACACGAAAACCAAAGGCAAACTCTTACCTCCTGCAGCAGTAATCAATAAATCACTGGAAACATGGCATTAGAACGGAAACGGCATTAGAAAGACATGACTAGAGCGTACTGAGGGACCTTTGAATTAAAGAAACCTAAAGCATATTCAGATACTAATCTTCTGTGCTTTTCAGGTACAGGTATGCAAAGGTGTTTCAGCTTTTCGTTTTAGCCACTATTCTGAATTGAAACAGGCAGTGTTGAGCATATTCTCTTCACACAGATTTAGTTCTGACAAGGAGGATCAAGGGTAGAACTAAATCTCCCCAAACACAAAACAAGTTTATATGAAGAAAAGTCTGCAGCACTGTGGTGTTTTGCTGAAAAGGAAAGGCCTCAAATGTAGCATAGCAAAGCGAAAGCAAATTGAACCAAGTGAAAGGCAGGTGGGGTTGGCCTCTTCTGCATCTCAAGTGAAAGGATGAGAGGAAATGGCCTTAAATTGCACTGAGGGAGGTTCAGATTAGATATTAGAGTAAAAACTTCGATTGAAAGAGTGGCAGGCAATGGAATAAGTTGCTCAGGGGGGAGATGGTGTCACTGTCTCTGGAAGTGTTCAAGAGGCGTCTGGATGTGGCACTTAGGGACGTGGTTTAGGGGTGATTATGGGGATGCTGGGTTGAGGAGGGACGAGATGATCCTGAAGGTCTCTTTCAACCTTGATAATCCTGTGAAAGCTGTTGATAGAAACCATTATCTTTGAACAGCACCTGAAGTGGCAATTTAGGAAAGAACTGATAAATTTAGAGTCAAGCTTCTAAACTCTTTTAAGGATATGATCTTGGCCAAGTGTCCATCAAAACAGCCCCGCTGTACACTGGCATTACTGATTGCTTTCATCATTTTAAAGCTCAGAGTTGAAGAGAACCACAGCCTACACAGCCCTGGTGAGATTGTAGCTTCTTTTAGAAGTGTGTGTTCCCAAACATATCAACAACACGCTTTTCTGGCTTGAGAACCGGTCAGTCGCTTTCCCTTGGCATCCTTCTTCAGTCACCTGGGAACCACAGGTGCCGCTGTCAGGCCGTGTGTCAGACCCTCTGGCTGTACCCCAGTCACGGCAGAGCAGGAGGGGGCCGTGCTCCCGGTGACACCGTCGGGCAGAGCAGGAGTGGGCCGTGCTCCCGGTGACACCGTCGGGCAGAGCAGTAGCCCCTGATTCTTGCTGCTGTCAGCTCCGAGCAGGTGTGTCTGTGCTGCACTTCAAAAATCTTTATCGGGGGCCACAGGCAGATTCTGGTTACCAGAGGTGGTTTCTAATGCCTCTTTGGCTCAGCTCCTATGGCTTCCTACTCCTATTTTAATTCTTTTGTGGTTAGCATTATGTTGATTAGGTAATTAGTGATACTATTTTTTTTTTACATATATATGTTAATTTCTTCCACGAAAACAAGCATTAAGTCCCTTAGTGGCAAATACATCCTAGTATCAAGAATCATTTATATGAAGCCTTGTGTTTCTGCAGTGAAAGCATATACTTTCAAAACCTGAGATTAAAAAAACTTCTTGCAAGATAGCTATCAGACTTAACATCGTATTTCCACAGATTTGTTCCAGTTTTAGCCAGTCATATTTAAAGTCATAAATTAACTTATACATTAGATGTGGTTTGGTTTATTTCCAGGGGGAGATGTTTATTCAATGTACTTTAAACAGTGTGGTATTAAAAGGGTAAAGGAAACACCCTGATTTAGAAATGTATATAAATCCATTCAACAAAAAAAGATGCTTTGTAAGTCATGAATTGGTTTTGGTAACAAGCAAACTTTCTCCTTTTGAATTTGTTGTAGAAACAACTTGGAATTCTGTATGGTTTTTCCTTTGTATGAAATGCTTTTAGTTACATTTATCCACGGCTCACTTAAATTCTTCGTCATGAAGATGACCAAGACTAAATACTTTTTTCTGCCAAGCTTTTTAGAAATTTTGGCTTTTCAAGCACGTCTTCCTGTCTCTCCTGTTTTCCTGGCATGGTTTCCTTTATGTTTTAAGTTCCCGGATCAGCAGCTTGGCGGGGTGGAGGAAGCAGGAGGTGTCAGGTAGATACTGTCTTTGGAAGTCATCACGTTGTTTCCTTTTTAGTGGGCGGGTGGGGGAATTGATTCTGTGAGAGGCTGCATTTTGTGGCATGACCTAATTAATAATTGACAGTCGAGTCAATAAGCTGTCCTGGAGCAGGGGTTGGACTCAGCGCTCTCTGTGGGAGGTAGGATAGTTTCTCACCATCTCTGCTGATTAATTGCATGTGCGGTTTGATTTCGTTTTGCACCCTTGTTTTCCTCTGCCGGTGCGTGGTACGGTGCCCGTAGCAGTGAGGAGGGAAAGCCTGTGGAAGAAAGGCATGGCAGAAGGTGAATGCAAAAGTGGAAATAGTGACATAGTCCCTGGCACCTGAGAGAACCATACCCCAGAGCTACACAGAGCTTGGGGGAGCAAGAATTTTCCAGTATTACTTTTTGTGAGGTGTTGCTTTGCATTGGCATGAAGGAATCTGCGGCTGCTTGCTTACAGTCCAATTTTGCTATAATTTGCTGCATTTCTGGATTTGTTTGTAAGAGCTTTGACAATCAATCTTTAGGAGAGTTAAAAGTCAAACTGATAAGGGAAGAAAATGACTAATTTTAGTTTATGAGATTGAGGTGGAGATTGGATTTCCATGTGGAGTCTACAAAGTTTACAGCATTTTGTTAAGTGGGACAAATTAATTATTCATTTAACTAATAATTTTTTTATGTAAGGTCTATAAATATATCTAAAACAACTACACTGAGGTAAGAAAAGTATAGGCATCAGAGAATGAATTTAATTTACCTTAAATTCCATTTAAAAATGTAATTCGAAAAGCACGTATTCGAACGGCTGGTGTTCTAAGTGCCCAAAAGGCATCTTGCTATAAAGAATACATCCTTCAGCTAATGGTGCTTCCTCTGCTGCAAGCGTTTGTGCATGAGTTCATAAACCAACAGAAACAGTTGAACATTTCAGCTGTGTTGCTATTTTCCCCCTTGTTTGCTTTTGCTTTTTTTTTTCCT
This sequence comes from Pseudotriccus pelzelni, assembly GCA_035584735.1. Lineage (NCBI taxonomy): Eukaryota > Metazoa > Chordata > Aves > Passeriformes > Tyrannidae > Pseudotriccus > Pseudotriccus pelzelni. Next base: position 6,582,815 of record JAWMRA010000036.1, read on the forward strand.
CATAGGTTTGTCTGAGAGTATGAGCCATTGCTGTTCAGAATTTAATCTATGCCATTTTAGTCCTTCCCTCCTTAAGACAGATCTTCTGTTCATAGTTTGTCCTGAACAAGTAATTGATTGCAAGTGAGGGAAAAAACCAGCAGAAATAGATGAAACCTCAAGTAAAACCAGTTCTTGACTTCATTCAAATGCTTCAGCATGTATTACCAAGTCAGGGAGGGGAGAACAGACAGACACGGGGTAGACTTAGCTGCTTCAGAGTTCTTGTGAGTAGTTAGGAAGTCTTTGAAAGCCGAAAGTGTTTTTCAGTCTACATGTTGACCTTGTAAGATGCACAGTAAACACAAAATAGTCTAACCCCTCCTATTATCTGCTCAAATTTAGAGCACAACTTTGCTGCTCGTCTTCCTTCTCTTGTAGCTGTTTCCTATTCTGATATGGCCAGGCAGTTAGCTGATTCAGACGTTAGTGGTGCTCCCTTTCTCTTTTGCATGTTTCTCAGCAAGAGAAACTAATTTGGCTGTGGAAAACAGCAACTTCACATAAAAGAAAATCCCTCCTGCTATTCTGAAAATGCAAACTCAAAAGAATTTTCTTCCACTCAGTGTTTCACATGATCTGTGGGTTTATGATAATGTGCTAGCTCTCCTGTCTGCCTTTGTTTGGGCTTTTAAAAACCAGTCTTTGGCCAGGATTATTAGAAGCAGGGAAGGCCATTTGTCGTTCTGCCAGGCGTGGATTTTACTGGGAAAAGCGCGGTGCTGTGCACAGCGAGTGGGAATAGCGCTGCCACGTTGCATCACGTGGCTGCAGCCGGGAGCTCCCTGCCGGAGCGAGTCTGCTCAAGTCTGTGCAGCCAGAGCAGAGCTAAGCTCTGTCAGCTGTCAGGCTGAGTCAGCCCGAGCCAGCCAGGTGTCCTGACCTGCTGCCGCTCAGGGGATGGTGCTCCCAAGCTAATGCATCCCGGTTCTACATCTTCCCACGGATGTGCCCTGGGAGTCCAGCATCCTGACATTCTGCAGTACCAAATCCATCTTTTAAAATCTTGGCCTGACATGAAAATTGTATTACACCAATATATTTATAGCTCTCCACAGTTCTCTAACCTGCATCTATTAATGCCAGGGTAAACTTTTACTCCCTGGACAAGGATAAGTCACGTGAATAGTATATAAATTTATGCACTCTGGAGTTGGTAGCATTGCTAGTGTGTTAGTAAAAACTTGTAAAAATATCTGTCCTTAAATAGACCCTGTACTGAGTAAACAGGTGAACTAAAAAAAAAAAGCATAAACCAATGTCTAACAGCTTACCAAAGAAACGTCTCTTGGAGAAAAAAAAAATCCCATAATAATATATTACAAGATTTCAAGTTTCCATTAACGTGGAAGCAATTTGTGGAAACACAGTTTGGGTGGTTTAACCAGCTGAACCTCCGTCTTTGTCTCATTTGCAGTTATTGCCATTCACCATTTTTACTTGTCTAATGAAATATCTAGACAACAGCAAGGGTTACTTGCAGGCATAGCTTTTATCGTACAAGTAAACAGTTGTGGGCAGGCAGAAGCAAGTTTGCTCCTCCCATGCTTCCAGCCTGAAGAATATAATTCAGCTCGAAGTTAGAAGTCTTTTAAAAGTGTCGTCATGGGACGTTGCTCAATCTGGGAAGTCTTGGCACCAATTTATGCTCCTAAGCAGAAGCTGGGCTGACACCACCCACCCGTTCACAACTAGCTGTAGTTAACTGCAAGGACACCTCCAAAGAATAGCTGCATACTTACACAAGGTCAGTGCTTCAAGTTTTGCTGTTTTAAACTCTCTCCTCCACAGCTCAGCAGCAAAATGAATTCTGTGTTAGCTGGACTTGTGGGTGGCATGAGGGATTGTGCAGACACAACCAGCTTTTGACTGGACAGGAAATTACAGTCAGTGAAGCTGGAGTGCTGCATTGCTTGTTTCATTCTTTGTCTGCTTGATGTCTGGATTATAAGAAAATATTTGTTGGGCTAAAACCCTATTATACTTGGAAGGGATACTTCCAAGCTGTTAGGTATGGGCCTTGGGTACTGTGCTATATTGCAGGGTCTTAGTTATGTTTGGTTCAGAGTTACTAAAAACACTTCAGTCTTTACCTATGTCTTTTTCTCTACAATTCTTTACTCAATTCATCCACTTAAAATTTTTTGGTTTTCCCTTGTCATGCTCCCAGTTAGTCCCCAGTTCTTTCAAGGCCCTCCCCTATCATGTGACAAAGCCTGTTCTCAGATCTTCAGCTCCTGTTTCTGCCACATGTGATAAAAAAAACATTCTTCAAGTCTTTAAGAAGTTTCTAGGCTAGAGCCTCAAGCACTTGCTGACTAGGTCTGAGCTTTGCAGTGAGAACACCCGGGAGCGCTGCTACCACACTGTGCGTGGGTTTTTGTTTTCCTTACTAGTTTCTTCGATGGTGCAATTTAACTGCAGCTGGATTATCTTGTTCCCACCTCGAAGGAAACAAAACAGACAGACAAACCCAGAACAAGATTTACCAGAATAAGCCTTTTCTTTTATCTTAGAGCTGTTTGTAGCAGAATAATTTCCCAAGCAGAAGCTATAGAAATTCAGATGTTCTGTTTATAATATATTGATTGGACCTCCTCCAGTAGTTGCTATTAAGCAGTTTGCTTTACATACCTCCCCTGCCTCCAGCAGCACTATATTTAACCCAGGTCTAGGTCTCGTTCCTACAAATTCTGCTCTGGCTGTAGCATGCCATGCCTGAGCTGAAAAAAGAACTAAATCCCCTGGGCCAAATTCATTCCTGGAGTTGCTTGACTGAGCACCGAGCAGTTACACTGAGCCCAGATTTGGCTCATACCTGACTTTGTCAGCATTCACTGTGCTGTAACTAAGTAACAAGAGCACTGTCGTTAGGGGGTAGATGAATAGCTTTCTCTACGGTTGTTAGAGCACCGAGCACCTTTAAGGAGTGCAGAAATCTGTGAAAGGAGGAATTGGGGAAAAGGACACCGCTCCTTTTAGAGTCCGTAGCAGAACTGATAAGCTATTCCTGTGATGTGATCGAATGTGACTGAATACTGCAGGCTCTTGGACTCTTATTCTGTAAAATCCACAGGAGAGCAGCCCAGCAAAAGATCGGAGGGAACAGCTTCTGCTATACTGAGAAAGGTACATATTTGTATTTTCTTATTTCTCAGGCTTGCCATGACCTGTGCTCTTCGATAGTGCCACTGTTTTAAACGGTGCATGTGAAAGAAGTGGTGTTAGCCACGTTCTGAGTGGCACTCACTGTCAGGAAGCCAGTCCGTGGGCAGCAACAGCTTGCACAGAGAGAGTAGGACATGTTTGTGTGTAATGCATTTGTACCGTGCCGTAAACCTTGACAGCTGAAAGAAGTGAGATGAGATAACCCCAGCTCAACTGAAAATGTAATTTATGGCTGTAAGTGTGCTGGAATTTGGTACTCATTTGTATTCAAGAAAAAGCTGAATGCGAGTCAAGCTGCAGTTCAGTCACATTTGTCTGAATAGCTCCTTTTATAAATGTTTTGCTGCAAATGTATTTTAAGGGGGTTTTCCTTCTCAAGAGGGAGTTCTCCTACTGCAAAATGTCTGTGAAGAAGAGACAAAAAGCTAGTACTTTTGCTTGCTAACCCTGTTGCTGCTTACAGAGTATCCTTCCGATGCCCCAATAGGTATTTTTTACCTTCTGTCCTTTAAAAACAAACTCATATTTACCAGTAATGTCAACCACATGTCATACCAGTGAGCTCCATAAACAACCTTGACTTTGTCTCTGCACTTAAGCTTACTTTTCTCTGCCATGGACCTTTTCAGCCATGGACTTCTCTAACAAAGCCCTCAGGTTCAGAACCATGTGGATTTGCACAGTACTGCAGGATTTAAATGCAAAAGGAAAATTTCCTGATTTATAGGTTTAGTTTGCATCGGTGGAAAAGGAGTTTGACCATATTAACGCTGCAAACAATTTACTTGTTGCTCAAGTTTAGCAATATTTCTTAGCAGGCTGCCTCTGGTATGAGGTTGATCTCTGCCAGTCTCATACTGTTTTCTTTCAGCATTCCTTCAGGATCACTGGAATTAGAACTGACTGGGAATTTTCTGAAAAAAACATAATTCTGGCAGCAGTCCTTGAAACAAGATCTTAATGTGTGAGGCTATCCTAAAGCTCTGTCAGGAGAGATTTCTCAGAAAGCAACTTCTAGCCGAAGTAAGAGACCCTCTTTGCCCATTCCAGCTACTTTTCTGGCAGGGCATTCACTCAGGATTTAAGACCAAGGTCTCCTACCCTGCTCTGTCTCAGGCTGCCTCTTTCCACGCGGTGCTTTGGTTACCTGTGAGTCCCACCTTGCCTGGCCTGTTAGAGCTGTTCATTTCCATAGGAATAAGTCATCATTTCAGCAAAGATTTCCTTCCTAATCTTTCAGATCCCTCGGTGGGTGTCCTCACTACCGAGTTCCAGCCATGCACTGCCCCCCAGCCTGAAGAGCAGCTTGTGGGCAGCAGAAAGCTGTTCTGGGAGACAGATTTACACTAGATTAGCTGGCAGCCTCGGAAGCAGGGCAGGAGCGTGCAGGGGGGATTTGGGACACTAGCCAAGGATTCAGCGCTGTGATAGGAAGAGAGACTGTGGAATAGGTCTGTCAGTTGATGCTCATGAGGACAACCAGACATTTTCGACTTTCTGCTAGCCCTTTCCCCCTACCCCCATTTGGGGCGAAATCATTCAATAGGAACTTCTTTTACCCTCTGGGGAACATGAAAATCTCGGCTTAGAAAACTTTTTAGAGAGCAGCTCCTCGTGTGCTGTCAGGGCAGAGCACTTTCTGCTTTTGTCAGTCCACTGCCTCCCAGGTGGGATTTGTACAGTTCTGCTGAGCCGCGCTAAGCACTGGCCTCAAACTCTGCTACAAAGAGTGCGAACACATCTGGGTGTTACAGTGGGAGTAAGCACTGTCAGAAACAAATACCTCCTAGGGGGACCTGAAGGGATCCTATTCCTGGAACGCTGTCTTTGCTCAGGGCCCAGAATTCTCCCCCCCCAAAGTCTGGCTCCAGTCATGCAGTGTGTTCACCAGGGCAGTCCGGATGAGATTGCTGCGGATTCCTGGGGACCTGCTTTTGGGCGGAGGTGAGGCCTCTGTGTGTGACCCTGCCCTCCTTTTGGGGCTCTAACCACTGCATGAAACCTTTGCTGTGGGTGGTAGCACCAAATACCACCTAGAGAATGGCTACTGAGAAGGGAGCTGCAAGTGGGGAGCAGTTATCCTGACTGAAATCCGCGTGGGGAGAATGGATTTACACACCCTTGGGAAGCTTAGTTGGTGGGGCTCCCAAGCAGGCAGTAGGGAGCTTTTCTGTTCTTTTCCTTTCAGTCAATAAGAAAAAACCCGTATTTGTTTCATTTCCACCTGAGAGGAGGGAAAAAGACACGACAAAAGGCTGTGGGGGGCAGGAAATAATCACCAGAGTTTTGCATTTATAGAGGAGAGAATTTTTGTAGTTATGGAAGCAAAGCTAAATTGTACTAATTTTAAAAAGAACTAAGAGGGAAATCTAGATTTCAGGCAAGAAATAGTTAGTAAAAAATTACAGAAAGTATGTTCAGATTGTTTTCATGATGTCAGTGGAAAATCTGAATGTCAAACTCCCAGACTAAGTTTCCACTGAAATACAAGATACTCACATTTGGCAATATGCTGATCATTCTTCACAGTGTTGCACTCACTTGAAAATACATAAACAGCTATGAAAGAATAGGAGGTAAAAGATATTTTTTTGACCTTTAAAAGTACTAAATTATGCAACTGTTGAATTGTGTTGCCTACAGCAACAGGATACAATACGTTTGGCAGAAGTTAGTTTAGACTTTCTGACCAAAATACTCTGCCTTTCTTGCTCTGGGAAAAGATCAAGAAAAGCAAAATGCCACAAAGCAGAGATTGCCTCATTCAAGACAACACAGCTGAGAGTCAGAACTCCAGTGCCAGTCACAGCACAGATCTCCTCTGGCCTAGGGCAGGACGTTGGTAAAATACTAAAATACGTGTACAAAGGTGCTGACTCCTCTGCATTGTTTGCACAGTGCTCCATAAACCTTATTAGTATGCAAATCCTCTGCATACTTATGTGCATGAGATACTGAAAGGCATCATTTCAGCAGAAGCTTTTAAAAAGTTTGAACTTAAACCTTTCAAACCCTTTTCTGAAAACGGGGGGTACACCTACCTCCTTCACACACAGCTCTGGGAGGGTTAATCTATTGACTTGGACGGCCTGTGTAGAAAAAAAAAAACCAAAATTGTTTGCAACTGAACATTCTTCTCTCTGCAGATTTAGCAGCAGTGACTCTGCAGTGAGTTACACCCCCTTGTCCCCAGGCACTCCACTATTGTAGACCATTTCTATTATCCTCCATACCACCAGTCCAGCAGAGAGAATCTTTTGGGAAAAAAAGTTGAATGATACAAATTTACCAAGTGCTCCCCATTCACCAGGTTATGTGAGCTAATAAAGTCAAAATTAGATTCTAAACCCTTTAGCCTCAGAATGCTAAAGTACTGTCTGAATGCTTGGAGACTCCTAATAAACTCTGGAACAACCAACCAGTGCTTGGCACTTAGATTAAATGCAGGGAAAATTATAGCAGGACTGGGTGTAACATCGTCTTTCCTTAAAGGCCTCAATTGTCAGCAGGCTGAAAGCACTTAAGGGAAGTGTTTGAAGCACTGCTTGTCTCCACTTTTCCCCAGTTGTTTATAAACTCAAGAATAACAATGTCACACAGGCATTTGCTGTCTCGGTATCCCAAAATCGTGTTCTTTAGTTAATGCAGATAAAATCACTGTGCCTTTCCTCAGGTGCTGTCCATATATTCATAGCAGGGACTTTCCTGAAAAAGATTAGTTCAGCTTTACAACTTTAACTTGTGGCAACACACGTGTAGGTAAGACAGGAAAACCTTGCCCCAATGAGACTCCAAGCTAAGTCCCCTGACTCAGGATCATTCCAGCCCTGGAGAACAGCAGTCTAATGTATGTACTGTCTTTGTAGAAAAAGTGTTTTTTGATAATGTTTAGGACTTAATTTTCAGTACAAAACAAAGCAATATCAGTTTCTCCAAGCTAAAATTGTAATGAGAGGCTCTGTAACTAGGCTTAGAAGGATTCACTTTGATTAGAAAAATGTCCTATCCAACCACTTTCAACTTCCCAGGTATTGGAGTATCTGTCATCTCTCATTTTTGCATCTGCAGGGATTGACATCTTGTTAATTACTCATAATCACAGTCCATTTTTATAGCTTTAGAAACACTGGAGCTCATGTGATATAAGGGGATCCCAAATCCCCTGACTTAACCAACCCCTGCTGGCAGTTCCAGATCCCCGAGTCTGAGCCGCTCCCTCGGGGCTTCTTTTGTAGCCACGGGAGCGACTTGTGTGTTTTATTTACAAAGGCAGGGAAGTCGGGACAGCATATTCCCACATTCTGTGTCTGCTGCTCTCTTTGAAAAATCTCTGTGAGCTGAACCAGGGTCCTGCCATTCAAATGCTGATTGTTTGATTATGGTTTGCAGCAGGGGAAACTGCTGAACTGCATTATCGAGCTACCATTTGGTCTTATGAAACCTGCCAGAATGAGTAAGATTAGATGCATAAGAAAATAACTCCGTGCTTTAGAAAGGCTCATCAGTAGTTTGACAGGTCTGGGCATGAAATTTTAATATGTTTTCTTTTAAACTCTGTTTTCTCAGAACCAGATGTAGTGATACATGTTATTCATTCCTTTCCATAATGTTGTCCCTCCAGTTTTCTTTACTCTCTTGCTGAATTTTTCATTTGCCTACTATTTTCCACTTCAAATTTTAGCTTTCAAAGAGAAGGCTCACTTTATTATGGTGTTTCTAAAGCACAGGAGAGGTTGCAGTGCTAACCTGTGTATTTGGAACCTCAGTACAAGCATTAAATAATAAGAGCGGCTGCCTTGTAATAAGTGGTTATGGGAAACTTGACTGTGTGCAAGTTCAGTTTTATTGCATACTTAATGAGTCTCATGAATCCACATTAAAGCTAAAATTACAGTTGCATTTTCTAAAGCTGTCATAACATGACTGTCTCCTAGGTAGTGGTAGTTTTAAATTGGTTGAATTACACACTTAATTTTCATATCAAATATTTTCCAGCTAAGAATATGAAAGCAATTACCTGTTTTGGTACAGATCTTTTTTCCCTCTGGGTGCATGACCATCACCAATGCATCTTGCTCTTGGCAGTCTGCCTTTATAGTCTATTGTTGTCACTACATTTATTTTCACACCTAAGAAAACAGAAATTAAGATGGACAGACTTTGAAAAAAAAACCTGTGTTAAAAGAAAAGAAAACCAAGACATGTCTGGTTTGCTCCTTTTAGAAGGAACCTTCTCTGGAAAGTGGTTTCCAGGGTAATTGCCTCCTAAAGGAGCTTTGCTAAGAACAACCCATCCAGCTGGTTTGTGAAGGTGCTGGGCTGTTGTACAGCAGTATTAGTAATAAAAACCACAGTAGCTGAAAAACATTCCTTGACAGTGCTAGAGGGACCTGCCACCAAGTGAGTCCTGGGGGTGCAGGGCTCACAGTTCCCCGTGTCCAGAGGTGGGAGGGTTGGATACTGCTGGCATCAGGAAATGGTTCCTGGGCTCCATCCCTTCAGTGCAGCTCAGAATAATTATCTCTCACCCGTGTCAGTAATCCAAACCCATCAACAACAACCATACAATCAACTCAGCCATGAAAGTCCGGTAAAGACAAGCCAAGTGAAACTAGAGAGATATTTTCTGTTAAACTAATGATATTTTCATAGCTCAGCTCAAGTTCTCAGGGGACAGATAATGTCAAACATTTTCACTTAGAAGAACCAGAAAGGGCTGAAATCCCGCCTGGGAGGTGCAGGACAATTGGGCCTGATCAGCAGAACTACTACTGCTAGAAGGAAAGAAGAAGAACTGACATCCAGGCCTTCCTGATCCTGCTAAGGCAAAGAAGCAGGTTCCTATTAGCTAGGAAATAAAATTCAGAAAGTCCAAGATTTTCATGTGCTGGTGACACTGGCAAGCCCTGAAAGGAAATGGCTCAGGTCAGACTTTGCAAGGAAAGCATTAAAGGTAACTGTCAGCACTGGTGACTACTCAAAAGCAAAAGAAAGAGACTTTTAACTGCTCCAAACAAATCATACTTGCTCTGCAACTAAGATAAGTGGATGGGTGAACAAAATCAGCTCTGCCGTGTCTTGAATATATCTCCATGGAAACTCAGTCATCTTCTGAAGTCAAAATGTCTTCTGCATGATGATTCGATAAATCAGTGGGATAGATTTCCCCCATGTGTATGTGCCAAGTCCCACTAGAGAACGGAGGTCTGAAAATCCATAAAATTTAGGGGTTTTCTGGGACATTTTTGGGGAAGGTAAGCAAGAACAGGTAGGAATAGATTTGGGGGAATATTTCAGAGAATCATACAGCCCCTTTGCCTCAGGTCTTGGCCAACTTAGGCAAAATTTTTGATGATGTTGTAGCTCCAGCTGGAGCAATGGTTTGCCTGAACTCCAGGTAGGTGGAACATTAATACCAAGTGCAAGTGGAAGCTGCTCACCATGTTTAGCAAGATGGAAGAGAAAGAGATTTAATAGCAGGAAAAGAGGCTAGAAAGAGTTGGGTGTCATGTTCTTTAAAAATAACAGTTTAAAAACCGGGGCAACTGCACCCACCCTGCTGAGGCTGTGGAATTGGTTCTGAATCCTTTAGACCTGCGTTCAAATGCCTGATTAGACTTCAAGAACCAATGAACTCGGCATTCCTTCAGTCTAATACTGGTTGAAACACATTCCAGCCTGGGCTCTCCTCCCAGGGTACAGCTCCCAGCCTCTGCTTGTGGGAAGCAGGGGTGGAAAAGGGGAGGTGTTATAAGCCACATCATGAGAAATGAGGTGTGTTTGGAGCTGAGCAAGAGAAGTTTCATACGCAGAGAGTCCTCAGGCAAATCAAACCCCTTAGTTTGGCACCATCTCAAAGGCTAAAACAGTGCTTAATTTTAAGAACCCCTTCTTTATCAGATCTTTTGCACTGTGACTCCTGTCCACTGGCTTGCCTGAAATCCATCAGCGTAAGGGGCTTTGATGGGATTTATTGTGTGAACTGCACAGGCTGACATGTTGCATCTCTTCAATTTAACGAGCCTGAGAGTTACTCTGATCTAGCTTGGTGCTTTTAAAACCAGTGAGAAAGCATCCCCACCTTATAAAAGGAAATGCATATTTTTTTATCCTTAAAAGTGTCAGAATGATGGCTCATGTCAAAGATTTTATAAGAAGGACAAAGGCTCCTGTTTTCTGTAAACCGGTTCACCTGGGTGCCTCTGCTGCAGGCTCTGGAAGGACGGGCTGGTCCCGTCCTGCTGAGGGATGAGGCTGAGGTTCTCTGCAGAGCAGGTGCTGGCAAGGCTGCTTGCAACAGAACATCTCCCAACAGTGCCCAGTGTCTGCTGACACTGTGCTCGAAATGCGTGTTTTCTTACCAAGGCCAGCTTAGAGGTTTCCCAGTGCTTAAAAATTAGGGGAGTGGCATCATATGCAGGCTCCAATTTAAGAAATTAAATACTTGGAAATGCGGTCAGAGCAGATTTGATGCTGGGAAGCTCCTCTGCAGGGGCAAGCTTGGAGCCTGGACCAAGCAGCTGTGTGGGGGAAGGGACCAGAGCATTAAATAAAGCTACTTGTTGACTGCCTGTAAAATTGGCGTCTAAAGGGAGTGCCACGGAGCACCCTCCATTACCAGGTGACAGAGAGTCCTTTTCCGCTATTCTAGACGAAATCATAATTAAACTCCGTGTGTTCCTGTCCAGGGAGGTCGGTTGTGGGTTGTTCAGTTTAATAGTTACAAACAGGATGGTCCTCTGTGGTGCCACCTTAACCCTGGGCTGTTTTTCCTCTTTCCTTCCAGATGCTGGAGAGCTCTTCAGTCCCTTTGTTCATTGTCTTCATCCTGCTTTTCATTTTGCTGCTCTCTGTGGCGCTCGTCAGGAAAAACGGCACTGCTGCCCTTATCTGGAATGAAATAATCCGGGAGAAAGTGACCAATTTCATCATGAACCAGAGCAAGGAACAGAGGATTTTGAATTTCGTGCTGCAGAACGCGGTGCGAGGAGACCCCCGGAGCGTGGTGGACACTATAGATAAATACTGCTCCCAGAAAGAGTGGGCCATGAACGTGGGCAATGAGAAAGGTAATGGTGGCAGGGAGCAGCCCCTGCAAGGTCCTGCATGACCAGCACAGAACAGGATCTCTAACTGCATTCACAGGGTAACTTCTGCTGCTGCTGCTGCTGCACAGCCAGCCCGCCCAGCCCCGTGGGCAGCAGAGCAGCTCTGGAAGCAGGGCTGCCCGCCCGGGGGGGAGGCTTTGGACATCCAGCGACTGATCCACAAGGTCACAGGCCCAAATCCGGGGTTCGTGCCGTGCACACGCAGTGTGTAAGCAGAGGCTGACAATTTACGGGGAAATCGAGGGTTGTGTCATACCTCAGCTCCTGTGTAGGGTCCCCTTAAGGCATAATTCGTTATGTTAGGTACTTTCAGATCCTTAACGAGATAGTCAATTGAAAAAAAAAAGAAGTATGTTACACTACATGAATTTCGTGTATGCAAGCACAAGGGAGAAGTTTCTGTTGAAGACAGAAACCCTTCCCAAGTCATACAGTATCAGACACTGTTGCTATTTAGCAAGCAAATCATCTTGTTCTTGCCTCCTAAAGGAAAATATGGGGACAACAAATTTTTTTCCTTAGCTGCAGGAAAGTGGCAATCTTTTCAAAAAACTATAAGGGCAAAATGTTAACGTGTTCCCTTATGAATTAGAAACTAAAGTTCCTCTTGCTGGGAAGTTGCAAGGGAAATTTGCTTAGCCTGGGATTATCATAGCTAATGAAATATAACTCTAAGCATTGTAATAAAAATGCTTCTCTGACATGGGTAAATTTTTTGAAAGTAGCTCCTCATTGTACAAGGCAGCAGGACAGTAGGTGATGGCTGAGTAGAGATTCTTAAAGCTCCAAACTTTGAACATTTGTGATTATATTCTTAATAATTTCACTCCAGTTTTGCTCTGGTAAGATGGCCTTTCCTCAGATAAGAGCCATTAAAGTTTCTAAGATTTCAAGAGTGACCACATGGCCTCAAGATGCTGCATCATTATCACCATCATCACAATATTCATCAGCAAATAACACCCAGGAAAATACCACTTAATGAAGTGGACACATACATTGAAAAATCCATGGCTTAGTGTAAAATCCCTTCAAATACTTTCAGTTTAGTTATCCAGTTTCTAGCCATGCAAGTAAGAGGAAATAGTTTTCTCACACATAAATCCTTTTCTTCAGAAGAACATAACATAGTGCACTGTCACTTCTTTTTGGGAACATTTTTGTTGCTAACAATTGACTAATGTTTTCCATCCCACAAAGTCATGTAGCGAATCCAAAGATTTTGCAGCTTTGTAAGCAGATTTTTCTTTTTTCCTTTAAAGATCAGTATTTAGGATAAGAAATTTTGTACCGGACTACAGCATGTAACATTCGCAACAACCACGAGCACTCAAAATTCAGGAGTTATATACTTCACAAATATGGCCAGTTTCTGCAAAAAATTCTTGGAAAAAACCACTGCATTTTCCCCCTTTAACACTATAAATTAGTTAATTCAGGGAATGATATAAATTACATTCTGGGAATGTAAGTTAAATCAGGGAATTCTTTACTCAAAAATGTTTGCTGTTATTGTTGTAAATTAAGGCATTTTTGTAGTTGAAAGTTTTGAAAACTTGAAATGTCAACTCTGTGATGAACTTGATCACAAGGAAGGCAGTTTGCAAAGGATACAATATATAACTTGACATCAGGCCTTAATTTTTGAATGTCTCCAGCAACCGAGTACGTGGATTTTGCAAGTTCCTCGTCACTAACTTGCTCTTCTGCACGTGACCCAGCTTGGTTTTGCCACAGGTAACCTCTTTCCATTTTAATCAGGTTTAATCTTGGACAAGACAGTGGAAGAGGTGAATCCATCCGTTGCCCTGGAGCTGGGATCCTACTGCGGCTACTCTGCCGTGAGGATCGCTCGGCTCCTGAAGGCGGGAGCTCGTCTGCTCACCGTGGAGTTCAACCCCCAGTTTGCTGCCATAGCCAGGCAGATGATTGAGTTTGCTGGAGTACAAGACAAGGTAAGGACCATTTTGTCTGTAAGCACAGCAGCAAAACCGCTTAGAATTTGTGTTCTTTATGTTTCTCACAGCCACAGGTTGGTCTTTCTTAGCTTAACCAGCCCCATGCCAAGTTACACCCCTGACCTGTCACAGCAGTACAGCTGAATACACGTGATCCAACAGAAACAACAGGTCACTTTTTCTGCTGTTATTTTAAAAAAAACAACAAGATTCCAAAACGCCCAAATCCGTATTTTGGAACAAAACTGAACTGGTTTGTCAAAAAGAAAAAAGTACACCTTATCTAACTCTGTTAATTCAGCTGACACAATATTAGACTATACAGAGGATTGCTGATGTCTGGCCACAATTTAAAATGCTTTTCCTTAATGGTTCACAATTCATCAGAGGCATTTGTGTTTCAGGTTAAACTCCTAGAAGGCCCTTCACAGGAAATTATCCCCCAGCTGAAAAAAAAATATGAAGTAGATACTCTGGATTTTGTCTTCCTGGACCACTGGAAAGACAGATACACACCAGACACCATCCTGCTTCAGGTCAGTTTGCACAATTCCAGTCTTAAAAGTAAAGTAGCAAATGGCTTGATGTCTGTGAGGCCTCTACTCTTTATGAGGGACCTCCTGTGCTGTAAAATGAAGACTGACAGCCAAAATAGCAACCTCTCAAGAAAAGAGGATTGGAATAGCTCAGGACTTGGCAAAGTACTGCTGGACCATCCCGTTTCCTCAATGGGCAGGGGTGCAGAATCCCAGCTGGGCAGTGCATGGGGTGGGTCTTACAGCCCCTGGGAGTGCCCGCATGGTCGCCAACCAGAACACTTGACCCAAACCCATCCTCACGCTGGGAGCAGGTGAGACTCACCGGCTGCCTGTCCCGGCTCCAGCCCTCTCATTTCCTCAGTGCCCTTTGTCTGCTGGGCCTGCGGTGCCAGCAGAGCTCTGGATGAAGTGCCATTTTGGTAGCACTGCTGGGGATCGCTTCTCTGTGGCTGTGCACTCCACCTCATGGACTGGCTGAGAGCAACTTCCAGAGACTGCCCCAGCCAGGCACTGCGAGGGAAGTGCCTTCTGGCTGTGAGCCCAGCTCCCAGCGTGGGGAAATGCTGCTCCCTGCTCCCCAGGCTGCCTCAGCATTCCTGGAAGCGTTGCACATCCCCCTGGCCGCAGCAGCAGTGGGCACTGATAGGTGAGGTAACTGCTAGACTGCACCACTTCTGCGTAGGGAGGCATTTTTAGGTGTTAAATAACTGAGAGTCACATCATCTCTACCCATCAACACAACACATGCAGACACTCTCCTGCCTTGGGAGCTGCAGGCTGATACAGTTTTCTGCAATTGCCTGTTTGTATGGAAGTGTCAGTTTGCAATTATTTTCTTCACACATAAATCCACTTTTTTGAGTCTGCCTCTTCCATTGAGAGCCTGTCAAGTACTTCCTGACCCCTTGTGGACTACGACGTTATTTTCTGATCCAGGCTCCCTTGTTTTTTAGTTTTAGCCCTGTCCTCCAGAAAGCTGTTTGAAAAGGAAATTTGTTTGGGATTACGAACAGCCAGTATTGAATTTACGCAGCAGTAGCTGAAGAAAATGTTCCCTCCCTACAGTTATTTTGTACTCAGAGAATGCTTCTTTTAAACTCCTGCGTAAGGATGACTGAACTCTCTCCACTGGGAAGAGCCAGTGCATCCTTATCAGAGCTTAGCTTTCCAAACACAGCCAAAATAAACGGGCTGTTTAGTTCCGTGGCAGGGGTCAGTCTGATGCAACCGGGAGACAAAGTTGCAAAAGACCCCCCCAAGAAAATGAAGAGCAGAAAGACAAAGAAAAGATCCTCACATTTTCTCAGGTCTTCAACCCTTCCAGCATGCACCTTTGGCAGGTATATATGTGAACGTGAAGTCTGAATATAAAACATTCAATGAAATATGGACACTGCAAGTGGCCCAGACATGCACTTCTGGAAAAGCCAGACACCAGGAGCATCTGAAATCCTGATGGCCAGTGGAAAATAACAGCATGTTGTCTCTTGTAGGCCCCTGTAAGCTGTGCAGAACAAACAGCCTGCAGGGCACTGGACGTGTCTCTGAAACGGCTTCTCCCGTGCCGAGGGTGCTCCGAGGCAGGGCCGGGGAGCTGAGCAGCCCCTGCAGCACCCCCGGCCACTGAACTGCCCCCACATGCACAGCACCCCACGTTCTGGCTGCAGCTACTGCCTGTAAGCACAGGGAAACCACCAGCCTGGTGAGCAGCACACTTGGGTTGAAACAGCTGGGAAGCTCAGATAAGCAACTTCTACCTAGACAAAAATACCAGTAAAGATGAGGTTTGTAGGTTTACTGAGGATAAACGCTGCACTTGAAGTGCATATTGCAAGTTAATTATGCCTTGTGGGAATTTGTCAGAGTGATCTTCATTGTGTGCAAACTCTGCTTCATGCCCAGATCCTGAACAAAATCACAGGAAGTTGTTTAAGATGAAAACAAGTGCAAAAAATCTCCTTTATTCACTTAGTGTTTTTAGAGTCTGAGACTGGCCAAAGCACACAGGTATGTGCTAGTTTCTCAGGTGACCTGAAGAGTACTACAACAGTTTAATGCCATATTAAAGAAGTTTTTAACCATTAGGTATGACAGCCCAAATAAAGCCACCTTACTGATCATGTAGAGATAGCTGGAAACAAGCTGAGGAACAAACTGCACACCTCCACTGGGCTTGATCTGCTATTCCAGAACCAGCATCTCTGATGTTCTACTGATCATGGTAAAAGGAAAAGTCAGTCAATGACCACAAGGGATCCTGGAGTCACTCAGCTTCTCCCATCTCCTGTCCCTTCCAGCCCCTTCCTACCGCGGGTTTCTGGGTGCAGGCACTGGGGTGTGACGTGCTGACACGACAGGGCATTACATTCAAGCCAATGTCTGCTGAACAGCCTCTGTGAAGCAATTTCTCTTCTTCCTAGGAATGCAACTTGCTGAGGAAGGGCTCTGTTCTGCTGGCTGACAATGTCATTTTCCCAGGAGCTCCAGATTTCCTGGCCTATGTCCGCAAGAGCCCCCGTTTCCAGTGCACTAACTACCCCTCTCATCTGGAGTATATGCAAGTGGAAGATGCTGTGGAAAAGGCGGTGTTTTTGGGATAAAGCGAGCTATTAGCACTCAGCCTTTGTTTGAAATGATGTACGTGCAACTGCACAGGTTAACTTGTCCATGCTTTAATTTTTGGTGGGGTTTTTTTAATTACTTTTATTTTGAAGCCTGTAATTAAAGCAAGTGCTAGTGGAGATCTTTTTAGACTAGGTGGAAACCAAGACTGGGAGTAAGCAAGGTAACTGCTCTGTGCCATTGTTCACGTAATTCAGCACACCCAAGGTGATGCACATTGCCTGCCTTGACCAAAACATCATCTAACAAGAGTCTGTTATTCTGAGCTCAGACTTGAACCACCACACTTTGGGCTTAGGGTAAGGTGGAGAAATACACTGGCACCTTCTGAAGACTTGTGTCCCCAGGCTGAACTCATTAATGGTTATCAAGAGTGGAAAAAAGCAGGCATGTTGCAAAAAAAGACCATTTCAGGTGCCCTAATTTTGCTCAATTACTATCATGGCACCTTAATGCAGTGAAAGCTCCTACGGTGATATCAGATACTTTTTTGCATATTTACTGCAAAAGTTAATAATCTTTATGTGAGAAAAGAGCACACACACTGAAAGACCCATGCAGCAATGAGAAAAACCAGAATTTTGCAAAATACCAACAAATAAAATTAGTAACCTGCCCATGCAGATGTAGGGAACACTGAAGAAGTAAAGAGATTAAAAATAAACGCAGTAACAGATAACAAATGGAGCAGACTCCTTCCAAAGGCCTATAGAACTACCTAATATTTGACCTTGAGGAAATGCTGTTTATCTGCTCATTATATTGCATATACATAGGATGTGATTTCTGGGGGCAGGGCCAGCTGCTGACTCTGGAGTGCTGTGCATGTTTAAGACACCGTACAAAAATAAAGCAAGAGAGAATGGTTTTACCAGGTGGTCCTGCACACCCTGGGTCACCTCAGTGCTGTTAAACCTTGGGAGTCGTGTGGGTTGTCAGGGAGAAGATACAAAGCCAAATCTGAAGCCTCCAACTCACCTGAACGATGCACCAATCCAGTGGCAGTTCCCAGCACGTCCTGCTGTGATTATCTAATGAAGCAACAGTTGTATTTATAAATAAAAAATAAACAATAGAGCAGGGATGTGACGTCCATTGTCTCCCAGAATTCTGCACTACACTTGGGAATTCCAGCCTCAAAACAGCCACAGAGAGAGATCCAACAGTTGCGAATCAGAGTAAAAAGCAGGGATAACAATTCTTGTGTTTCCCAGAAAGAATTCTTTCAGGCCTGTTAGGAGCTTCTTCCTCTTATAGCCCCCAGTCCTGCAGTGGTACCTGCCCTGGCCTGGGTGCTGCAAAACTCCACCTCCAGGGCACCAGTAAGGAGAGGAGCAGAGATCACCACACAGGAGAAAGGCAAACAGAAAATAATCACCAAGCCCATTTACTGGCATGCACAGGGGAAATCTGGATACACAGCCGACCAGAAGGTTTTCCTGTACACCTAAGGGCACAACCCCAAAGAATCCTCTCGTTTCTGCACTTAACCCCCCTGCACCCAACAGACACTCCTGTCACTCCAGGGCACATCACCAGGACCATGAACAAACCAGCCTCAGGTACGAGCTGAAGGATGTGTAAGGCTAAGCAGGTGGACTGTTCTGCACTTTACAAGAGAGGATCAGAAAAATACATTCCTACTGCTAGTTAATGGCCAAAATTACTGTCCAAGAAGATTAGGGAAGATGGGAACCTGTGGAGTCAGCATGGATACTGCAAAAGATGCACCAGTGAATAATGTCTGTAGCATATGTGGCAAATATAACAGCCATCTTTTAGTATAAAAAGGTACGTTAATTCATTAGAAAGGATCTCCCAGATGGCAAGCTGGAAAAACAAACAGTGTATGTACTATCAGAATATTTACAGAATTCTATAGGTAAGAAAAATTTTTCCACTTCACCACACTTTTGAAATGCTCTTAATTATTGATGGCAAGGGATGAAAAGATAAAAGCCTGACTCAGTTTGCATGACTGACAATTAGAAAAAAGGCTTTTGGTCAGCTGAGCAAATGTGATGTGGAGTCACTGACACATAAATGTGAAACCTGCCAGGGGTAAGAAGGACTTTTCAAAATAAAGTCACGCTTTGAATTCTGGGAGAAGCAAAAGGCAGACAGTGGATCTCCTAATTCAAATACATTCTAAAAAACTACTGAGTGTTACTGCAACATCAGCTTATTACAGCTGGAAGACACAACCTCCTCTTGCCCAAGCCAGCTGTGTGTGTCTGGAGCACGTGTTTCAGAGTGCCCACTGAGTGGAAAGCTCCCAATGGAAAGAACTCCCCTAAAACACCACACAGCTTTCAGCACGTTCTCACAGCTCCTGTCACAAGTCGAAGGCAGCAACCCTTTCACCTCCCAGCACCCACGCAAGCAATCCTTCCACCAGAACTGCCCACTGAGCAAGGCCCAGCACCACGGGTTTGTACAGGACCTTGGGCCTCCTGCAGCCCACTGGAGAATTCTGAGCCAGGAGCCGAACACTAAATGCAGGGAAGCGAACACAGAAAGCTCTACCAGAGCAGAACAGAGTCCTGGGATCCCAGCTCTGCCCCCGAGCTGACACCTCAGGCACTGCCGAGCCCTTGTGTGGCTGCACAGCCAGGGTCAGTCAGGAGCTACCTCACAGTGACACTGTGAGAGCTGTGCACACACACACTGAACACAGCACAGCAGTTTTAGTCCTTGCCTTTGTCTCCACACCTCAGTTAGTGGCTACATTGCAAAACAACTTCCCATTTTAAAACGTGCCCGTCAGCTCGTACCAGAATGAGGTTCTGCCATTGCTGTGCTTCAACCGCTCCGAGACCTTCCCCATAAAACACTGGGGAAGAGACCCTCGGGGAAGGAATATTCCCCCAAGATACTTAACTGCTTAAACCCTGAACAGCTGAAGGCTGTGATATTTCTGGCCCATTGTTACCAGGTTAACCTTTCACCTGCAGGACTCGCTGCTTTCGTTTGCCCGACCTGTGAGAAGCTGGAAATGAAATCATTTTGACAGCTACAAAAGGTCAAATGCAAAAACAACATGTTTGTTTTAGCTCAGTACCTTACCTACAGCACGTGCTGTTGGTTGCCATATTAGTGCAGGCACGGAGGAAAAATCCCATTCCTCCCTGCAGAGGAACCCAATGGCACCGAGGAGAGGGTGCTGAGCCCAGGAGCCCACACCTTCCCACAGCACCTGTGAAACCACATCCTCCAGCTGCAGGCACACACCCAGAGAGCATCCTACAGAACTCCTGGGGATGCATTTGAGACATCTGCAATGAGGAGGGCACAGCAAGGAAGGCGAGCTGGAGGTGACCCTCCACGTGCTCTTTGCAAACACTCGCAGGCAAAAGGAACCCTTTAGTGCTGTGAATGCTCCAGGGAGGAATTCACGTGGCAAACTCAGTCACTGGCCGTGGCTCATCAGCCCTTCACTCAGAGAACACCCGACCTCGTCTCTGTCTGCAAGGCCCTGCAGAGCATGTCAAGATTTACTGGCTCTGCTCATGAAAGCACTGGGTAAGTCCGGGGTGTTCAGGGGCATCAGACCCCTGCTGACCTCACCCACACAGGGCAGTCCTCAAGACAGTGAAGATCTGCTGGATGTCGCTTTAAATACAGGGGTGACTCTTCACTATCAGGATTTTCTTCCATCCCACAGTAACAAACGTGAACTATTTGGCACATCCCCGAAATAACAATTTCTCATGTCAACCGAACCCTCACACGTTGCTACAATTTGTTATTCTTACACACTTATATTTATGGGAATACTTACACACATCTCAGAAAATGGAAATCTTTGTAAAGTTTTCCTTTATTAACAAGTCGGTAATTTTATTACCAAGTTGGATTTTATTACCAAATTGGAAAAGCTTAATAACTCCCCAAATGGAAAAGCTATCAGCAAGTTAGGTTTGTGCTCACAAATGTGCTGGCCTTTGCAGTGATGCAGATGTCCTTCCCACAGAACATGCGTGTACATTAAAAAAAGAAAAAAAATCCCCTGATCTACAGTCCAGGGTTGGGCTACAACTCCAGCATCTGGCAGCGAGTCAAAAATGTTCAGCTTTACTCATTTAAAGGATATTTCAATTGCCCTCATTACCACTGACCTTTTGCTAACAGAGAGCACTGAGCTGAGCTAGGGCGGAATAATCCCCTGCCACAGAAAAAACTGCTGCAAAGCCAAGGAATACTTGAGAGACCTGATGGAACAAAAAGAAAACCAGTGCCACACGTATTCTTTCCAGGCATGGTTTATTGAAAACACACCAAATTGTTATCCTACATACCTGGTTTCTAACAAGCAATTCTACTTGTCTGCATTATGGAAAGGTCCTATAATAATACATTCTGTCACGGTAACATTTGTTCTATGAAAAGCATAATCCACCTTTTTTTTTCCTCTTCATACTTGTAAAATCAAACCATTCTAAGTGTTTCAGTTTATAGTACAGTGTAAATACAATGCAAAATCCCACCAGTCTAAACTACAGAGAGAATGTTGAGCAGTATTACAGAAAACACATTGTTGATTTTTGTTTTTAATTCTCCTACCATGAAAATTTTAAGGCACGTGATAGTTACAAACACATTAGCTACTAATTACCAGTAAGCTTCTTAGTCTAGTTTTTCTGAACAGTAAGAACCAGATTGGCAGGCCTTGTAGTATCTGCACTATCTTCCTCCCCACCTTGGGACTTCAGATCATCCTACCCTGATGTCAAACGTAAGACAGAAAACAAAGGGTCAGATTACCTTCCCCTTAAATGCACTAAATTAGTTACTGTACCAGTAAGTCAGAGAACTTCTCTGTCAAAGATAAAGAAACACCAGATCTTAGGGGCATCCAAACCAAGACTTTTGCAGGAAACTACAACTATATAAACACCTCGAAAAGCTGTGAGAGTCGCAGCTCCAGTCCCCAGCCCTGCCCGTGCCGGGGGCACTGGCACCCCCAGGCTCGGCTGAGCGGGCTCTGCGGGGCTGGCACCGCTCTGATGTGCCCACGGGGCTGCCTCGAGGGTGGGCTGTGCCTCTCACAGGGAGCTGAGCCTACGCTCAACTGTAAGGCAGGTGGCAGAAGGGAACTCCCCACCTTCAGTCTCCTGGAGCTGCTCCGGGAGCGCAAAGTGCCCTTCCCAGCACGAGCCTTTCCCGCTGGAAAGTACTGCTGGAAACTGCTCCCCACAGCAGGCATGAACTAAAGGACCTGCTGCAGCAAACACACCACCCTGCTTCCTTCCCGTGGCCCTGGCAGCACCTCACCTCCCACTCAGTCCCTTCTGGGACATCCTGGCAGCACGGGCAGGATTTGCTTTCCTAACGCAGGTGCCTTCAGAAGGGGCACCAGAGCAGGACGGGGGTAGGCAGGTGCTGTGCCCAGCAGACACCTGGGCTGGGAATGTGGCTGCCCGAGCTGTTCTCTGGGGAGCGTTTCAAGCTGACAACACATCTCGAGTTGCACTTACGGCTAATATGCTACTTAATTCCAAGACAGAAACAAACTGCTCTACGGCCCTGGCTTTCCGCTCTCCTCCTCGGATTCTGCAGACAGACGGACTGACCTGGGAAGCACAACTGCTCACACACCCCGCGCCCAAACCGGCTGCTTCTCCAGGGGAGTCGACACACAGGTTTGGTTTTTTAAACCTCCACCGCTTAACAAAGGTGCTTCTTCTGCAGCAATCATGTGCCATCACAAGTTCCCTCTCCCTGTGTTATCTCAGCCCTGACTGGGCCATCCAATCTCCTCCTCCTCTTTAGCAGGAGCCTTGCAACACCATCACTTCCTTCCACAACCATCCCTCCCACTAGAATTTTCACAGGTAGAAATCTCTTCTACCCCAGCCCTTTGCAGGCAGATTCCCTCCAGTTTTCCCAGAGAAGCCAACAGGAAAAGAGGAGGTCACATCCGTGAGCCCTAAAATGCACTGCCTGCCTTTCAGCAGGAGACTCTAGACCCTACTGCAGCTTTAATCACACACACTGCCGCTTTCCCTTCTTTACATACAGTCCCTGCTGCCAAAAATACAACAATTACGGGTTCATCCACCACATCCTGAACAGCTCCGACAGCCACTCACACTTGTGCCAACAAGGGGAGAGGGGAGGGCAGCGTGGGCACACGTCCCACCACTGAGCTTCTGGCCACGGACAAAAAGGACGTGGAATCACCAGCCCTGGCTCGAGGTACCCGCTGGAGACCTCAGCTGGTGGGCTGATAATACAGTGATGAGTCTCACGTGCAACTCACCCCCCAGTCTGATTTCCTTCCTCAAAATCCAAACAACGGTTTGTGGAGAAAACCCCCCAGTAGTGCTAAGGATGGGTTATTGCTACATACTTGGGAATCAGCTGTCACCGTAAGGCATGGGAAGGGGAGGGGTTAGACGTGCGATTCCCAGGGGAAGCCTTGGCCCATCCACTTGGTATCCGACTTCCTGACATACCATCCTTTGCTTCTCTGCAGCCACAAAGCACGCTGTCAGCTCACAGCTCTGCTGGCTGCCATCACACTGACCCCAGGAAAACCAGGACCAGTTTGCTACAATGACCTGGGCAGCCAGCGCCATCCAACCTGCCAGGGAGGGTTGGGTTGTCATCTCAGGGTGCAGCGTAAATACAAAAAAGGCTTCTGGGGGGGAGTGGGATGGGCTCTGAATTTGCTTCTCTAACACTCCTTAGTGTTTTTAGCCCACTAACGACAGAGATTAAAGTAGATCCAATCCAGATTTTGAGTGTCCCTGTCGTGTGCCACTGAGAGCCACGGCATACCTGGGTAAGTCATGACCATACCTGGCCCCAGTCACTTCACTTCCCCCTTCCTGTGGTTTTCTCTGTTATCCTCTTGCTGGCTTTGAAGTATCTGTACAATAACTAAACCACAAAGTCTTAGCAGAAACTCCTTTCAACAGTCAGGTCTTTATTTTAAGTGAACTTTTGCTCAAACTCCTTTGGTAAATATATGGTTTGAAACAGATCAGGGACAGACTGACGGCACGGCTCTTTTCTTACACTGTTCTAATCAGCTACAAAGCAGGTTCCATTGCTAATTACTGAACGTTTTTAAAAAAATCCTCTCATATACAAAAAGAATACACCAAGTACATAACCAAAAGTGATACAAAACTCTTCTGTGTAGCTTGGTAAAAGGGTCTCCGCGCATTGGCAGAACAAGTATGAAAAGAGCACCATTGATAGAATTTACAGTCAGACGATGGATCTGGTCTCACTTCGCGTCTGCACAGACAGGCACGGCCGCCTCCCTCTGCTGCCTCGGCCCAGCAGGGCTCTCGTGCAGGTGAAAACACACACTTTGCTCTCTTGATTTGCTCCAAGCAACTTCACCTTCCCCAGCGTGCAGAAGCGACCACTGCAACGCACGTGGAAGATGAGGGATCAAAAAGGGAGGGTGCGAAGGAGCACACGTATCATCCAAGTCACTGACAGCTTCTGGCATCAGTCTTTTTCCCTGAATCAACAAATGCTTCCCTCTCCTGCAAACTACTTTACATGGTTTTGATAACCTATCCTCTGCACAACAATATATATATATATAGATATATAACTTTTTTATTTATATATATGTATTCATGTCAAATTTTTAATATACTCAAGAAGATACAAAGCTCTTGGTACTTGCTTTTTTTTTTTAAAGTTTTTAAATCTTTTTTTTTACAAAAAAAAAGTAGATGTTTACTCTTACAGTAATATTTTGGGGGAGGTGAGATTGTTGGATATTTCCCCCTTTTAATTACAAAAGAAACGGCAGGCACTGAAAACCGCAGATGACGTTTGCTGGACTCAAAAATGTGCTTTCCAGTCACACCGTTTTCAGGAGCTCGTTTAACTAAATGTGGCAATCAAAGAACAGTGGCAACCGAGTAAACTCAGCAAAACTCCTCTCATGCTACTCATGAGTAGCATTCTTCCTATACTCGTCTGCTGCCCTCCCCTGACCAATGCCTGGAGGAAATCGGGGTCTGAGCTCATTTAGTTCGGCATTTCCAGACCCCCCAAGCACAGAGCACGTTCCTGGAGGTGAGAACTGCCCTGCCCAGGCCTTGGTGGCCGAGGGGAGAGCTGCTGCACAAAGGGGCACTGCAGGCCAAACCAAGTATGCAACCTCAGAACAAAAGCAAAGCAACACAGAAATCACGATGCTGATTTCAAAAAGGCCAAACCAGTTCCCTTTGTGGCATTTTTCATCAGGATCTATAGCCCAACGCAAACATGGGTCCAACAGTGAAAAATATACCATCAAACGTAAGTGAACGGACCCCTCTAAAATTTAGAGTGTTTTCAAAATAAGACATCCTACAAAAAAGCTCTTATTTCCTTCCAATGTCGTAACAGCTATGGCAAAACTAGTTGTTAATCATCATCAATGCAACAGTGGTACATTTAACATGGAAAAGCTCCTTATTGCGATCTTTGAGAATATGAAAAAAAAAAAAGCCAGCCAACTCCATTTCTCAGCACAGATTTCTGAACCAGGGACACTGAAACCTTCCGTAAACTGCTTTTCAATATGTGGAAATAAAAACAGAGGCATTACAGAATTCAAAAGGCAGAAGTATTGTACACCAGATTATCATGACAATATAGCACTGTGACTGATATAGCTTACTCTAAAAGCAGATTATACAGCTTGCATCAATTCTGTCATCCACTCTCCAGTTCGTTTGACTAGCGTTTAATAGTTTTTGCTCTGCATTTCCTCCCTTCACTGAAATCCAATAAACCCACTCACCATTCCTGCACTTTCTGTGGAAATAATAAAGAAAACCTGAACGTTTTTCAAAAAGCCTTCAAAAACGTTAAGAGTCACAGTTCAAAAGAAATCTCCCAAAACAAAAACACCCAAACCAAGGAGCCCCAAGGCAGAAAAAGCGCTCTCATCCTCACGGCTCCCCTGTGGAATCATCTCCAGTGTCCCCAGTTCCTCTCGCTGCGTCACCCTCGCTGCTGGCGCGGCGCCGTCCCCACGCCGGTCACGAAGGAGCAGCCAGTGACGTGGAGGTTTGTTTGGGTTCTCTTCGCTTGCTTTCTTCTGGCAGGAGCGGGAGGGAGGGGGAGGTGGTGGCTGTCGTGGTGGCTGTGAGGGTTTGGGGAGCAGACTGGCTGTAAGGCAGGGCGCCCCGGGGCATCGGCAGGGGGTTCTCCCGCACCCTCCTGCAGCCTGTCAGGGATGCAGCGCCCTCCGAATCTGAATGGCAGTGGTGAACTGATGAGATCCTGTGTCGATTCAATGTTTGTTTCTCCCCCTCAATTAAAAAAAAAAAATGTGGCTGGACTTTAGCCCTGCAAAATAAGGTCAAAATTGGTTAATACCGGTCGGTAACACGGCCTGGGTGATCTCCATCACCTCGTGACAGGACAGTGACTGGAGATGCCAACCTATCCCCAACACGTGGGTTCCCTGGAGGGAGAAATGAGCCCAGACTGGTTTTCCACGTCAGGCCCCCGGTGTAAGGGCTCACTGCTCAGAGAGTGAAGCAGGTACCACACACTCACACTGAGCTCAGCCCCCTGCCCAGGCCAACCAGCCCCTCGTGCAGCGCTGCCCAGCACGGGGAGCCGGCACTGCAGGGGCTGCTCTGCCTGTGGAACAGCTCTCCCCCTGCTGCAAACCTGCCCTGGGGCAGCTGCTTCCACCCCAGGACAGAAACATCGAAACACTCAGCATTTACACTACACTGAAAAGGAGTGGGGAGAAAACATCCAGTAGCACCACCCAAAAACATCCCACTAATGCAAGGGACTTCCATGTAGAATTATGGACAGGTGACGGTCCATTATTTGGGATTTGGGCCTTAAAACGTCTGTTGTGTCCACCCTGATGGGGAAGTTGCTCAGTGCCTTCATGACAGCCAGTAAAACTTTCCTTTAGTCATAGCCAGGGGCACAACACCTGCTGTTCCAAACATAGCACCCTCTGATGCAGTGCCAGGAGGTATCACCAGGGTAACTCTAGCAAAGGCAGCAGGAGACAGATTAGCAGGGGCAGGAGCGAAGAAAGGCCAGTGACATTACCAAGAACTTGGCACGTGGCAAAGGCAGACAACCAGAAAGCGACACAAAGGCACCTTTTTTTAGTGACAGGAAAAAAAAAAAAGAAATCGAGAAGTGGGAGCTGCGGGGTCACTGTTCATTGTGTAACCAAAATTATCTCTCCTTGCAGAGTAACTTGTGTACAGTCAGCAGCTTTCCTGCAGATGGGCAGGGCTGTGGAATACATGGGAACCTCAGGGGACATCCAGAAATAGTCAAGGATATGCTTTTCCCTAAGTCTCAGACTAATCCTTATAATGAGCATAGAGGGGGAAAAAAAAACCAGATGGAAACAGGAACACGCTACTCAAATTCATTCCCATGGCCTAAGAGAAATATTTCACATCTCAGCTGACAACCAGTCATTCATAATATTAATTTTCTGCCCGCTTATTTGACAGGTTATTTTTTAATCAAAGAGTGATGTTTGATTGCATTTCATTAAAGATACACTGAATAATGTAAACACCACTTTTTTTCCCCAATGCATTTTCATTTATCTGAAGGCACCCAGTCGGCAGTTAGACTTGAAGAGATTCCACAGTGATACAGATCATGCACGAGAGAGGTTAATCACTAGCCCCAATTACCATCAAAAGGACCTACCATGCATGCAAATTAGACCCAGGAGTCAACAGGCTGGGGTTTAATGTCCCGGGCATCCACCAGATTCACCGAGGCCCTGTTACTCCTGTTAGTGTTTTTCCTATTTGTGTCATTCTGCAGCACAGGGTGAGGAGTTAAAGCAAAACAGAGCGGATTAATCAAACAAAACCACCAAACAAGTCAGCTTAAAGCAGCACGAGGGAAAATTAGTGACAAGAGAAAGAAACAAGGTCAGCAAAGGCACAATACTGACAAAAGCATCTGCAACAGCCGAGAGGCTGCACTTCCCTGCAGTTGTTGCTCAGGATTCCCAGCCCTCCTGGAGCCTCAGGGCTGTCCCACAGCTCCCAGGGCCACAACACCCTGCTCCCAGTTCAGTCTCAGCACAGGGACAAGGACGAGCAGCAGCTGCTCAGCTCTGCCCGAGGGAGGGCAGGGCCCTGCACACCTTTGCTGTGCCCAACAGCCTGAATTCGGGTCACCCTCAGGTCCTCAGGGCCAGGAGACAGCACTGACTGTGGGTTACACACCATCAGGGTGAAAAGGGTTTTGTCTCTTTCTCAGAAAATCAAAGCTCCTCCTCACTGAACTCTGAGTTTTGGCTTCACTTCAGCCATACACTGGAGTTAGGGCTGCCTGGACCACTTTAACGAATTCTGAGCAGCAAAAATAACAAGTACTTGTTAATTTGCCTGCCTTGGCCTATTTTCTTTAGAAAGACATTTTCTGCCAAGCTCCTGTTGATCAGCATTCTTGTACCACATCCATTCCTGCTGCATCCCTGCAAAACATCTCCGGGCGTGCTGAGGGAACCAGGGAGTTTACTTTGTTGATCCTGGCTCAGGCAGGGCCCTCTCCTGCCAACTGGAGCAGGGGAGCACAATTCTCGAGTAATCCAATGTAAAAGATGTCCAGCCACACCAAAGCCCTTCTCCAGGGTGTTCCCCAAGGAAAGGCAGGACTCAGCAGGGACTGCCTGACCAGGCAGTGAACACAGACAGGCTGGTGCAGCAGGACATCTTCCTAATTCATGATCTGTGGAAATGTTTTCCTCCAAATCACACTTTTGTTTCCCTTGTTCAGTTCCTTTCAACTGACTGAAGCTTAATTCTTTCCACTCAAATCACCTGCATTTTCTGACATTATCAACAAGGTGCTGAAGGTTTTTAAGGACAGCTCTCAACAGTGTTTCCTACCAGTGCCTCTTGTTTCCAGGAATCCTCCCCTTCCTTCTCAAAATTACTTCCCCAGGGGAAAACCCAAGTTGTTTTGAGGCCAGGGAGAACTGGTGGCCACAGCATTAACAGACTTTTGAAAAGGCCACTGACAAGGTTACAACGATGCCACAGAAATTACACAGAGCCTGCTGAGCCACATCTGCACACAACCCACATAAAAAAAGCTGTGTGAAGTAAGGTTTTTGTTTTTTTAAATTAGAAAGTTGTCTACATTTGGTTTTAGAAGGCAGACACGTAACTGTGCGTGTCTCTCCTTCCTCTCCATCTCCTCAGCCCATGCCCAGAGCCCACCAGGACTGAAAGAGTGCTCAGGACTGAGTGCTGCTCACACACTGCTCACACTGCTGGACACGGACACACAGGGTCACACCGGCTTCCCGTGGTGAAAACAAGGAAGCACTGGGACAGACTGAAGAGAATAAAGTCCGAGCACAGTTACACACTCCAGGGCCAGGGAATGCTGCCTGGACAAGGGTGACAGAACAAACACTTGCTATTTTTACGAACTCATCCACTTACAGGAATACAGCAATTGCCTGCATCTGCTCCTGCACCAGAAAGCAGCGCTTTGGTTTTATTTCTTGCTAGCCAAGTGCTGAGTTACTAAATAATGCCTTTATGTGGAGAGGAAGAACGAAGGAAAAGGCCCTTTGCAGCCCCCAGGTGAGCAACTCCCAGGTGTTCCTCTCTAAGGACACCAACCTCCCTTCCCTTCAGAGGCACAGGGCAGGGCCAGGAGGGAGCAGGGCAGGGGCAGGAGCTACCTGTTAAACAGGGGCAGGGACAGGAGCTCACTGTGAACAGGGACAGCAGCTCACTTTTAAGGGCTCCTTCTCCGAGGCGCTGCCCGTGCGATCGCTGCTCTTGTACTTGCGCTCCTTGTCCCGGCGGTCGATGGTGGAATATCCATCTGGGGAGAAGGACAGCACAGTCAGCAGGAAGCAGGAACAGGAGCCGCACCGGTGCTGCTGCAAGCAGAGCTCTGCAGCAGAGCAAGAGGAACACAAACCCTCACCCCCAGAGGTGCCGGCAGCCTGCTGCTCACGCGCTGCAGCTCTGCGATTTCAGGTTTACCAGCTAAAA
Source organism: Pseudotriccus pelzelni (assembly GCA_035584735.1). Lineage (NCBI taxonomy): Eukaryota > Metazoa > Chordata > Aves > Passeriformes > Tyrannidae > Pseudotriccus > Pseudotriccus pelzelni. The sequence goes on from JAWMRA010000036.1 coordinate 6,612,238, forward strand.
ACAAAACAGAGGAGCCCGTTTTTTACAGCGCTGCCAGATGCTGGCACTCATCAGCGAGCAGCACTGTTTTCAGCCCAGCCTGCTGCACTTTTCAGTGTGCCCAAGGAAAGCGGCAAGTTGTCATCTCACGCCCTGTGCCTAATGAGCTCCAAATTCAGCCCAAATCCAGAGTTTTTTGCTTAGCAGCCTGATTAATTGGCTGTGTTCATTCTCTGAACGCTCTGCAGCATGTTCCCGCTCTTCCTGAGCCTGACTGCTAGCAGGACATGACAATAATTTGGAAGAGTCCCCATCAGAGCACTGAGAAAAAGGGCCTGTCGAGTTGGAAGAGAAGTCGCTGCAAATCCTGCTGTGCCTGGGCTGACTTTCATTACCAAGCAGCACCTGTTGGTGCCTTTTCTCTTGACAACTAAGAAAGAGCATGAAAGCTTGATGAACACAAGGAAAAGCGTGAGAGGGTTTTATGAAGAAATGGCTCTAATTATTTCAGAACTTTAGCTTTGAATCATTGTCAGCCAATGCAAAACTTAATTTATTTTCATGATGCATCAAATCTCCCTCATTATCTGAGACAAACAGATCCTCACCTGCTCTGCTCAGACAGCATCGTAATCTGGAGTAAATGACACCCAAATTTACAGCTCTCTGTAGGCTTTTGTCTTCCCCTGATCATTGATGTTTTCCTACCCTGACAAACTGGGTTTTCAGAACACCACGAAGAGGTTTTACATAAACTTATCAAAACGTTCCCCTCTCGGTTTATTACTTGCCTGCAACAGGCCATTAATTAAAAACGAGGGCTGTTTTTGTAGGGTTCCTGTGGCATGAAGAAGCACTGTTTGCCCACATGACAATGCACACACAGCCACTGACTGGCACCAAACCCCATCCCAGAGCTGTCATGGCCAGGTGAGACTGGACAGAGCTGCAGTTCCTGTGCACTCCAACCCCAGGGCACACAGACCTGCAGAAGCACCCGAAGCACCGAGTATTTCTGACATCCCGGGCAGGAACGGATTATTTAACCACGCTGCCCAAAATAACTGCAGAATTCTGGAGTTATTCATGTAGCACACAGATCAGAGAGCATGAAAACAGCTGTCACACAACACTTGACTCACAATTACTTGTTGACAATGAAGATGCCTGACATTCTCAGCTAATCCTTTTGAACAAAAAGGACAGGAACCAGCTGCACCCCCAGCTACCCAGCCAGTGCTGGCAGCGGACTGTGTGACCAGGAACTCTCCTTCCAATCACAGGCATCAAACACTGCTGGGAAGTCCTGGCCTTATCCAAGGATTCATCCTTTAGTTAGAACTCAACAGGTCACACAGGGATGTGGTAAATGATGGAAACATGTTGACTCCCCCAAAGAACCAAACTTGCAGCGACCGAGTGGCAGCTTCTCGCAACCCAAAGTTAATTTTACTCACAGGGGTGCACTGGATCACTTGGCATTTCTGTAGTGCCATCATCGTGGGTGATCCACAAACCTTTTTAAAAGGAATTGCCAAGATACAAAGGAACATTTACCCTTCCCCCAGAAAGCAAGAGCCGCTCAGTGAAGGACGGCAGCTGTGATACTCCCAGGGAGCAAAGTCATGAGTCAAGACTGTAACCACAAAAAGCTGAAAGCACAACAGATCTTTAATACTACTAAAAAATAAAACCCCCATGCTTAGCCAGGACACAGCAGCAAGAGGAAGATGAAGCTCTGGCACAGGGGCAGTGATCTAACAACAAAGAGGGCCCAGAACTTTGCTCTTTGTGCCCAAGTTCCAGCGTGTTTTGCAATCTGCCCTGCTGTGTGGGCTGCAGGCACATCAGCACGAGTGGGTTGTGGGTTTCCAAAATCCACACACTGTGCTGTGACCCTGCCAAGACAGGCAGTAACAGAGATAGGAAGTTCATGATCTGATCTGATAAAATGAGAAGTATCTTGAAGAAGACTGCGTCAGAGAAGTAACACCTCACTGTCCTAGCTTTGCAAAGAAATTAGAAATACTGCTTCTCCCTTATTTCAGATCCATTCTAAGAAGCCATCAGAATTAACTGTTCTGTGGCACAACGAAGATCCACACGGGTCTTGCTGCCCCACCGTGAAGTGCATTATTCTAAGTTCATACAGTCCCATGTGTGGACACAAGTTACACTGGTCAGCAGAGGAATGTCCCACTCTTGGCTTGGTCACTCCTCTCTCTCAGCTTTCTGCTCTGTTGCTTCACCATCTCCCATTCTCGCTGCAGCAACATTTTTATGTCATAACAAATTACAGGCCCAAATAAAGGCCTGCCAGTGTCAGTCCCTTATCTGTGCCCTTATCAGCTATCAGCTTAAAAGGATCAAACCTCTGCAAGAGGAGGAGAAAGGCAAAGTTCTGCCTGAAGATGGGCATGGAGGACAGGGCCATCTGAGCTATCTGGTCCGAACAGCTTCAGCTCCCAGGTGCTCTGAGGGACTGGAAGGTAACTGAGGCAGAAGCAGTTTCAGGAGCTCACAGCCTGGGATCCCAGTTCTGCTGGCCCTGCAGACAGCTCAGGGGGCAGAGCTGCCCCCAGGCAGTGACCCTGAGCACTGATGATCCCCCCATCCTGCTGGGGCACAGCCACTGCCTGGAGCTGGGAACGCCTGGCACGCTGTGCCTCCCTCAGTAACTCCTGATACGAGTTCTTCCATCTCCCATCCAGCCCTGCCCAGGCCCTGCCACTGCCCCAGACAACAGGGCTGTGACTGGCCAAGCACTGCCAGCGGATGGGAAGTACCTCCCTGCCTCCCTCCCCACACTGCCAGTGCCTTCCTTTCCTCTGCACAGGAGGATGACCCCACAGACCAGCAAGCTCAGACACAAAAGGCAATTTCTTGCCATCTTGAAAGAGCACAGGGTTAAGAGTCAGGGAGTCACTCAAGAGCTGGAGTCATGAAAACGTGACAGATTCCATCTCCTAAAGGTGGAGAACAGAATGGCCCAGAGAAGCTGCCTGATGCTGTACATACGCTGCTCATTTGCATTTAGTTTTGCACTCAGAGCATGAAAGCAGAAGGCAACAATTAATACTGAGACTGAAACAATCAGCACTGCCCACCCTGCAGCACCTGCCAGCACACAGCCATCCTGCCAGGCAAGCCTCCCTGAAAGCATTCTCTTCCATTGTGAGAACAAATGTTTCGGTGTTCCCTGAGGCAAAACACACATGGACAGTTGATTCATGGCAGGTGGCATCTCATTTTTCTAAGAATACAAAAGGTAATACTATATCTGTTATTTTACTTCTTTTCAGCTTGGTTCTAACTTCCTATTTTATTCAGCTATGATCACAAACAGCAGTGTGTCAGGCTGTTTGATCTGGAGGAATTAATATAGGTATATTTAAATAAAAATAAAGACAACTGGAAGAAATAAAGCGAATTCTTGGGAGACCATACAGCACCTTTATGCACCTTGGTAAAGAAAAAAACCCTCTCCAAGTGTTCCACTACACATCTTATCAATCTCCGAGCGCATCACTGTCAGCTGTGGCTGCTCTCAGCCAAAGGCTCAGCCAGGTGAAAGTGGAGCCAGGAGTGCCACACAGATTAACTTCTCTCAGCTATTACCTCCAAAACAAAGGCAGAACAGATTTAAACACGAGCAATACCCTGAAGTAAATTTACAACTCTTTTTTTTTTCCCCCTTTCTGATCCCCAGACTTCCAGATCTGTAAGAGGGAAAGCAGCTGCCCCAAGGGCCAAAGACCAGAATGGAAGGTGGGTCGGAGCGTCTCCAACACACGCACAAAGGAGGGGAGGAACTGGAGTGGACGCTCTACATGTGTATAAAGAACAAAAGACAGGAGAAAAAAGACGACCAATCTTTTGTGAGGTAATGTTCTGTTTTTAAATGTCAGCTTTATCCATCTGAAATAATACCTCCTAGAGAAATAGCTGAACTTTCCTGTGAGTGACAGTGTGCTCTATTGGAACAGACACTTTGAGCTGTGACTGAATTTACCTGGGCCCAGTTCATCCATAGGTATCATATCTCGACTCCCGGACTTCTCATTGTCTACAAAACAGAAACATTGAAACCACCTGAGTTACACTGGCTTTTCTCAAAACCTCCTAGTTCTGAGTTAGTCACAGAACCAGAAAGGTCCTTAAAGTACTGAATGCAGAGATTATTGTAAAAAAAAATCCCAAACTGTTCAACTGTTCTCCATTCAGAAAGGAAGTGTGACTGAAGTTCTTCAGAGAGCACATGCAATCCTTGTATCCCCTGCTTTAGCACTGTAATTAATACAGAACTCTCTCCAAGTGACACCAGAACCCACAATTCTGCTCTGCACTACCGACCACTATCTACAAACTTCTCCCTGGTCTTTCCAGAACAGAAGAGAAAGAAAATAAGGAAGGTGCAGCTTTTCACGGCACACAGTCCAATCCAGCAGCCTGCTGAGCCAACAGAAAGCTAATCCACAAAGAAAAGCTTCCTGTCACATCAGCAAACTGACCCAAATCATCCTCCATCTGCATAATCTTCCAGGTTTGATCAAAGACAAGGAAGGTGCAAACAGGCAGGCAGTGTGGGGCTGTTGGTTCTGCAGCAACCTGCAGCTAAACCAGATAATGTGCACCACGAAACTGCTGTCAGGAACCAGAACCAGGCCCAGGGACAGAGCAACCCCACTGGAATCAAAGCTGCAGCCACACCAGACTGGGGATGGCTGCACCTCATGGAAAAGCACAGCCAGGTTTAGCTGGAGCTGGGATTAACTCACCTCCAGTAAAACCCCTGCACAGGAGAGCAAGAAGCTGTGCCTGAACAGACACTTACTGACAGCTAATTCAGAAAGGAAGGGACCCCAGCACTGAGCAGGGGCAAGGTCAAGCCCATTCCCAGGGAGATTTAAGTGACTGCTGCACACAAGTTGAGAAAACACTCTCAACAGTGGGATTTCCTAAGGGAAGGAATATCATCCATATGCAGGTAAATAAGGACTGACCGTTGTGGGACTGTAGGGTAAAATCACCTCAAACAATGCCTTTTTACCCCCTCACGCTGCAACCCAGTTGTAGCAAATCCAGAAAACCAGAAAGCAAAGCACTGCAGAACAAGGGATGAAGAGCAGAACTGACCTTGACTTTTATCCACCAGAGGCAACGTGCTGTCATCACAGCCAGGCCTGCCAGCAGGAGCCTTGGAGCCCTTCGGAGCCGCGGACACGGACTAGAGACAAAACCCACACAAACACAACTCAGGGAAACTGGACGAGGAAAACAAACACACCAAGACTATGGAGAGATCATGGAATGCTGCTAAGCATTCCCCCTGCGGTTGATAATATGGCACTGGGGGATTCTTCTATTTTCATAGAGATTTGCTGGCGGAATTTTCTTCCTGTTGTCTAAAGGGCAGCACTGCTGCTCTGTAAAAGGAGCAGAACCTGTGCCCAAGGAAAGATGAAGAGACTGCAGGTCAAGCACAGCCCTGTGGTGTTATAGGGAATGTTTCAAATGAGACAACTAAGACAAGACGTGCTAATTCTTCCTCCAGTAAAACCGGGGCATTTGGCCTGTAAGAGGTGGCAAACTTGCCAAACCTAGAGAGCCACATTTCCCAGAGCACAGGAAAGCACAGCCAGCAAGTACATGCACTGAGTGTGACTGAGCAGAATACAATCCACTGTGCTATCACCCAGAAGAAGTGAAGCCTACATCTATCACACTGAAATACTACACTAAATTAGGGCATCTTCCACTCAGGCATTTCCAATCCTAATCTAAGATCCAGCACCTTTACCTGAAAGTGTGACTTGTTCCACCCATCCTTCTGAAGGGCGTTTCGTAGCTCTTTATAGCTCCAGATCATCTGAAGAATGTGAGATGCTGCTTTTGTTTCTCTGGGAGATTGGCTGATTTGCAAGAAAAAAATCAGAGCTTCAGTGTCAAGCAATGTCAGATATTCACATGTGACACCTGGTACTGCACACAGCTGTTATCTGCACCTACGAGTTATGGTACTCAGGTGACTTCTTCATACCTGCAGGTATTCGCTGACAAAAACAGAAATGGAGAAGTTGTCAATTGTGCTCGTTTTTGGGTTTTCACACCTGCTGGACCAGCACTGAGGCCAGGGTGACCCTCTTCTCTTGTAGCATCAACAAAAACCAGATTCCATCCAGGAAAAAAAAACCCCAACCCAAACAAAAAAAAAAGTTCTCTATGCCACTTTTCAAACCTTCCCCCCAACGTATCTCTACCCCTCACAGTTCAATGAAGCTGCTCCATGGTTTAGAACACCTTACAAAGTAACCTGGGTCAGCAAAAAAAAAGCTGTTTTTAAACAGAAAATGCATTTTTTATCCATTCCCTACTAGGTCAATAAATTAAAACAGGCCTAGATTTTTGGTCAGCTCGTATTTTGTAACAATACAACCCAACAAAGCTACTTCAGCTACTCTCCCAGAAGTTTGCTGAAAATGCACCTACAGCGTGTAACTGGCTGAGCCACACAAAACAAAGGCTCTGCAGCAGCCAGAGCACAGGTTTTCAACAGAGCTGCAGAGGCAACGTTTGTCACTCCAAAGGACCACCACCAGCCCTCTGGCCGGAACAGTTACTGCACATCATTAACCATTTCACTTGCAAGAAACAGCTTTCATCCCTGGCCTTTCAGGAATTGGAACACTGCCACAGAAAAAAGGCCTCCCACACTAAAGCCAAGATCAGGGTGTCACTGCAAATGCTGTCAGTGCCCAGGTGGTGCTGGGGCGTCTCTGACAAGGAGAGAACACGTCATAACGGGGCTGAAGTGACCACTCAACCAACTTTCATCAAGCAACCCTACCAAAGGTGCTGGCTGTTTTTACCCTGTAGACATTAGCTGCTGAAATTAAAGCTCTGGAAGGTTTAGATGCTCCAGTACTTCAGAAACCACAAGCTGCTGGTGGTGGAGACACTGTCATGTCTGCAGGCAGTTCCTACGCATTCTGCTTTCAGCTGTCACTCACCTGAACTTGCTGATAGTTACCAGCTTCTGAATGCCCTGGGTCTGGATCAGGGACCTGGCATTTTCTGAGCTGTCAGTAATGATTTCGTGGATGGTGTTCAACACTGCAACCACTGTATCCTCTTCCAGGTTCCTTCCAGATCTCTGCTGCCTGCTGGGCAAATTTCTTACCAGCTCACCCATGGCATAACTACCTAGATAGGGGGAAGAGACACCATTAAGCAGCCCTAATAAATCAACTCAGCTTCCCATCCTGAACGCTAACACCCAAGGGCATTTGACATGTCAAGAAAAGCTTTACAGTGCACATGTTTTGAACCCCAAGACTGTAACTTCACAGATTATCATTCCTTGTTTCAAGGAGATTGAGAGTTGACACCCAAGACAAAGTCCTTCATCATAAATGCTAAAAGGTATTGAGAGGGAAAAAAAAAAGCAATCTTTATTGAGAATTTTACAGCCAGCATCTATCATATTTTGCAAAGCCTGAGGCAAAAAAAAGCATCCAGCAGCTGCTGCCAGTGCCACATATTCATGCTAATACACACACACGGCTTGCTCGGCTTAGCCTTGTAATAGGCCTTCTGGGGCAAGGTGTGCAGTGATGCATTTATTGACCTTCCCCCAAGAAAGGTGAGAGTATTTCCTCCTGGGTGCAGTCAGTCTTCTGCAAGCACAGTACTGGAGAAAAAACAGGAGGCTGGACTTTATCCCTCCCAGGTGCCCGCCTGTACCACTGGCCTGGCTACACCTCCAAACTAGTAAAAAGAGAACCTGATGCATGAAGGCAGAATCCCACCTTTTATTTGCTGGTATCAACTTCCGTGGTGGCCCTAAACACGTCACCAGTATTTCCTGGCCTGACTCCCACTACGTCTCTGTGAGCACCACGTGTGACCAGCAGCACAAGTGCCCTGTCAGCCAGAGCCAAGGACGAGACAAGAAACCTCTTAACCCACCCAATCCTCTGCACATCCCCACACTCTCTGCCTGCAAAAGTACATCTGATTTTACTCCCCAGTTAAGAAACTTCCCTCAAAGCACAGCTCGTCTGAGTGGGCTGTAAACACGTGCTGACTGACAGCCCCCACCCTGGAGGCTGCAGGACAGCGTGGATGGAACTGCACTCAGCAGGAATCCTCAGCACAGGGGGCGGCACACGGGAGGTCTCCCAAGGGTCCCCAGGGTGGCCAGGGAAGCTCAGCAGGTACCTATGAGGTCTTTGTTGCGCCGATCCATGGAGAGGTTTCTCAGGACAATGGACACAGCCCTCACCACCTTGTCCGAGTCGGACTGGAGCAGCTCCACCAGCACCGGCAGCCCCCGGTCCTTCCGCACCGTCGCACGGATGTACGTGGACCACTGAGCAGCCAACAGGCCAAGAGAAACAACACAAGCACTGTGAGTCCCTGCCCTGCCCTTGCCCCTGCCCTTCCTGCCAGTGCTGAAAGCCTTTTTGCCCCTGCAAAGACCAGTTATGCTGTGTGTGTTGCTGCACCGCATTGTCTTAGCCCATCACTCAAGTTCATCGAGCACCAAGGAAGAAAGGATGTAGAAGTTCCTCCTGCAGCTAAGGGAGCTGCTGGGGAAAGAGGACAGACACAGGAGGAAGGAGGGTCATCCATCAGCATCTGTTCTGTATCTACCTCAGTGTGAAAACACATCCCTCTGGATTAGGAAAAAAAAGAGGTCATTTGGAAGAAACAGCAAAGCATCTAAAGCATCTGTTATCTTCCTCCTCCTCCAATTTCATGCTTTTATTCTGTTTCACCAATGACTTTAAACTAAGCTGTAGTCAAGACAGCTGTGAAACACCATCCTGCTGACCCTCAGGCCGCTGGTCAGTCCCGCTCTGCCATGGGATTCCAGACACGACCAGGCACAGCTCTGAGAGAACTGCCTGGTGAGTGCTGGGGATGCTTCACAGAGGACGCAGGAAGGACACTGGGAGTGCAGCTTCCTAAGCCACCTGACAAGCCAGGACACTTAATTATCTAACAGCAGGGTTTTCTGAGTGGACAAAGTAATGGTTAAGTGGCTTAAGTAGTAAAACTTGTTCATGGTTAACCTCTCACGAGCTCAGTGACACTTCCACTACGTAAACATCATCTGTCCAGAAAATGCAAAAGATCTTCAGTGAGCAAATGGAAATAAATCCTTGGCATTCCCACCTCCTTCCTTTTTAAAGGAGATGCAAATGCAAGAAGTAACAGTGCCCTTGCACTGGGGCACTGCTTTGTTCTCTACTCACAGAAAGGAAACCAAGAGGCTGCAGAGAGGACTGCACTTACCGTCCAGTTGCCAGCACTGAGATTCTGCAAAGCTCCTGCCGCAGCTTCCAGAGTGTTGAAGTTCTGACTTTCAGTGAGGATGGAGAGGTACAGTCGGACCACGTCTGGCTGGTACAGTAATTCAAAGCCTGCAGGCGGGGGAAGAGGAGAACAGAAGCAAGAGAAGCAGAGAGGACAATAAACACACAGCATACCTGTATTTGATCAGGTGAGAGAGCAGCCAAGAGACAGCAGCTACAGAAAGAAGGGCTTTGGGGCTGTTTGCACTAAGTAAGGTTCAGCAGGCATCACCTTGGAAAGGGCTTCGAGAGAACATGACATTAAAGAAAGCACAAAAGTGTGAAGGAACTTGGGCAAAGAGGGGATTTGAAGCTTCTTTTGAGCAGGAGAATTTTTTGATTATTATTTGTACACACGAAAAGGATGTTTTTCACCTCGTCAGATGCTGTCCTAGAAGTGGAACATAATTCAAAGCAAGTTTTCCACTAGGAAGACAGAAAACCTACAAATACAAATTACTTCCTCTCTTCAGTACTTGCTCTTCAAAAATCACCCATCTCTCATATACATATTTTTCAGCATATATCACAGATTATCATATTTTAGACATCTCAGATCAACCCTACAAGCAAGAAAACTAAGCAGTGCTATCCTGCCCTGTGGATATCCTATCATTTTTTTCCTTTTTAAGATTCTCTTTTGGTAAAGGCTTTCTGAAATGAAAGCCTTGGTTTTAAATCTGCCCCTCCATTTCTTCACAGTAGTTACTGCTCCGGGGCTACGTGAGCCAAGATCTCAATACTCAGAACTCCTTTAAACCTTGTACAACACTACCCATAAACACAGGCCCTGCCACCCCCCTGGGAATACAGGGGGTACTTGTCGCACTGAAAGCAAGGAAACACACTTAATTAGCCTTAAATTTCTTAATTAAGTGACTCCAGTGACTGGAGAATGAACCTCCTCCACGCCTGGGAGTGCTTTTAATGCCACCACTTGTGTGCTACACATGACGCCCCACAGACACGTGCAAGCTGCAACAGGTGGCAATCCCAAAGGCATCCTGCCAATCCACAGCAGTGCCTCTCCTCTTCTCCAGTGTCCTCTCCTTGCAGTGGGATCACTGCCCCTCTACACTGAACGCAGAGGAAAAACTGTCCTTACTTAATCCATGAGGCACGAGCAGCTGCACAGCTTCGCCCCGTTGCTCGAGCAAGCCTGTGATTATCTGACTCCAGTACAACCTTCAGATCACCTTTTTCCCCCACCACTTCACAAGGTGAACAGGCAATCTAAGAACTCCTCAAGAAAGAGCACTGCTGATAAGCACACAATATTCCTTTCCCGAACAGTAACACTTGAGAATCTCTTAGGACAGCCTGCTGGAATATCCACACTGCGTTATCTTCTAGGGGACCTTTGCTGAAATGTAAATCAGATCAGCAGAACAGATGAGAGGGCAGGTTCATTAACAGATAATACTCACACAGAACATTTGCTGCTTCTGTATGTGAGCTCAGACTTGCCTGTGGTTTAAGAGCTGTGGTTGTTGAGGGAGCCTTCGGGGTTACAGTGCCCACCTACAACTTCATCACCTTGGGAACAGCCCCACACGCTCCCCCCTGCTGATACGTAAATGCAGTCTGTGAGGGGTCCCTTCTGTCAGTCTGTACATTCTTTCTGGCTGGACACTCTTCCCTCTTCAGCACCTCCCTGTGTGTGAAGATGCTCCAACCCTCTCACCTCTGCCTCCCTCCTGCGGTCCCGGCCGCGTTCCAGTCACGCACCTCCCACCCGCTCCCTGTCACTGCCTCCCTCCGTCCGTGAAAGCCTCTCCTTGGCCCCACTTACTGATGTACCAGCATCTCAAAAGTGTCTTCACCTTCTCTCCTCGATAATGCACAGCATTTGCTCTACCAACTACCAGAGCGTTCCTGCTCTGGGGCACAGCTCCTGAGGCAGCTGGTGGATGATTCCCACCTCACTCCACACATCCCGCCTTTCCAACCCTATTTATGCCTCTGCCCCACTGGCACCTGTTTCAAACGGAGTTAGCAAGGGCTACACACCACAGAGGGAACTCTGTTCTCCCTCCTGGCTCCCCTGCTCCCCTCGCTGCTGCATCTCCCAGCACTGCAGCCCTTCTGGCAGCCTGGCTGTGCCAGAGAAAGGCAGCAGGATTTGCCACAGCCAAGTGTTCAGGATGCCCTGGTGGATGGCGGCTCATTAGCAGGGATGAGATCCTAACAGCGAGCAAGCTACTGCTGCACTGGAGGGTTTCCCTCATTGACAGCAACCTGACACTTCTCATAAGCATTATAGTGCCTTAAAAAGAAACAAACAAGTTTTATATTTTCTCCATCTGCTTCCTGTCCTAATGAATCCAGCTCTGCTATTTATAGCATGCAATTTGTCTGAATTATTATAAATTTCCTTCCAATGTTGCATGGAGGCCTCTAACATTTTTCCACGAAGCGCTTCGAGCACGTTCCTGGAAGCACAGCTGGTCTCACCACCATTAAGCACCTGCTTCTCTTCAAAACTGATTTCCTTAATTTCAAGATCATCTTAATTATTTTTTCAGGTAATGCTACTTTTATGCAATATACAGCCAACTGCTTATGTCCATTTTTTTTAAAGGAAATGAGGAAAGAGGGTCATTAGTGATAGATAATACATCAAATGAGAACAGCATCCACTGTTTTTCTTGGTCTTTAAAAAGCTGTTTCAATTATAGCCCAGATTCAGCACTGCCCTTAAAAAGGTATCTGTTCCTAGGATAAATGAAACTTTTCCATCAGTTACGGATTTGTGCTGAGTTACAATCCACACAGTTTCCTCCTGGAAAAGCACAGAGATAAGTCATTTATTGCTTTTTTTTCCTTGCAGAGTAAACGAGTTCCCTGTGATAGCTTTTGCCTTTCAGAGGAACAGAAATGCCTCCAACGCTGCCGGCACCGTGAGCAGGGTCTGAGCACTCCCCAGCGACCACGGCCATGTCACAGAGCAACACCTTCCACCTCAGACTCACCCCCAGCAACGCTGCAGCCTCACCTTTCTGAGAGAAAGGAAGATGAGCTGCTTTGCAGCAGAGCTGCTAAAAATTGGGAAATGGATCGGTTGTGTGTGAGGTTTGCACTACCAGAGGATAATCCACATGCCCACAGAACAGTGACAGCACAGCCATTTCAGTCCTGCATGGAAAACACCTGAGGAATTAGCTGGGGCTGATTACCCATCCCCATCCCTTCAACCCTCGGTCCCCGTGATGAGAATGATGCAGCAGTTCCTGGATTATCTCCCCCACAAAACTATTTGCTTTCATCTTGGCAATGCTGATCCTGTGCCTATACTGAGCTACATCCTGGCAATACCACAAGTCACAGCACCAGGTGCCTGTCCCTGATACACCTGCTTGAGCCCAACTTCAAACAACTCTCTTTGGAGCAAGGCTGTTAAATCTATTCCCCTTCACCACCCATTCCATTTGGCATTTATTCCCCTCCTACAGGCACGGGAAATTATACACACATGTGCACTGGTCAGACGAGAGATGTGCTGCTGCAGCAGGGCCAGGCTGCCTCATTTCCTCTCCGTGCAAAACCCCCGGGTTGCTGTTCCAAACAGTGGCGAATTTCAGAAGAAGCTGGAAGGATGCTGGCAACACCGTAGGGAAAAACAACAACGTCTAATCCTGGGGGGGAATGTGGGGGCGTAAAAAAACCACTGAAGTGAACCCTTGTAGTAACTCATCCCTGCATTGGGCACGGGCAGGGGCACACCAGTGGTTTGATTCTCACTGCACTCTGGTGCCCAGCACAGAGAAGGTGCAGCACCACCTGCACTCCTTTTGGGATGCCACTACAGCAAGAGATGCCCCCCATGCCGGGCAGGACTGGCAGCTCAAGGGGCTGCTGTGCTGGGCAATCCCAGCAGCCGTGACAGCGACCGGCAGATGGAGCGAGAGGAGCCGGAATGCACCTTCCCCGCAAGGTCACTACTGACAGACTTTGCAGAGCGAAGAAAGCAGCTCCCTCAGCAACCAGGAAGCTCTGAGCCAAAACAAAAAAAAAAAGAGAAAAAAGAAGAGAAAAGAATCACGTCAGTAAAAGGGACGAACAATTAGCTTTGCACAAAAGGAGAGCTCTGCAGCCTTGGACTCCTGCCCTCTGCCGACAGCCTGTCGGTCCCTTCACCACAGCCTGGGCACTCCACTGTCTGCAAGTTGTACACCAGAGCTCGCAGCTATTTGCTACAGAAATGTTTTCAGAGCATGTAAGCCAGCAAATCAGTCCAGCAGTTCAAGCCTACCCTCCCAGGAACGCCTCACCCCGCCGTGTGGTTTCACAGCAGAAGAGTGGAAACCCCCCCGGGGGCTGCGGGAGGCAGCTGGGTACTTTTACAAAAACAGTAATCAGATCCCTAAAAACCTGACCCATCGGCTCCGTTCCATGTGAGCGCCGTGCTCCAGCAGCCGGGGCACAGAGAGGCCTGAAAGCCAACATAAACCTGCAAGATTCTTCTCATGGAAAGGCTTAACAGGAGCGAGGATGCAGCCGGCTCCAAGAGAGTCAAACGCTCGGCATGGCTACTGGAGAATGCAGCCCGATGCAGGTACACGCGAACACCGAGCGTCACACAGCTGAGGCACAGCAAACCCCGCGACCAACGCTGACAAAATAACAGGGGAAAGTTCTGAGCAGTCCCCGCGGCTTTCGCTTCAAGGCACAGCACGAGTCAGGACGGCTACTGCGCTTACTGCAGATCCCATCACCAAGGCAGCATCCACCACTGAGCACGAGCTCTGGAGACAGACAGAACAGCCTTTGAACAGGACTGAAAAGAACCACCACAATAATATGGGACACATGAGACTCACATCAGGCTTGAGGGAACACTTAAGAAGAGTTTTTCCATTTAGAAAACGAACACCACAGTGTGTGACCTTTCCAACTAATCTACTAAGTCACACAAAAGCTCTAAAATGATGTAAACTCTTCCCAGCTTACCACGTACCCCCCCAATGAAAGCAGCAATGGCATGCTGGTTAAAAAGGGAGGCGAGCAAGCCCCCACCCCAAAGGATGTAATAGGAATGTTACCAGCACTACCAAGTGTGGAGGTATGCAAAAAACCAACACGGGGAGCTAGGCTGACTGCAGGAACACAGAAAGGCAGCAAGGAAAGGAGGGCAAGGCAGTGCAGCAGAAACAGGGATGCCTGGGAAAGCAAACTGGCTTTTGCTATTTCCACTGCTCTTTACATTTCCCAAGCTGCACAAGCTGCCGTCGAAGTACCTTCTCTTACAGAGCACGCTTTGTAAAAGGCTGGTTATATTCCACTTCATATCCAAAGAATATGCAATTCAACAGAGAGGTGGTTCAATTAAACACAACCCATTTTGACCTTGTGTGAGTTCCAGCACTTCTGTTTTCTGTGAGCACACACTTTAAAGCTAATACAGTCTTCCCTTTCCAAAGGGAAGCAGCATTTCTCCCAACACCGTCTGACAGGCTGCCCAATACAAAGTCTTTTTCAAGCATATGCAGCCAAGTCTCCTGGCAACTGGAGATGTGCCGTTAACAGCCTCCTCTCCTCACTAATCAGCAGCAAAGGCTCTGGAGGACCGACACTTAATAAGGATCTGGAAGTTGCTGCAGATAACTGGAGCACTACCCAAGCCACTCGTGTCCCGCAGGGCTGCCACTGAAGGGCAGGGAATCCTCGACAGCCACGCTGCTGCAGGGAGGGCAGAGCTGCTGAAGATGAGCACTGACAGCGAGAGGAGGCACGTGGGGGAACTGCAGCTCATTTAAACATTTGTAGGTCACCTCTGGCAATGTTTTTTATTCGAGTTTTTTTTGAGAAACACCACTGTTACAAACAACAATGCCTTGGATCGGAGTTAACATTAAGCCCTTTGGCTGAATGATTAAAAGGGAGAGCACATGTAAATAGCTTCCTTTACCCCAGTCCCAGAAGACTTGCATCTGACCTTGGAGACTCTCAGTACAGTACATGAAATGTTAGCACTTGCTCTCTCGCCAGCTCCTCTAATCTGAAGTTATTTTTATTTACTTCAGTGATAACTGGATGCATATTATGTTAAAAGGAACAGGACAACCACATTATTCCAAAAGCAAATCTGTTTTGAAATGTAATTCGTATCTAAGAATCAAACATTAGATAACATTCTCTCCCCTCTCTTCTGATACCCACAGCACGCAGGCAGCAGTTTCTGCTTTGTGAGCTGTGCATCAAACACAATCCCTTTGGAATTACAGGTTCCCCTTTTCCCATCCCCAGCTCACCACGGCGTTTGCAAAGCAGCCCAGCCCTGCAGCACCACTGCAACACCTGCAGGTATGATTCCAAATCCTGGCTCACAGTGAATATAAAACTAATTCTCAAAGCTCTGCCAGCTCTGCAGGGTTCAATGTGGCACTGTCAGCTCTGCAGGGTTCTCAGTGTGGCACTGTCAGCTCTGCAGGGTTCAGTGTGGCACTGCCAGCTCTGCAGGGTTCACAGTGTGGCACTGTCAGCTCTGCAGCGTTCACAGTGTGGCACTGTCAGCCCTGCAGGGTTCACAGTGTGGCACTGTCAGCCCTGCAGGGTTCAGTGTGGCACTGCCAGCTCTCCAGGGTTCACAGTGTGGCACTGTCAGCCCTGCAGGGTTCACAGTGTGGCACTGTCAGCTCTGCAGGGTTCAGTGTGGCACTGTCAGCCCTGCAGGGTTCAGTGTGGCACTGCCAGCTCTGCAGGGTTCACAGTGTGGCACTGCCAGCTCTGCAGGGTTCTCAGTGTGGCACTGCCAGCTCTGCAGGGCTTCGGTGCTCTGGCCACTCCAGCACACCTGGGACTCTAAGCTGGGATGAACACTCTTGCCCGGAGAAATGCAACACTACAGTGTTTTAAGACAAAAGACTGATTAGGCTTATCAGGCTGGTGATCTCCCTGACAGCAGATCAATATGCCAGGATGCTCCTGGATGTGGGCAATCCCGTCTGCTCCCTCCAGGGAAGCTCCTTCTGGCTGGGCTCCCCCTCTGACAGCTGACACTGAAAGGAGCTGGGCATGGGGATGATGTGCATCGCACTGGGGACTCCTTAAGCAGACAGCAATCTGGCCCATGCACACAAGATCAATATCAAGCGTGGCACTGATCATGTTCTGTTTCCCTGGGAGGGAAAACCGGAATTTCCAGATGCTGTCTGCTACACCACGGGAATATTAGAACAAGAGTGACAAGGTCAAACATGCATGCTTATTCTTCTAGATCTCAGCCGCTCCTACTGACCATGGGTGCTTCTGACGTGTCTGCTCCTGCCTCTGAGAGGGCCCAGAATTACATGACTGACTGGTTTTCTTTCCCCTCTCTGAAAGGACCCAGATGGCAGTGCCTGGTGACCGCTCACACGCCCCGAGGGCTGTCTCCTTGTTTGTGTCACCAAACAGCTCTATTTTGTCACTCCTCTGCAGCCACAGAGAGCAACTGCAAGGACTGCACAATCCAGGCCAGGAATGAGAACACTGCCCAGCCCCCTGGCTTGCCCGGCTGCTGGCACTCGGGCCAGCGACTCCAGGAGCAAAGGCACGGGCTCAGGACGGGGTCAACGCGCTGTCCTCGGAGCTGCAAGCACGAGCAAGGTGGGAATGTCACCCTAACGCAAACCCCAAACCTGCCAGAGATCCCTTCCCAACTGCCTCTCTGGAAGGATGAAGGAATGAGCTGACACTGCAGAAAGTCTCACCTGGCACAGGCAGGTGGGAAATGCACCTTTCTTCTCCACAGGAAAAGGTTTCAAATGCAGGAATCCCTAGGCTAGAACATGTTTACTCTCTGCCTTGGCAGGGCTTGAATCCACTGCTTTTGGGAGCATATTTCCAATCTTTTCCATTTAGCTAAGGGTTCCCAAAGGAATAAAAGGAACAGAAAGATGCCTGGCAAAGCTAATGAGAATATTGGGAACTCAGGGAAAATTATTGCTTTTCACACTGTATAAACAAATGTGTTTTTACAACTGTGCACTCGTGTGTTCATGCCAGAACACGTGTGTTTTCAAGGAGTTTTCCTTAAACTGAGAAAACCAAAACCGGGCAAAACCGTTTTCCTTACCAGCTACAGCCCAGTAAAGCACCCCCTGCCTTCTGATCACTGATACCACGGGATGCAGCTGCGGAGACACCAGAAACTCTTCGCTGCCAACCAGGGCAGATGCCTCATTGTCCCAACCACCAGCAGGTTTGGGCTTAGGGTACAAAATGTGTTTATTAAAGAGAGAGCTGCTGAGTGATTCCCTGAAGGAAAGCCCATAAAAAAAGGAATTACACCACAGCTATGCCCAGTAATAAAATACAATGTGTTGCTGTTGCTATCTTACCAGTAAGTCCAAGAGCCTCGTACCACAAAACTGTCTCGGAACTACAGTAATCACTGAAAATCAACAGCACCGTTAAGGGACTTCTTCCTTCAACTCGTGGCTGCCCGAACCTATCATTTTCTTTGCTTTGCTCTTCTGTGTGTGTTTAACCATGGATCATGTGTTCCAAATTGCCCTTTTTTGGCCTCAAGCCCCTGTAAAACTGAGCTTTGCAGTTCCAGATGCCAATCAGCTGCTCTGACTCCAGAAAGCTAACGAGCTTTTAGTTTCCTCCCAGCTCAGTAGTAGAAACCTGTCTGCAGAGGTTTTAGTTCCTGGCTCCAGATACCACTTAAATATAGTTATTTTATTTAAAGGTTCTGACATTATTCAGAACTGTTTAGCTATTGAACACCTTTGTAAAACTTGTCATAAAATGCCAAAAAAAAAGGGAAACACAGCAAAGAGAAGAAACACTACAGCAAACAGTTGCATGGCAAAATAAAAACCCTACAACAAGGGAAAAACAACTTCAAGAAAACCCCCGAATCTTTCAGAGCCCACGCACACTGAACTTCGCTTAGAAGCCAATTTGAAAGCTGTTCCTGGGCTACTCATGCTTCTCTGGGTCTTCCTATGCTTCCACTTCTCATCGTGATTTTTATATAAAGTCTCATAAAATGGTCATAAGCCATTACACAGGTATTTGGTTATTCATATCTATTCAGCTTCTTCTTGGAAGCCTGTCTGCTTAAGGCAGCGAAGGGCTGCACAACTCCACAGTCTGAGTTCCTCAAATGAGGAGAAAGGATAAATCTATTCTCCAGTGGATCTACCCTCACAGAAACATCAAACATCCCAAAATACATTCCAGTAGGAAGGAAATACTGGGATATAAACAACTCATTTTTTTCTGAGGAAGGCTTACAGGAAGCCAAGCTAAGCAGAAGGCAGCAGGGTCCAGCCTGAGCCTGCAGAAATGAAAGGTCAGTGGTTGCTGAACACCAGGACCGGGACCGAAGCCTGTTCGGTTCTTCACATGCAAAGTCCTGCAATCTCGCCTTTATAAGCATTTTCTAAGCAACTGCCATATGGAAAGACTCCCTCATGTTAATAAATAATTTACTGTATGCCAACCCAAACACTCCCTCCTGTCTGTGTCCTGAAATTGCTAATTAGTTCCTGCTCCAGCTTCCGAAGTGAAAAGTGTGTTTCAGTTCCTTCTGCATTTCATGAAAGCTGCACCCAAAGGCAGCCCAGTGCCTCTAATCTGTCTCAATTACAGTCACTGCACGGCTGTCAGGCAAGTATCTCCCAGGCATCCAAGAAAAAGAATTTGATGTTCTCAATGTCAAATAAATGTCAGGCCAGCACCAACAGAAGGTTTCCTTCAACTTCTCTAACAAAAAAATGGACCTTGCAGCCCGGTTTTTTAAGGCACAGTATTTGGGTCCTTAATTCTCATGGATTTCAGTGTAAGCTGGAAATCTTTATCCCTTCTAAGAAGAGAGATTGTGCACCCATCCTCAAAGCACCAGGTCCAGGCAGGGACCAGAGATGATGAGAGGCAAGAGAAGGTGCTGCTGCTCATCCCTCATTTGAACTGGGACACACCACATCGAAGGTGTGCAGTGAAAGGAGACTCTTGCCCTTTCTGCCAACCATTCTCCGCAGCTTTTTGGAAAACCAGGAAGTTTCTATTAAATGAAAACCTGCCCGCTGTTCAGTGCACTGCCTGAGTATCAGATAATCACAGGCAGGAACAACACAAAACCAGCTCTGCCTCCAGCATTAAAGGTTTCTTGGAAACACAGGTCTTGCTATAAAACTTAAATTTGGACTAGAATGTGAGACAGGACAACATGATCTGGAGAGAAGCAGCTCCCTGAAGCCTTAGCTGGCCCAACATACACACACATAACACAGCCACAAATAAATCTATATGCAAATTAAAAAGAAGAGAAGGGACTGGGGCCCCAGCGTGTGGCAATGAACGAGATACTTCGCTGAAATGAATAGAGGGAGCACAGAGGCATTTTTCAAGAGGCAAAGGGGAACATTACACAGCATCCAACTGCAGCCTGGCCCCATCTTCACCATCCTACAGCAACTGCATGCATTCACAACCCACCACAAAATCATATGAGAAATTTTACAACAAAGCCACGGCAGCCACTACCTCAAAGCAACTCTGACAGCTTCTTTGAAACCACTCCATTGCTGTAAAAATAGTGAAAAGATCCCTGACCCAATAGCCACTTTGTCTAGGACAGCTTTCAATGTCAGCGCAGCTTTCTTATGGTAATATTACGCAATTAAAAACTGAGCTTAAAACTACCCGTGTAAAAGATTCTAAGCAGAGGCTGACATTTACTGGGGAGGTTGTTCATGCCTATAGAAAACTCTGAAAAGGTCAGTATAAATGTAAATAAGGTGAGGTAGTTCCTCAAGAGTATAGAAATTTCCATCACGTTATGGCCTTGACCCATTTCTAATCCTTCACACACAGAGCTCTCGATGCCCTGGTGGCTCCTCACGGGCCATCCCAGTCCAGGCCTGGATCTACAACAGCTCTCCAGATTTCAGTGAGATGACTGGCACTAAATTTTAAGTGTTCTGGGGAAACTGGGATTCAGCCCCGCAGAAAACCGCCACGACAGGTTCGCGTTGACGGGTCTGATCTCGGCACTGCTTTCAGCAACAAGCAGGTGTGTCCGATCCCCGATGCCTGAGAGCCTTGTCCAAACCCTCCTGGAGCTCTGGCAGCCTTGGGGCCGTGCCCACTGCCCTGGGGAGCCTGGTCAGTGCCAACCA
>JAWMRA010000036.1:6633053-6694020 GCA_035584735.1 Pseudotriccus pelzelni
CAACCACCCTCTGGGGGAAGAACCTTGTGCTGAGATCCAACCTGAGCCTGCCCTGACACAGCTCCAGCCATTCCCTGTCCCTGGTCACACAGAGCAGAGCTCAGTCCTGCCCCTGCCCAGGCAGCTGGAACTGCACTGAGGTCTCCCCTCAGTCTCCTCCAGCTGAACACACCAACTGCCCTCAGAGTCCTCAAATCAGAGCCCTTCCCCACCTTCACTGCCTCCTTTGGACACCCCAACAGCTCGGCATCCTCCTTCCCTCGTGGTGCCCCTGAGGTGCCCTGTACCCGCCCAGCTCCTTTCAGCAGTCCAAGTCCCCTTCCCTTCCCACACTGGCTTGGCTTTGCTTCCAGACTCAGCCTTTCAAGTACTCTGTCCCAGCACGTGAGGCATTTCCACTTCACTAAGGCTACTGGTAAAGGAGAACACGAAGTTCCCCTAAATGTCTCCTACAAAAGCAACGACATTTTCAGTAAAGAAACAGCAAGGCTTGCAAAACACAACTGAGCTGGACATGAGGGGCGAGGACTGCTCTTCCCAGAGCCTCCCTCCAGACCTGCCTGAATCAGGGCCTAGTCCTGCACAGACAAATAACATTTCATGCTATTACAGACTTCCAATTTTCCCTACGATCAAGACACAGAAAATTCAGGGCTGAAACTAATGGTCCGTGAGGCTGAAATAAAAACGCTCTCCCTTCCACCATAGACTGATCAACATTTCACTCCGATCACCTGCAAACGCCTGGGTCAGCAATCAAGCTCTCAGTGGGTTCAGAGCAACCAGCAGCTGGACTGACATGGCTTTCTAAACCAGGCAGAGCTAAGATTCCCCCGCCTCCAGCTGACAGGTAAATTTAAGGGGCTGCTTTCCGAGGTAGAGCGGCTGGCTCGCAGTTCAAGGTCGTTTTTCTACCATCCACAGTCAGAGGTATATGGCATATTAAGTCATCTCATTCCCCTGTCATGTCAGAGAAGGGGAGAGCTTTTAAGCCCGTGCAGAGCACTTGAGGTTACAAAATAAGTATGGTTTTATAGAGCAGCTTTCACATTCAAGGTATCACAGAGTGGTTTACAAAGTAATGAGTCAGATAATGGGGCTGCAGCAGCTGGGCAGGTACATGTACCACAAATTAATGCTGAGGAAACACAAGTCTTCATCTTCTGGTTCTCTTTATTTGCTCTTTTGCAAAACATGACTGCAGGTTCACTCTGACTAATGAGCATCAGCGGCTTCTGCAATTCAGAATGCACAGGTTATCTGACATTCCAGTTTATTTTAATTTTGAGATTAACTCCATGATTAAAGCTCTTCCATTAACTATAATAAATACTGTTCAAGCACAAGTGGAGAAAATGCACGTACTTCCCCGTCCTGGCTGCACTAAAAAGAAGGCCTCCTTGCCTGATCTCTAGGCCCTCAATTTGCAATTAGTTCAGAATCACACAGCTATTTCATTTTCGTTCACCTTTCTCTCCCCCATCATTAGCTGTTACAAGCAAACCTCAAAGGCTGATTAAGGGTGTTGTGAGGACTCCATGGTTTACTGTGCAGGTGCCAGAGAAGGTACATATTCTAAGTAAAAAGGTATCTGTCTTTTAAATAAGCCACATCTTGGGGTGCAGCCTGACATACTCCTTTCCCAGGTTCCTTGGGCAAATGGAGTCTCTCATTCCTCTTCTCATCCGAGTCACCTGAACCAGGCACCATGGCTGAAGCTGTTTTGGAAAAACGTGCTGGTTTTATGCAGACATACTTTTTCTGGCTGACTTTGTGATCAGTTAATAAGAGTCACAGAGAACAACTTGAAACCGAGAGCGTGGCAGGTCACCTGGGCCAGCTTCCTGCTCTAAGCAGGCTCACTGCCCAATTCACACCAAGTTATTTATGCTTTTGTCCAGGCAGGTCCTGAAATCCTTCAGTGACAGAGAACCCTTCAAAACCCTCTGAGGAACCTGCTCCAACGCCTAATTAGGGGCATTAGCCCGTGCTTTTGTGGGCAGAAGAAACACCAGATGGGACAGACAAAGGCTTTCAGTAAGACTCCAGAGAGGTCTGTCAGGAGTTGGGTCCTGAAAGCACCGGAGTCCTGCAGGGCTCCCAGCCAGCCACCCACACTCCTGGTCCTCCTAAAGGCACCGCTTCAAACACTCACCCGGAGCTACAACTGCTGCCTGCTTGAAATCTGGCAAGGGATTTAAATCAACATTACACCGTTTTTCTGCCTCAGCTGTTCTCAGACTTTCTGCTGGTCTCTTGTCAAGCAGCTTTGTCAGCCCAACTTTGCCGCGGTACTTTTGACGGACACCGGAGACAACCGTAACTTTGTGCAACCAAGTTTCTGGAAAGGCTCTTGACAGGAAATTCTGAATCCTGACAGGAGCTGAGTTCCTCCTCCCCACACTTCACAGCGATACTGACCGTCAGCACAGCCTTCTGATTGGTACCTCTCTTCAAAGATCAGCTCATTTCTCACGCTTGTGCTAAAAGGGGGAAAGAGTCTCCCTGTTACTGTTTCTGAACGGCGAGCAAGGGGCAATAATACTGTTACTGTCAGCAAGGGGCAGTAATACTGTTACTGTCAGCAAGGGGCAATAATTAATACTGTTACTGCCAGCAAAGGGCAGGGCAGAAGCCCATACAGTGCAACAGTGCTGGGTGGATGGAGAGTCTTTCTCTGCAGCGACCGAGTCCCACGACTGAGGAAGTTCCAGTTATGGGAGATAAGGGCTCCCCACCAACTCCTGGCTTTTATTCCTGGCAGGCTTTCTTGGCACATTCTCGTTTTATAAAGTCCTTGAGCATCATCTGTATAATGAGCTACACTCTGCAATAACAGGCATTCTGTTTTAGAGGAACAATTAGAATTGCTTGTAGAACAGAAATGCTAAATGAGACATGCAAAACCACACACACAACCTGCGCTGTGGGGAGGGAAGGGTATTAACCATTCTCAGCAGGGCAAACAGTACAGGAAAAGCTGTGAAAAAAAACCAACATATGACTGAAATAGCTTTCCAGCGCTACTTTTTCATCAGAAATATCAGCCAAGTGGAAAGGACATGAAAATCCAAGCAGTGTTTGAAGAGTTAAGATCTTGCATTGCCACCGAGCACACCTAACCCTGGAGTTATGCACCGGTTTCTGTAAATCCCAACCTGTACAAAGCATCACCAGTGAGGCAGCTGAACCTCTCCAAGTGAGCGCACAGCAAGCGCGATGTGCACAGTGAGAACACAAAAGCAATTCACAGTATTACGCATTCTCAAAACGCTCTCTGCAACATGAACTCAGTCCACTCCCACAATATCCCGTTGGGGCAAGCCACTACTATCCCCCTTTAAGAGAAATTATGGTTTTATTTAGTTTTTGCATCACTGTGGTGCTAGCAACAGTTGGGATACACAATATTCTGGCAGAATGTTGCTGGTTTTACAAACGTATCACATGCCCTCCATCTGCATTGGTTATCACAGCAGCAGTGAAAACACTAATTACTGTAGTGAAGGTAATTATTCTCATGATTTCAGTGAAGTTATTTTTCTAATGAAGACAGTGGAAGTAGGAGACACTTCCTGAACAGGTTCACTACAGCCCCAGCATCTGAAGGCAATTAACTTCCCTAAGGCCACTCAGCAAGTCAGCAGTGAATGAGACTTTCCTCCTTCCAGCTCTGCCTTTGCTGAAGCTCCAGATCACTCCCTCTCCTTATTAGCTGCTGTAATTACCGTGTTCTCCAGCGGAGCTCCTGCTGTTTAGTTTTTCATGGGCTACTTTATTATGCAAGTATATACTGGCTCTTGTAGTTCAGGACACACGGGTCTCATTTGCTGCGCATTTATAACTCGGCCACAAACTCACATCAAGTTGGAAAGGGAATTTACCACCTGGACTCTTGTCTTTTAAAGGTAATGCTCGTTATTCTGGCGGATCTATATCCCTGGGTGTCAGCCTCAGGCTAGAAGGGGCTGGAAGGTGACTACTGGAGTTATTCTGCAGTCCCATGAGAGCCACAGGTGAGAGGACCTAGAGGTGGAGAGGGGAAATGTTGCCTCCGAGTGTCAGCTCTTC
Organism: Pseudotriccus pelzelni; assembly: GCA_035584735.1. Lineage (NCBI taxonomy): Eukaryota > Metazoa > Chordata > Aves > Passeriformes > Tyrannidae > Pseudotriccus > Pseudotriccus pelzelni. The sequence goes on from JAWMRA010000036.1 coordinate 6,637,125, forward strand.
CCTCCACCACTGAGGAAGACTAAACATGCAAGAATGCAAGAGAAGGATAAGGAGGAGGAGTAGCTGTGGATGTCTTGTGTGTGCACAAGAAAACTCCACACGTTCCTGCTCTGAATTTCTTGCAAATGTTGGGAAAAAGAATGGGAATTTACAGGTACCAGGCCAGAGAAAGTTTGGCAAAGGCAGGCTCCGTATGGGAATTTTCCTATTCCAGGCAATAAATTTTCTCTGACTCCACTGGAAGACAGCTGAGAAATCTTTCACTGCTTTGTAAATTATGAAAAGCCCATGGGACCAGAATGAACACTCAGATTAGTAAAGCAACAGAAATAAGAAATACTTAATAATTCTGATAGAAATTCTCACCGACGTGCACAAAATTCTCTAAAGATGTTAATACAAGAACATGGTACTCACAGATCTCCCCAGTCCCTCCATTTCTACCAGCAGGCACAGGAGGGGTCTGGATGGTACCATTAATCAATCAGTTCTACTCACTTATTCACGATACAACAATCAAAATTAATGACTGAAGGGAGCTGGAAGAGGCAGGTGAGTGCTTGAGTCAACTTGGAAAGATTTGAAGCGAGCAGATTTAAATGGCAGTGAAATGCAAACAGCAGCCAATCTTAATTACAAACCCAAAGCCAGAGCAAAGCTTCAGTGGAGCTTCTCTCTCCTTCACTCCATGTTGCCTTTAGCTGAAGACAAATTGCTGGCACTTTTGTAATCTACTAAGTTAAAGTCATTACCCTGACAGTGCCAGGAAGTCTAATTTCCTGGAGCAGTAATACAAAGATTTATAAGGGAATTTAAACACTCACCTTCTGGAATAGAAAATCTATCATCAGCATCAGGCTACACGGAAAGTGACTGAGGATTTCAGATAATGGAGAAGAAGAAATTCACCCGCTGACAAGTTCATCCAAAATCTCATTCCCTGCCTACATAGGCTGCTGACCAGGGTAAGTGTGTACACAAAGCTGAGCTTTCAAAGGAATTCAACTTTTCTGTGAGGTCCCTGGTGCAACAAAATAGACTTGTTCAATTACAAGCAGCCTTAGCACCGGCTCAGTATTTCAGCACAGCTCTCTCCTAAATATGTTCCCATTAAAATGGAAGTAAGCTTAAGTAATCAAAACAGAGAAGATGAATTAATAACCACTTTAATAACTGATTTGAAGGAGAAAATGAGTTAGCTCATCCACCAGGCTAAAAAGTAGCTGCACATCTCCTTATGGCTGAAAACTTTCAACTCCCTAATGAGATAAACTGAAATTAGAGCTGAACTTCAACACCCAAAGCCCCTCAGAGCATCAGCTGTTATGGCATCAGATGTATGTGTGCATAAACAACGAGCCAGGAGATTTGCTCGAGCCAAACAGCACAGAGCTCTGCATTTAATCAGGAATAACCTCACGCTGATTCCACACAAAAAGCTGCTCTGCTCTTCTGGACTTTCTCCTCCCATGCTCCAGCACTGAGCAGCAGTGGTGGACAATCCAACACCTCCACACCAGGAGGATGAAATGCTCCCCCCTCTATCTACAGCATCTCTGGAGGGCTGACACACATCAGCCCTGACTGTTCTCAGCACCCCTTCGTGCAGTCTCTCACCTGGGACGCTCCTCTGCACCCCCTGGATCCCACTAACCCCGAGGTCTCCCCAGCCTCGTGTGGCTGCCCTGCCCAGAACAGGACTCTGCCCAGGGCAGGGAGGGCTGTGCCACGTGTTCCGTGTGCCCACGGGAGACAGAGCGTGGCACTGCGGTGCTGCAGAGCAGGCAGCCAGCACCGCCACCACCGACCTACTTTATATAGGGGAAGGGATTTCAGCAAGGCTTCCCCCCCTCCCCTCAGAAGCAGCAGTTTCTGAAAGTCCTAAATTTAGCAAGGTTCTGAGGACAGCATTCGTAATTTCTTGTCGGTGCTGTTCCCTCCTCTGTGCAAGCTCTTATCGCTTCCCCCCGAAATTCATCCTCTCTCTCTCTTTGGCTGCCAGGAAAAAAATATGCTCCTTTCAACAGAGAGGAAACAAGAAGCTTCTCTTCCACAATCTTTCCTCATCAGGACAGCAGTCCTCTGGACACTGCCAGAGCATATACATTTACTTTTTAATATCAGATGAGACAGCTGCTGAAAGCACTGCAAGTTCTCCCGTCTGACATTATCCAGTTTACCACAGATAACAACCCTGAACTGGAAGCTTTCCCCTGCCAGAATGCCTAGCACATAAAATTATTAAAGGCTTAGAAATGGTTTCAGGGCTGCTCAAATGATGTGCTGCAGCAAAATCTGATTCCCATTAAAAAACCAAGAGCAATCAGAAGGAGACTCTAGTTCATCACTCTGAAAAAAAGAATTGCCGTCATTCATCCATTTCTCTCCAAAGTAAACAAACTGCAGGGAAGAAAGTAAAATACTAGCATTTAAAGTAGGTTGTAACTCACAGGACCCTTTGGACTGTTCAGAAGACGAAGACATTCCTAAGCTGTTGTAACCACCAGGACAGATGCCCTGAAGGAGGACTGAGAAACCTCTGCCTTCCACCCAGACACGAGCCAGACCCCACCCACAATCCACAAAAGTTTCTGGGTTTATGATGCTTGGCTACAGGACAGGATGAAATTCCTACAGTTAAAGTAATCCGGAGAGCAAAAGTTTCCGGAGAAGGTAGGGAATAGGTGTGAACTCGTTTGCTGCTGCTGGTTCATGGTTTGTCAGGCAACATCAGCACGCTCCCAGCTAAGCTCAGGGGTCACACTAAGTGTATCCTGTAGGGAAACCACGATGTCAAGTTCCTGAAACCTCGCCTGTAGATCCCCCAGAGGAGCTCCATGGATGCTGACTGCAAGATTACAGGAAATTTAACACTACATCCCAATGTTTGTTAACTACCACCACGTTCATTTGCTGTGTTGCATGAACAAATCGTATTACCGCAGTTTCATCTGCCCACAAAGATTCCAGCTGAAAACTCCCTTTAACGTGGCTTTAATAATACATGAAAGAGATTAATCTCTAATTGTTGATTTTTGAAATAGCACTTCATTGTGTCACTCAACCTGAGTGCTTTTGATCATTAAAACTTGCATGATTTTTCCATCTTGGTAAGGAGGTTCAGCTCAGCTGAGAGCTGATCTCATCAGAGCCAATTACACTCGGTGGCAGGGATCAGACCAGGGCTCTTAAGGGTTTTAAAACTTCCATTTTATTTTCCTTATTTTACTGAACAATGCAAAGGTCAAGCAACCTTGTCAGAACCCTGAACATCCAGGAACTCTCATGTCAACTGGATGCCTGGCAGGAAACTACCAGTAAAAAAGTGAACAAAAAAATGCATCACTGACGTGAGTTTTTCACTCCTGGCACTCAAGTGAATCATTTCTCACGCCTTTTTCTGTGTCAAAGGGCTTCTTTCAAAATGCATGGGGAGTAATCTCCTGACCTTATCTAGCATGAGATATGTAGTCTATTTGACTTAGATTAAATGGGAGTATCTCAAAATTATCAAACCACCTCTTCAAGAGTGTGAGATTTCTATTTCTACCAACTGAAAAAGATAACAAGCTGTGTAAGCGCCGAGACAGATATGGCTCCCACCAGATCTGCCACATCACTTCTGCACTACCACAGCCTCCTGAAAGATTTGTATCTCGTTTTAAAGGAAGTTATGCAGGATACACTTCTTCACAGAAATTCCTGATTTCCATCTTTTCCCTCTAGTGGCACCTACATTCCAATGACACCTAGAAAGGAATGGAAATACTGAAGCCCTTGCTACATTTTGCATTCCTTTCTTTTCCTGCATCCTTAAGACACCTCTTTGCTCTGCACTGTAATCAACACCCAGCCCTGAACTGATGGCATTCCACTGAAGGCTGGTTAGGAGACCTTTCCTGCAGCTCTCCCAACAGGATGGCACTGTAGCTTCTCAGAGGTACATTAATATCTTAAATCTTGTACTGATTCAAGGTGTATTAGTATCCTAAATCTTGTACTGATCCACTGTATCCTGTGCAACAAAGCACCAAATGAAAACCAGTGTTTAGCCACGAGACCAGAACCTATCCACTGTAAAGGTAGTCTGAAAACAGAACAGATCCATCTACATGTCAGGAATAGCTGGTACCATCAGGATTATCAGTATCAGGATTAGCTTGCGTATCATCAGTCAGAGCTTCACTGGGGACTGAAGTGAGAGGGCAGCACTAAGATGTGTAATTATTACACCATCACTGACTAGCAGCACATCCCTCAGGACCTCAGACGTGGCCTCTCCCGCTGCCCTCCGTTATCAGCAACGCAACCGAGGCACAAATAGGTTGATTTGATCAAGGTCACCAAAAGAGCACAATTCAGGTATCCCAAATCCCTGGATCTCTCCACTGAGTCACACTGTCTCTTTACACTCTTCAAAATCCTGCAAGTGATGCAGGAAGAGTTTAAAATCTGTCTTCTGAGGAACACTCAGGCAGTTCAGGGTGTTCATGAAGGTGAGGGTGCCCTGGGAGCTGACAGGGTGGCACTGTGGCAGTTGGCATGGCAATGGCCGAATCTTTGCAGTGACACTGCACACACACACTGCAAATCAAAACCTGTGCAAGTCTCCAAACACCACCCAATGCTGTAAGAATTCTGACGAGATCCCAAATCACCTCCTCATCTCCCATTTAAAAAAGTACCATGCACGCAAGCAGGGAATGCAGATTGTGAAAGATTTCACCTCTGCCAGGCCTGAAATACAAAAGGGCAGTGCGGAAGAATTTTTCTGTGAACCTCCTGATTCTGGAAAACTGCAAGTCCTGCTCACTACAGACAGGGAGGAGTATTGTGTTCAGGGGAAGACTGTCAGTAAAGGCAAACCCCTCCTTCCCTGCCATCCCTCTGCAATCCCACGGAACGCTGGCTGAGGAACGACAGAGATGCCAGGGAAGGGCACTGTCAGTGCTCAGTACCTTCCCCCAGTGCATCTCACTACTCCCCCCAGTCAGCTCTGCTGCAGGGGGTACAAACGGAGCTGTAAAGAAAGAGAGCACGTACTCCCCCCTCTCTGGAGTTAGTCACCTAACACCAAACCAGACAAGACTTCTACAAGATTCCACCAATTCAGCAGCTTGATATAAAAGCTGCTTATACCCAGTACAGAATACCAGCTAACAGCATGCACTGACATATACCCATTATTTCAATTAACTGACTACAAAAGAACGAGATCAGCCTGATATGCTCCCATCTCAAGCCCCTCTAAGAGCCTCCAGCAACCCAGGCTACTTGTTACTCCCGAAAGCACGAACAGTAGCATTACCTTTTGCTGCTTCAGACCGCTTAGGCAAATCAAGTGTATCAAAATTCCTGTCCAGATCTCCGCTCTTCTTCCCTGTGCAAAAAAAACAGAAGACAAGATATGGAAAAGACTGTCAGCATACTGACAGGTGAGTTACTGTCATGTGCATCTCCGAGATGAGAGAGGATACAGGCCCAGAATACAAATCACAGACTATTACCCACAACTGGATGTATCTGACCTGCAGTTCCAGCTGCACCGCTCTGCTCTTGTATGAGCAACTTGGGGACAAAAACCTGGGCCACTTTCAGGTTCCTCTGCAAACATGCCCAGGGCCAGCACTTCAGTGGGTCTTAAGAGTGCTTAAAATCCTGGACATTTGTGCCATTTCCCTTCTTGGCAAAACTGTGCCTCTCCCTCATCAGCCCAGTGTTTGTTATTTCCACAGAGGAATTCAGAAGCCTGGCTGAAGCAAAAACTCGGCAGCAGAGCAAAAAACAACAGGCTTGCTTTGCAGCCTCTGTTCTCAATGCAACTCCCAGACAGGAAGATTTAATGTACTGTACAAACAGCAGCCAACAACTTAACCTTGAACTGCCCTTCAATCAAGAGAAGTGTCATTTTTACTGTTTATTAGAAACTAATGGAAATATTCCACACTTTTGCTAAGAAACAGCTTTAAAGCATTACATCAGCTTTAATTTATACAATCCTTCACAGAAAGCAGAACAAAAGCAGGACTTCGGTGTCAGCTGGGCCGAGAATTCCAGGTTAGGTCAAGAGCTGGGGAGGGAAGGGTTAGTTTTCATCTCTGGTGCCCCCCAAGGACACCCAGAGCCGTGGGTAAGCCCTCATGGTTGCTCTGGGATAAGCAGGCACTGCCAGCAGAGACAGAGCTGGAAGGCACTGCCCAATTCAGCTTTCCCAAATTATTCTGAGGGGGGAAAATCAAGGGATTTCGTCCCTCTCCCTCCAGAGCAGGGAAGGCAGGTGCAATGGGATGAATTCAGATAACACAATTTTAAGCAGCCAGGAGTGGCTCCTGCACAGGAACTGTACCAGGCTGTTAATGGGGGGGTTACAGAAAGGGCTGAAAGCTCCACCCGTCAGGATGCCCAAAAGCAAACAGGAAAATGATCCTTGAAAATGTAACGAGGAGATCAGTCTGCTTCTTGACTGGCAGTAGGTCATAAGATGAGAAAGGCCAGTCTAATTAAACAGAGTAAGAATAAATAAATTTAGAAATTCCATCTACTCCCTTTCTTTGGGAGGGGATGGAATTACAGGCTTGCATTTTGAAATGCCAACACAATACCAGCCAACCTCAACTACTGTGCAAACCAAACCGTGCATCCAAAAGTTCTGCTTATCTGCAGCGATTTCCTTAATGAAAGCAGGTAAAAGCCCATCTAAGCTGCCAAAAGGTCATGCAGCCAGGCGCCATACGCCACTCCTCTGAAAGCTGTCCTTTGGAAAGGAAGGGATGGGAATCAGAGGCACTTTGCAGCCTTCCATCAAGTTTTTGCTCCATGAAAGAATGAGAAACACGTTGCTTGGGGAACCAAACAGCAGAGAGAAAGGAGGCTGCATGCCACCAAAGGATGTCGCATTTCATAATGGCAGCTGAACCCAGTTACTGGCTGCAAACCCCTGTTGACCCTTAGAGCACTGTCAGGAAAAAGCAGGGCAGAGGGAATTAAAACAAAAAAAAAAGCACTGAAGGAAGGAAGTCAGTGTTTAGGAAAGATTACAGACTTCAGGCAGACCGATAAATGTGCCTCCATCTTATCTACAAGCAGGACAAACTGTTTTTTCACATGACCCCAAATTTCACGTCTCTGGCGCTGGGCAGTTTAAACCTCAGAACGTGGACTCAGAGAGCCAGACCTTACTCAACACAACCACTGGTTGCAGAAGTTCTCTCTGTAATTTAAAGGCTGGGTCTGGCACTTGTATCAGCCCTGGAGAAGTGAGACGGCACAGTAAGAATTCCCCTCTTCCCAGCGGCAACGTTCAGTGAGGACCGTGTGTCTGTGCACAATCTGTTCAGGAAGGGCTTGTCCAGGAGCGCGGCGTTGGCTGCTGCGTCTTCGGAGCTGGCAATGCCAAAGCAGCTGCTACTTTACTAACCCATCTTTCATTAAGACAGCACCTTCCACCTGTGCTCTCCTCAGTCCCTGCCTCAGCTGCTGGGCCAGACTGTGAGCACGGCCCTGCCTTTGCTGCTGCTCTCTCAGCGCTCAGGGACTCACACCCGGCCGTTCCACCCACAGGCTGCCAGCTCTTTACCCCAGCAGCAGTTCAGAACGCAGAGCTCTGACCAAGGGCATTTCAACCCCACAAATGACTTCTTGAAGGGAGAAAGGGCTGGGCTCAGACATACCCCAGACACCTTCATTTTCCAGAGCTTTCGCACAGACAGAAGGTGACCGAGCTGTAAGGAGACTCCAAAGCAAATCCACCCAGAAAGGCAAAGGTTTCAACCTGCGGCCCAGCTGGTATTTCCCCCATTTGATTTTCAGAGGGACCACAAATACTGGAGTTTCTAAAAAAGCTGACCAAATCTAACAAGTTCAAGAGTCTCCTGATTACAAACCTCTCAGCCATCCCCCTGCCAGCTGACAGCACAAGAAGAGCAGCTTCACCACCAGATTCCGTAGCTGTGAAGAGGCTGCTCTGCCCCCCAAGCCTTGTCCCCCTCGTGGCTGACATCCCCGTGGAGCACACTGAGGTGGCTCCAGGGATCCTCAGAGCAGGCTGTGCTGGTGCTGCTGTGCATCCCCACAGCGATGCCGAACGGCCACACGAGGCAGCAGAAGGGCAGGAAGATCCTGGTTGTGGACATTCCAATTTCTACCCCTCGATGCATCTCCAGGTTCTCCCAAGTTTTCCAGCTCAAGGTATGTGAGAGAAAAGCCGATGCTGCTGGATCAGAGGCACAGCTCCACACTTTGCCAAAAGACAGGCAGAGCTTTGAACATGCCTGACAGGTCTGTTTTATGAGACCTGGCTGTAGGAACTGGCACAGCACTCTGGTTTGGGAAAACTGCCTGACATGAGACTTGCTTGTGCAAGATGCAATTTCCAGTCTCTGAAAACAGTGGGATTAAAATTCTTTCCCTCTCCCCCCTCACTACTCTTCATTATGTAAGAAACAACCAAAACACCACCTTTGGCATTTTCAGTCTGTCAGAACCTCAGCACGGGCTCTGAAGTGTGACCCAGTGTTATTAACAGTAAATGCTGCTGCTGATCTTCAGCTGTCATTTGGCTTTACAGGATAACCACAGCAGCTATGCAGCCAGATCGCTTCTGCTGAAGGATTAATTCCCAAACGCTTTCCTTCTGGGTAAAACAAAAGTTCTAAGGGAAGGTGATTATTCTGAACACCTCCTTTACCCCCCCAGTCCATGCTGTGCTTGTTACTACACCCACTGAACTGTGGCAGAGCCACAGAAGGCACGGGCTGAGCTCTGTGTCACCAACAAGCTCCTTCTCCACGAGCTTCAGTCACAGTCTGAAATCAGCGTCTCACAGAACAGTACCAAGCACCATTTGTTGGGTGGAGCAATTATTTTGTTTGGTTTTTTTCTCTCCAGGGTTCTCCTTCGGCTCAACCCTCCCGAACCCAAGAGCTGAAGAAAAGTGTCACCAGCTGACAAAGCCCCTGCCTTCAATCCCAAACCTCAGGGACAGTCCCCAGGCCACTCACAGCCTATCAAATTCCCAGCTGAGAAGGCAGGGTTAGCCTCAGACCTGTGTAGTGCAGCTGTGATTTTACTTCTTGTGCTGGGATGAGAAACTAAAAGGTGTCTCCCCCGGGGCAGTTACTGGGGGCAGCTGCACCTTCCTCCTCTGCTGCCACACCACGAAGCTGCAGCAGCCTGGGCAGTGCCCAACAGACAGAACCCCAGAGAGCCCCGAGAACACTGAGCTCAACTGCTGAGCCTCGGGGCTGCCCCTGCCCAGAGCAGCCCCAGAGCCACCCAGAACAGCCCCAGAGTCACTCTGGATGTGCCAGGGCTGCCCAGAACAGCCCCAGAGCCACTCTGGATGTGCCAGGGCTGCCCAGAACAGCCCCAGAGTCACTCTGGATGTGCCAGAGCCAGGCAGTACAGCCCCAGAGCCACCCAGAGCAGCCCCACAGCCGCCTGGATGTGCCAGGAGTGCCCAGAACAGCCCCAGAGTCGCTCTGGATGTGCCAGGGGTGCCCAGAACAGCCCCAGAGTCACTCTGGATGTGCCAGGGGTGCCCAGAACAGCCCCAGAGTCACTCTGGATGTGCCAGGGGTGCTGAGGGGAGGCACTCCCTGGGTGCCCCCTGCCCTGGGGGGTCAGCAGCCCGGCTGCACAGCAGTTCCCTCATGCGCTCCCACCAGCAGTGAGTACAACCTCGGGATTTCTGTTCTTGGCGTGCAAAGACCAAAATGCCAACGCTCCCTCAGAGGATTTCTCTGCCTGCTGAAGTGAACAGGAGGATGTGCCGGGGGAGCGGAGGAGAAGGTGGATGAACAAGACCTTCATCTCAGCTCTTAAGCCTTGCATGGGAAAGCTGAACAAAGCATATTATGGCGATGATGAAAGAAAGTATTGCGGACTCACCTTGATTGAACCACTCCTCTAATTACCAGAAAAGCAGCAAAAGGAAAACAAAAATTTACAGGATGAAGAAAATACAAAGGAACAGTCACAAAGAGGCAGAATTTCACAGAACAGGTTCAAAACCTGAGTATTACAAGAATACTATATAAGTTTCATCAATTAAAAAACCCCAATCAAAACAAGATAGTCGACTTTCTCCCTTTTGTTCCTGCTGAAAAACCCCAATCTTTTTCTGCACAGGTTTTTTTTTTTTCCTTTCTTTCTCTTTTCATTAAATGAAAAGGTGCTCACAGAATTGAGGGGACAGAAGGATGACTAGCCCTTTGCAAAGGTGTTTGAAATGCTGTGATCAATGGCCATGAAGTAAAATAAACATGGAAACACTGAGAGATTAAGTGAACAAGAAGGGAGAGAATTGATCTATTTCAGTCCCAGACTGAGAAAATTAAGGCAGGTTCAGACCAGTACCCACATACATTTAACAGCAAGACAAAGGAGCTTCTCTTTATGATTTTAAAAGCACATTTGTGAATGCATTTTAATTTTCACTGTGTAATCACAACAGTCAGACTGTTACCCTCTACCCTTCTGACCTACATCCTACCAGCTGTAAGCTCAGTGTTATCACCGGTTCATTTCCCTCTGGGGAACAGCACATTTTAAAAAGAGCACTACGAAAAGGGGGGGAAAACACTAAAATGTTCTCTGGAAGTTTTCATTTCCTGCTGAACACACAGAGACAAACCCAGGCTGCCACTGAGCGCCTGCACCGCCCACTGCAATCCACAGGCTCATCCTCAGCATCAGATGATTTTGAGGCCAATTTGTCCAAAAAGACACGAGTTGACGCTTCAGATGCTGAACAGAAACCCCCCGGGCGCGCAGACACCGAGGGGTACCTGCAGGTCGGCCCAGGGGCAGCAGACCCTCGACAGGACAGTCACTCTGCAGTGCTGGGGGGGACGGTGACAGCCCCCCAACCAGCACAACCCCCTCCTCCCACAGGGGACACGCAGCTTCTGGGTCTAAAACTCTCCCCACTGACCGTGCTGCCCTCCTGCAACAAAACACCAGGGACTGCGGGGGGCAGGGAACAGGCTGGACCCCAGCACAGGCGGAGGTTTCCAAAGGGTGATGTTGCTGCAGGGTCAGTCACTCGCTGGGACAGCGGGCTGGCCAGCCAGGCACTGCCGCTTCTTTGGGGCTTCCCCCAGTCATTAAAAGATTCCCAACAATTTGGTTTTTGTTTTTCTAAGAAGCAGTTTAAAATCTAGTTGATGACAGACTAGCCCGCGAAAGCGAGTTCACACCGTGATGACCTCCCTACCGCACATGGAAACACGCGGCATTTTAACAAGGCACACAGGTCAGAGCACAGAAAGAGTCGTGAGCAGCACAGTCTGTCCAGTGCAAACAATTCCGGGTCGGCACTTTAGGGCCAAAACCCCTTCTTATACCTGGCTATAAATAATAAGCCAGGATGTGTGTACACATGAGTGAGGAGAATGGAGCCGAGACAGAAAACTGAATTAATTTATCTCTGAATTCATCTAGAATAGTCATTTCTCTAAAACAACAAAGAAAACAGAATTCAGTCTAGAAGAGCAGTTTCTCCAAAACAACAAAGAAAATGGATATAATCTGAGTGTCTCTTTGTGAAGGAAACATTGAAGGGGGTTTACTGAGACTATTAATCCTCCCTTATAATGAAACTCATTTGCAACACTCACGCCCCAAAGGAGAGAACAGGTCTAAAAGTGAATGACAATTAAAAGCTACAAAATCACGTTTGCAATTTAAATTACTGACAGAGCGACTGAATTAGGAGGTTTACATTTTGGCTGAGTGGGAGGGTAGGCTTTTATTTGTTTTCAAATACGAGGGTCTGGAGGCATGGAAGACGCCCAGCCTGGCGTGCCATGCACAGGGATGGATGGATGGATGGATGGATGGCACAAGCAATACAGCCAAGCAAGGGGACTAAGCATAGATTTGAGAGCTGTAAGAACCCAGGAAGGCGGAGGGCAGGCAGAGCACATCCACCTTTTTCCAACAGCAGAGTGTCACCTGTCAGCATGCACCACTCCTATCTAAAACCAAACTACATCAATCGTGGAAAAAAAAACCCCCGAATATTTAGTAGTGATGCAACGCAGGGGATAAACACGTGCCATGGTACTGCAAACACGTCCCTGCACACACTGCCTCGCTCCAAACCAGCGAGATGAACGTGCAGCCAGAGCAGGACTGCCTTTACCCCCAAATCCATCGCCAGCTCTGAGCTCTCTGCAACACGTACCTTTAGCTTTTTTTCCACCAAAACAACCAGCATCATCTTTCTTCTTCTTCTGAGAGCCTCCTGTGCCTGTGGGCTGCCCCGCCTCTAGTTCCTGGTACTTATCAGCTCCGGGGACCTCTTTGTGGACATGATAGGAAAGGTTCCTCATGATGCACACACAGTTCTCCACAGACTGCCACAGAGAAATTCATGTTACAAGGAGTACTGCACCCTCTTCCTTACAAAGCCATTACACTGCACAGTGGAGGGTTTGGAGGAAATGGAAAGACAAGCCCACCTGTCCCAGGAAAAGAACGGAGCTTTCCAGGAAGACTTAGACAAGATCCTTAAATTAAAGTTCCTTCTTGTTCTAAACCCAATTTTTTTTCCTTGAAAAGTGAAGCACTTCATAAATAGCATCCATTCAAAATGAAAACTCTCAAATCAAAAACACCACTTGATCTTAACAAAGAACACAATTCACCAAAAGATCAAACACACAGCAGAAAAAGATCATATAAGGATCTTATTTTAATACAAGCATCTCTCTCGTTCTTCCAACATTTACAATCCACAAGGGGCCCATTTTATTAAATTTTCTCTGGGTCAAAACCTAGGCCTTGTGGGGATTTCAATGAGAACACACATTGTCCTGTAGTAATAGCTAATCCACAGCTCATCAGGTTCTGACAAGAGCAGATCTCTGCAGGTTGCAAAGGAAACCACCAGGTGGTTACAAAATCCACTTCCAAAATTACCTGATTAAGTGACAGGGTTTTATAACTCTCCTGTACAGGCCATCACATGGTGGGACTCAAAAAGAATAGAATAATGATGCTTTACAGGCCTTATAAAGCAACAGTGTGCTCTTTTTTAAGGAGGTTAAACTCACGATATTCCTTATGCATAAAAATACACTTTTAAGTGCCGTGGGGTGAGATGATGATAAAAACAGGTTAATAAAATCTGCACCAAAACCCAGCCACAGTGAAAGTGCTGCAGGTCTGAAGGCATTCCTTTATGTCTGTGCACTGCAGTCTTTAGAGATGGTGCTGAATAAAGTCTTTAAAATGGGAACGGACTCCTTTGCTGCTTTGTGCAAATGGGACTCAATTCTGATTTGGAGGCTGCACTTATAAATGCCAATTAAGTAAAGGAGAACAACAGCAATAACGTCCCTGACAAGAAAGGACTGCTCTCCCCATCTCTCAGCCAGCAGCCGTTGCAGGAACACAGAACGTGCTGCTGATACCCCGTCGCAGTACCAGGGACACCAGAGAGACTGGAGGACAATTACTGAGGCAAGCATAACCCTCTTCTGACACTGGCAAAAGAGAAGCTGCATCCCAGTGCAACACTTCAACCTAAATTAAGGGGAACGTCCGCTAAGTTTGAATAGTCAAGTTCACCTTATTGTCTGTATCCTTCTTGCCAACCGCAGACCGTAAAGCATGAAGGAGGGCATCCACCAAGCCATCACACTCCCTCAGTCTTCTGCGTGCTTCTGCTCCATCTGAACTTACATTCCTAACAGGAGAGAGTTAAAAGAGAATTTAGCCCTGTAACCTTCACCACAAAGTCGAAGGTGCATTGATTTATACTACAATTATCATGATCTCGTCACCTCGGATGAACAATTAGGAGGCAAAAGAGACTGACAAACCTACTAAATCTCAGTAAAATGTGGGCAATGCACACCTGCAACTCTCTGAACCTGAACACAAAGGGGAACACAATCACAGAGGGGCCTACAAACACATTTCTCTGCTTTCCTGGTGAGTCCAGTGATACCCCTTAAACCGGGTCAGAGTTTTCAGAGCCAATATGCAAACCAAAAATTTAATTTCAAAGCCAGTACTTCTAACGTGAAAAATACTTCTACTACCTTTGGAAAAACAAGCCAAGTGACAAGACTGCTCAGCAATATTCACGGCCACAGAAAAAGCTGCGTGCAGCAGACTCAGCACAAAGCCCGGCTCAGTCACATTTAGTAGGTAAAGATGACATTTCACGTGGCTTTGAATTTCTCAAAATACTGCACAAGAGAATGGCACGGGTAGAAGATGCAAGACAGACTGAAAGGCTACTGGGAGTTGTTAAAGTTGCACATGTCAGTGGCTGCAGAAACTGTCAGAGGGGACCCATGAGCTTGGCCTCCCTTGTCCAGCAATCATGCAGCACCACACACCAAAGCCCCAGGCATGCATAGGCATCCACCTGTCATTACCCAATAAATAAACAAAATTCAAGTCCATTTCTTTTCTTTTTTTTTTTTTTCCGAGGGGAAAAATGAAGTGACAAAACTATTCTTAACAGTGCTGGCTGAACAAACCTACGTGGAAGGTCTTCTCAAAGCTGGAACTCGCTAATTTCGATGGTAACACAGACAACCTCTCAGGGCCTCTGAACGCCACAAACCTGGTAAGGTTTGCTCTCAAAAGCTCAGGACACCGTCATGACCTTCTGCTATGAGGACTGGGCAGCCAATTCTTCATTTTAACTGACCAGAGCGACAGCCAATCTCCAAGTAATTAGCAGATGGATCGTGGTCCCCCATGTCCCTGGTCAGCCAGGCAGGTTGCTGTGTTACCTGGAGAGCAGCAAACCCCCCATCTTCTGAGACCTCTCAAAATCTGAAGGCACTTCATTGTGAGCTGCTTGCTGTAACAGCACATTCACTTTCAATTAAGAACACAAATGAACTGCACAGATAAATGACTCCTTTCCCCACATCCTATCGCACAGCCTCACCTCTAGCAATGGCTGATAAAGGCAGGTGAAGCAGATATCAAGATAATTCCACAGGATACGTGGAGGAGAATTCTACATGCTGTTTTCCCATCTCCGGTTGCACTAATCCCTTTGTATGAAAAACACAACTGTGAATTTTAATGTCAAGTCTTTATGAAACTGGAATTGGAATTCAAATTCTCTGTGATACCTTTCAGGAGTTATAATGATAGCAACTCTACCTCCAAGCACATCTGCTAACACAGAACATTACTTATTAAGCTTGAGGGTGACACAAGAGCACTGTAACTGGCCTTATCTGGAGCTCTGTATCACATTTTTTATCCCCTCATCAAGTCTTAAGAACTAGAGAGTTAAAATTCATAAGCAACACTTGCAGACTTTAAATAAAAAATCAAATTTAGAAAAAAAAGGCCAACTTTGACACCTCTCTTGCCCCACGGCCCATTCACAAGAGGTTTTTCTATGGTCCATTTGTGCCACCACACTTGTAGCACATTTGTTTTACTACTCTGGTTATCAACAGCATCACAGTATTCTGTATCCTGCTTTCTTATTTCTTGATCTGTATTGGGATTAATATTAAGGTAGACACTGATAAGGGTATAACTGAAAAAGATATTATAAAAGTGCATCAGTAAGAGTGTGGCTTGCTGATACCACTTACTGTCCCTTTAACTGCAGAAGAATTTACTAGAAATTAATGCCTCAAGAAAAAATTTCCACGTATCTCACACATAAATAAGCATGAAAACTCCGCAGGATCAAATTAAGAGCTAATTAAAGCTACGGCCAAGTTACGCAGATATCAAACTTTGCAGTTTTAATGTTGTAACTATCACTTCAGAAAAGTATCCTTAGGAGCATCTCGCGCAGAAACATCTGCTCTACAACCACCCAACTCCCGGCACTGTGTTGGTCCTCCCTCCTTGGTAATGACATTCCTGCAGCCCAGAGGACTCACCTACCAGGGGAGAACAAACCCCGTTTCCTCGTGTGTAACTAACCCAGACCTGGGGCAGAGCCCAGCTCAGCTCTCCCAGCAGTGCAGGCTCAGAGCACCGAGCCCAGACCAGCAGCTGCCCCTGACCCTGTTCCTGCACTGCAGAGACCCCATTCCTCTGAGGAGGGAGATCTGTGTGAGCACGGGGTCATCCTCTGGGGATGGAGATCTGTGTGAGCACGGGGTCATCCTCTGGGGAGGGAGATCTGTGTGTCAGACCATGCATGGGCACACCAGACGTCTGAAGCACTAAGCAAGGCTGAAGGTGAGGACAGCACTCTTTGCCTAAGTCTCATCTGCTGATCCCAACAGAAGCGTCCCCGGGGGGTGTCCATAATCCAGAGCAACCTTCTCAAGTCCCTGCAACCCAGGAAAATGGCAGGTTGCAGTTATACCTTGGGGTGTTAAGACTCCATTCTATCCTTGAAAAACATCACCTGGGAGTCACCGGTCAGATTCCCATCCGTAGATTCCCCTCAGGAGGGGCTGCAGCACGGAGACAACGGGGTGACATGGCCCAGAGGGCTACTGCTGGCACTGGGCATCAAAGGGCACAGAAACTGCAATGGAACAGCCAACCTGGTACTGCACCCCACTGACCACAGCCAGATAAATCATTCTGCATCTGCACTGGAATTGTTCTTGTGCATCTCACAGACCTATTCTATGGGATAAAGGAAAGATGTAACTAAAACGTCCTCCAAAGCAAACTTTCAGAGCAAGGTTTCTAACCACCCCCTTCCCCAGAGCGAGGGAAGTCACCGAAGGGGCGATCCGTGGCAGCACAGGCTCCTCACAAGGGGACACCCCGCAGAAGGAACGCACAACCTCACCCAGGCCAGGGACTCCCGGCAACTCGGGCGACAGAGACCCGCAGCAGATGCCATCCAGGCCTGGAGAAAGTGCAGGGGTTTGCTTTTCACTGAGCTTTCCTGCACGCTGGACAAGTATTGCTGCCATTCCAGAAGAAAAGCAATTCTTCAGGGCATGGAGAGTTTCACAGGAGACACCGAACACAAAAGGAGCCAAGACCCCAGCTGAGGTGCTGTTAACTCTGCTCCTGAGGAGCCAGGCTGCCACGCAGCAACTGCAGTGGCACAAACATGTCAGACTCAAACACATAAAACTCAGTGAGTTACCTGCTGGGGCAATTCAGCATCTAAAACCTCTGCAGACTGGAGTCGAAGATACTTCTGAAGTTTGAACAGCTCCAAGAAGGAACTCTGCAGGGCCTTCAAAGCACTGATGATGGGCACGATCCCATGATAAATGAAAATAAAGTTGACTGCCTGTCCCAATGGGTGGGAATGGCGAGGAGGAACTACCCAAACTATTTTTACAGAAGCCAGTGACAAACGAGACCTGCCATTCAACCCTGGTGTTCTGTACTGTCTGCTTCCCTTGTCTTGTCTCTTCACCTCAGAGCAGCCTCTGCCGCCTTCCCTGGCCTCCCCTGCTTTTCAATACTTCTCTGAGAGTTTATGAAACGAAAAATGTATTTTAAAAACAATAGTGTGTCTTATGTCACACTGCAAAGGGCAGTAACAACCTTCACAGTGTGTTTAAATATATATTACACCCTCTGAAGAACAATTCTAGGAGTAAACCACTGAATTACTGCTCATGTGACTCAAAGTACACAGGAAGAAAAACCAAATGTATGACGGATTTTATGTAAAACAGTAAAGCACAAATCTCATTCCAGAGATTTTCAATCCCCAGCCTTTAGCTGGAAAAAGCAACCTGGATCCTTCCTCAAATTCTCACAGTCCAGTGACTGTGAAAGACTCTGAAAGCCAGGACTAGTGAAAGAGGGTTTGTGAGGATGTTAAAATATATGCTTTCCCTGGGAAATCAAAACAGAGAGGCACTAAGTAAATGTTAAATGAAAGTAAATAACTACCAGCACAGAAACACATCAGGCTAAGAATCCAGTCTGTTGCTATTAAAGACTTCAGAAAATGGGGGAGGAATCTGGTGAGAAATTTGTTCATGCCTCAGATAAACTTCTCATTATCATCAAAGAGTCATCTTAATAATAGGGAATTCTGAATGTCACATTTACATCTGCAGAACAGAGCTGGCACTTATCACCCCTAGGACAGGTGAGCTGTTGCTACTGTCTGTGCCACACACCAAAATTACCTTCAGGAGGAACAGATTTAAGAGTAATTAGATACACGGTACTTAATTTGCACTGTCCAATGCACTCACGTGGCAGTGCCCCCTCTGTGCTCGCCCTGCCATCTGAAAGGCAGAGGAGACACGGAGAGATGTAGGGTTGGGGTTTTTTGATGATAAAGGGAAACTTGAAAATACAAGCACCAGAGAGACACATTTTTCTCTGAACATTAAACCCAGTATTTCCAAGGCTATTGCCGTGTCTGCCACTTGGCCCTTGGAGAGGTGTGTCAGCTCTGTGCCACAGTGCTGCATATGAAGCCAGATGTCAGAACATTCCTGGCCACTCCCTCTCCCACCTCAGTTCAGCAGGTGTAAAAAGCACCGTCTTTAAAGATCTAGCTGGGAACAAGGACAATGGGCTGGAGACCTTGGGTTTTATCTACACAGGAAGCTGAAAAGGAGTTTTTTAAGACATCCTCCTAATAACACTTGTACCTTTCCCTGGAAGAACTGTGGCTGGGAGCTGAGGCTGAGCCAGAGACGAGCTCTCTCAACAGCCCCTCTGTGCACGTGGCGGGTCTCAGACTGCCCACAGGAATCTGCTTCTTACCAAAGATCCTTCTGATAGCTATTTCTGTACTGCCAGCCTAGAAAGCAGCCCTGGCTCTGCTCGGTCTGTCTCAGCACTGCTGCAGAGGATAAGGGCACCTCAGACCACCGCAGGGCACAGAGCTCCGAACGATGAGCGGGCTCCTGAGGGTGGCAGGAGTGGGGTAAGTTCTGGCAGTGCCGTGGTGGAGCTGACAGGCAGTACCTGCCCCTCCCTGCCCCCTGGCCAGCACCATCCCCGAGGCTTCGCTGCCCAGACACTCAGTTCTCTGTAATTCAGCTGATAAAGAACTACAAGCTTCTCCTAAGTCAAACAAGTATATTGCTTGTAGCGTCCACCTATTCTGGCAGGCAGAACCCTTGCTATACAAATGCCCTTCCACGCCCACACTTTGCTGCAACAATTAAGAAATTTTTATCTGGACGCCAGCCAAAGGACACTGATCAATAATAGTTGTAGTAAATGTACTCTATTTCCGAGTGCATTTCTAGGTCCAGTGTGTCTCAAAGGAGGAATATACAACATTTAAAAATCACTCCATCATTTCATGCAGAAACAGAATGAATTCCATACTTCAGTTCACCTGAAATACCAGAAAGTGTAATTGGTACTAAGTTCATTGTTCTGACAACAAGAGAGAAAAAGAAAGCAGCTGCCTGTGACACAAAGACAGCCTGATCCAGGCAGCACTGGTCAGAGGGCTCTGTACAGCACAGCGGAGTGTGGCAGCAGACAGCTGAAATCAGAAATGAAGCAGAGAACGGGCTAAAGGAAGCGGAAAGAAGCCAAAGTCCAACTGAAATGACCAGGCAGCTAGTGGAGCTCTAGTGGTGATGATGTCAGGCGGGGAGCAGCTGTTCAGCTGAGAAAACGTGCATCAGGCCTGGGCAGGAGATCCCTCTGGAGATCGCTGCTCCACTCCAGCACTCACTCACCAGTTAGACCCCAGAGAGCAGCAGCAGAGCAGCCCCGGATTCTTTGCTGCAAACCCTTCCAGCTATTTGAACAAAGGGACCGGTTTTGTTTAGCTGATCAAACGCTCGGATGAGGACGTACCAAAAGCCACCCTCGACAAAGGGCTTCACGAGCTCAGTCTGTGCTCCACTGACACCGGCACAGAGCAGGAGAGCTACAAGGCACACTGTCATGGTCTCAGACCTGTGTCAGCACTGTCTGTAAGAGCTCCCTGCAGTAAGCAGGGGCTCAGCAATACAGCTTGACAAAGGATGGACTTGACATCTGTACCTTGACGTCTGTGGCTTTCTATACCCAAGCCATGGTGTAATGCCTTCTCAGTAAAATGCTGACTGGTCACCTCCCGCGTGACCTCCTTGGAGGATCAGTCTATCCTCCTGTGATGCAAAACGATGCACAAACACATTACACAAGAATTCCCCGATGCCCAGCAGCTACTCAGCTCCCAAACTATTCCAGCCTCCTCTCCCAGGAAAGGCCAAGGGGCTCTCTTTGCTTCACCACACACGTTTGCTGCCGTGTGAAAGAACCTCAAAACCGGCACTGCCGAGGTGAAAATCGAGACCGGTGAAATGAGGTGCTGTTTGTCTAATGAAGGATCACGTCCAACAAGCCTTCCAAAGCAGACTGCGCCCATTACAGGGACTGCAGTGAGCTTTGGGGCAGTCTTGTTCTTCATCTCACCACAGCAACAGCTGTTTCTGTAGATTCTCTTTACTGGCAGCCAAGGGAGGACGGACCCAGATTCGTTCCTAAGTAATGACAGGAGGCAATAAGCAAGTGCACAACTTTAAATTTATACTTCAAGATATGATTGTAAAGCATTAAGGTTTCATGTAACTAGGTTATGTCTCTGCTGCTAAAACCTATGCATAATTTATTTATATTACAAGCTAAACACCAGGAACTGTCAGGAGGAACCCTAACAGCTCCTTACTAGCACGAATTAAACGCTCTGCTCATCATATAAGCCCCAGGACAGCCATATGCTGTGATCCTGCACAGTATCAGTAAGCTAATTAAGAAACTGCCTTCACTCACTCCTCTCTTTTGTGTGGGTTTTTAATTTGAGTTGATTTTTTCCAGTCTGGGTTGGGCAGATAAGCTCCTTTTTCGTGCTGCTTGCTGCCTCCAAAGTGAAGATTCACAGGCAAATTTTCGTTCGTTTTTACCTCTTTCTAGAACTACACCTTCTCAGAAAGTCCAGTTCCCAAATACCTGTTGGACACCAAAACAGTGACAGCACCTCTGGCTCCAGTACCTGGAGCAGCAATCTCCCAAAGCTGCACCCACTGAAAACACCTCGAGTGCAGCAGCCTCCAAGCCCGGGGGGTGGGTGGACAGAGAAGGCAGCACCTGCCCTCTGCTCCTCTGGGTGGGACTGGGAAGCACTTTGGAAGGAGACCTCTCCAGGCCTCCTTAGTTCAGTAACAAATGCATAGGAAAGGACTGGTCGAACCAGGACAGGGAAACACATGGAGTGAGAAGCAAAACCCTTTGACTTTGTCGAAGAAGCCTTTCTGGAGCTGGGTTAGTGTAGCTGCCTCAAGGAGGGCTCTGTACTAATGCTAATTTGCTGCTGCTAGAAAAAGAAAATCAAGGCTGGCACCTGAACACCCCCATTCCCCTGCCTTCCTGTTCTGCCACGCCTCGATGAGCAAAGCTCCCCTGACACCCAGGGCAGCTCAGCAGCAGCATCACCTGAACTTCACCTCCTGCACTCTGCTCTGCACTAGACCCCACTTCCAGGTCAAGGATTTGCACTCAAGTGCCTTCTCACTCCAGTCAGCTGGAGACGAAGGCTCCCTCCAGTACAGAGAGTGCACGCAGGACAAATATTATGTGACTGCCACCACATACTGTTATCATTGCCTGCAGGATCTAGAGATGGATAGAGCTTGAAAGTAATGCACTTTGAAAGCTCTAATTCCCAGGCACTTTTCTTCAGAGAAAAGCCACACATTAATCATTAATAACAAAGAAGGGCAATAAGCACCTGGCTTTGACAGCCTTTCTTCCTTTCGTTCCTCGAACTGGGCAAGGAGAGGCGGGAGGAAAGAGCAGACACACCAGTCAGTCTCTGATACACTCACTGCAGTTGCTTCCAGAGTGCCAAGACAGAGACCTTTTCTGCCCAAACAAGACCACACATTGCTTGACAAACCTTCTTCACCTCCATGTGCCTCATAAACACACTCCTGCCACAAACAGAGTGCTGTGGGTGCATGGACACACACACTGCGCTCACAGGAACATAAAGCCACGAGCGCTCCAGGAACACATCCACCGCCACTGTTACCCAGCACTGAAGCAAGTTACATCTGCAGGACAAGATGTACCTGCAGGCAGCGTAACGCTCCTGCCCTCCTCAGAAAAAAAAAGGCTTAGGACATTTTCATTAAAAAATTCTATTTGACACATCCTAAGTATTAATGATTTACCATCAAGCTCTTACAGTCGTCTTCCCTCTGAAGTACCTAAGAGGAGCCTGCAGATACTTACACATCATTTCTCAACCTGCTGGAGTTGTGTTTCTGGCTCTGAATCCCCTGAGTCCTTATCTCACGCTTACCAGACCTCTTAGGCTTTGATTCCACGGGAGCAAACTCTTAAATTATACCTACAGGAATTGCTTATTCCCAGTTAATGTCTCCATGATCAACCCCTTCAAAACCCTTCAACTACTGGTATTTACCAACTTCAGGGGAAGGCACGGACAGAGGTGCCAGTCCCACATTAAAGGCAGGAGAGTGAAGATCAGTGACTGGAGTCCAGATCCACTCAGAACCCTGAATCTCAAAAGCAGAAGGAGAGATGGCTACTAAAAGTTAGACCACAAAAACGTTTATGCCGTTCATCTTGCCTGTAACTATGTCAGTGCAGAAGCAGAAGAGCAAATAAATCCACACGTGCCAGGTCTCGTGTTCCAGCTCCAGCCACCAGGTTGCCCCTTCCCTTCTCAGGAGCTGATGTTGGACAAGCTGTTACGTGCAATCTCGACCTGAAGAATCCGTGTTTTTGGGGCGAGTCAGGTGGGTGCAGTTTGTTTGTGTTCACACACCAGGGCCAGGGCTCTGAACCCTGAGGCTATTTGTGAATGCCAATTTCTGTCTACTTGGAGAACTGACAAGAAATGCTGCAGCTACAGATGGTACCTCTGGAAAAAGGAGCCCTTTGCATCTGGTTGCTATGCAAATTAATTCATTTAACATTTGTTGCCAGCAGGTCAGTTTAGCACAGGAATCAGGCTAGAAAGTTGGCAATTTAGGAACTAAGTTCTACTCTGTCCTCTTAGAAGTGAAAAAAATCCAAGGGAGAATTAAAAGTAATTAGGCAGAAAACAGCAATTAAGCCCAGAATGAATTTAATTTTTAAACCATTGAAATCCTTGCAGCTTGCAGAGAACTAGGAATCATGGTGGGTATCTCCATGGAAAACAAAAAAAGGTGATGTGACTTCAGCAGTGCTGTGACCCACAGAGGCAGCACTTCCCTTCCGGAGCAGGGAACACCCGAGGAGAGCCCTGGGGATCCAGGGAAGGTCTCTGGCCCTGCTGGGTGCACATGAGCCACAGCTCCATCCTGCCCACAACAGCTCAGCTCATACTCTTCTCCCACAGCAACTCAACGTCTGGGTCGAAGCTGGAGAAAGGACCACAAAATGGTTTTGTTGAGATGCACCGAATCGTGACGTTATTTCAACTGCGGCACAGCTTGAAGACAAAACTGCAGATCCCAGTAGGGACTCAGGAGTTTAAAGACCACAAAAAAAGGACAGTTAACTAGAACAGAATTCTCCACATACCTGTGAGAATAAAATGCAATGTGAAGACATAAAACTTGTAAATGAAATGAAGGAACATCTGTGCATATTTAATGATCCTCCTAGCACCAAATGTCTTCATTACTTCTTCCCCGGTCCTACTTTTTCATAACCAAAAATTCACTTTGCTTTGGTTTTTACTGTTCCTTTCCAGACTTCTGCCACATGTTTCTTCTACCAGCTTCAGCAGAATGTAAGAATACCTCTATTTTATAGAATTACACCCAAGGCAGAATCCCTCGCAAGGCTCGTGACCATTTTCAGTAGTAAAATGGTTCTAGATATTGCAGATCCATTCGTCACACTGGCTCTGCCCCCAGAAACAAAACACAGCAATGCAAGAGAAAAGACCTTTTTCCTGATCTCAGGATGAGAATGGAGACAAAACTACCGTCACCTGCACTAGTTTATGAAATCTTGGTAAAGATTACAGAAAATGCGTCCAATAAGTTTCATTACCAGATCATCCTTTGCAAATGGGACGTGCTGCCAAGTTTGCAATGAGGAATATACAGCATTCCCAAAACATTTACGTGAGCAGAGTTTTTGGCAAGTCAAGTACAGGGTGAGATGGCACAGAGAACCCACCAGTCCTGTTCGAGGTGAAACCAGGACTGAAAAGATCCCTACGATGGACACAGTCATGCAAGAAGGCTTGACTTTAGCAGGAGCCCTTAAAGTCAACACTGGTCTCCACAGTCAGCAGAGATTTAACCAGCTGCCTCTTCTCCCCTTGGCTCCCACTGGCCCTGTGTGTGTGTGTAGTTAACTGGGGTAGCTTGGGATGGGCACTGCCCAGGATCACAGGTAACCCCCGAGTTCAATCCCCTGGCAGAAGAGAGCAGATGAATGGCTTTCCTGAGAACAAACTGCAGTTCCTCTGCCTGCCAAGCGCCCAGGCCCATCCCAGCCACGCACACACGAACAGCAGCTCAGACAGCTCCGCTCCTGAGTGCAAGTCCTGTGGCCACGCGAAGGAAAATCAGCCCCAAGGCTCACCGAGGGATTTCTGTCACTGCAGCCAGCGGGGAAATCAGGGCTGTACAAAGGCAGCAAAGCCACCCTGGCTTCAGCCAAGGGGCAGAGCGCTCATGGCTCTCGTCTTGTCGGGTTAACTCCCAGCTCTGGGCAGGTACAGGTGTCTGCTCAGGTACCAGCCCCAGTTACTGCCCCTGCTGCAGAAGCCTCCCTGCAGCCCACACATCCCTGCTGCAGCACTGCCTGTGCTGGACTGGCAGCCCTTAACCCACCCCCAGGGTGACCAGAGGGCACAATTCACCTGGACACAACCAGGACCTCAACCCCCCCCAGCGAGGAGGGAGAGACACACAAACTACACAGAAGAAAAGCAGCACTGCTGACAGGACACGACTGGAAAGGAAAGTGGGATGATCAGGTTCTGAAGAAGAGGTAAAGGTAAATAATTATAATGTGGGTTTGTTTTTCGGTTTTTTTAATTACTTGGTTTTAATCAGTTTGCAATAAGTGTTTCCATGGCTCCACATTATCAAAGGAGAGACCCAGATTAGGAACAAAGTAAAGATGAGTAAGCAGTGTTAAAAAAAAAAAAAAGAGAAGTAATAATTAACTGGCAGTTCACGCTGTGAGTCACTGAGTTTGAAACGAACTCGCCCACATCTGTTGATAAACTTCATTAACCGAAAAAATGATCCTGAAATGAACACCATCCTGCATGCATACAGCCTGTCTGCTGCTTAAATACCTCAACTGCAAGGGCATCCAAAACCTCAGCAGCTCAGAGAGTCTCTGCTGTTCTGGAAGACACCACAGCCCACACCTGAGGCTCACTTCCAAAGGGGATCAGGGAGGCTGGCACTATCAGGAGGACTAACCTCCCAATTAAACACCAAACTGGGGAACAGTCTGCAATAAGCTCCATTCATGGAAAACCGAATTTCTAAGAGCAGCTACTGTGTCAGTGAGAGAAGCGTAGGCAAAGGGGTTTTCAACACTGACGTCTGTCACACAGATGGCTGCCACAGTTTATCCTCTGCTGGTGTTAACTATCACATCTTGCTGCTGCTTTTAAGGATAAGCTGCAGAGGATTTCAACAAACAACGCAAAATTATTTCCAACAGTTGTAATGGTAATTACTTTTGCCATGTCCGTTTACATCCCTAGATCTGGAAGTGCGCTACAAAAGGTATGTAACATGCAGGAAGCACAATCAGCTGAAGGACAGCTCACCTCCACCTGCTCCTGCATCTGCCTTGTCCTGGACTCCCTTATCTCACTGCAACTCCCCTGCATCAAGAGCGGAGTCGTAACTCCCTGCCCGCTGTCCTGACGTGTTTTCAGTGCCTCAGGACCACTTTTCAACATCAGAAGTTCAAATTCTCTGACATATCTCATTACTGCTCTGCTCCACACCCTCTTCATTAACTTTAGAAATACACTGTCCAAAGGGGCACAAGTTTTTGTGTTTCCTGTAAAACCAGTGCCTCACTGTTAAACAATAAAAAACCCCCCCACAACCAACCAACAAACCCAAGGCTATCCTGGAATGCAGAAGTTCAAGTGGATCCACGTACTAATCAAATTTTATGATGTGGATTAGGCTAGTCTACTAATGACCAATTTATTGTCTACACTTACTGGAGAATCTCATATTCATTGAGACAATCCTTTTATTCCCCTACCATGACTAATTTCCTCTTGCAGAACACCTTTAGAAAATGAGACACTGGTAAGTAAAAACCTACAGTGTCTGGAGCCTGCTTAAAGGACCTCAGTTTCAGTGGGACTGCAAATAATCTCAGTAATGGGCCCTTTCAGAACACTTTTCATTACTTTCTGCAGTTGTGCAGTTACTCAGGGGAATAGTTACTGCAATTGAGAGAGCACAAGCCCAAGAAACACAAATGAACCGATGTCTGAAGATGCATTAATCAGCAGAAATCTGACAGAAGGGTACTGGAGAGCAACAGAAGGTACGACGCCAAATCATTATCAGTTTTGTTCAAACTAATTGACCTCACCATGAAGCTGAAGAGTCTGAACTGGGCATCACTGCTGCATCTCAAAAGTGAAATGAGAGAAAACACTGCTTAGGGAACACTGGTTCTTCCAAGTCTTTCAGACTCCTCCTGACCCCAGCTTCTACATGTACTGTCCTGCTCTCACGGTGCTTTCAGAAATGCAAATACAGTATTTACCAAGAAAAGGCTCCTTTGCAAGGAAAAGCAGAAGGAATATTCAGGTTCCTAAATGGTCAGTAGTTCAGGCTCTTCACTTGTTTCCCATAGGTCCTTAAGTTACCTCTGCTTAAAATAGGAGTGTGTCCTCAGACGGCTAAAACTGGACCCTATTTCAAGGCCTGTGTAATTCCAGGAAACTAGCTCCCTTGCAACTGCAAAAAATGCCTTTTCATAGGAAAGGATCTAAAACCCAAGGAGGGAGTTGTCTGACAACACAGTCTGCAGGCAAATAAAGGGCAGCAGGACAGGCAGTAAGAGCTGACAGGCAGAGCCCACTGGTCCCGCTGCAGGTAGGCAGGCAGGGTCACTGAGATTCTCAGCGCTTGCAGCACAGTTCACACCGCAAAGTGCCTTTCCTGTACCGAGCCCGGTGGTTAAACCTTCCCTGGGTCACTCCCTGGTGTTCCACAGTGCCCTGCAGGAACCCACACAGCCTGCTCCTCACACCGACCCCCCTGCCCAGACCTGCCCCAGCTGGTCCCACAGCAGGGTCTGGGGCTAGCACAGCCCCCAGCGTGGCCACCGAGCCGGGGCTATCCCTGCAGGGTAAGGCAGGGGGGGATCCTTCACCTCCCAGCCCAGCCCCTGCAGCGAAGCACAGGCAGGCAGGGAGCTGCCGGGTGCCAGTCCCGCCGGGCCCTACCGGAGGCAGCCAGACGTGTTCTTGAAGACCGTTGTCCACTCGGCGTCGCGAGGCTTGGAGTCCTTGTTGGGCTCGCTCTCCCAGCCCGAGTGCGGGATGATCACCTCGTTGGTCAGAGTCTGCAGCCCGTGGTTGATGATGACCATCTTCAGGGGCTCGTAGGACGATAAGTTCCACAGGGTGCCTGCAGGAGAAAACAGGCATTATTAAACTACTTAGAATCTCCAGATTAAACAGAATCACCGGATCCACAGAGAATCGCTTGAAGGTTAAATCATAAAACTAAACAGAAAGGCAAAACAACTTGGTGAGGAGCCAGACCAGCACCAGCTTAGGGAAAATTCCACAGCTGCTGCAACAGAACTTTTCAAAAGCACGGGTACATTTTTATCAAGACATGAATATTGTTGAACTCATCAAGCCCTACAAACAGAGTACATAAAAGCGATGTGCTATCGGAGATTAATAGGATTTTTCTGCTATATACAAATTTTGTTACACTTTAAAGTCTAGCTATGCCTCAAGTAAAAATTCATCCACTGCAGCAGACAAGTATATTGAGCAAGTCCTAGGAGGGATGAATTTCTGGAGGATCATTGATCTTACGCTTATCTTCTGCACAAGATAATATTTCATTCAAGTCTCCTCTCTTATTATTTACTTTCACATTTTCCTGTCACAGGCAATATCTGTGTTCAAATCTCCTGGTGCCACAAGCACATGATTCCTTGAAGAAGCTGAAAACCAAAACTCCTCTGTCTTTTCATTTTTACCTCAATTATGAGGCAAAGCAGACAGAAGTCAAACATCAAACCCAGCGTAACGCAATAACAGCTTTACAACTACAAAGCACCCGGTGTTAGGTAAGTGATATAACTTCCCAGCAGACCTGTATCAGTGTCCTGACAGTTATTACTCATTAGAGTAGGACTAAACCAGAACATTCACTTCAGAGACAGTTTCTGCACAGACCCAGCCTGGTACCATCTGAGAACTGGCAGTAACTTGCAGGAAGCCAGACACACACACTGCTGTCTCCACGGAAAAGTGTGAGGACCAGCAGAGCTTCGGAGGCACAACTGGAAAACCTGGATCCCCCAGAGCAGGCAGGAGATCCTTCCCGAGCAGATACAGCCCTGACTGTGTGACACAGCCACGATCTGTGCAGCCCACGGTGCCAGCTGGGGGCCTCCAGCTCCTCCTGCCCCCCCTCCCCGAACAAAGGGCTGCCCTTCGCTTTTCATCTCCTGAACCTTTAAAACCCACAGGGTCTGAGTCAGATCTGGGGTGTCCCATCCAAAGGGAGCGTTACAAAAGCCAGGCAGCCTGTTTAGACTTGGGATTCCAACGTTAACCAATAAAGCGGCTTGGAGGCAGACAACAGAATGAACACCAGAATGTTTCTTTCAGTCTTCTTCTAAAACCAGATAAAAATAGTGCTTTTTTGGCCTACTGCCCTCGCCATTCATAGACAACACACTGTAGGAGACTTTTATAACCTGCTTTTTTAGCTTTAAAACAAGACTGTGTAGGTAAAATATGAATCCATTTTCTCTTTGTACCCATTACAATAACTCACCCTTTTGTTGCTGCAAAACCCCAGTTGCTGGAGAATAAGAAAAAATCCAAAACCAAGCAGAAAAGGCTAATTGGCTCAATTTTGTTACTGAAGAAAGTCTTTACTTCTCATAATAAACTGTCTCAAAAATGTACAACGTACAAAAAATAAATGCAAGTCAGTATTTATAACAAGACTACAAAAACTGACATGTAAGCTACCCCATTAATTTTAAATACTTCACTAGACAATCTTTCTTTAGTTATTAAATACCAATTCCTTAAGCATATCAGACTTACTGATATAAAAATGATAACTACAATTAAATCCCTGAATGCATGGCTGGCTCAGGACTTCAAAATTCAAACGCAAAATCTGAACAGCCAGCACTGAATCAGATGGATAAATCCCAGGAAATTGTACAGGATAATCATCTCTGGAGCCAACCTAGATTGAAATGGAGAACAGGGGGTGCAGAATTCCCTGGTTCTGGAGGGTTATGCCACGGTTCCCTCACAGGACCACG
The DNA here is from genome assembly GCA_035584735.1 of Pseudotriccus pelzelni. NCBI lineage: Eukaryota > Metazoa > Chordata > Aves > Passeriformes > Tyrannidae > Pseudotriccus > Pseudotriccus pelzelni. The sequence continues at coordinate 6,666,522 of JAWMRA010000036.1, forward strand.
AATGGAGCATTTGGTATTTGCAGTGGTGAAAAAACCACAATTACAAAAAGATGGCATCAGCCAAGAAACCCAGCACAACGTTCCTAAGGGTCCTGTTCTTCTGGAACTGGAAAGTCTAAAGTTTTAGTACCTAAAGCCTAAGTTTTAGTACCTGGCAGCCCTTCCATTTCAAAAGCTCTTTCCTAAAGGCACGTGCTGCTTCTGCACCCGAAATGAGAGTCTGCCTTTGCCCCTTCCCCGCAGCAGTGACATGGTCTGTTATCTCAGGAGTGCAACTACAAAGGCAGATTTAACTGCTTAAGAAGAATCAGGCAGACATGGAAGTAACAAGCCAAAATTACCTATAACATTTCCTAGAGCTCTAATATTACAGAATTGTATAAAGTTTTCCAGTGCTCAAACCTTTTGCTTGTTTTAACACTTAGAGATTCGTGTCTGTATTTCAACACCTTCAACCGCAGGGTGTAAAATAAACCCATCGCCCCCAAACTCCTCCCACGTTCTCAGTCACCAGTTGTCATTCCAAGAGACTAAATGCAAGTGGAATTCAGTGGTGTTGCAGCTGGACTGCAGCACTGTGATGCTGCTCTGATGCTGCTGACCACATCCAGACCAACAGAACCGCCTACCCCAATGGGTAGTTCAAAATCATGAAACCAAGAACTCTAAATCCCAGCGCCCTTCCAGCTCTAGAGAAAACAAATTCTGTGGAAGACTCTGATGGTGACAGGCAGGGAACAAATTCAGATCAAACTGCAGGCCTTTTGCTGTATAAGAAAAAATCCGAGTGAGAAAGAAAAATCCCTGCAAGTCTGACACGCATCTTTAAAAATCACTGCCTGCCTCTATTAGCATAACACACTAATGATCTAACAAGCTGGAAACGCTGTTTTTAAAACTCTGAGTTTAATCAATTCCAATGAATAGCACTCAAGAGAAATCCTGTCACTAACACAGCAGCACAAGGGAAATGAAGTTACCCACATTTACCCTGCGCTTCCACTGAAAGCATTGGCCTTTTGGACACAGACTGGACGAGTTTTAGGACTAGATGAAGAAGGTGAACTACTGCTTTTCAGAAGGTGACCACAGTCATGATCAGTACTTTATTCACACATACTATTTGCAATGCACTCACCTATTTCTTCCCAGCTACATCACCCCTGGTTTTTCAGCACACTAACCAGGAGCTGTGCAGGCTGAGACCCTCCCACAGACACACCCTGAAAAGGGACCTTCTTCCAACAGGCCTTCCAATGGAAAAGGCAGGAGTCAGCTGGACTGGGATCAGCATGTTAAGGCAGCAGGGACTCCAAGGATTATGCCTGAGAAGCCAGCAGGATGCCAGCACACACCAGTGCCCAGGAGGTGGGAATTCTGAGCCAGCTCATCTATCTGCCAGCTGCCATTCAAGCATTAGATCGAAATATTTCATCTGCAGAGCATTTTGAAGGTCAATCATTTTTCAATTATAGATGATTTGGCAACGGGAAAATCACGTCCTGCACCACTTAAAAATCAGTGCAATGTCATTAAACAACAAAATTACTCCAATGTTCTCCCAAAGAACAAAATTATTCATTAAAGCTACTGACTTCTGATTGCTTTTCAAAGAATGTAATAGAATTCTGGTCTTGCATATCTGATGGGAACATTTCCTCCACGAAAACCTTATCACTCAAGATAAAACTTTTGTAGCTTTCCCAATCAGAACAGATTTAATTCCTTATCAGCCTAATCCTCATTTCTCTGTTTCTGAAGAAAATGATCCACTGAGAGTTCAGCAGTACAGCTGCAAGACTAGAAAGAGATGCAAGTAAGAAATTCACGGAATATTTCTCAACACAACTCCACTCATGATTTATTTATGGACACCCTAACAGTTAAATCAAGCTTTTCTCAGTGCAGTAGATGGGAAACATTTTGTAACTTTAAAGAGAAAGAAAAGTGAGATCTGTGGTATTTCATGAATGTATCTTGAGTTTTGAAGGTATTTTTTACACACTGCACAGATGAGGGACCTCATGTTTGAGTGCTGTTTGCGGGTATATCGAGAACATCTGGTAAAACAAAGATGGCACTAACCGGAGAAGTTTTTCAAATTCTTCTAAACCCAGTGCTATCTGAAAGAAAGAAGCTACAGACTGGCTTAGTCTGGCACAAGTGGTGTGTGTAGCACACTCAGCCTGCTTCCAAAACTGCACATCAACAGGGCTGTCTAATCTGTGTTCTCCAAAATATATCCTGGGAGCTGGTCCACCACCCCCAGAGAACCAAACCTTCAAGCCCGCAAGTGCTCTGGAATTCACACAACTGAATTATTCAAACTTCTTTCAGTTACTTAAATCTCTTTGGAAAGCAGGATTATTTTAGCATTTATCCACATCGGGGATGACCAGCTGATGATTACTATTCAGCTTTTGAAAAGCAGCCAATATTGAGTTAAATTATTAACCCGCAGAAAAAGTCAATGTGTCCCACTGAACGTCACTCTGTAGCTGTTAAAAGCAATAAGCAAACCCTGTATGCTATTCTATTTCCCTTTTTTCACTGCGCTGCTGATGGGAGTCCCCAGAGATTTCACTCCAGACACAATGAAAGCTTTCGTGGCAAAGGCAGCCTTGGGTTTATCACCAGGGAAAAGCACCCAAGACAGGAGGCTGAGACTGCTTCCAGGAGAACACCAGAGCGGAGATGGGAATTCCTGAGGCTGCACAACACGGTCCTTTGTAGCAGCCCTGCCTCCAGTGCTCCCTTTGCACTTCCAGCTGGCTCTTGTTTCTCCCTGCTGACTTTTGGGGCTCGTTTTACGAAGGGACAATTGCACATTATCAGCTTTGAACACGACTGCAAGGGCAGCAGCAGCAGCCACAGAGGCATTGCTGGAATACTCTCCTCTTCTGGGCTGGTGCTTGAATGTCTCACACCAGATCTGCTGATAGAGGTTTAGAGGTGGAATGAAATTATTCCTGGTTAGGTGGAGATTAAATGCACATCACCTGTTACTGGACAGCTGTTCAGGTCAATGCCCTTAGTATTCCTGGTGCTTTTCAGTAAGAGGAAACAAAGAGCTCTAAATAACAAAAACTGAAGTGGAATGAAACGACTACATTTAATTAGCAAGAACTACTGCCAAATAAAATGCATTTGAACTGTAAAGCTAATTAATCAACTGGAAATCAAAGCAATCGTCGTTTATAGTGAAAAGGAAAAACATCCAGTTTGTTTTTGTCATCTCAGAAGTGACTGATTAACACTCAGCATTATAATGATAGTCCTTCAGAGTAAATTATAGACTGGCTTCACCTTTCTTGAATATAAGGAAGTAAATTTATTGCTTCTCGGCACTCCAGAAAGGAGTTCTGATTAAACTAGAACAGCAGATAAACGGATATTCTTTATCTAAAAAAATAAATAAATTTCAGTCTGCCATCATACTAAATGAGCACAAGTGGAATATAAAGGCTGCCTGCAGAGTTTCCACGTTACGAGGCAGAGCACAGACAGCTCTCAAAGCACAACCAGCACGTGCTGCTTGGAGGTTCCTCTGACAGGAGACAGCTCTCCTTTGCCAGCTCACTGGGAAAACATCCCTGCTGGTTTCGACACTGTATATTCAGACCTAGTTTGCTAAATATCCTGTAATGGCTGGGGAGGAACAGATGGAACACCCAAGGCCACTGCTCATCTCAGAGAATTATGACTACCAGTAAAAACTTGGAGAGCTGCTATAATTTCTTGAAGAGATTACAGAATTACGAATGTTTACCTCTAATGGCTTAATCCATGTTTGTAAAAAGGTCTGCCTGCAGAGTCCAACACTGATAAGGTGGTAAACAGTTTCAGCCCTAGACCCATTTTCACCCTCGCAAGCCTTTCTGAGAAATTCTATTCTGGCACTGAAATTCATTGGTCTCCATCCAAACATCCCCTGCGGCTTCTGAGAAGAGAAAGGGAAATCCATTTCACTCCTCATGATTTATGGGAGACTGAAGAACAATATCTTTCTCCTCACTTTATGAGCTGACATACTTTTCCACCCTTTTCCACTTAATGGCTGAACTCTGAAACTTGGCGTGTACTTTATTACTCTTTTTGGACAATGTCCAAGGCTAACTTCAAATAAAAACAGGTTAAATAACAGAGTTGTTATAAATGTTTGAAAACTCCCTGCGAGGTGCCCATGAATTCAGTAATCTAAAACATAATTCTCCATTTTCCCATCATTACAACAAACAATCCCACGTCCAGAGCATCTCGAAAGCAGGTCCTAAAAATCGGAGATTTCCAGCCCAGAAGTGCTGCAACTCCATATCCAGCCTGAGAGTCCCCAGCACCAGGCTGGAAGTGTTCCTGAGGAGGATGACTGTTCTATAAACATGAAGGAGCGGGGACACGGCAGCAGGATTGTTTTATAAGAGATTAACAAGGAAAGATTTAGATTAGCGTATCTTACCTCGTGATTACACCACGCTAAGGGGAAGCGCACTACAAACCGCCTGCCGCTGAAGTTGCTGTAACTCATTCAGGCTCTAGTAACTCACCCACACAGCTGTGTGCCACGTCCCAGCAAGCACCATCCCTCTCTCAGCAGCCAGGAAAGCCCAGGGCAACCACATCCACAGACGGGCTCCATCCTCTCCCGACAGGCATCGCGTGCCTTGGGCGCTCCCACAGCGCAGCCAGGGATCTCAATTCCCCCTCGGCGCTCTCATCCCCACAAATCCCGGCGCCTGAGCTGAAGGGACTGTTCTAAAGACTAATTCCTTAAAGAAAACACAGACACCGACCTGTAATCAGCTCTCTGACTTCCATGTCGTTAGTTTTCCGCAGCAGCCGGATCAGCGCGCGGATGCCATCGCAGTTCCTGATGGCCACTTTGTTCTCGTTGTCCTTCCCGTAGGAGATGTTCCGGAGGGCCCCGCAGGCCTTGCGATGGACCTCGGGCTTGGGATGATCCAGCAGCCCCACCAGGATGGGGATCCCTTTGAGGTGCCTGACGTCCTTTTTGATCTTGTCGTTCTCGTAGCACAGGTGCTGCAGGTAGGCGGCGGCGTTGGACTTGACGGGGTCCATGGGGTGGCTGAGCATGGCGATGACCTCGGGCAGCTCGGGGTCCCTCCAGCGCGGGTCCTTGCGGATGCTGTCGATGGACGGGGAGCGTTTCCCCAGGCGGTCGATGCTGGCCATGCTGCCCCGCTCGGGCTGGGCCAGCGGGGCCGCGTAGCCCCCGTGCATGTACGGGATCCTCTCCTCCACCACCTCGCCCTCCACCACCGCGTCCTCGTAGCCCCTGCAGGGAACAACGGCCCCCCCGGACACAGAGAGGGCAGAAAGGAAAGGAAAAGGCACGTTTCAGCAGCTGGAACTCTGAGTTATGACAGTGAATTCAGCATGAGCAAACCTTCTGGTATCACTAACAGCATCAGGGGCAGCGTGTTTACCATTTCCAGTAATTTATTTGTAGTAACTTGAAAATTAACCATAGTAGAGTTCTCAGCAGTGATGGGACTCCAGCACAGTGTTTGTCTGGCTGGCACTGAAATGATGACAGGAACTGCAAGCCATCGAACAGATTGCTTTCATTTTGGTCACTTAGCAAAACAATTACAAGGGAGCTGGATTACATTTAGTAGGAAACACTGATCTTCATTAATGCTGCTACTTCTGCAACAAACTAAAACTCTAATTAAAGGCATTCAAGGCCTGGGCAGAGACCACAGACACTTTTCAGCACATCTGAGCAGTTCCACTACATTTCAATGCTAATGCTCACGCCAGTGTACAATAACACTCTTCTTCATCAATGCCACCATAAACCAACTTCCTAGGAGTAACTTTTTGTCAAACCATCAGCACCCTTTCACCTTACCGTTTTTTTCCTGGACAGGTTCATTACTGCCTCAGTACTGCAGTTCGCACAGTCAAGCAAGCGGTTTTAATTGCTGCAAAATGATTCTTAAAATCTCTCATCTGAAGGACTGAGTGATGTTATTGAACCATTTCTGATGTCATGCTCAAGTACAGGCTATTAGAACTCAGAAAAAAAAGCAGAGCTTGCTGTTAGCCCAAAGGGACTGCTAATTAAACCAGGCTCTGGGGAGAACAGCAACCGGAGGTGGAGACTGAACTTAGTCTTGTACAATTAACGCTTTTAATGTTAGAAGTGCCTCTCCTGACTTTAAGTTGCTTTAATTGCTGTTCTAGACCATAAACTGAATGAAAGGATAAAAATGGGCAAGTATCCAAACCCCAGAACGAATCTGAAGAAATCCTTTTATCGATGCAGTTATTTGTGTATGTATAATTCAGCAGTTGCTCTACACAGTAATTTACACTGCCTGGACAGTCCTATTTTCTGTTAGAGAACAAAGCTGTTTCCATCATTCCAAGAAGAAAGCAACAACATTGAAAAGATTTACTTTTATGCACATACACAGGGCAGAAGGAACAACAAAACTTTTTAGCTGCTCCTCAAGCAAAATTCTATTTTCACAAATGCAAATTTGTGACAACCAGCGTTAAAACTACAAGAGAATCTCATTTCTCAAACTCATCCTCATGTTCTTCTTGCTTGCATAAAAGAAAAGTAGCAGAAGATTAATTTTAATAATTGCCCTGTGCACAGCTGTTGCTTACTTGACTTGCTAACTTGCAATTCAGCGTGTCTCAGTCCTGTGAGCTGCCCACAAGGTAACTGTGCACCACCTCAATTACACCTGCACAATTAAGCCTCTCTCTCCTCCTCATGCGTGCAAATACACAAAGATAATTACTGTCTCGGGACGCAGTTTGTTTGCTTTGTTTCCATAAAGCCCTCCAAACAGAACCACGCAGATGGATCTTCCTCATGCTCTGTCCTCTTCCCCGTGCCACACAAAGCTCCTCGCTTTCATTACATTTGCAAAGTAAAACTTCAGTTAGGACCTTAAATTGCAATGCTGGCGTGACAAGAGAGAGAGCACCACGTAACTGGTGCTGGTATTTTCATACAGTGCCATCCTTACACGAGCCATTCACCTGTAACTGTTCCTGCCAGCCTCAACCTGCCTCTGCCGGACCATCTCCTTAGGGAACAGAAAGGGAACACATCCCATCTCCTTAGGGAACAGAAAGGGAACACATCCCATCTCCTTAGGGAACACATCTAACACGCCCAGCCCAGCACACACTGACAGCTATTCTGAACCAAGACGGCGTCTCTCAAGCGCCTGGAGAGAAAGGATGAATTCCAAAAACACAGCTGCTGACATAAGCCCACACAGGTCAGGTCCAACACACTCTGAGGATGAAACTGTGTCAAGAGCCACTGGTTAATGCACCGGCAATAAAACTCCATGACTTTACAAGGCAGCAAAGAAAACACCTGGACACTTGACCCTTGGAGACCCCAATCATTATCTGGAAACTCTGAGATCCTGCTACGACTTAAGAGCGGCACAAGAAAGCCCAGCGAAGGCAAGTACCACACCAGTTCAGTGTCACCTGACTAAACACCGTGATCAAGAATCAAGAAGGTTAAAAAGAACGAGGGAAAAACCCAACCCAACAAAACCAAACACAAACCAACCATACTGCAGTGAAAGGAAAAGAATGCTGAAACATCCGGAGCTTGCCTTGTATAATATCAGCTTTGCCACTGCTTAACAGCATTGAAGGGAAGGAGTTTACCAAGACAGATTGTCTGAAAGGAGCAAAACAACTGCTGAGGGACCGACAGGCAGAACTGCCACAGACCCCAACGGTCCCAGCAGTCTGGGCCACGAAACACGTCCTCTCCTTGAGCAGTGGACTCGAGGGACACGGAAGGGTGGACTGGCCAACGGCAAAGAAGTCAAAAGCACGTGTCCGTCAGGGAGTTAAACCTGATCACCCACACATTTACACACAAGGAGAGCAAAGGAATCATCTTTTTGAGTCAGACTGGTGCAGGCCAAACAGAGTTTTCCCTTTCACACCCTCGGGGCAGCCAGGCTGGGAAGGCAGAGCCACTCGACACAGAACGGGACTAACAAGAGCTTCAGCAGACACAGTCGGCTGCTCTCAGGAGGCCAAGGGCTCTTCACTCCCGGGACTGAAGAGACCTGGTAGTGTGCCAGACTGCCTGACTGCAAGCATCTTGCCTTCCATCTGTCTGGAGCAAGGCAGCTGAGCTTTTGGGATGGCAAGGGTCTCACTAATCACCTGTCTCAGGGAACTGATCAAAATATATTCCAGCACAGATAAAAACGGGGAAAGAGCTTGTGGATTTATCATCTTCCTCGTGGCTTCAACACAGGCACATCTGAGTAAACAGGTGAGGGATTTAAACATTTAATCCTCAACAACTTCCACAAGTGTTACATTCATCACAGTTTGCAGCTGGCGTCTGCTGTGGATAAAGGACCAGCAAGGCTTGGGATTTCAGTAGGGAACTTTGTGCCAAACACTGAAGAGGAAAACCTGAAGACTCTGCAAGACTGAGGTTCTACTTTTGCCAGGCTCTGTTCCCTGACAGATACAGGAGAGGATCCAAAACGGGAGTGAATCCTTTGCTGAGACAAGTCTGAATTATGGGCCATATGGTTAAAACACCGAAACGCACTTGAGTGGAACCACCTAAAAACTGCCAAGGGCTGAGCTGACTCAGGTTACCTCCTGCCACACCGAAGTGCCACACCAGCCTTCTGCCACCAGAAGAGTGGCAGACTGAGAGCACATTCAGCTAAGGCAGAGACTCAGAAAAAAAACCCAGGTGTTTTTCAACCTGACCGTGGTGTTTGCTCTGCCCTGTTCTGCTGGGCATGTCCACAGCTCCTGGCCCAAACAACGTCCCAGTGTTGCCCACATACACTTGGCATGAGTGGGCTTAGGGCAGAAGTGCTGACTGACAGTTCACCTACAAATACAAGCCTTTCTATCTGGGATTCAAAAACAGACACCAGAAGAAGAAGGAGACTGATGTGACGTGACACCCATATTCTGACACTGTCCCTACACAACACAGGCAGCAAAGACCTACTGTTACAGTTATTTAATCTAAAATCTGGCTCATTTCATGGTAATAATAATTTGGACCACGAAGTGACCACTAAACGCAGTTTAAGTCTCTTAGATCAGGATTCTGACACGGAAAATTTAACAGCAGAAAACTGTTTTGCTGTTGATTTAGTCAACATAAAAAATTTAGATCCTGTCTAGTCTGGAATAGTAACACTGGCAGTAACTGCTCCAGATTTTGCAAGTGCAAACTGCAGTGATCCACTCTGGAAAGGAATTACCACAGAGGCAAAAAAAAGCCGAACAGAAGATAATTTAAATAAACATGACAAGCCATGATTTACCATTTTCTCCCAGCTCATCTGTGTTAACTTCAATTTAATCATCAAGAAATATTCAAATAATAGTAGTAATGAGTTTTGTGAATAAAAAATATCCGGTACTTCCTGTTCCTCTTTCAAAAAGGACTGTATGTAACAGATCTAGCAACACCGTAAGACTATCCAGTAAAACACCTCCTAATATAATAAATGCAACCCATCAAAAGAAGAAAAAAAGGTAATAAACCAATTAAAGATGTGTAATTACCCTCATAAGTAAACGTGGGTAATATTAAATCAGTATTTATACACCCCAACTGCCTTTCTCTCCCTCAATTTTTTATGGAACCTGACTTACAGCAAACCAGAGCACGTGCTGAGAGGAAGAACACTAAGCACCAGGTACTCTTGGAGAAAGTAACATATCTGACATCAGAGACCCAGCGTAAGAGAAAACAAGAAAGAAACCCAGCCACAAGCACTGAGGAGCCAACACAGGGAATATCTGCCTTTGTGCCTTCATCTGCAGTTGTGGATGTTTGTGAGGAGGCACATTTCTCCCCAGTTTAGAACTAACTATAAGCAGCTTAGAACGAGGCTGGTGATGACAGAAGGGAAGTGCAATAGCTGTTTATCTCTGTGAACAAATGGAGCAGGCAAGGCACGGACAGAACAATCTGTACTTGTGATCCCCCTGAGGAGGATCCCCCCAGACAGCCGGGCTGCCTCCTCCTCTCCCAGGAGTCACACTCGGATGAGAAACCTCCACTCAGTCCTCTCACACAAACACCTTCAGACTAGGAACTGGCAGCAAAGATTCTTCTTCTACCCTTAAACCATCAGCAAACGGGGCAGCACCTACTGGGAAGAAAATGAGGGACTAACTCAGCGAGCCTTGTGACACGATGGGATGCCTAAACTGAAAGCTGGTGCAGTGCAGAACATCTAACAGGGTTGGTATTAAACCTGCTCCACCCTTACAAACTTTGGAAATCAGGAACGCCACCGATTTATCACATTCATTCAATAGTTTTCACAAGAATAACTTACTTAGAAAAAACCTAGAGAGGAATAATAAGTTAGTAATTACCCTCATCTACTACAAAGCACTATTTGCAGTCTTTAGTTTCTTGCAGATCAGCAGCATATCTGAAATGCAGGTTTATTGAACTGTTCAAGTATTTCTTTGAAATGTCAAAAAGTAACTACTTATGAAGAGGCCCTCACACAATCTTCTTATGTTCTCAACAGCTAAAGTTTGCTGCCACAGTCAGGTTAATTATTTGTCAAAGCCTCTTGATCATATTAAGTATGGAAAAAAAAACCACAACAAAAGAAATGTAATAGAAAAATTGTGAATTGGTCCTATCCAAACTGCAAGGAACAATAAATCAAAGGGATGTTAAAAAACACCAAAAACTTTTAAAATGCAAATGGGTAGGTTCTAAGAATACTTTTAATTATTCATCTTGCATACGGTTTGAAAAATGTTAATAAAAATTTAAAACCATTGATACCCGACTTTTTAAATGAGAAATGTAAACTGGTTTAGTGGCAGAGAAGCACCAACTCAAGCCTGATACATCGCTCCGTATTTTGGCACCCAGTGGGTGAGGGTATTCCCTTTAGCCCCTTAACACACAGATGTGGTTCCACTGGTGGCTAAGCTTGCAAGGTCAAAGATGCCACAAGGGACCGAAAGGGTGTTCTGGGAGGTACGCCTCGATACCTTTTCACTGGGCTTTTACTTCTTCTTTTTTTTTTTTTTTAAAATACAGATGACAATTTCCAAGTGTTTGATTCTGTTCAGTTTGCCCAGAAAACACGGCAAAAGGGTTCTCGAGCCCTACCTCGCTCTCTTCTGTACTTCGCGTGTGTTTTTGCAGTCCTTTCTGGGCTAGCGATATGGGCAACCTGCTTTTCTGCCACATAACCCAGAACTTCCCAGACCGCTAACAGTTTGAACGCGATCAAATCAAGACGCAGATCAGCACCGCGAGGAACACGGGGAGGTTTTACCTTCCTTTGTGAGGTCTCCCTCTCTCCGGCACCCCTGCGGACGTCCTCCTGCTCACGGTGGAGTAATCGGGATCCAGCTCGTAGCCTTCATCGTCCACTCCCAGGCTGCGGTTGTCGTCCTCCAGCCCGTAGGGCTCCGGCTGGAAGCGCTCGGGCTGGGAGCGGTTCAGGTCGACGCTGCTGCCCACCGGCACCTGCGGCTGGGCAACGGCGGCGTAGTTGTCCCTTCTGCTCGGCAGGGTGAAGCTGCCCTCGTCGGGCCGGTAGGCGCTGCCCGGCACGTAGGCGTGGCGGGGCCGGTAGCCGACGCCGCGGGGCAAGGTGCCGTAGCTGTCCGAGAGGTAGCCGTCGCGGCCCAGGTAAGGGCGGTACTGGCCCTCGTGGCTGGAGTCGTTGTAGCTGTTGTAGGACCTGCTCAAGGTGGACGCCGCCTGGGGGCCGACGCACCGCTCCCCGTTCTTGAGGAAGCGCCTGTCGATGGAATCCGTGTAGCTGCCCAGGGGGGACGAGCCGTCCACGGTGGGCAGCACGTCCGGCCCCAGCGGCACCTGACGCACCGTCCTGGTGGTGACCGTCTTGACCATCTTGGTAACCTGGGAAGAGGCAGGGAGTACGTGCGTTAGTTAATCCCCTCCCTGCTGCACCCGTGATGGGGCACGGGGAGCTGCCAGGGGGAAACGGGGAGAGCACCACGGAGCAACGACAGCCACGCGCCCCATGAAGGGAGCACTGCTGCACTCGGGAGCTCACCCGTCAGCTTTTGGATTTAACAGTGGGCAAATATTTCCAATAAAAGCTGAAAGACGCATTCCAGAGCCGGAGCTAAGTGCACTCTGGGCTCTTACTACCACATCAACATCACTGCAGGCATGTGACACTGCATGGAAGCACTACAACGTCATCACACCAGTTCCAGCTTACCAAAATGGTTCCAGGAGACATCTGTCCTACAAAAGACTTTATGGTGTCGAGGAGCCACAGCCTGACCCCCCACAATTAGCATAAATATCACAACACATTCTCTGGTTTTACAGAAATAAAGTTATATGCTCCTACCTGATCTGGATCAATTCTGCACCCCTGTGTAAGCTGACGGAGCTCGAATTTGGCAGCAGTATTTAGGAAACCATGATGTCAAACAGAACAGGTTTGGGCTTCAAGATTCTGGACAACAAACCTGCCTTCCCCTTTAAGATATGCTTACATCCAACAATCACCATACAAGCCCAGCAGGCAGCTGCTGTCATTCCTTTATTTGGTGATTAACATACTTGCAATAATAAGCACTAACACCACAGTGTTTTTGCAACTGGAACCACCTGGAAAAAGGTACTGGGCTAGACAAGATTGTTTAAAAGATTAAAGAAAAGTATGTCCACAAATACATCTTTATCTTTACTTTTCTTCCATAAATCACATTTCATTTCAACATAGAACTGACAAAAACTGGTTAAGTGTCCAGAGGGTCCCTGAGTTCAGGGGTTTTTGCTAAAGGATAAGGACAGATTCCTCAAGACTTTGCAAGAACATTCTGCCCTTTGTTGGAAAGATCTGGTAATCTGTTTTAGACAGTTCTGGACAAAAGCCACCATTATTACAAACTAGCAAAGGGCCTTCTGTTTGGGTTGGTATCTGGGGCCCATCAGCCTCTGTACTGTCTTCAGAGTGACCAGCAAAGGCTCTTTTGAGGAAAATACGAAATTCGGCAGAGGCCAGTCTATCTCTGGCAGCCCTAACCCTAATAAAGTTACTTTAACCTATAAAAACTTACCCTAGCCCGAGAAAACACTGACTTTCAGCCCACTGTAAAAAACCCAACCAAGCAACAAAACAGCACACCCACAAAAGGTGAGAGGGAGGATCAACCCACCTGACAGTGCTACACACAGCAGGGGAGGAGCATAAAAGACAACTGCCAAGAGATATTTTGGGTTTCTTAAGTATTACAGACCTAACTAAGCATCAGCAAAGGACACTTTCCTTCATGTAAGCCTCAGAATGAAATATGTATATCAAGAGAAATGGTAACTATAACATGCAACCCTGGATCACCCGATGGCTCTCAAGTCCAAACAGATATTTTGACCTATAGCCTCCAATTTAAACATTTAGATTGGCAACAGATAAGCCAAGCTGCTGCAAAACAAAATAATTAGAATACATCTCTTCAAGTGGCTCCAGACATGTCCTCCAGCCAGATGTTTTCACACAGAAACCCCAAACAGAAAAAAAATTCACCCAAACAGCATTTCTTTTGCTAGAGACATCTGTGAGCAAAATGATACTTCAAGGTAATGAAGTAATGAAATCCTACAAGACTGAAAGCACACCAACAGCTCTCCAGCAGCAGCGTGATTAACAGCAGCATGCTGCTCAACACAGCTCAGCCAGGTACCAACACCACCTGGGTGTCTGACGGGAGCCAGAGCTCGAAGAACTTTCCTCTTCAACCCTGCCCGACTGCTTTAAGCAAGTAAACACCGGGCAAGATGCCCTCCTCTTCCATGCCTCTGGATCTTCGCTCCCTTTTCTAAAAAAGCACAGTTTTAATAACTAGGAGAAGGGACGCTAAAAACTAAACACTTATGTTGTGACTCAGAACGCCCCAGGGCTCTTTGTTACCTGTGCACAACAGTCCTTTCCACTCAGTGTGACCGCTGTCCTGGCTTTTATCAGCTCAGTCAGCACTGAGAGGGGAAACAGAGCTGGCCGAGGTCACAGCAGCTCTTTGTAAGGAGGATTCACACAGGGCAACACAGCTCAGTGTTCTCCTGCTGCAGGCTGAAATAACAGTTTTATTCCAAGTAACTTCCTAAGTCATCTTCCAAGAGCAGAGGAAGTGCCATTTCCCAGGCCTGGAATATGAGAGTTCTGCAAAGCCGTGACAAAACTGGGTGGAACGCGCTGGGCCTTTGTGTGCTTGAATCTGGGAACCAGCAACGGGAAAACAGGAACTGAGGCACCACGTCAACAATCTGATGAACCCCAAACGGAGAAGTTTGCCCAGAACAGGACGAGGCACCTTCCTGATGCCAAGGAGCGCCCTGACACAACCTCCCACAGCTCCTCCTGTCAGCACCAGCCAACAAAGGTAACTCCGAGCATCGCCTTTCCCGACACCGGCTGCCACCAGCTTCGACCTGCAGGATCCTGGGACAGAGACTTTGCCCACTTCTGCTTTTTCTTTTTTTTTTGGAGAACCAACGTCACTGGCCAGCAGGATGAGGTAACACAGCACAGGAACGCTGTGGCCAGGACAAGGTCTCCAACACTCGGTACAAAAAAGACAAAGCAGAACCTCGGGCCACTGAAAATCAATTCCTAGACAATGTGTGACCTACCACTCACACTTCTTGAGTTCTTCACCATGCTCTGGCACTCTACAGAGTACTTACAGGCATTTTTTTCCTTTTATTACTATTTTAAATAACCCAAGGGATTATTTTGCGATTTTTTCCCGATTAGACTTATTTTCCTGTCTTCCAAGAGTAGCACAGACAAGCTTCCAATGGCTGTGGATAGTCAAAAAGCAGCACAGCTAGCCAGCACAGGTAAGCACAAGTTTACAACGTTAGCACAGCTTCACCTCTTATTTTCTGGGTGCTGCACCCACGAGCCAATAGAAAGGATCAGGACAATCAAAATCCCCTTGTCAGACACATAAAAAGGAACATTTCACTCAAGCATTAAAGTACACATTTCTCACAGCATAAAAGCATTCAGCAATGCTGAGGGTGTTACGGTGGGGCAATCAGAGTCATATTTTGAGAGAGAGGCAGTATTTGCGCTCATGCCTCATTTGTCAGGGACAGGCACTGAGACAGAAGATTTATCATGCGATAAACAGACTTTGCTGCTGACAGGACAATGAAGGGAGGCTTTTTGGAAGCAATTAGCCAGCACACAGAGGAAGGCCCATTTATTAGGTTTCCAAGCAAAAAAAGACACCCAACCAACAAACCATACACGGTTATTTCAGGAAATTCTGCTCAAGGGAACGTTTCTTTTCTATTTCTCAAAAGAACACAGGCAGACTAGAGAAGCTGACAGTATAGCAGCATCCTCTCCCAACATTTCTGTGGTTTCCTTCACACCGATGCATTAGCCAGGGAGAAGGAAGCTCTTCCAAGTGGGAGTCCCAGCAGTTATTTGTGACACCCAATCCTCCAGATGCACCTAATCTTGAGAGACATCTATTAGCATAAATTCCTCACTGCAGATATGCTCTAATGAAAAATTTAGAGATACAAGTTACTTTGAGAAAGTGCAATTTGACTTCCTCTGTTTACTTTCCATCTCTAAAGAAAACCCGCTTAAAAGGGTTTTTTAGCCTGATGACAAATCAAAGATGCTCAATTGTTTCAAAGCCACAGTCTCTGAGCACCAGATGAAAGCTCCAGAGTACTTCCCTACGAAAAGCCTGTCAGAGTAGGCTTAAAATATATCTGTAATTTTTTATTCCCTGTAAAGATATTAAGATCTCAACTGCAGTATAAAAAGGAAAAGTTCCAATCTACCCAATTATTCAGGCCCCCTGCAACCCAAATCCTACGATGCTGCAAGTCAGTGGTTTCGTTGCTGCTCCCCCCACCCCAGAATCCCGGTACACTTCAGGTTTGCTGACCTTACAGCAATTACTTCATGAAATAATCCCCTTACAGGCCCCATGATAACGTTTTCACTAATTCTATTTCTGAAAATACATTCACCAACGGAACATAAAGGAAATATTCACATATTTGAAGCAGCTTCTGTATTTTTCTGTCCCTCATCTTTCTGTTTGACGTGGGAGATGGCAGAACAAGCATGTAACTATCCAGCAACTGGATTTACTGGATGCACATGGTACAAGTAGATCCCTCACAGCACTCACAGAGGAGTAAAGACAACACAGAGATTTCAGCTGGACTGGGCTGCCATGGTCAAACACAGTCGTCTTAACCAGTACCTACAATTCTACCTTCCGTTCTGGTTTTGAGGCTGGTTTTGTTTTGCCTTTTTTTAATTTTTTTTTTAATCAATTAAGTGCATTACAAAAAGGTGACAGGGCTAAAAATTTTCTGGAAACGGTCATAAATGAAAAATCAGATGAGAAGGAATCAGATGAGAAGCATTCTGACATTTCTGTGAGCTTATCTGTGAACTAGAGACTGTAAAAGTTAATCAGACCGAGCAGACTGAAGCTAATACCTTTCTATTAAATGCTGTGCAAGAACTCACCCAGTAGGTTTTCAAAACAGCTCAAATTTCTCCCCTTCCATTTTAAGCCTAAAGTTTCTCATTTTGAAAGGGCCCTCAACTCTGCGTGGAATCCCTTCCTGCTCTCTTCCCTAAGTCCCCTGAACTCCCGTGGAGGCTCAAAGCTCTGCCTTCCAGGGTGTCTGGCACCACCACCAGGGGTTCTGCTGGCTGGAGGTGGGAGCAGCAGCTCATCACTGCTGGCAAAGACCCAGACTTGTGAGTATTGCAAAGCACAGGGCAAATGGATGGACTGCAGATTAAACAAGTCTGTATTCCCACTGCACTTCACATTTTGTTACCATAAAACATCAATTTCATGAGTATCAGCGACCTAAACTTCAACGTTTTAGCATTCCAACCATAAAAACAAAAGGTGCCTGAAGAAAGAAAAAAAAAATCAAACATTAACACACCACACATCTAAGTTGCTTTCCTGAGTTCTCCTGAGCCACCTACAACAGGCTCCCTTTCACTCCTGGCACTGCTCCAGCCAGCAGCCAGAAGTGGGAGTCTGTCCCCAAGGTGACTTTCACTGCTTTGGCTTGATGGGGATTTGGCTTCCAGAGATATTACAAAGTTGGAATGAAGTATTATCTGCTGCATCTTTTGTGCAGTGAATGTTACGTAGGGACTTAGTTTAATACTACGAGAATAACAGGTAGGGGAAAATTACTCAGAAGTACCTCATTTTGAAAAGGCAGATGTTCCCTATTTAAAATGTGTCAAATATTACATTCTATTACGCCTTCTTCCTGCTTCGCTGCTACAGGAATCTTCAAGGATGCGGGGTAAAGCACAGCAAAACTGTCAATGCCTCGAGATTAAGGTTGTTTACTTAATACACTGTTGAAAAGAATAACCTCTATAAATTATGGGTTTGAAACAACGGGGGAAGGAGCAGGGAATAAAGAACAGCGGCTTTCCCACTCACAGCCTTTGCTGTGCAGCACTTCAAGAGGAAGAATTTCAGAGACATCACTCCCCAGCAAGCTAGAGATTCACACAATTTAGCACAATTAAGTGACAGTTTCCTTTTGAAGAACCCAAAAATGCATCCTAAAGGGCACCAGGCTGACTAAGAGGTCTGTGCAGCCCACCCTGTGCTGGACACCCCTCAGGGCCTCAGTGGCTGCAGGGACAGAAGAAAAGTCTTGCTCTCTGAAAAGGAACAGCAGCTCCAGGGCTGCTGCTTTTTCAATTCTCCTTTCCCATATGCACATACAATGCCTGGTTTGAAGCCGCCACCGTCGTTTTCTGTGGGGAGATGGGAAATAGGAGGGACCTGACACACAGGGGAAACTGCCCCTCTTCCACCCTGACAAACATGCAGCTTTAGCAGAGGCAGGACTTTCACACAAACTGTTTCACCCCGTGTGGGCCCGTTACCCGGGGATCACTGCACGGCCTCTCCCCTAGTTTTATACTTGTAGCTATCATTTTATTCCCTTGCATAGCTGCTCTTACAGCCTCCTGAAACTACGTGCTACCATTAGTACATATAAAAAGGTGTCCATCACCACTGCAATTTTATCACTTCCTTCTTGTAAATAACAGTTGTTGCTGCTGCCACTAAGAAGAAACCAGCACTTCTTTCACTAAGTCACAAACTAAAGACATCCCGTTATTTGAAGAGCTAACAAAAACGTAGGGTCTTATTGTTTGCCCACTTCGTTTTTATTTAAAGAGCTTCATCTCCTTCCAACAGTAAGAAAACAGGCCAGTTGTATTCACCTTCTAACTAACAAATATCACACCAGATACTCAGTTTATTATAATGTGTACAGCCCCACCTGACCTCAGGAAATCACCATTTACTTCAACCTGAAGATGTGATGCCCTGAATAGGTCTCTTAGAGGACTGCGATTCTGGAACACCAGTAAAAATAAACACTGATTTATGCAGTGACCTCTGTTCGACTCCTTTTAACACAGAAAGCAATTGGACAACTCCCTTTTTTCCTTGTCCTATCCAGAAGTTTTCAGAAAGGGAATCACCCTCCATCTTTGTCATGTTCCAGTCGTACTGAAAGCACACGAGGCAGCTCTGAACATGCAGCACCTGCTCAGAGACTGCAAAATTACCTTACACAAGGAACAAAATGAGATCAGGAAAATGAGAACATGTGCAACACCTGAAATCCAGTCAAACCTGAGGTAGAGTCACTTGAGAGCACACCCAGCTTTGCCAATGCACCAGGAGTAAAATGCCATTCATGAGTCTGGTGCAGAATTCAAATGCTATGATGTTATTTACACAGGCTGTTTCTTGTTCTAAAGGACAAATGCATAATCACATACTGATATTATAAATCATCACTAATCTGAGACACATTTCCAAGCACGTTTTCCTCAGCCAAGTCCTACCAAACCATCTCATTCCCCCATCACGTCTGTGTTTGCAGGGCAATGCTGGGAGCTGCTTCAGGAAACACAGTGAATCTTAAAAGCATAACCAGTCTGAGAAGGGGTTTCTGTTTGGTTAACCTGGATATTTCTGCTGCTCAGTTCAGTTCCACGAAGAGCTGTATCAGCAGAGCTGATAAGGAGCAAGCTGGACACAGAGGTGAAACCGAAAAACCCCAACTCAGCTTTGCTGGCAAACACGACTTTCAAAATCCCTGAGGATCCCAAGAGCACGACTGCCACCGCTCAGGCTGCTCCCTGCTATTTCTGTTTCGTGATTAGGTGGCAGCCTGCCATTTTTCCACCCTGGTTATTCGCCCCTCACCTTGGTTTCTGTTCTCCTTGTGGTTCCATCCTCAGAGGTGACAATAGACACATGGGAAGTGGGAGTGCCTGGGTCTTCCTCCACAGTAACTGTCTCTTCCACCATTTCTTGAGGCTCCTGCATCATTGCTATCGAGGTCTGGTTACTGGGGCTTTGTTCCTAAAGAAGCAGGTAAAAAAAAAATAAAATTGACCTTTTCAGTTCTACCGTCATGGTGTGACTACTGTATTTTTAATTTCAGGTTCCTCAACTGAACAGAAATCACGAGAAGCCTCTATCAAGTACTTCATATTTACAGGCACCAGACTACTACCTTACATTTAAACGCACTTATTTAAGCCTTCTCTTCGATGCCCAGCATAGGAGGAGCGGAATTTTTGTCTGTAAAAACATTCATTCAGTTCTGCAGTGAACAGGCCCCACTGGCTTTCAGAGCAGTTAATTTTACACACCATTAAAAGTTTCTTTCCATTTGACAAAAAAATACACTCAGCTGCAGACTGGAGAAGGCTGTAAAACATCAGCACCTACAATTAAATGGACACCCTTCCCAAAAAGAAACGCATGGCCAGAGATTAACAGCTGAATTCAGTGAAATGCTTCCCTTCCCACATCTTCGCGAAGTCCACAAGGTCTAACTGGTTATTTAAAATTTGTAACAGATAAGACAGCATAATGACAACTAAAGGAGATCAGAGGCGGGTTCCTGCAGGGATGCTGCCCAAAGAGAGCGCTCTGCTGCTCGGGCAGCACCAACACCTGAACCTTCCTTTTCCTTACGCCGTCGTGTGTTCCAGCACAGGAATCAGGGAAGCTCTCTTTGGTAGGTGAGCACGTTTTCAGAAGCTTCACAGCAAGAGGCCAATAAAGAACCAGCTTATGCACTGAGAAGTCAGACTTATCCCCAGCGTTATGAATCCTCAGCCACGTCAAATGAAACGACACAGACTGCTCGTTTCAGTGTAACCCTGAAGGAATCTGGCTACTCCAGCCTCAGAGCCAAAGCTGGGCTTCCACTGGCACACCCTGTCAAACAGGCACTCGAAGAACACCCTTTATTAAGGACAATATATATGCACATATACACACAAATGCGTTTTTGTGTATATATATATATATTTTAAAACAAAAAAATAATGACACAGAGCTCTAAGCTGCCAAGGGAACACACTCTCCCCAAAGAAAACACTATGGACAAATCCAATATACTTCTTCACATCACAGGAAAATAAAACGGTTGGGACGAAACTGTTGCCGTGCATGTGCTGAGCCTAATTACATAAAGGTTTAAATATTCTCAACATGTGAGCAGCTTCATCACCAGGGAACTACACAGTATTTCGTACTGTTTTACTTAGAAGAACTGCATTTCATCTGGGCCATCATCTTCAGACTGACCCTTTTGCTGGGCCATGTTTTGGGCAGGCCCCCAGTGACCTTATGCTGCTGAGCAGGAACCGGGTACTGAGGTCCCATTAAGCGCCACGTTTATTTCTTCCATGATATGCAATTTCCTTTTAAACAAGCTGAGATATGCCCGTTCAGTCTCCCTTGATTTACAGCTGCATTCTGACCTTCTGGAAGGAAGGAAGCGGCTTTCATTTTTCAGGTAAGCACCGAGATTAACCAAGACCACAATGCCGAGCCTCCAGCAATCAGCTCAGTCCACGTGCGGCACGGACGGCCTCCTGAGGTCATGCAGGGATCACCAGAGGTGATGGAAGCAGGCACTGCTCCCACTTCTACTGACACCACCGAGTAACTCGGGGAACAGAATCAATCAACCAGAGTAAGGCTTCTGAAACCCTGAAGAAAATCACTCCTTCCAGTCTGCAATATTTAATCATTAACGGCAAATAAGTTACGATACACGATGAATCCTTTAGGGTAGGGGTTCAGATGTCACACTGTGTCCTCTGCCACAGCTTCAGAATGGAACTAGTTCCAGGACAAATTTCATCTCCACATTTTCCTACAAGGTACTGTATTTTGACTGCAGCTCCCTTTTCCCACCCCACAGTGAAGCTTTCCCCTAAACAGACTGATTTACACAAACCTGCATCACAGCAGAGACCCAGAACTTCCACTCACTGTCACACAACCCAGCCTTGACAAGGACAGAGACACCAGATACATGCAGAGAGGGGTTTTTCCACTGCACCCTGTCCCTGGAGAATTCCTCATCATCGAGTGCCAAATCTGCTTCAAGGTGGGCCCTTCCCACTCCTCTGACACACACAGGTACACACACACACATCTCATCCACCACCCTCATTTCCAGCTGCACTTGAGCTGCCCACATCTCTTCGCTCCCCTCTAGACTTTTCAGAGGCAAACTCTGTTTTCTGACAATAAACCGTAGGAGAGGGAAGGTGGAAAGTAGTATTTTGCTCTTTGAACCTTTGCGATACTTCTTCTTTATTGAAGAAAATAAAAATAGTCTGTCTTTGTATTCAGACTGCCTGTGGGGAAAGGGAACCTTAAAAGCTGGGCACTTACACATGAGCAAATTGCAAACTAGAGCATATTGACTTTAAATGAGCACTGCACTAGTTTTTATCCTCTGGCTGCTTCTAAAATGAAGAATGAGGGAGATATGGTACAGATCTGCATTCCTACGAGAGAAAACCACTGTTAGCAAGAAACTCTCCTAAGCGTCAGAAAGCCTAAAAGCTCACCAAGTTCAAGGCAGGTCTCTCCCAACACAGACAAGTAACCAGACGGCACCTTCTGTGCGTTCCCTCTCACTGTGTGAGCTACGAAGCGCCGCCGTGAGAAAGGGGACAGCCACCATCCAGTTTACCCCCTGAATTACCTTCAGGAGATGGTTCTTTGATCTCCAAACCCAGAACTTTCCCTAACGCTAACGCGGAATTGTCACAAGCTAACACTAATGTAGAGAAGATGCAAAGATTTTGTTATCTGTTTTTAGACTCCATCATTAAGGATTTTAGGTCAACACAAACTGCAGAAACTGGGACACATTACCCCTTTCAACTACCTTCCTCTTGCTCAGCTTCTAAGCCAGTATTTAGGACGGGTTTTTTTGCTGAACACACCTCGGCATCTCAAACTCCACAGGTTTGGCAGGTAAGCCTAATTACCCAAAGTAAAGCACAAGCTGCTGGGCAAGGCTGGAACACGACACCCCTAACAAAGAACGCTACCAGTGGTTCCTGCCTGCCAGAGAAGGGCTGCAGAGCCCTCGGGGATCCCACAGACCCCCCTAGAACGGCCACAAGGGCTCTCCTGCAATACACGCACACATTTCCACGTGGTATCCCCCACTGCAGATTGCTGAGCATTACCCATTAGGTCCTTTTCAAATAATAATCTCTGGCTTCTCCCAAGATTACAAAACACCACCAAATTACGGGAACAGATTCCAGTGCAGTTATTGTATACAGTGTCAACAGTCTTGACTTCTCTCTCTGCTTTTGCCTTTTTGAGACCAAATGAATCCTATCCTGTTGATCTGCTCTTGCATCTCCAGTGTGCTTTAAAAAAGCCAAGCTATTTAAAGCACAAAGCAACAATCAATTTATCCCCAGCCCGTAAAAGTTAAGTGCAGATGAAACAGCTAAAGATCTAGTAAAATAAGCAAGAATCATAAAATAACAGTAATTCTTGTTTTGTTAAAGAACAGTGATTCATCATTTAGGGCACACATATCTCCTAGGGCTTATTTTGCATTAGAATACTACAGCTTCTGTAATCATCACCATTTCAATTCCTAGAGTTGTATTTCCATCAAAGTAGCTATTTTATATCTGTTTTAATAGAAGAATAACCTCCCCCAGGAGTATCAGACATCCTACCTTGAGACAGTAAACAAAGTTCTTTATTCTCTGCCTATGGAACAATTCTAAACAGTCTGGAAATAATATAAAATTGCAGGAGATTATTACTTCCACTAAAGCAGTCCCTCTTCAGGAACACTGAAAACATGTACATGTACATCGAATCATCATTCTCCCCGAGATCCCCTTTGTTCAGAAGATTGCAGGGCAGGCTATTCTGGCTACTCCTTACTCCAGGCTACTGTCAGATACCAAATCTGAAGGTTTTTGCAAAGCACAAAGGCTGAATTCTACATCAGTGGACATACTTGTCCTCAGTCAACCCCAGCGCGGACAAAGCTCGAGTGTATCGGCTCCTGTGAAACACATTACATGTCTGGGCATAATTAA
Organism: Pseudotriccus pelzelni; assembly: GCA_035584735.1. Classification (NCBI taxonomy): domain Eukaryota; kingdom Metazoa; phylum Chordata; class Aves; order Passeriformes; family Tyrannidae; genus Pseudotriccus; species Pseudotriccus pelzelni. The sequence continues at coordinate 6,689,999 of JAWMRA010000036.1, forward strand.
TGGCGTTGGACAACAATGCTAATTGAATTAAATGTGGATTCTCTCTCCTCTACTACTCTTTGTTTGAATTACTTATTAGAGCTTCAATCTTTGCAAAGCATGAGATTATTTCCAAGTGCAAAGCAAGCAAACACCGGCTCTGTCGGAGTCAAGTCTCGGGCTGATGTTCTGCCCCACTGGTTGCTTTCCAGCTCAGCTCTGTATTTCCAGCTCATCGTGTCCTCAAGCTGCTATTTGCTGAAGGCATGTGGAGGAGAGAGGAAGATAAAAAAGGCACATGCAGAAACGCAGCAGTTGTAAAAGGTCTATCCTGCCCCCAGCCAGGATCCAATGGTGGCTCATTCGGGCAAAAGGCTCTGGGGCAACACGGAGCACGTGGACCAGCCCGGCCTGAAACTCAGGCAGCACACAAAGATGGAAGGAGGGTCTGCAAGTCAGACAGCGATTTAAAGATGGGAATACATAAATATCTACTTCGCTGCAGATAAACTGATCTCCACTTAGTGAACTTACTTTTCTGTTTCCTCATGTGAAATAACATGTGTTTTTTACATACATAAATAAATATGTATGTGTGTATACAACAGATTCAGCTCACTTCAATGTGAACACAAACACACTAACCTACGGGAAGCTTCAAGCTCTCTGTCAGAGCTCTCGCACAAACTCTCCCCTAAGGCTGGCCGGTTCAGAACAGCTGAGAAATGTTAGTCCCAAATGAAAGAAGGCTGTCCTGGCATGGGGTACCAGAATGAACTCAGCCCCACACCACAATGCACCAACTGTTTCCAGAACACTTACACACTTCCTTTGTCCTTTAGAAACACACACGACAAGCAAGGAACAAATAATGCCAAGAGCTTTTTAAAGCACCAAGGTTAAAAGGAACATTTCAGCAACTGCAAAAAAACCCCTCAGCTACAGAAGTTTTGAAAAGCCACAAAGAGCAGCTTTTTTTTGGAAGCAGGCATGGTAATTCACCCTCTGAAGGCATCACACCTTTCAGGGAAAGCAAGAGGCGGAGGTGAAGGAGAAGGAATCAGCCCCGGACAAGGCCTGTAGTGGCAATATTCATCCCTCAAGGATGGCAGGGCACACTGGGGTTCTGTTCAGCCACGCGGTAGCCGCCCATCACCGGGAAACCCACAGAGCCTGCCCAACCCAACAAAGAGGGCTTTTATGCTATTTTAAACAATCTGAAGCGTCTCAGTTAATGGAAGACCGGGCAACTGGCCCTCAACTATTTCTAATTGACTGGAATGATGGATGAAGCTAAAGGGAAAGCTGACCCACTGAACTTTTCCATACAAACCCAGAAAACTGGGGGAGATTGTAAACAGTTTATAAGAATGAGAAGTGGGAGAGGCAGAGTCCCAGGGGCCTTGCTCCTCTCAACCTGCTGTTGTTTCAGAGGAAGGAAAACAAAGAGCTTCAACTCAAAGCAACAAACAACAAAAAACACGGGGGAAGGCCTAAACAAACAGGGTATTTTTCCCATGCTCTCCTCCCCTTTCCCCAGTAGCCGCTTAGCTCTGCCATGCAAGCCGGTCCTTTGAATCAGAAAGGGCAATTTGTCACTTTGACAAGGTGTCTCTCAGGGCTCTGTATTGCCTTGCCCTGCTTTTCAGACTGACTGGGTGTTAACCACAGATGTCAAGACATTACATCTCAGTCAGCTTCAACAGATGTGATGATCTGTACTTAAAACTTACACCAGTCCTACTACATCAAGGTAGTGCTCAGGAAATCACACGTGCCCACTGATTTTCAGAACAAAACCATCACCAGCAGCCTCTGTACTGCGAAAAGGAAACGCTGGTGCAATGTGACAGAGCCGTCTGCTCACCTCAGCACGTCCTGGGAGGGCAGAGTGAGGACAGAAAACTTCCAGATGGGAAAATGGATGAGTAATATCTTCAAATTCACAGCATCTAACTTTAGGCAGCTTAGCAAGGCATCTAACTGGAGAAGAACTGCATTCTTCCTCTTCCGTCAAAAACAAGAACAGAAGCCTCAGAGAACAGTTCAGACCTTTCAGAGAATAAATCACCTCCTTGGACATGTCCAGGATTATGCAGGGAAATGGTATCAAGTGGTTCAAGAAAGCATTGAAGCTGGAGGATGAATCCAGGCCTCAGTCCTGATGTAAGCAGTCTGTGGTAGAACCCAAATCAGGACAAGTGTGTGACAATTCCTCACTCAGTCCCTTAATCACAAGCCCTTTTCTCCCCCAGTAGTTCAGCAAGATCAAGCAGTAAAATAGAAGGATAAATCACGCAAGTCATTCTTTTTAAGGTGAAAATGATACATGTCAAGAGAAAAGAGCACCTGGCACACACAGCAGGCCCAGCATTCCTCGTCCTGATGTCAACAGCACAGCTCCTGTTTCTGGGGACAGTCTGCCCAGAAACCCTTCCAAATGAGCAGCAAATGACTCCCACCAAGACTTGTACACAGTTCACTGCAATTTGCCAAACTACCTTCCAAACCCAAACAATGGGATCTGCTCACCCCATCTTTGACCAAACCCAGAAGAGATCGGACTCGCTTCCTCTCTGGAGCCGTTCCGATGAACTAACCGAGGCTAAATTGGGGAGATTTGTCGTGGGATGAGGTTACATCATGGATTGTGATTTCGCACCAAGTTTTTCCCTTCATCCCCACCTGCTGCCTCTAGCTGGCGTTCAGGGTGGTGTGGGATGACTAATTTTACGTTCCTTTCTGCGAGACAGGCATTCAGATTTCATTTCCTCTGGGCCCCACTGAGTTTGGGTCATAAATTAAACCGATGCATGGACGAGTAGAGATCAACTCCACAAACTTACATGCACATGGGAGTCAGAAGTACAAGCTAGGTCCTTCATCTAAAACAAAGAAAACAACCGTCAGCTGGGCAGGTGACAGCAGCAGGTCTCCTTTTGCAGGCTGTGTGTCCCAGACTCTACCCCAGCCACCTTCACACATCATTACCGCATTAAACCCGAGTCTGCCAAGACCCAGCAGCTAACACACCCACGCCTCCTTGCACTGCTACAAAACTACCTTGGAGAATTGTTTTTAACTTCAAGGCAGATGTAAACCATCTCTGCATTCTCTGGGTTACAACCAAGGCTGGAGCATTATTTGAGTGTCCTCGGAGCCACATCAGATCAGTGTTAAATTCAGCTAATCTCCTCACCCACCCACGATCCTGTCGGTGGATCTGAACGGCACAACCAAAATGCTTTTTGTGGCGAAACACACCAAGCAAAGAGCAAATAAAGCAAGCTTTTATAATCCTGAGGAAGACAGAGCAAACAGATCACTGACGGTTTTCTAAGCCTGCATTCCAAGAACGCCGCTCCTTAAAATAAATTATTTCTCACTCTAGGGAATACACAGTGATCGACAGTAAATCCATCTCACAGGGAACGTGCTTGCCCGTGTCTCCCACTAGTAAGCCCCAGGGCAGGTTTGCTTGGCAGGAAGGCAGCAGGACTGTGTCAGTGCAGGCAGCTCCCCAGGAGATCACCCACCTCGAATCACTCGCTGCTTCTTCCCTCTGCAGCTCTCCCCTTTCCCACACCTGACCAAGACACAGCAGAACTCCCTGCTCTGTAACCCCAGGGAGCAACAGTGGGGCAACAGAACGGGCTCGGCGGGAGCCTCGAGCTGACTGCGAGTCCACTGGACCACCAAACAACACAAGTCAACACAGCCAAAGGCCTCTCTGACTGCTGCAAATCTTCCAAATGGAAAAGATTCCAGCAGAAAGACAATTTCCCCAAGTGTGATGCAGTGACTGTGCTATTTCAACTGCCCAGGAGAGTTCACAGGTGCCTTTGTGTCCCGCAGCCCGTTTACTGCTCACGGTTTCTGGTTATGTCGTAAGACTGACCTTACAGCCCCTACCTGTACATGGCCAGTCCTCACACAAAGACAGCAGGGTAGACTTGCAAAGCCAGTGATAATAATGGCCAGTCTTCGCGAACGAAGAACCGGGGAAGGTCTTTACACCTTCCAGCCTGCGCATTGGATTTTTT
>JAWMRA010000036.1:6694472-6836385 GCA_035584735.1 Pseudotriccus pelzelni
CCTCACACAAAGACAGCAGGGTAGACTTGCAAAGCCAGTGATAAACCAGCAATAAAAGCAGGGGAAAATAAAAAAAGGATGAAAGCTACAACTTGGATATTAGGGAAAAGGCTGAGCAAGAACCCGTTCAGCCCTCGTATCCAGAGCTGTGCAAGTGCAGTGGGCTCAGAGCACAGCTAACAGAACAAGCAGAGAAAAGGATCAGAGGGGTCTCACATCCAGCCCTGAAGTCTGAGCTATTAACCTCAAAAAGAAGGTCAAGGGGCGATCTGATTACAGCTCAAGTGCCTAAAGGTATAATAGAAAGTTGATGGGAACCCTTGAGCCTCAGAGAGAAAGGTTTAAGCAGCCCAATGTCAGTGATGAAAGCTGACACACACGTTCTGTTTTAATGTTCAGACAGCAGGAGTGAGCAGTGCAACAAAATACCCAACGCAGTAAAATTTTGCTGCTTAACAGGTTGGATCTATTTATTTTTAAGAAACACGATCCTATTTAATCATAAACCTGCTGATGTAAAGGTGCTCACGTGCATGCACACAACTCTGCCTACTTCACTCCAAGGAGTTTTCAGGCTAAGAACAATTTCTTTAAAGCTCCTGAAGGAATTACCCATCCCCACAGCTCATCCTCAGCACACCACACTTCAGTGCAATGAAGAGACTTTTGTCAGCGTGGGGAGGGGTTAATGAGGGATCCCTGTGGAGTACTGGTTTGGCTCAGGGAGTTCCCTCTGCTCCCACCAGTGAGCAGCAGGGAATCCCCCCGAGCCGGACAGCAGCACTTTCAGCAAGGCCGAGCTGCAAACCAGAGCATTGTGTCAACTGAGAAACCACCCTCTCCTGGCACCGTGTATACAGTCAGCACTTCAGCACTGAAGCACTTGAATTGGAAACCCCATCACATTTGCCAGCCACTCCATTATTTACACAGTATCTTTTTTATTATTATTTCTGATACGCTTTTGTTTGGCACTTCACAAAGGAATTCAAACACGATACAGTCTAAGACAAGACGCAGCCCTGGAGTCAGCAATCTAAATCACTTTTAATCAGGTTCTCAGAGGGCTTTTGAGAGAGCCATTTCTCAATTAAACACACACAGATAAAACCAAGAGATCATACAGGCTGAAACTGAAGACTTGCTATTAACAAGCATCAGTCAGAAAGCCAAATTCAATCTCTGAATGCTGTACTTCCCTGCAAGTTGGCAACACAAGCTCCAAGACTGCTGTTTGAACCCAGGGACAGGACAGCTGCGTTTCCCTCCCACTCCTTGTTGTGGTTTCATAACAGAGAAGAGAATCTTTAATTTTTCCAGAGGAGCCCTGCCAAGCTGAGGCTACAAACAGGATATGGTGTGTTAGGAAACTGCCAGCCAGCTTGCTCACACCGTGGCCAGAAGCCCTCCCAGATCCCCCGTGCCCGCTGGCAGCACTGCCCACCTCGCTGTCACACAGAACAGCCTCTGAGTTAGACCCTTTGTCATTTAGGACTGTGCAGGACACGCCACTGTCATCTGTTCTGGCAGAATACACGACACCCAAGTACCCTCTCTCTCCCCTTCCCTCCTTTGTAGAAAGGAACTGCTTTCCTCTGAGCCACCTCTACTACTAAATCTTGGCAGAAATAAACGGGTTCTTCCACTGGAATGCCCCGAAGTGAATTAGAAGACCACAGTTCTCTAGCAGTCCTTGTCTCATCCACACACAAAACTGTCTTTCCCACAGCTCAAATGAAGAGGTTTTATTTTTCTTCCAATTCTCCACAAAGAAGCAAAAGATAAACAGTCATCCCACCTTTTTTTAAACAGTAGGACAGACTCAAGCAGTACAAATCCAGCAGCAGTGAGTCCACCACCTGTGATGAGCACCCTGCCAAAAACCACTGTTCCTGCCTCCAGGACTCACCCTGAGCACCGAACCAGGAATGCCCTCACAAACACAAACCACAGGGTTCATTCTACTTTGGTTTTCAGCTTTTGGGTTTCTCTCCTTTCCCCAAGAGCAGACCAGCGCTTTTTAATCCCTTCCCAGAGCCCCCAGCAACACAAAAACATGTCCACAAAGGTGCTGCTGAACCCACGAGTCAGGTCCTGCTCATCTGGACTAATCCATCATTTATAATGGTATCATTAACAAATAAAGATGTCTGACAGAAATCCGTAATATTCAACAGCTCAACTTGCTGAATCAGGGAGTACAATAGGTACCAACACAATAAACATATGCATGGAAGAGGATAAGTTTGGCAAAAGTTGCAAGAGCAATGCTGAAGCCAGAAAAACACCAAGAAAAGATGAGCAGAGGAGAAAAGCATCACAGAATGTGAGCGTCTTTCCAGGGAGGGCAAATCCAGAACAGTAAAGCATGTCAGGACAGGAAAAAGTGAAAAGAGACAGAACCCATAAATGAGACAAGCAAGTGTCATGTGGAAGCCAAATCAGTGGCTTTCACAGGAAAAAAAAAAGTGGCAGGAGAAGGGAAGGAGGAGAGAAGCACGAGAGAAATATTTCAGTCTTTAATTCCCTCCTGTTAACACTGCTTTATTTCACCATAAAAGTCTTTTGATGAATAGTAGCTCCCTCCACACAGCAGTATATTAAGATTCTTTATTAAAGCTTACCAAACACCACGATGTCATTCTTTGGCTTTTTATGTGCTTTGCCTGGACTGTGTTTTTGTTGCTAAGCTCTCATCAGATGTGTATCTTGTACTGACAGGGAAGAGCTTATAAAATACAGCAAACCTGAAGAGAAGCCCGGGATTTGGTTTCACACAAGTGAACGCTCTCAGGGAACAGTACAATGCCTGGTGTGTGACCTGGGGGTGCTGGTGCACACGTTCAGGACCGAGTGTGCCCAAAGTGTTCCTCGGCAGCGCGGGAGCAATTCACTCAGGCAAGCACAGGACGGGAGAGGGAGCCCAACTGCAGATGCATCACAAGCCACCGCCCGTGGCAGCCCCTTGGCAGGACAGCTCAGGGCTCTGGCAGCCCAGCTCAGGCCCGGGGGGAGCATCACCCCCAAACACGGGTACAACACGACACACAGACGGAGCCAAATTAATAAATCTTGCTTACAAGGGATGACAGCACGTCAGGGAAGAGCGAATGTAACCATCCGGCCATCCGGGTGGAAGACAAAGATATCCATCCCGGACAGCAAATTGTGTCAAACACCATGAACACTTCGCACCCCACAGGCAGAAAACTAGTCTGATTCTACACTTAATTCAATTATCCATGTCAACAGTGACCAAACACATCAGCATTTACAGCTTCCCACTGTTTACCAGTTCACACACACAGAAACTGAAATCAACTCCTGAATAAGAAATCATCAGCAACTCTGATTACAGAAAAAAACCCACAAAAACTATTTTTGCCAGGAAGTTTGAAACGAGCGCAGCTCCATTTGGGAAATTAAATGAAACCTGAGGATAACCGTATCATTCGCTTACCAAAAGCCACCAAACATATTAGAACAGGCTCTCAGTGCATCTAAAATGTGTTTGGAGACCCAGAAAATGGACCAGATAATGTGCTCTCTATACGCTCAGCAGCAGACGTTACAGCTAGTCCTAATCCCAGCTTTGTGAACCTGGCAGACATCATTCATTGTGCTTCTGGCTCCGTAATATTCTGCAGAGCACTGCAGTTTGCTGGCTTACAAACATGCCCCGCCAGCTCACTGGGTAAAAGATTTCTGCTGACTTCACCCATCGCTTCAGTCCCACTCATTAGGGATTAATATTTTTCCCTGCTAAGGATCCAGGCTGCAAGAGCTAAGCAGGGAAGGTTACACGTGTGTCTGGAAAAGACTGGCAACATTCTGATGGGTGATACATAAATATGAGCACTCAGGAGGCACTTCACTATTTCTTCCACGAAGTTCAAGTAGGACATTTAAATTTCAATTACTTCAGAAATGTTACTGCTTTTTAAAGACACTTGATAAATGATAACTGATAACACTGTTTTGTCATCATGAATGCATTTTATACCCGGAACTTCTCTAAGAGGAAGTGAGACCATCAGATAAGCCTCTGTATTCCTTGCAGACTTCCATGAAGAAATTTCACTTTTTTCCCAGCTGCACACATACCACGAGAAATAAAGACCATTTTTAAGTGCAGAGTATTTCATGTAACGATAAGAACCTGAGAAACCATAAAGGGAGACTAACAAGCATTTCTGGTCCAGTGCTCTACCAATAAGATCCCATCTCAGCACGCTGCCCGTTCTGAAGCGCTGCCGTATCTTGCAGTGAAGGTGGTTTTCCATCAGAGAGATCTCCATTCCAATAGTAGGCTTCTGCCTTTACACTCAGCAGGAAGAAAAGAAAATCTCAATACAAAGCCATATAATTAGTCTAATGGAATTTTACACTCTTAAAACAGGTACTTCAGACCAAATCACTGAGCGAACTGCTTCAAGAACATAACCTTCACACCTGCAGCAACACCACAGCAGAAGAAACCACCAGTGGAAATCACTGCTTGTAGCAATAAGCAGCATTTTGCAGTCTCAGCAGTCAAGTTCAAATGGTCAGCAGCCAAAAAGTTTTTTGTAAACCATCTGGATCTTGTTTCTAATAAAAAAGTTTCCCAAGAAAACTAACGCATTGTCAGGACCGGGAGGAGAGATGTAATATGGGCACTGATGATGAACATCTGACAACACGACCATTAGCTCAACTCTCCTTTCTCCTGGAGCTACAAGAACCTGATGACAGACCAGTGGGCTTGTTTCTAAAAGAAGGTAAGTTAAATGGAGGTTTTTAATTCAGGTGAACTGCCCGGCAGTGTCCGTCAGCTGTTCAGCGCTCAGGTCGGTGCAGGGCCACATCCAGCCGCAATCCCAGCTGTTCCACACTAAGGAAGGCACAGCACAGCAGTTCTGTCCCGCACGTGCACAAACACACGCGCTCCAACCCTCGCAGCAGCCACAGCCAGAGCTGCTCCCCGCACATGCACACACGGGGAAGCTGCTCAGAGCAAAGGGCCCAGCCCGCCCGGGGCTGGCCAGGCCGGGCTCAGCACTCCCAGGGCACAGCAGCACGTGCTGACATCGCTGACGTGTGAGAAGGCTGGTGGCTGCGAGGCAGCTCAGGCATTAGCCGCAGTCTGCTCTCCCAGGAGCCTGGCAGCAGCGCTCTGGAGGAGGCAGTCCCCAGCCCGTGGAGAAATAACAAGTGACAGTTCAGGAAAGCGTGTTTGCTATCCGTTCATGCGTGCACGCAAGCCTGGGCCGAACAGAGGATGTGCTAAAAGGTTTTCCCCAGAGGAAATGGGTTTATTAATTAATACCTACTGAATTAATTGGTTTCCCATATGCTCCGCTGTGCAGCCCTATCGTTATTCCTGAGAGGTGTCAGGTGTGGTGACTACCCAGGAGGTTCATCAGGACACTTCAGCCAATCTGAAAAACTAATCCATGTTTTCCTTTGTATCAAATTCAAAGTGTGTCCATCTACGTAGAAGTCATGGAAAAAGCACCCAAAATCTCCATGATCACATAAAAAAAAGCCAACACATGCTCTTACTTCAGGACACAAGTGTGGCATGTAACAGAAGCACAAAAGGAAGGTGCTGCTCTGAGGCCATCAACTCACCTACTGGCCCCCAACAGGCAGTAACCCTGGTGTTTCTCTCACACACTCACACCAATCTGTTCCTAGTAGCTGGCACCACTACAACCCAGCTGACCTTTACATCCACCACATCCTCTCCCACTCCCTGTCATCAGTGCAAGGGAGGTTCTTTGGGATTCTGATGACATCTGGCAGAAGCCTGTCCAGTGACATCACTTCTCTAATGTTATCAGTCTCCCTGAGAGACTTCACTGGTCACACGCCAGTGTCAGCTGGCAGGGACCACAACTCCAGTCACTGCTGGCACAGCACACATCCTGCACCAGCCTCTCCCTGCAAGCTCAGGCTGCAGCAGCAGAGCAGGAGAGCAGTGCTACAACCACCCTCCTGCAAACACGCACCAGAACCGCTTGTGCATCCTCATCCTGAGAGTTTACTCTCCAAGACGTTCCTCCTGCTCTGCAATGCCACCTCTCCCAACCCCCTGGCCGCACCACACAGTGTAGAGAGCAGCAAACCCCTCTGTCACATTATGGCAGCTCTCCGGCAGATTCAAAGACCTTTGATGTTTATTTAGTCCAGGCCTCCAATTCCAGCATTCCCTCACGAACACAACACCCGCTTAGTCCCCTTCAGAACCCTGAACCCCAACACCTGTAATTACCCCACCCAGACGTGAACTCAGACTGCAGAACAGCATCCCCAACACGGGCGGCTCTGCCCACCCTTCCAGGAGCAGCCTGAAGTCGACATCTACAGCAGAAAAGCAGTGTCCCAGCTGAATTAAAATACTGGGTTCTGAGATTTTACTACTGGACCACCAGAACACCACCACACTGCCCACTGCAAACTGGACCAGTCGTTTGACCACCATTCAGGCAGAAACTGCTCTCACGGCATCAGAAAGGTCTCGGGTGCAGCAATAATGCCATTATTTAACCCCATACAACCTGCACCCAGGCTGCAGCGGAAGGGGGAGAGCACTCCTGCAGCCACCCTCTTGGAAGCATGTGCCAGCACAGGCTGGAGCTTCTTGAGCAGAAAATCTCAAGGAAAGTGAAGCTGAAGACAGCCTAAGCTGTACCACTTCTAAGAGTCAGTTCTGCTGAGGAAATGGTTAAAGCACACGACAAAAAGAAGCATTTATCAACATACACAGGTGTGCTTGTAACACCTTCAAAACAGCTTAGAGAGGAAGACACTGCCATGCCTTGCTGGTAAGAAACAGAAGAGGCTGCAGAGAGGCTTAAAATCACATTCCTAAATCAGAGGCCTTGCTAATAATAATTTCTTTAGAAGTACATAATAAGTAGAACAAAAATTAAAGCTGCCTGCTCAGGAGTCAGCAGGGTCTGTGCTACCTGCCTGGTGAACGTATTTTCGTTTTACACTGGGCATATGACAAGGAAGAGTTGTGAAGTGATCCACCTAAAACATCACTGCCCACTGCAGGGGGGTAGGAACGCTGCCACTGAAAAGGGGGGGATGACGCCTCCAGTCCGGGAGAGGTGTTTCTGAAAGATTTGCGACGTGGCACAGGTGCAGCACTTCATCTTCCCCAGAGATGGCAAACCTCTCAAAGCTATGAACCGCTCCTCTTTGATTCAGAATATCTGCCCCACGCAGCGATTAAGTCCTCTGACATTTCATGTAGGAGGAGATAATTCTCCTCCAGATGCTAGTAAAGAGAATACAACAGCAAAAAAATGATGGATGTTCAGTTTGCAGCCACTCTGACGCAGCATAAACCCACACAAAGGATGTGGAGAAGCTGCAACCACAGTACCCACAGCGGCCCATCAGCACAGCCTCAGGAACCCCCTGCGCAGACTGAGCTGTTCCTGGAGGCACCGATTTGCTGCTCAAGGATTCGGCTCGAGGGGATCTTTTCCAAGCACTTCACTTTGTTTTGGTTCACTACTCTGCATGCAGATAAAGACTTCATTAACACGTTTGCTGTCCACCTGGAAGACATCAATGATTAATTTCCAATCAAATCAACTCTAGACAGCTCTTGGGCTTTCCTCTGTTTCTTCATGGCTGGCTTTGAAGACAAAAAATAACAGGAATATCATGTAAAATCCAGCTAGAGTATTTCTCAGTCTCAGCACAACAGCTGGGGAGTCAAAGATTTTATCAAAACCCGTAGATTAGGTTAAATATTTCAAGTATACAAAGTGCATGCCAGATCAGACCTTGCCTTCTGTCATAAGAGTGGACTATTATCCAGTGGACTAATTTGCAAATGTAATTTTAACTAGCTTTTATATGAATCAGAGTAGGTGAAAAGATGTGAAGATGTGATTTGTAGTGTCAGCTTCACCCCTGCAGCAGACCCCAAGGAGCGAGGAAGGGCTTGCATGAGGTCCACACTGAAGGAAGCTCTGCACGCAGAGACAATTCAGCTGGTGGTGGAAAATGAGATCCACGGTGACTCCTGCCTGGTTCTTTGAAAAATGCCACATTTGTTCTTTCATCTCTGCAGTGCAGAAATGGCTAAACACGGTCCAAAAGGCAACCAGCAATAGAAGCAACAGCCGCTCACTTCATTAAGCAGCAGTTCAGAGCCTCACAGACAGCTCCTGCTCTGAAGGGATTTCACAGCAGCTCGTGCATCTCCACTGCCACAACATGAAAGCATCCCAAAAAGGGAGGGGGGAATGCACCAATCAGGGACTGGTAAACAGCGAAGAGGACAGCGCCACATTTTCATTTACCTATAAATCCACATTTGTGCAGTCAGTGGAAGCAAGTCATTTGATTCAGATTTACCTCACCTATCAGCCTCCCTGCTCCTGAAAAGGAAAATATTACTAAGGCTTCTCAAGCCAGTTAAAAGGACCTTCCCGTAAAGATCTCCCCAGACAAGAAGCGCTAGTGACTTCTTGCAAGTTATAAATACACCAAAAGCTCTGAGAAAGTTTCTGACTGCGAGTTTTACTTTCCCAGTACAAGCTGTCAGAGGAGCCCTTGATGTCTTTTGTAGCTGTACATCACCTGCAGGCTGACTGGAGGAGAGACACAGCCACAGCTTCCCAGCGTTCCTGACGCAAACACCATCCTGAAGGAACAACAAGGCTCTTCTGAAGCCAAATTACACCGCTGGTAAAGCACCACCACTACTCTGGAGACAAGCCACTTTTAATAATAACAAAATACACGCAAGGACAACTGTAATGCATGAAGTTTGCACCGGAATAGACTACGCAGCCAGCACAGCTATCCCAGCACAGCTCTGTCCAAATTCAGAGCACTTTTTCTTTAGCATAAAGGTTTGCAACAGGAATTCAGGAGAATGTACCACAAAATCGATGACAATTTCGCACAGAGAAGACACAAATTATCAAAGTACAAAGAAAAAAACGAATTCAAGCATCTTTATGGAGTGTGCTTAAATACTTTTTGATTCCTGCCCGAAATTTGCCTCCTGATGGAGGAATCCACTATGACAAATCGAAAGTCTTTTTCCCACCCAGATCTTTGAGGTGTTCTGGGAATGGGGGCGGTAACAGTCTTAGCAAAGAACAGCTGGATGACCAGGGAAGTGCCAAAGCACCCAATGGCTGGATGTTTTGGTAAGGGAGGGGCAGATCAACACCCACCCCCCACGCAAATAGAACTGCCGTGATTGATCTGGTTGAACATCTCTGAAGAGCAGTTCACAGCTAGGGATTTACTAATAACGTTCTCCCAAGGCAGGCTTCACAAGACAGCTGCTTTTTCTCTCTCTGGAAACACCTTTAAAAAGAAAGACGTGGGTACACACAGAGCATGCCCTGGTCTGGGCAGTCACAGTCAACGTCCTTTCTCCCTCTGTTCTTTAAAAAAAAGAAAAGAGGGGAAAGATTGTACATGTGACACACCTGAGAGCATCAGAAATTCAGACAGCTTTTGCAGTAATCTGCATCGCCCCTCTGCCTGCCCGTGCATTTTCTCACAAATCCGAGTCTGCCCCAGACAGGATGCTGTGCTGCAGCAGATAAAAGAGAAAACCTGCAGGACTGAGGTCAGGGGTCTGCACACCACTGGCAGCTGCTGCTCTTTTTCACTGGAAGAGGCAGCGGGCCACTCGTGGTGTGTGTGAAAGAATAAAAGCTGAAGCAAACAGCTTGCAGGTCTCTTTAAATTATCTGTACTGAGTAAGAACCAAAAAAGCCACACAATGTATAAAGAGCTTGTGAGGTTCAGCGAAAAATGAAAGATCCCCAGTTTAGGACCCAGTCACCAAGTGTGAACTATCTGAAGTCCTACAGCTGACCGGGGGTTACAGGAAGAAACCAGGAGCTTCGCGGTGTAAGCAGCTCTGCTGACTGATTGCTTGGGCCTAAAAACTGGTTGAGGGAAAAGAAACAGCAGCTCAGATAACGCCAAAACACAGACAGACTTTTTCTAGGTGTGCTCTAACAGTACTACCAGTGCCTGGAGTGCCGTGCTACAGACATGATCTAATTAGACAGTGATTCAAATATCAACATTTCGTGACCTGATCATCTCTCCCACTGTATCCAAGACCCTGAGAATTTTTTGACATTTGAGAAAACCAAGACTATTTTCAAAAGTTGCATGCGAGTCACTTGGAGTCTCTGATGAACTCCTCCAAAGGAAGCAGGCCATTGTGCTGTCCTTCCAGCAAAAGCCACAGTACGTTTTCTGTTTGTGGTGTTTAATCATTAAAAAGAAATGGGAAAAAAATCCTTTTTGCTAGGGCACAGCTCATGGTAGAATGAACTACCTCATTCATCTAAATAAAGGCAGCTCTAAACCATGCAATAACCATTTAAGTGCCTACTTTGTTAATTATTTCACTGTTTATCTAATTCATTACGAGCATTTAAATAATAAGCTCATTCAGCATTAGCCAAGATCAGAGACACTAAAGACACCCATTCAGACCATCCACCCTCTGTCCCTGCAGCCTCACCCAGGTTTGTTGGGTCTCTAACCCCCTGAGAACGTTCAGTCACTCCACAGCTCAATACAAGCTTTATGAAAGCTTCCTGTCTCTTCTACCACCAGTTCCTCCATAGCTTGTGTGGATTTTTGGGATGGTTACCTCCAATTTTATTTCAGGAAAAAAGGTTGCCTTCCAGCATGAACAGGGAGAGCAATCACCAAGGGACAGAACAGGTGAACTGCTGTGTTATGAACCCACTTTCCTTTTCCTCACCTGTTGCTTCTGAATTAATTATTCTGAATTAATTATTCTGAACGCAGCTGCAACAACCACTCCTCTGAAAATCAGGACTTCTATAAACCCATGGTAGAGCTCACTGGGGAAACAAGGACAACAAACCTTCCAGAGGGCAAAAGGAATTGCAACGGCTCCTTCCACGCGACCTCAATCCTCTCCTCCATCCACTCCCTTTCACAAGGGCACGGCACTTGAGACTGCCTTAAGAACAAGTGCATTTCACCTTTCCACGCCTCACTTCGGTTTGGCATTTAGACAGCTCGGCAGGTGACTACACCTGCTTCTGGCCACGTCAGCACACGCTGAAGTGTCCCCCAGACAGGGGCACCTTTCCTGGAGACACTCGCTGAAGGCAGCGCGTGGGCTGGCCCCGGAGCCCGCACGGGCTGTCCAAACACTGCTCTCTCCCACTCCTGAGCAGTGATCTGGTCTTCAGGGGGAGCCCTGGAGAAAAAGCAAAATATCCGGGAGCCTGATACTTGGCGGACAAGCCCATCACAACATCACTCCAAGTGGCAAAACACAACTGGAACAAATCAAAACAAAGCCCAGGCCACGTTTGAGTTCCTGAGGGAGTGGTGTTTTCCTCAAGTATTTCCAAACAGTGGGCAGGGTGGGTGGGTGTGGGGAGTCAAAGGCTTCAGTACAAACTGTTTATCGAAACAACTCCTTTTAACTGCCCTCCCTCCCACTGCAGTTTTTAGCCATGGAATCACTGGTGCTCTGAGAAGGGGTGACTGTAATTACAGCAGAGGAGCTAACACCAACCTCTCCACCTGGGCAGTAAAAGCTTCTTCACCTAATAATGAATTAAAGCAGTCGAAAGGAGCAAAACCAATCTTCCATCTAGCAGTGATACACAAATGCCAAATGCTTTACGCTGTTTAGACTGTTCACTGAGCACCTAAATGATGCAGATCATCACTTCAGCAGGCACCAGGGATGCTCATCTGAAGATTTACAGAGGAGACAACAAATGCTATTGTAATACAGCCACAGAAGTGCAACTGTACGATGTATGCAAACTTTATCTAAACCAGTATGTCCTTCTGAGAGATTACAGCAATTTGGGTGCGAAAGAGCGAAAAGATGTTAAATCTGCTCAACTATAATTAAGACAACCAAGGAGAATTTACACAGCACACCAATGCCAATTAAAAACGTTAAACAAAAGCCAATCGTTTTCCCTCCCAACTGCTGTGTAGGCACGTTGTTTAAAGGAGCTGTGTTATTAAAAAAAAAAAAAGCAGCTTTTATGCACACCCAACCCTGGGCAGAACTCTGACCCTGCAGGGAAGGGCTCAGTGTATGTTTAGGCCAGCAGAATATGCTTGACTACTGTCCCAGATTCAGCACCGAGAGGAGAATTCATCTCCAGCACAGCTCTATTAAATGAACGTGGTTCCATCTGATTCAAGAGCCAGGGCTGGCTCATGCAACCAATTCACAATTAAGTATCAGGCAAGCAAAACGTTGGAAGGAAGAGAAATTTCCCAAGTGAATGTTATAAAGCAGGATAAATAAACCACAGGGACAAGGGGCATCTCTGAATGATGACTCCATCACAGTTAAGCCCCAGATTCTCAGCCACTTCACACAACTGAACAAAAATGTGCTCACTTCCCATCCTGTAGCCGAGTGCTATGCCAGCATCACTGCCTGGCACTGGGCTCTTCCCCTGTCACCCACTCCTGTACTCCAGAACCACCCTGACCTTCCAAAAACCACTTTTTCACAAACTCAAGGGATTTCTTTTCAGTCTATTTCTTCACACCTCATTCAGCTGCTCTTTTAGCCAGCTCAGGCAGTGAACTCATGCCAATACCACAGCAGCTACCCCAGGATGGAGAGCCCAAGCTGAGCAGAACACTTGTGATGCAGGACAATTTCACCAGGAAACCTCGGGCGGCTGTCACCTACACCAGCCTGTCCCAGGCACGGCTCTGCTGAATCCGTGTCACCACAACAGCTCAAAGGAAGGACCACATTGCTTCTGCCAGGAAAAAAACACATGAGGAAAACAAAAGCCAGAGGGAGGGAAAAAAAAATCCAAGTGGAAGCCCCTCCCGGGGGCAATACTACTCTCCCCCACCTCTGAAACGGTTCAGGAACTCACACAAACACACTGAAAAGATGTAAGCATTCAAGAGCGTTTGTCCCGGAGGCACAAAACAGAACTGGGTCAGAAAACTGGGTAACATTTGACTTGCTCAGGCCAACACAATCAGGCAAGAAATGAAGTTTTGATGGGAGAGTGGCCATGCTGGCTCAGAGCAGTTATCTCCTACACGACTGCAGCCCCAATGCCTTGAGCAGGGGCAGTATCACGCTCCACATTTTTAAGAGGACACGTTTGGTTTCATCCCTCCCATTTGCACATTCACAGCGTCCCTTCTTCACCCACCAGCAAAGAGGAAAAAACCTTCCATAACCTTTCCCTGAGCTTAACTCAAAATCACCTGGTATTTGTCAACAGAAGCAGGAGCCGAGGTGACAGAATGTCATCGGAGAACAAGCACTTGACCTTCCTCTCTTGCAATCCCTGAGTGCAACCTGTTCAGGTGCTGCCATTCCTGTGACACTGTGCAGAGAGCACAGAAGAGCCCCCAGCTTCCCGCTCCTCTCCTTTTAAATCAATCCATTCTGGGTACCACAAATATCTTAACACAACATGACTTCCAGAACGGTCAACCCTGTGCTGTTGTACCTATTCCAAAACTTACAGTGCTTCTCTGCTGCTAGAAAGAGTCCCAGAGGCACAATTTTTCAGGTCTGTTTCTATCCACTGTCCCTCTGTAATGGGTTTTCTAATGCCTCCATTTTCGGTGGTTTGCTTTTGTGTGGTTTTGTTTTGGATTTTTCTCTCCCATGTAAGGAAAGCAGGCAAGATTTATTTCCCGAAATTGTTGAATCAAGACAGATAAAGAGGGAAAGACAGAGAGCAGCATGAAGGCAGGAGAAGTGGATGAACACAGAGGTGAAGGCACAAGGCTGGGACCCTGCAGGGAGACAGGGTAAGAGCCAGTAACACCACACCGTGAAAAGCACGTTTAGACAATCCCTGAGGATACACATCTGGAGGGTATGCACAGGAGTGACCTTGCTCCAAAGCAGGGACAGCAACAGCTCGCCAGTACTGTAGGAAATGTCCCAAGCAAGTAAAGGGCCCTCTTTCCATTTGTATTGTGTAACTTGAAATAATTCTACCGCCTTCCAACAGTATTTTACATTTCTCAACCATCACCTTCTCTGCGTCACAGGAAGTTCAAAACCAGCATTCATTTTAAAGGCAATGTATTATTTCACGGAAGAGGAAACTGAGGCACAGACTGTCAGCAGATGAGTCCCCAGTGCTTCAGTGCCCCCACTTATCCTGAGCTGATGTGACACATCAGAGGTAAGAGCAGGTAAGTCTGTAGTGCCTCCGTGTGGGACAGACAGACCCTGCCTCTTCCACCATCCAAATAGAAGACTCTGGGTCTTTAACTTTTGAGGCCACTGAAGAGCTTGGCTGATAGAAGTTTTCCTTTCTGTGCAGCAGATTTTGTGAAATGTCCCACAAATGGAAGGTTGCCTCTGGAACTCATTTATCAGGAATTTCAGCAATGCTCTACACAGATGTTGCGTATCACTTCAGGGCTCCTGCTAAAATGCAAAACGTTGCTGAACTCAAATATGAAGGATTAGCTCCACAGGACTTTAAACTGCAGAACTTCCATGAACATTGACAGAATTCCCTCTCAGAGCAGTGAGAATACACCAGCATTCAACAGAGCAACAGCCCAAGCAAAAACTCAACAGTCCTCAGTTTGAATTCCACAAAACCTCATCTAAATTTTTGCTGAAGTTGCTCTATTAATGGCAGCTTTTTTCCTCCTGGGGAAGTATCAACACAGTCATCTCCTGGGCTCTTTAATATGGGCTAATAACAAAGCAAGGCAAAAAGCAAACTACAAAGGAGGGAACAACCCATCTTAGAGAAATTCTTACCTTTTACTTGGCAAGCAAATGAAAACTATATATCTACAAAGGTAGATCAAGCATTTCAGAAACATATTTCTTATTCCAACATGGTGCGAGAAGACTTTTCTACTAAATTGAAGTCCTGTAGTTCAATCTCAACACTAACACGAACTTTTCAAGTCTTTTCTCCTCTTGCGAAACATCTACGTGTTTTTAAAAACCTTTTTCTCAGAAAATTAAACAAGTTCTGCTGTAGCCTCCAAACTGAAGCCAGCTTGAAATACACTCCCAGGTCAAATCTCACACCCTGCTATTCCTTTACAGGGACACGAAGAGAAGTGCGGCTGCTGCCACAGGTACAGAAGCAGAGTTCTCCCAGCCCCACGAAGGTGAGTCCTGCTTGGACCGCGGCTGGAAAGCAGAGCACTGTCAGCTCACTCCTGCCTGTGCTTTACGGCGATCCTTCAGGCTGACCTGGCTGTTGCTCCCCGCACCCTCGCTGCTGCCCGCCCGCTGGTTATCGCGGGGAGAGGTTCAGCCCAAGCCCTCGGCTCTCTGCAGGGCTCCCCAGGGCTCCGGCATCCTGCAGCATCATCCTTCTCCCTCACAAATGCCTCATCCTTCTCCCGCAGAAAACACGGCCACTGCTCCCCCGCCGAGCCATCCAAATGGCTCTGCTACCCTCAGCACGAAGACACGGCCCCAGCTTCGAGACAGAACGGTTTCGTGCTCGAAGGATGTCAGGGGTTACCTCCAGAAACCTGCCCAAATATTTCCCCGGGCTGTCAGAAAGCCAAGAGCAGAGCAGCAGTCATTGTGACAGACTCACAGCCTGGGACCACTTGTCTACAGCAACGAGTCACTTTGCTGGTCAAAGGGCGGCTTTACAAGAAAGTTATTTATGTAGTGTTTGAATGATACCCGTAAAACTTCTTTGATTTAATGCTAATTTAATGCAGATTGAATAAATCACGAGGCAGTCCTAGTTTTACTGGCTCAATTTCTCCCAAGCTTAATTTTTTTCCCCTATTTTACTGGGCAACATTTTCCAAACCAATCCAGTTCTACTCACACTTGGTATTTCCCCCACCAACATAAGCAGATGAGCATCTGGAAGGAACACAATCCTTTACAGTACAAAAGCATTATTTAGCTTATAATAAGCAAATAAACCTTACGGTAACAGCTTTCCCCTCCCACGCACAGGGAAGTGTGAACAGGACACCCATGTCTACAGGGGCGATAAAAGATGGAGCAAATCCCTCTGGCACCAGTTTCCACACCAGCAGCCCAGTGCCTCGTCCACAGAGCGTGGCTGGCCCCCAGCAGCCCGCGCTGAGCCAACCCTGTGCCTGGGCACATCCCACAGCGACCGCTCCCCACCGCACCCCGTCACCTTCAGATGCTCCAGATCCCCAGGGGGCACATTCCTCAACGTGGGAATGCAAAAATAACCCAGAGCACAACCACCTCAACGTGGCTGCATCGCGATGATACAGCCTGACAATCACACCCTGCGCGTGTGATTTGTCCCGCAGGGACACAACGCAGTTTCCATCAGGCAAGGACGGTCTTTCAGCACTAGAGTTAAGATTTCAGGGTAAAAAAAAACACAAATAAAATTTCAGGGTAAAAAAAAAACACAACAAAACACGTTTTTCAGTTTCTGAATAATAATAAGAAAAAGGCATTTACAGATGTTCTCTTTTAAAAGGACCATTGAGACCAGTCCTGTTGGCTACTTCAGAGACCTTTATAAGACAGTTTGCTATTTCCAGCCAAAGCACATCAGTCTGTCATGGGGAGGGAAGAGGAAAGAAACGGGTAACAGTTTAATTTCCCCTGCTCATCTGAATGCACATCAAGTAAGCCTTTCCACAATCTCATAAAAACGTGCAAGGCAGACAGAAAATAACTTAGGATGCATTTAGAATTTATTGACTTGGCCTGGTCGTACATTTGATAACATCTTGCTGTTGGTAAGGCCAAGTGGGGAAGATAAAATTAAAGCTGATCTGTGAAAACTGGCAGGCTTAGTTTTAAATGCAGCTTCAAACCAAACCAAACCAAAAAATCTCTGACCCCCGTTCAGAAAACACACACACCCCTCCAAATTATCTGTATTTCCTCTAATTTCCTACAGACGAAATGGGCCCCAAACCCACTGCTGATAGTAGATATGAGATTGAGCACTTTGAGACTTGTCACTGGCCCTTTCCTCCTGCCGTTCCTCGTGGCCACTGGAAGCTTCATTTCCAGAAGCCCGATTTCAGCACAACTACCTGGCAGAAGCCAGTGTTCATGCCCGTGCTATGTCAGTTTGACTGTGTCTTATTCAGTGCTTCCTTCTTGACACAGGCCCATCATTTTGTCTGGGGGTGAGGGGGCAGATTCCAGGGCAAGCGGGGTCGGTATCAGCCCAGAGGGGTCTGTAAAGCCAGATCCATGACCTCGAGCTCTCTGTTACACAACAATCCATCCTTTCCCCAAACCCTCCTCGTCTCACAGCCAGGATGCTGGCAAGTTTGTCACCATGTCCCCTGCAGTCCTGGCTTTACACGGGACGGATCAGCCACTGACAAGTGCCCTGCACCTCTGGGGGAAAGCTCAGTAACTGCCTGAATGACTTGTAACGCTGGTGGTTCTGTGAAAGAGCTTCAAAAACAAACTCAAGGATGAAGTACAGAGAATATGTTAAGAAACATGAGATGCTTCAGTTCCTTTGTGCTTTCTTAACGCTTTAATTTAGGCCAGCTTCTCTTCTGGCCCTGGGTCATTTCTGAACCCCCAGGCTGGGACACAGCACACCAACCAAGGCACACCAGCAGACAGATCCCAGCCTGGAGAAAAGACAAGGGTACAAGAAAATCCAGACACACTGCTCAGTCTCTCGAGCTTATGTCTGGAGTAAGTCATGTGAATGTGACTGTATTTCCAGAGAAAATAACTAAAACACTCAGGTTTTTTCAGCTTCTTAAGTTTTGAGCACACTTGTGAGAGGGGCTGGGGAAGAAGCCTCATGTCGCAGTGGGAAGTGTTGTGCCTCAGAGCTACAGACAAAGCCATCCATCCATTTACAAAATAAGAAACGCAGCAGAAAACAAAACCAGCCCAAAGCTCTTCAAAAACAGTTTAGCTTACGGTTACCTTGCACTCCACCTCTGCATTATGGGAGAGGTTTGGGATGCTTCAAAGGGCACAAAATTTCACTGGAAAAGCCACCACCTCAGCACTGAGCAGAGACCGACAAAGCCTGTCGGGCTCAGAGCTGAAAGGTACCACCCTCAGTGGCCTGGCCCCAGAGGATTATCTCTGTAGCCTCCTATTCAGTGCAGTTTAACACACCACAGCACACGTTCCAACTAATTCAACTCTCACTCAAAACAGGCAGAAGCAAGTGGATCGTTTCTCCCCAGCCCCGATTCTGAACCTCCAGTCAGTCACTTCTTTACGCGGGGCAGTGTTCACACGTTTATCCCCGAAACACAGAGCTCACAAACCTGGCCTGCTTTGCAGGAGCCCCGCCAGAGATGGAAGGAGAGACCACTAGATCAGAACAAAAAGAGCTATAAACTACAGGGGGGACGATGACGTTTCAAGGCAAGTCTCTCCTACTGATCCCTCTGCCAGTTTTTCAACTGAACCACAACTGAAAAGCCAATTTAATAAACATCTCTCATTTCAACAGGCAGGACGCCACCAGGCACCAAGAAATGTTGCAGCTCAGCAGAAAGATAATGCAGTGATCATTGGCTGGGTATAACAGAGGGATTATTTTACAATTACAGCAACAATGAAAAAGCAATTTATACAGTAACACGTTGGTGTACTGGCAAGCGCCTGCCCAAAGGGATTAAACAAAAGTCTGACACGGACTACAGACAGAAGAATGTCTTTAGCAAACGGTTTATGAACTTCCCTGGATGGTCATATATCTGTGCAATATCCCTTAAAGGCAGTATTTGGCATTTAGATCCGTTTTAGGTAACAGAGGCACAACGCACAAGTAAGAAATAAAGAGCGCTCTGAGAATTCTTATTTATTTAAAGAAAAGCAAAAGCATACATGAAAAGGGTAGGTCACTTCTCACTGCCTCAGAAAGCATACCGCAGTGGCCCCCTAAACATCTTTATTTCTTGGGTGAAATGGTCAAGGAACCCCAGAGGCAACACTGGTAGCTCTTGGGGAGCTCCTGCTGCAGCAGTGGCTTTGCCAGAGAGTTTGAGAAGCCCTCAGCAGGAATACCGAGAAGTGACCAGGAGAGGGGAGAGCAATCCAGGAACACCGAGCTCGGAGGGAACGGTCACAGCGGCTCACGCTGCTGCAGCAACACCCCCAGGGCTCTCTGGAAAAGAGCTGCTTAACAGAAACAACTTGGAAAGGATAACCTGCAGGTAGATCAGGCTCCCTTTTCCAGAGCAAGGAACATCCAGCTGAGAGGGGAAAAAAACCTGCTTCAGAAGAGAAATTCCGGTAGTTCAAAGGGAGGGCAGATGAACATTTTTACAAACCACAAAGCTTTTAGCTCCGGTTGATTTATTAAATGGGTCGTCCTCTTTTTCCTATCACTTCAGGCAACAGCTGAATTATTCAATGAGCTCCAGTTGACTATGTTGTTTCTAAAACACTTGGGCTACCTCTGGGGAAGGCAGACAAGAGGCGAGGGGGAATAAAAACATGTTTAAAAGTTAAAGAATTTAACAGAAGTGGATCCTATTCATTTACAAGAGGTCTCAAAAGCAAAGAGGGAGACGAGTCTTTCTGTAAGTCTCCAGGCTGAGGAAACTTGCACCTCATGGAGAACTGGAGATGAGCAGCTCGACTGCACAGCTCGCTCTGATACCACACAAGGTGACGGCCCTTCTGCCGCTCCCACCAAACAGGAGTCGTGGCTTCCACCTCAGGGATACCCACCCCGTGTTTCCACGTGTTTGGAAACAAACACAAGCTTCACCCCTTGAACGTCCCCATCCCCAACAGAACTGTCACAAGAATTTCTCCAGCAGTCCAATGGAGTGAGAAGCTGTTTTCAGACAGTCCTCTGGAACTTATTAAATGCAGTACTTTTTTTGCCAGCCCAACGCAGAGTGACTCTAACCGGGCAGGGAGAACAGGACTGAAGCCAGTCTCTAAGCGAGGCAAATACCAAACCATCAGGCTAACAAAATAACATTCCTCTGAACACATCATTTCTCACGGATCACCAATCCCAGGACTTAACTTCATAGTGGCATTTAACTAAAGCAAACACTGCAATGCTCATGTGAACAGCGGTTCATCTTCAGATTTCAGCAGTAACAAGAGTGGTTGCTCATGAAGGAGCAGACCAGGTCTAGCAAAACTATTTCTCACCTAGCAAAGAAGAGGCACTTGCTCCAGAAAAAGTCAGCTTGCTGGAAGAAAGCCTGTTGACAGCAGGGAATCCTGCTATCGTTTGTGTCCACTCAGTAATCAGAGCTGGATGCAGAAATACACAGGAATAAATCAATGTGTCAACACAAAACCCAAACAAGGAATACATAATAAAAATTAATATAATCAGAAAAGCGAAGGGCCTGACAGCAAATCACTGAAGCCAAAACCACAAGCAGTTCTTAACTACAGTGAAAAAAAAACCAGGAACAGAGAAACCCAAGAACCTCTAAATAATTTACTTGCTTATGACATATTTTACTACTGCTCCCAAAGACTTTCAAAATAGTTATGTGTAGTTCTAAATAAAATAAGTTATTCATGGCTTCTTTCCTTTTTAAAGATTACAAGACATTTATAGGCACATAATCTATAAAGACACAATCAGAGCATTTTGACAGGACTGCACATGCCAACTGATGCTCAAATATAAAGATCCAACCCAGAATGCAGGAATGACAGCTGACAGGAACTCTGGGAGTATCCTTCATAGGGATTTCACATGTTCTTGCTACCGTGTCTGAGAAACTCTTACACACAAAGATAGAATCAGAGAATCATAGATCCTTCCAGGCTTCTCCCTGCTCTCAACATCACTCCCCACGAAATCAGCTTTTCTATCTACTCCAGGTGATCCTACAGAGGTCTGAATGCCCCAGGAACACAAGTAAATACCAGTATGTACCTTCCTGAGCCACTGCAGGGCAGTGCCAGCATCCCCGAGCCCTGCACAGTTACAGGGCAGTGCCAGCAACCCCTGAGCCCTGCACAGTTACAGGGCAATGCCAGCACAGTTACAGGGCAATGCCAGCACCCCCTGAGCCCTGCACAGTTACAGGGCAATGCCAGCACCCCCTGAGCCCTGCACAGCTGGAGGGCAATGCCAGCACCCCCTGAGCCCTGCACAGTTACAGGGCAATGCCAGCACCCCCTGAGCCCTGCACAGCTGCCAGGCAATGCCAGCACACTTTGAGCCCTGCACAGTTACAGGGCAATGCCAACACCCCCCGAGCCCTGCACAGCTGCCAGGCAATGCCAACACAACCGCTCAAAGGCAGCCAAGGCTCAGGTGTTTGCCCCTTGTCCCCTCTGGCCCGGGGTCCTGCTCAGCAGAGTCAGCATAGACCAGCAGTGTCACACCATCTCCCAGAAGGACAGAAGTTCAGCCTTACACCTCTCGGTGTAAGGCTACCGGTATTCCAACTAAAATCTGGAGGGAGCTTTTGCTGTTTTTAACATTTAGAAATCATATGCTTATAGCAATAACATGGCAAAAGAATGCAGAGTTCTCCAAATAGCTGATAATCTATCTTGATGAGTAAGATAACTTCCCAGTCTCCTTTTAAAGTTATCCAGTCTTTCTGGGAATCACGACTTTACATCTTTAGTCTTAAACTAAATATCTGAGTTATCTGAAACCTGCAAATAACTACAAACCAGACAAAGGTATCTAAAAATCAATGAACGAAGCAAGTACTTCTCAAAAGCTTGTAAAAATGGTAAAAGTCAGCAAAGCAAGAGTCAAAGCCAATTATCAGGGGCCCAGACCTGGGCCCTGTAAGTCTGCCAGCCCTTCCAAGTATCATGGACCAAGCACCAGCACTGCATATTGAATTACCTCTTTGCCCTCAACTTAGATGGAGAAGTACGAGTTTATACTCACTGGATTTATCTTCCCTGAAGAACCCCCATTTCTTTCAATCCTTGTCTTTAATCAAACCACTCCATCCCAACTGCTGCATTGTCCTGGGTACCTGATTTATTTCTTCCTGTTATCTCCTGTATGGTTTTGATTACAGAACAGGCAAGATTCTTTTCCAGAAATCTCTTAAATCTTTTCGTCCTGTGCCTTATTCAATGTTTTTTCCTAGTTTCTTCTTTGGTTGCCATTTATATTTGTACAGATAAAGTCTGTCCATTCCAGCAAATTCAGGCTTTCCCATTACTGCAGAAATAGCACTGATGCAGGAATTTTAAATATGTGGGTTTAGTTGATGAATGCTCGTTGGGTAACTATGAATCCAGTGTAAGAATTAGTCATTGCAGTGATTTCAAAAGGACACTTTAATAGCTTTCTGGAAAAGGGAAGTTTGAGCTCCTGAATCACCTACATAAACTGATCAAATCCGCCTTTAAAAAAAAAAAAAAAAATCTAAGAACATGGTGTTTTTGTTGTATTCCAGTAAAGCTGCTTCACTGTAACAAGGCATATTGCACAATGCCCATTTTCAGGCTCTGGTGTCATCGGGAAATTCTCACTCGAGTAACTTCCATTCAGCCCCAGCCAAGAGCATTAGAATTTGGATGAAGCTGACGTGCCCTCCCAGGGAGCAGCCCCCCAACCAGTCCATTCCGAACACTCAAGGAAGTTTGCTGTGCAGACCCAAAGCTCCACACTGAAGACACATCTCTGCAGCCACCTAAAATGCCATTCCTGGGAGAAAGTTGTTCACTGAAGCCACTTCCTTTTAAGGTTCATTTTGCCTTTTTTTTTTTTTTAAATATGCAAACAAAAGTATGACAGAAATTATGCAACAGACAGGAAAGGGGCTTATCCAAAGCAAATGAAGCCTTCTGTTTGGAACCAGCTGAGAGCATTTGGTAAGCACTTCTCTCCTTCCCTCGCCCTCTTTAAGGGCAACCCTTCCAGTTGCAAATCTCTCCTGAAAGTTGATTTGTCAGGTGAGTAATGACTCTTCTCTTGGTGTGGGCACTCCCACGGCACCACTGAGCAGGAAAATTGATAGGACACTGTGCAAATTTGACAGTGAGCAGTTTAGACACCAAATGCTGCCAAAACTTGCACACCTTTTTTTTTCTTAATCTTCCCTTTTTGGAAGAGTAGTTACATTAGAAGAGCAGTGCAAGCTTGAAATGCACCAATCAGTAAGTTTAATCCAGCTCAGTAAGATTATAGAGTTTCTATTCAAATAACTACCTTTCTCAGACTTTCAGAAATATCACTTACCCTTCCCCAAAGATGTCTTGCATTAACCCAGCGATGCAGCACCAGCAGATAAGGGGCTGCTAACGGGTGTTTAGTGACAAAGAGCACAGGGACAAGATGTTCAAGATGAGTAACCTCCCTGTCCAAGGGCTCTCTACAGACCAATCCCCTGGACAGGTCACAGGCGGTCACAGTTCCTCCTGACAGCCATCAGAGGACGGGGACAGAGGCAATGCTCCCGGGGGAAGGTGCCTCACATCAGCCTGGGAACAGAGGAAGTCGCCTGCAGAAGCTCCCTGACCAACCCAAGCAGAACTGTTGGGATCTGCTGGCAGGATTTGCTCGTGTACCTGCAATTCCTACAGCACTCACACTGCTGCCTGCTCCACCTCCACCAGGGCCACGGCTGACTGGGCAAACAGAACACAGCACGGGCCCTCTGACGTACCCACACCACCAAATAAACCAGGAGAATGCAGAGAGGACCGAGGTACCGCTGTGCTCAAAGGAGAGCTTTCAGACAGGACACACAACCAGCAGTGGGCAGGACAGCAATCTGACAGTGCCTCCGATGAGCTACTTCACTCACTGTACAGGAACATCACACATCTACTTACCCACAAATTTCTCCCATGTATTTTTTTTCTATCCACCAGACACAGCTCAGACAGCTAATGCACATGCACAAACTGCTCACAGCTGTACTTTGTGGGCAGCGTTTCCTACGTATGTTTCACTTGTCACGGCTCTTACCACCTACTGAATACACAGGGAAAGCATCTGGACCCTCCCTGTTGCTGGCAACACACACACAGCCAAAAGGGCCAGTCCTCAGCCCTGGAGCCGAGAGTGCTCCCTGGCACATCTCCTGCCTTCATCTCACCCACATCGCTGTCAAAACGTCATTTAACCTGCCCAACGACTGTCCACTTGTCTCCCCATAGAGCAGGGGACAGAAACTCGTCATTATAAAGAACGAACAGGGAACTCCTATAGCTCCTTTTCCTCTGCTCTGTGAGGGACACATCCAGCTGAAGGGACTCCAGCAGAGGCAAATACCCTGAGCCTTTAGCAGGAACACGAAGGGGAGTGAACAGGGGGCACAACTCTCCTCGGTCCAGACCCCTGAATGGGGCAAGACATGACAGGAGGTCCAAACATACCTGTCCTCTTTACACGGTTACCCAAGAAATTGAGAACGTTACCTAGGATTCAAATCACCACGCTCAGTACGTGTCTCATGCCAGATGCTGCACACAGAGCACATTCCAACAGCCACGGGGCAGTAAAGGTGCCTCAGTGCTGCCTCAGCATCGCTCCACCTCACAGCAGGTAAATGTGGAATGGGAACTCTCCAAGCCTACTGGAAATCTCACATCAGTTCCAGGCAAGAGCAGGAAGAAGTCGTCTTAACACCTCTCCACTCGACTGGCTCCTGTCACATTTAAAGGATGTTGTGGAAAACACCCTGTCTGTTCCTTAAAATCTGGAAATTTCACAGGGAGTATTTCCCCAGCAATGATCCTCCTGCACTTGGCTCACTAGTCTGCTGTCATTCCAAATGCCTCTGGAAACAGCAGGAGGATCCACATACCCCAATTAAAAGCTGGCTCGTGCTCAACCACGCTGCTGAACCACCGAATGTTTGTCCTCCAATTACTGTCCAACAACTCCCTCTGCAAAACTGCCCCTCCAGCATCACGTCTCGCCACTGCCAATAGTCAGTTTGGGCAGTCTGCAATAGTTTTAACTAAATATATCACTTCCTTAACCAAAACAGTGAAGTTTTTCTAGCCATAGTACAATCCATTCAGCTGTTACTCACAAAAGCTTTTTAAACCTGTCTCCAAGGCTCTCCTATCACTCCAACTATCTTTTACTGGATAAAAGGAATCCTAGGAACTGAAGTGTTGTCCTTCTGATACAATTCCAGCTGTCTTCAACTCCCACACTGAGAGCTACCATTAACTGAGGCCTCCTCTTTAATAAAATCCACAGCACAAAAAAAAGCACAAATGGGTCACTCAGGAGAGGGAGGTCACAACCACACACAGAATTTGCAACCAAACACGTAGACCATGGATGGCCAAATAATGGCACACAAAGATGCTCAGCCTTCTCTACAGAGCTCTACACATCACTGCTCTGACTCACAGCTCACGAGGCACACACAAAATGTCTGTTCTGGAAAGAGCACCGAGCAGCACTTTGGAAGAGGCAGGCAAAGGGAAGAAAGTCAGCTCCTCCATATGAAGCAATGGAGCTAGCACAGACAGTGCCCCCTGTACAGCAGAAGGGAGATACTCCAGTCACCTGCTGTTACTTACCTTTCGTATTTTAGAACTCTCAGTGTTCCAGGTTACTTCAATAGATCCCGCTGCTATTCCCATTCACCTTCCACAGTAATCTCTAAATACAGAAAAAAACCCAAACCACTAATGGCAAGTGAACTGCAGTCTGCCTCTGTAAGCTTACAGTAAGTCTGATCCAGTTCAGCTGGAGTTAATTTAATGGAGACATTTCTGAGCAGAAAGGAAGGCTGACCACGCACAGAGAGTAAAGGGTGTCCAGCCTGAGCTCCTGCTGGCTGAGGGGCCTGTGCTTCCAGGAGAACCCATCACACCTCCTGAGGAGATGGGCCACGAACAGCCTGGTCGGGACAAAACAGGCTCAACGTGACACATTTCCTAAACCATTAAATGAAAACGCAACAACAAACGTGACCTGGGAACTTCCTGGCTGAAACCACCACCACCCTTTTCTCACTCAAAAGTCTGACAGATACTGAACCAGACAGGTACTCAAGTCAGTAACACCACTTCAGAGATGAAAACACTAATTTGTTAATTCTTACTGCCACTAAAAGTAACACCGGCAAACACTGGTGCCTAAACAGCAGCAAACACTTCATCACTGAGAGACTGAGCAGTGGCACAGGCTGCCCTGGGAGGCTGCAGAGTAACCATCCTCCAAGATATTCCAAAGCCATCTGGACATGGCCCTGGGCAACCAGCTCTGGGTGACTGCTTGAGCTCCAGCTGACCTCCAGAAGTCCCTTCCAATCTCAGCCACTTGGGGATTCTCTTGCTCCATTTTAGTCACCAAAATACATCCTACTGGTTTTGAAATTATAAATCTGCATTCCAGTCCCTCTGCAGACATCCCCCACCTAAAGCAAGCCAACAGGGAAAAAGAAACCTCAAAGCCTTTCTGAACTGCCTCCCCCATATTCACATCTGCAGTGGCTCTAAACACATGCATAGTAATGACCAGCCTGACTTGGGGCTAAATAAACAGACTGCAGTCAGCACTGCTTTCTTAGTGTGGCACAGAAAGCCATGAGTTTCTTTTTGCTCGTCAGACAGGCAAATACAGATATAAAAATAAGACTGGAACACTTTAGAAGTTTGTCTTTCAGAGTCTACTCAATCCACAACATCTCTGTCCAAATAGTTAATATGCCATAATCTGAAGTGATACAAATTAAAATAAGAAATACCTGTTCCACACAGCTTGAAGCATCTCTCCACTCTTTCTGTATACTCTCAAGCGTGGTCTGAAAGCCAGATTTCCCGAAATGCAGAAGCACTGAGGCTGTCCCTCAGATAACCTCAAAGTTACGTTCCCTTCACTGCAGAGCACGGCATCCAGGAACTGTAACCTACTTCCCTTTATCTCAGTAAGTGTTGACAATCCCTCCAGAACTCACTCCTTTGAGTAAAACAGCAAAAAGCTCTTTCGAAGTTACCTCTAGCAGCTGACCAGTAAAGTGGAGACGTGCTAAAGCTTGCCCATTCTGCCTCCTCTGCCCACTCCCAGCTGGATCAGATGGCCTGGCAGAGCTGTCTCTGCTCGCTGTCAGCCTTCGGTGATCCTGCTAAAGCGATCTCTTTAAGAAGCCAAAGCATGCACACATACCCCTCACAATCTCCCTTTTAAAAAGCTCCTTAGAATCCAGCTCTTCGTCCACCATCATTATAAACCCCCTCCACTCTGCCTCTGAGACCTGACTTAAAGAACAGTTTCCTGAGGTTCCCATCCTACAAATCGAGCCCCTTTATCAGGCACCTTCACTCACCCGGTCCCCACAGGGAGTAAGAGCCACGTTCTCAGCTGTGTTCTTTACACCTCCAATATATCCTCAATACTCCAGCAGCATGTGCTCTCTGTGCCACTCTCTGCTTGTTTAACTCTCCATCACTGCCCAGAATTAACTCCATGTAATCTCTGACAGACTTGTCTCCACGCCAGTGACACACGGCCCCACATTATTACACGCTGCCATTCACAGCCCCTTCCTCAGTGAGCTGCTAACCCAGCAGCCACACTGTGCCCTCCTGTGCTTCCCTCTGAATCCATCCTTGCCATGCTCACACAAAAGTGCAGCTGATACACTGCACGCCACCTTCGTTCAGCACGTTTCAATTAACTTCAACCCAACAAGGAGAGGCTGACTTCAGGAGTGCCACCATCATCACCAAGTGGCTGAAAGTTCAACTCAGCACCAGCAAAAAGCCTGTCTGGTGTGCTTCTGACACCACCTCTTCCACTCAGACATCACCCAGAGCCTGAGGAACAGCAGAGCCTCCAAGCCCCCTGCTAGGAAGTGCCTACATACTGATGTGGATGCTTGTTAGTTCTGGAAATCTGGGAAGGCAGCTGAAATTATCAGAAGTGTATCACAGCAAGTGAGGCATCAAGTAGCTCCCAAACCCTCTTGATAGCCAACAGCTCTCTTCACTTAGAATATCCAATGAGTTAGAGGAAGAAATATTTGGCTATCTGAATGAGTGTACTGTCCCTCCAAAACAAGGAGTACTGGGCTGTAGAGATTTATCCTCTTTGCATCTTGTATCACTTCAATAGTCAGCTAAATATAGAAAAATGGTAATTATTTAGTGCATCTTTAAAACAACGATTTCCCTCCCAATTAATTTCCAGTTCCTCAGATTAATTATCTACTCAAATTTTCTTGATGCACACACTGCAAGAAGCTGAATGTGTTTCCTGTAAATTAAATCACCTTCAGAGATAATGATGCTCCTAAAACAACTCTGACTAAGCAAAGAATCAAAAATCCACTTCCCTAAAGCTGCCTGGACTGGTAGAAGACCAAAAACAACATCACCAGACAAAGAAACTCTGGAGCTGGGGCCCAAGCAATAAGCTGCTTTCACTTGTCCTCAGGGTAAATGACCCCAACATAGGAAGTAGTTCTGGCCCAAATAAGAATGAAACTCAACCCTCCCCCAAAACCCAGGGATCATCACTATCGCTCACAACGTCAGCCACTGTGGAGCTGAACTCAGGAGTCTCAACATCTACCGAGCCTGCAGACAGTCCAGACTCACTTCTGCCACATTTAGTGACAAAGCTCCTGCAAATTTTTGCAATATATGATTGGAAATTTCAGGGGAGAAGTGGAAAGCAGAGAGATCAAGCACTGCCTTCTCAGTGTCAGACCAGCAGTACCAGGAGAGAAATGGCAACTGCACCCAGCTCAAGAACAAACCACACAGACCTCTCTCCACCCACAGACAGGAAACAATTCATTCCAACAGCTCCTGTTATTTTTTCTTAGCCTTTCTTTATTCTCCTCCCCCGTGGCCCGATCCCAGAAGGGGCAGTGCTCTGAGTACCTACAGCCAAAAAGAGAGTTGTCCAAGCTCGGTACCACTCAAAACCCCTCACCAAGAACAACAACTGCATCCTAACCATTCAGCGGAACAGAACCCCCAGGCTCCACAGAGAGGTGAACAGCCCACAGACACTTGTTGCCTGTGCGAGCAGAGGGCACCAAGTCCCTGGCTGTGGGTTACAGAGCTCAAGGCTCAGGTCCCACGGCTGGTTTCTTTAATCGTGTTTCTTCCAGGGTGTTTTGTTACTGTGGAGTGCTGGACTCCCCTTCTCTGGTCATCTGCCTGAAACAGTCCCACCAGTCCCCGACTGCTGTGCGCTCTCCTGGCACAGGTCACGCTCCTCACCGGCTGCACCAGGACTCGCCTCGGAGCAGCATCTGAAACCTGCCTTCGTGTGTAACCCACTCCTCTGTGTGAGCTTGCACAGCTTTGGCCGCACACTGGAGGCATGAGGGGCAGAAGATTCTTTACAGATAGGAATTACTTCAGTACTGTACAATCGGAACACAAGGGGAAGTTTCTTATCACCCAGAGCTCTGTCATTTGAGCATGACAAAGGGGAACGTTTGGAACAAAGCATGTCTGAAATCAAATAGCTGCTAAAAGCTTACACATTTCAAGCCTGTCTAGATTACTAACTGTCTAAGTGGAAATGCTCAATCAGACAACAGAAAGAAGGCAGGGTTAGCAGACAATGCAACGATCTCATAAAATATTTAAGCAAAGCATGAGGCCATTGATAATACGCACTCGGTCTGATATAAACGATGTGGGACTTGATTTCTTTTCTCTCCAAACCTTTATTTAGCATATTGGTATCTGCGGGGCAGGGAGGAAAGAGAGTGAGTTTAAGAGAGAAAAAGCAAACTGTGTACACAGGGACACACTCCAAACTCTCCTGGTTCAGCCCAGCGTACCCTCATGGTACCCAAGGTGCATTTGCAGTGTTACGTGCACTGCAGTTCAGAAACGGACCGATGTACGCACCAAGAGCTTCTGAAACCTTCTGGTTTTGAGGCAACACAGGAGTAATGATTCTGCTGAGAACAAAACTCTCACCCTTCCCTCCAGCAGGATCTGCTCTGTGCTAAAGCTGGACAAAACCAAACAAGTCCAGGTTTAACTACTGATAAAGCCCCCGCCCCAGCTGAGGCAGGCAAGGGTGGCAGAGTATAAAAATCACAGCATTTTTCATTCACCTGCTCAAAAGTCACACACACATTTTTCTATACCAGGTAGAATACCTAAAGGGGACCAGGTAATAGGACTAACTTCAATTTCTCTAAATTCTCGGATAACCCCAATACTGGACAATCATACAGTTTATTCAGAAAATGCAATCAATGCTGGAAACATAATATATTAAAAAATAGTTAAGGCAGATTTCTCTACTCCTCACAACCACTGCAGGATGGAGCTGCATAGTTCTCCCACTGTTGCTGGGTTTGTAAGTAACTGGATCTGAATTAAACACAGAAGATTAATAAAAAATAGATGTTACACCAGCAGATGTTTTTGCTTGAGGTGTCCTCCCCCTCCCCCAAAGCTGAAATACCAATGCAATTTTTACAATAAAATAATTACTGTTCTGGTACTGAAGTTGCACAGGACAGCCCTGTCACCAAGGCAAGGGGCTAAAACTGCCGAGAAAAACAAAAAGGGAAGGGTCGGGTCATTAACCTGAAATCCCAGGTGACCAACATCTTCCCTGGGGAAAGATTCATTCAAATTTCATAAACCTATGAATGAATGAGGTAGGCAGAAAGGATGCCGGTATCAAAGGGAAATGAATGCTGACCTGAATCTGGAACACAGCATCGCCCACACAGCCTCACACCCGGGCCGGCCAGGGAAGGGCTGCATTCTGGGACATGTCCATTACAATTAAGAATGAAATAACTCTGTGCAACGGTGCTGAATGGCATTTTCTCTCAAGAGACCACAAGTTCCAACTGAGATTTCAGCTGTGCAATCAGATTTCCACCCTTAACTCTTTCATTTCCAGCGCAATTGATTGCTCATGACGCTTTTCCCTTTCCCTCAATTCTCAGCTAAATTCAAAGACACAATTTTACAGAGCCCTGGCCCTGCCTGCAGCCCGGTCTGGACTGTGACAGCTCTTCTCCAGAGTTACAGGCACAGGTTCTGCAGAATACCAGCTCTGAACTGCCGGGGGCATTACCAGAACCCAGCCCAGAATTTCAGGGACCAGGAAAAACTTGCCAAGTAGCACTGTAAGCCCAGGCTGAAGTGCACTGCCCAGCCAGGGAAACGGCGCAACAAGGAGAAATCGGTCCCGCAGGGTTGCCAGGGCCAGTGCGGGGTTTGTTTTGTGCAGTGGAGATCATCACCTCACATTACCCCACACACACACTGGGTGTGCACCTTCCCAAACACACTTCCAGTGTGTGGATGAAAGCAGGAGCCCACACGATCCTGCAGGCACTCAGTGCTGCGTCCCCCCACCAGGATGGGATTCACAGCACAGAGAACCACAAACCACTATTTCTGCTCGGGGTATCTTGTGGAGTACCCGGCAAAGCCATCTTCACCTTTTGGTCTCAGGAGAACATGGAGCTGACTTTTTAAAGAGTGAAGAAAAGTACCTTTTCCCAATTTGTTAGCCACCCGAAAACCTCCAGGAAACATTAGTAAAAGCACAGCGTAAGTGCTGAGCTTCAATCATTAACTTAAAAAAATAACTGACACGTTTTTTAAAAACACTTCTCTATCATTTACAACCGGGAGTAAAACTGATTCTCCCTGCCCCTTTAAAAGAAAACTCTGGATTCTTTAGAAGAATAAAACAAAACACTTACGGGAATTTTAAATACAGGAAGGAGGGATAAGAGCATGGGGGAAGAACCCAACAGACTTTGTAAATATTTCTGTGATTCCAGTTGCCAAAACAGTATCCACATAATGTACCTCAGCCAAGTTTCTCTGAACAAGAACATTCAAAGCGCAACAGATCATGAAATACACCCCCACATTTGCAGTGTGCAAGCACTTCAGCTGCTGCGGACACGACTCTTCCTTTACTGCCTTCATTTGCACGGCAGATGCTGATTTTACCACTGTCTCTTTTTCTGGAAAGGCTCTGGAATTCAGCCAAGCTTGGGATGGGTGTTACTCAATATCTGCTATGCCTCTTGGTAGAGACAGCAAAGGAAGAAAATCACATTTTATTTGAGTACTGAGAAGTTTGCACTGGCACCGTTGAGCTGAAATTTTAAAGTGCCGGCTTTGTGAGAGAAAGAAAAATAAAACTGATCCCATGTAAATGAAACACAAAGATGATTTTGACTGGAGTCTCAAAAATCAAGGAGAAAAACTTACTGGACTAACAGTGTGTCACACTAGATTTAAAGAAACTTGCAGGCAGATGCTTCAGTTCCTATTTACACATCAAAATCAGCAGTCAGGCTTTCCAAATTACTCAGCAGACTGATGCAGCACTTTTTAATTGATCTCTAATCACATCTGCAGTTGGTGTATACTAGCTTCAAAGGGTTGAAAGCCTGTCCCTCATTTCTGCTTACCTATACAGCAGTAGTTTTCTCTTTGAAGATTTGGCCCTTAAAGAAAACGCAGGGAAGAATACATTTTTAAATCCAACACATTAGGAAGGGCCACAACTTTTTCAGCACTGGGACTGAACATCCTCCCTCTCGCTCTGCTCAGACAGCCGGTGGAAGATACTTGTGTTTGGACATCAAAACACAGCAGCACTTCCTCCACCTGAAATGACCGATGGCTGCTGGTTCTGATGTAATTACAAACGGCTCTTCCCTCCAAAAACAACCTGCCCAAGTGAATACTGTAGCTCAGAAGCCCAGTATTACCCTTAAAAACCGCCACGGTGCGCAGCAATACCCAGCCCTGGCATTACTGTGCCGCGGCTGTCCCTGACAGATGAAAAGCTGACCGGGAAAGAGAAAAGAAATAGGATGGGATAAAACTGCATCATAAAATACAAGATAAACGTGTCGCCGTGACCAAGATGCGTTGTAACCTCGGTGATAAACCAACCTGTCTGGGTAAGAAAGAATGACCCAGATGAGATGAAACTGCTAAGGACAAATGCGGAATGTTCCTCGCCCAGCATACATTTATTCACATTCACACACACTAATTGGAGAAATACGTTTTTGAAAACTCTTGTAAACGTACTATTGTCTATTCCTGTTGGGCACAAAGAACGAAGAAATGGAAGTATAATAAGCTTATTAAAATGCATGGAGAGGTGCTGAGAAAAAAAATATTACGAAAAGAAAACCCAGGAGCTGCAGCATCAAGTTCTGACAGTTATTGTTTGGACACAATCAATCACCCTGCAGAAGAAATTAATGCCGTAACGAGCAGACTTTAGAAAGTTGCCATATATTTAATAAAGATCTACTAATTTGCACGGCAGCGCTAGAAAGTAAGGACAGGCTTTCCGCATAACTGATTAATTGAAATTTTCATCCGGAAAACTGTGTGCTTAACTTCACCCAACCACCTGTGTCAGCTGGCACCCGCTGCCACTGCCCAGGCTGCCTCCCCTCCTGGGAAGGAAGACAGAGCTTCGTTTCCCTCCCGTCTGCAAAGCAGGCAGCAGGTTCAGCCCTTCCCAGCCCCGATGGCTGCACTGCCCTTTCCTCGCACACGAAACAGAGGCAGCACACACGTCTCCAGTTCCCAACTTCCCACAAGTCAAGAGCTGCCATTCTGATGCCACGGTGAGGCAGCGAGTTACACCAGCAACGTGGCAGAAGCAAACGATGTCCTTGGGAGAACATGACCACGACCTGCTGCAGAAGCAGAGCAGTCGCTCTGCAGAGTTTATGCCGCTGCGAGACAGCGGTGCCATGAGAAGGCTTCCAGACACCCCTTCCACATAAACAATTCGCTTGGTTCACCAGTGATCCGGCCACCTGCACCACCTGCTCTCTAAATAAGCCATTCTGTCCCTTCAAAACAAAATGATTTGTTTTGCATTACTGCAGTGCAGCACTGTGTGAAGCACCACATGCAGTCTCACCTACTGGTTTCCCTACCAAACCTTTCTCCAGAGCTACTGGGAATTAACGTACTTTCAACAGCCTGGATTAAACTGCCTAACCAAGTAACTTCATCTCGGTCCAGTTTGGAGCTCTCGTCTCTGCGTTACACCGGTACAAACACTGGTCTGTTTCTTTGCTAAACTCCTCACACCCCCAACCAGCCAAGGCCCACTTGCTGCTGTGCCTGGGAGCTAAAAGGGCCTTTATTCCCTCTGCACTGAATTCTCCTGAGAATCCTACAAAAGAGAGGGATGCAAATACCTTCAGATGCAAAACTTGCTAAAATAATTTGAAAAGTGTTTACAATTCAAAGAGCAGAATCATCCTGATCCCACAGAGGACCTGTTCATATCTCAGGGCTCCACCATCCATAAACGACTTGTGCTGCATCTCCTTTATCAGCTCCTTAATCAACTCTAAGTTGACACCTTGAAAAGACGTCAAACATTCCAGATGATTCTTCCGATCAGTGTCACACTACACACAGCCAGAGTAATGCTACTTAAATTAAATCATCTTGTCATCTCCTCCACATATGTATTTTTATACACATACATATACACACACACAAACACACACAAAAATACATTCTCTGTAGTATAAAAATAAGCCCTCACACTCTGATTTCATTACAGGCTTTCAGGAACATCTCCCTGAACATTACAATAGTCTGGCTGAGAAAACTCTACGAAAAATATAAGTTCAGAGCTGTGCCAAGTGATTTAGCTTGTGGAGGCAGAAACGCCAAACCTCAAGAATTCTCCGAGTTTACTTCGAGCAGTTTTCACTCTGTTTTTCGAATGCTGAAGTGCTGTGATGCTAAGGATAGATGTGTGGGATTAGCCAAAAGGGAAAACGGAGGCATTCCAGTTTCCTGCTGTAAGCAGGTGCCAGCTTGACTCATCAGAGAGGCAGAGAACACCGCTAAAGTTGTGAATTTTCCCATTACTGCGGTACACAGGGAGCACCGAGCTCATGGAGTCACCTCCCCTTAATGACAGAAGGGATCCTGCCTGCCCATCTGGAGATACAAAAGATTGTGCTTCCCTAAAAAGCAAGTGCTGCTCCTCAGGCTCCTCTCAGGTACAGTCACAGCTGTTCCCTCTTAGGCATGCAGACAAATGAATAAAAAGAAGGATCCCAAAGCCTGGCTGCAACCTAATGAGATACAGGAGACACAAAGGACACTGTGAAATGTAAAACTCTCAAAGTCTGACTTGGAGTTTTCCTTTTATCCGAGAACCTGAAATACACTCTTCTCCAGTCTCTGGGTTTATTTCAGGGATACCATTCACTCTTCAAACCTCCGCTGGAAAAACAAAACCAAACAAAACCTACCACCAAAATCCTGTATTTCATTTCTCACATGCTACTAAAACAACAACAGTTTTAAAAGAATAGGCTTTTTATTGCTGCTGTCTGTCCTGGAGAAGATCTGACCTAACCAAACGTGTACAGAGCTGCCAGGCCAAGTCATTTGAGATATCAAACCCCTGTACTGTCACCTTGTCACCAGCAAGAGCACGTACAGCAACTCCTGTCCACACACTTCTCTTCATTCCTTGCCCTCTTCTTTCTCCTGATAACTTAATTACAGAGCCACTTCCTCTTCAACCCACAGAATGCTCCTAAAATGTGTTTGCACAACCAAGAGGGTGACCTGTGTCATACTATGGGAAACCAACAGCCAGCAGCAGAAAAGAGAAGGTCTCCCTAACCCCAAAGTTGAATTTCCCATCTCACACAATAGTACCCTCAAGTATTTCCAGAAAGGAGAACAAACAGTGAGGAAGTCTGAAAACAAGGGCTCCTTAGAGCTTTCCCTGCATAGAGTTGCACAATTTTGCTATCACAGAGAAAATAACTTAAAGCAACAGAAAAGCAGTTGCAGGAACACGTAAAGACATGCTAACAACATGCTAAAATCCTCATATTCAGAGAAATGCCTTGCTACTTTAACACTCAAATACACAGACACAACAGTTTTCACCTGGTGGCCCTGATTGTACTCCTACTGGATCAAAATCTTAATTAATGGCAGAAGTGAACTCCTCAGAGAAAAATGGTCGAGATTAAATGTCTGCCAACAGCCTTGTCACAAATGTCCAGCCCACCCAGTTTCAAATGCAGCTGCTTCATATGCTCCCCCCCCCCCCATTTTATCCTCCACAATGAGTATTTCTACACTGGAAAAGTACTCGAGCACACACACTTTTTAAAAAAATACTTATTTTTACTCGTAACTCAAACAAAAACTGTGGCATGTACACGTACACCAGCTCACCACTCCTGACCTTCGGGGCAGGTGGTTGAACAGCACAGCCCCAGGAATGCTCTGCCTGGAACGTCTGCTGCCATCACAAAGCTGTACACACCCAGGCCGTCACACAGACTGGACACACTGCAGGCCCTCATCCTCCAACGGCACTTGTAGGGGAACACAGTTCCTGCTGCAGCATTTTCAGACACGCAACACTCCCCACAGCCCACGCAGCGTCCTGCTGCAGCTCCACAGCTCCCTCGCCATGGTGAAGGGCACGGCTGTGCAAGCCCCTCTATCAAGGTAAATTCTCACACCTGACTCAGGCACCAACTGCCTGAACAGTTCCAACACCCACCCTCCTGGAGGGAATTCCTGCCTCTGTGGCACAGGCAGCAGGAGGACTGACTGTGTGCCTCCCCTCAGTTGCTCCACTAAGCAGTTCAACATCCCAGGGTGTCCCAAAACACGTTCCCTTTGCCCGGCTCTGCTACAGAGGTCACAACTGCTGGCAAAGGGTTTACTTTGGAAAGCAGGGAGGAGTCAGTACTGCAGAGTGCAGCATCTCTTCACTCCAAGGTACTCAATTACACCTGTTTCAGGCCTGTTATGTGTGAGAATCCATGGGGGAATCCCTCCAGAGATCCATGTCAAAAATTACACTCTCTTCTTCTTTCCAATATGACTTACCCAACTGCTTGGAAGACGATGGTGATGCTTTTGCATGCAGTGCCTCCATGAACATTTCTTCCACGAGCTTTCCATTGCTGACACAGACTCATAGCAGGTATGTCACTAATGCACTGTCCGCTTTCTCATCCTGCCAGAGCTACCATTTTGTACTCCCTCACCTCACTATTCATCCTCCAGTGAAATGAATTTGGGGACAACTGCACAAGAAGGGCAGCCCTACTGAGTTTAGTGCCTGAATCTCAAATGTTAGGGAAGTACTTTCTGAAGCAGGAATAACAGAGAACTGAAAAGTTTTTGGCAAAAGTCACTTTTAGTGACTCCTTTCCCCTTCCCAACGTCATGGCCCCGAGGCAAGCCAGCACTGCAGGTTTGACATCCACATCAAAGCCGTATGTGGCCCAGCGTGCACACATCTTTTAACAGTTCCAGCCTTCAAGGTCCTTCCCCGTTTCATAAACTCATTACTTGCTTCCACACCACTGCAGGTACTCAGCCCGAACTTCAGCAGTCTCCCTCATTAGCAGGACGGGGATCACCCAGGGAGGACTGCAGGAAGGTGACACTGCCCACCGTGCTCACGGTTACAGAAAGAGTTTCCAGCATTTGTTTTCTTTACCAGTGCTCCCAGATAGGATGCTTCTGTGGCTTAGAACTTTAGGAAGCAAGGCTACTACCAGTAGAAGCCAAAACCACGACTGGAAGTTACTCTTCATTCTTTTTAATTACAATTTCACGGCTGTTTTTATCTAAACACACTATGTCTTCAGTTAATGAACGTA
Source organism: Pseudotriccus pelzelni (assembly GCA_035584735.1). Lineage (NCBI taxonomy): Eukaryota > Metazoa > Chordata > Aves > Passeriformes > Tyrannidae > Pseudotriccus > Pseudotriccus pelzelni. Next base: position 6,731,997 of record JAWMRA010000036.1, read on the forward strand.
GCAAAAGTCCATTCTAGTACCTCTCACACCTTTACCTGTATGAATTGTATAGACTCGTCATCCCCCTCAAAGTCATTTATCCATTTCACTCAGTTTTATGGAACACTGATCACTATCGCTAAAGAACTACTTTCTAGAAACCCTGTAACTGCACAGTAAATGCACGTGACAACTCTTGGCTTAAATCTACCACTTTCCATTAAGCAAAGCCTTCTCTGTGCACACACACACTGCTGTGCTCTCAAACTGAAGAGTTATTCTGTAAAAAAGACCTGAGAATACATCAAGAACCATTGCTCCCACAGAAACAGTAAAACGTCATTATCTCTGCCTAATCCTCAACTATAACAGGCACTATAAAAATTAAAACCATGACTTTTTTTTGTTTTGATATGGAAAAATTTACAGGCTCGCTGAAATGTATGACCTAAAAGTGATTAATTACAACCTTCCACTCTCGCTCAAGCTTTTCTGCCTATCAACACAGAAAACCCCGAAGACACGAACACAGCAGTACACACGGGTCAAAACACATTAAACACACCTTTTCTTACTGTTAGCATTCTGCTCCTTCTCCAGTTTTTTCCTTCATGTATTACAAAAACCAAAATCCCTTGGAGCTGCTAACTAGATTTATCTGTCTAAAACTCAGCAACCCACGGCATATAATTTGACAGCTACAGCAGCTGAGGGTCAGGCAGCATGAACAGCGCAGACAAATCAAATCCCTCCCTCCCGAAGAAGGCCACAGGTAGTGTGACACACAGACAAGCACCCAAACAAAACCAGGGCTCAGCCACCTCCAGCAGGCAGGACCTGACTCCAGGGAATCCTACAAAGAAAAGCTCACTCGAGGGCCCAGCTGAAAGGGCTACTTTCCCCTCAAGGGAATCAACATCCTATTTGCATCAAGAAATGATGCAGCCGTCTGTTCCTGAGGTGGGCAAAGGGAACAGAAAGTGCTTAAACCAAGCTAGAGAATCTCCAACAGTCCCAGTGCAATGAACCTAAACAAGTTCACAGATGTATTATCACTGAATTTTCTTATCCTGAAATACACTGTTTTAAATTATGACGGCAGAGAGGAAAAAGGAAGGTTAAAAAAAAAAAGACACCACCACATCCCAGTCGGAGGAGAAGCTCTACCCTGCCACCACCTGAATGTCTAGGTTTTCCTCAGGCTTGCAAGATAGATGAAGGAGGTTACCAAGGAAAGCAGCTATAAATTACACGAGTCTACATGATCTCTATTTAAATCTAGTCTGCAATAGCTTTATCCTGCAATACCCAATGACTATCGAAACTAAACAATGACATTTGAAATATTTTTGCACAGAGTTATAAGCCCATTACAATTATTAAGATAACAGCCTTGAGAACTTTACGTTTAAGGTAACATTTAGACTGAAAAACTAGAGTTATTTCTCTGGTATGTCCAGCAACAAGATCAAACAGGAAGCCAAGGAACACGGTATGGGAAAACCAAACATTTAACAAAAGCAAAATAGCAAAGCTTTTAGATTAAAAGCACTATTTCTAGCTGTTCATGCCAAAGAGCTCCCTAGATTTATTGAGCACCACGAGAAGGTCAAAGAACACAATGGCTTGCTTTTTTGGCTGTTTCATCAGTTAACACAACAGAGACAAAAGGAGAATCCCTCCCGAACGCTCTCGCCAGCAAGAGCCGCTCCGCTTTCGCTCTCAGTTCCCAGCCGAACACAAACCCCCGAGTAAACAAGCCCTTTCTTTCCCCGCTGACAGCCTTGCCCACGCCGCCGGACCCGCGGGGGAAGGACGCGAGTTCGGCACTAACCTGTCTGAGTTCCGCAGGCATTGACGCGAGGTTGCCGGCGCCGCCGTCCCCGGCCGGGAACGCTCCGGCCGCAGCCCCGGAGCCGCTCCCGCAGCCCCCACGGTGGCAGGTCCGCACGGGGCGAGCCCATGCAGGGCATAAAGAGCCGCTCGGCAGGCAGCGAGGGCGGGCCGGCAGTGCCACGGCTCCCGCAGGGCTCGGTGACCGCCGCTCTCACATGGCTCTGCCGCCGGGAGGCTCCGTGCGGGGGGCGACACTGACGGGCGGCCGCAGCCGGGCAGGGCTGGGCTGGGCTGGGGCGGCCACGCCTGGCGCCAGGATGAGCGGCGCTGAGCCCGAGCAGCAGCCCCCTGCCCTGCCTGGAACAGCTCCCCGCTGTGCCTGGACCAGCTCCCCACCCAGCCCGAGCAGCCCCTCACCCCGCCTGGAAGAGCTCCCCGCCCTGCCCGGTCCGCCCCGAGCGCCTGCACGCCCAGACCCCCCGGAGGCTCCCCCGCTTCTCGCCCGCCCTGCCCGACCCCTCCTGCTGGATCGGAGACAAAGAGGGAGCTGCCTGTTCCCAGCCGCTCTGGGAGAAGGAACCTGCGGGGAGCCCTTCCCCGCAGCGCCTGCACGAATTACAGCCAGGTCTGACAAGAAAGCACAAGGAAGGAAATCCCTCGCGCTTGCTGACTTTTTGCACTTCACTTCGAGATTAATGGCATCCCTAATGCACCAACGCCAGAGAACGATCATCTTCCATCACTGTCTCCTCCCTTTTCCGTCTCACACAGACGCGGCGACGCTTAGAGCTCAAAGCACAACTGGCCTCATTTTTTAAAACCATTCACCTGCCCGCAAACCTGCCCCACATTCATTAAGAGATTCTGTGGATAAATTATTGAATACCAAAATGAATGCCAGATGTGCTAAACCTTGCATCCACCACCTTCTGCAACAAAAACTGGGACTTCACAGCGTGGTTCAACGTGGCTTTCACATCCACCTATTTCTAGCAAATTGGAAGTAACCCGTTTTTTACCATTCAGCCTTCGAACAGGCAGCCAGGCTCCAAACCTCCAGAGACGCAGGTTGGGAGGTGCAAACCAACCTTAACTGAACCTGAAGCATTTTCCCCCTGGAGCCACACGCTCACCCAGCACTAGAACTCAGCCTTGCCCTTCCCTGTAAGCAGTTGGCCAGGTCTGGGAGGCAGCGAAGTCCTCCCCCAGCGCTAAAAAAACCCCGCACTTCTTGCGGGCACCAGCCCAGGGGCAGTGGCTGTTTTTCCTCTTCCATACCAGGTTCCTGCAGCAAACCAGTAAGTGAATCCAGCACTGTAACAGCTGGTGGCTGGACAATGGTAATTAGGGACTAAAAGATACCGACATCAAATTAGAGACTATCCTTGGAAAACAGGCACAGTCAGTGAGAGCAGCTATAAAGCAGAAAGGAAGGTACATTACAACGTAATTTTCTTTAATTAGTAGAATAGGCACCTTAGCACAGAAGGGTCTTTTCATCCCAGCTTCAGGTTCCCTGAAAATTTTAAACCATACTTCCAGCATCACCGTCACTCTCAGTTGATATCAGTCCTACAGGATGAACCTGAGAAATGCTGCACCTCCTATACAAACATTTAAGACCAAAAGAAACGTTTCAGACTTATTTAATTGTAATTTCAGCCTTCCTGCTACTGCCAATGTCAGCATTCCAGCTGAACACTAGAGCTAAGGCTTTGTATTGTAGGGGCAAAGAACAGGGCAGAACGACGTCACCCAACTCATCCTAATTTGTTTAAAAAGAAATGCCATATAGTTTGACAAGGGCAATGGTAGGTGTTCCACAAGGTTTAGCTGAAGTGAAGTTATTTGCTTCACTGGAGGGAAAAGACGTACTCTATCTACAGGGGAACAATTTAGAGGCAACCAGGAGTGGCCATTAATAAAATACTCCAAGGCCACAGCAAAAGGAACGTGGTTTCTCTGAGTCTCCTGTACTTTTGAACAGCGCTCCCCCGCCCCTTCTCCTTGTCCAACTTCTCTTCAGTTAACACACTAAAATAGCTCCACTTTTGTTGAGGCCGTGCTGGCACAGAGCAGCACCATTCAATTTAGGCATGGACCTGGCCCTGTGCCAGAGCCTGATCCGCGCTCAAAGCCGATATCCATAGGGCACCGAAGGAGCTGCTCCCGCATGCAGAGCGGCGAAGCTGAAAACCCCCCCTGCACGGATTCGCCAATTCTTACCCACAGAAGAAGTCTCTCATGTTGTAAACCCACCGATACTTGTGCAAGACGTGAAAGATTAGCACTGCTGAATGCTGAAGTCCCACCTTCTGGAGTCAGGTTCTTATTTAAACGCATTATTTTCCTTTCAAAAATAAAATAGATGCCTGTAGGCCTTCTGGTTATAAATTAATTTTGAGAATGTTTTGACTCAAAGCTAGAAGATTTTTATTTTTTTTTAAAGGGCAAATTATATCTTAAGTCCCCTCTTTAGCCTCCTGCAATATTTTACCAGCTCATTTAATTCTGAATGCTGAGATTTGGCAATGCTGAAGTCAAAGAACTAATTACCTAAATAAGAGTTATGGATTAGATCCCTAAGGTTATACTGAACTTCCAAATTTTGGCAACAAACCCTCTATCCATTAGCATCAGACTGCTGACTACATCGCAACCGCCCCCTCTTTTTTTTAATGAACCTTAAATTCTTAATCTGTCACATTTTTTTCCAGCTGCAAAAGTAGTGAAAACCTTCTTTCTTCTCTCAGAGAAATTAAAGATTTATAAATAGGAAGGGATTTAATTCTTTGGAAGATGGAGTAGTGTAGCATCTGGGCCAAGCTCTCTTTTCTTATTTACTCCCATTACCCTTAAAAAATTCCCCATCACTAGTGCTGCACTATAGATTGATCTGCTCTCAGAGGCAGTAAAAAGGAAATGGTTTACAGCTCTGCCTGGGATCATAACATATGGCCTCAGTGATATGTAACTTCCATAAACCCAACAGAGCAAGGAGGCACAAGATGAATCAAGAATCCCAGTAACCATCCGGGCAAAAGCACCACCATCACCCATGGCAATTCTCTGAATTACAGAGCTGGACTCAGACAGGGCCTTCCATGCCGAGGATATTTTACTGTCCTTCTGTGAGTTCCATGCAGCAAATAAACGAGGTAAGTGGGAGAACTAAAGCACAGCAGACAGTGGTGTGTCAGCGTGCCCCACCACGGTGATTTTTAGCCAGGCAGATGCAAACAGAACATTCTATCTCCAGGATGCATTTGAAATCTTTTGCTGTTTGCATTTCCATCATTTTTACACGTACTTGAAGAGTTACAGCAGCCCTTTCAAAGCAGCTGCACTGGCTCCAGAATGGCTGTGTGACTCCAGGAGGACACATCCACCCGGAGAGCTCCAGCATTTCCTGGACAATCTGCTTGCTTCCATACTGCAAGGTTAGAGATGGAGACAAAGCCAGACCTCCTCACCCAGGGAGCTGCTTTATAGAAATGGAGGATGATTTTAGGTGGCATCCTTATTTAGGAATCCACTATTAAAGGAGAGGTCTGAAGGATCACAAGGCCTAAGAACAATACAAGCAAGGAGGAAGCAGACACTTGCTGCAGGTTAACGCCATCAGGCATTTCAGTAAGTTCAGGGGGGTTTAATTTGTATACAAACACAGCTTCCATCTTGCTACATCTAATATCAGTCAACTCCATTTCATCCAAGTTGTCATATGACAGGCTGAGAACAAGGACAGTCTGGTGACAGCACTGCTTACATTAGAAATAAAGGACAGAGGAAGCTACATGTCACTGCAGATAGGTCGCAGCTGAATGAATGACCTATGAATCTACCCAGCACCTTCATTTAGGTAAGAATCAACTGCATTTTAAGGGGATAAAAATAAAAAAATCTCCTCCAGTTTATGAAAAATTTTTTTAAATTACCATGGCATTTATAACACAATGACAACAACAAGGAAAACAAATCAAGTTTAAGGTTGGTGCTGTGACCATAATTTCATGCTGTAGTTATTGGAAAGGAAAACAAAGACTCGGATGCAGGAAAGACAGATCCACTATTAACTATTTCTTACTTCTTCGATTTTGTTTTGGTTTTTCGATTTTCTGGATGATTTGTGCTGTCTTTCAAGCAGCACATTACAAACATTTGCTCACAGCTACCAGCTTAACACGTCATTCTCTCCTCCAGAAGGCAAAAATGTGGGTTTGCCATGATGTACTGGACTGATAACTGTCTGCAAAATCTACCCATTTTCATGGTAATTACTGTCCTCCCTAAACCAAAACCTCAAGCTGTTTTGCAGTTCCTTCTGAAGGGAGCATTAAGCTCCCTGTGCAGGAAATTTATTCCAGAGCAAGTTTCTCGTACTTTAAATAGTTACATATGAAAATAAGACTGCAAAAAGGAAGAAGAGCTAATCAAGATGGGTTAGAAACACGGACACACTATAGTTCTTTTCCATCTTTACAGTATTCTAAAAATGCCACTCCACCAGCATTTTAGTCTAAGTCCCTAAAATGAACTCTGACAGTATTCTACAGCACTTCCCAGTCACCACAACTGTGGTTAAAAACTATTTCTTCAGCTAGTAATTAGGTAGGTTAAAAAAGGAAGCAGTTGTTGGGGTTTTTGTTTGGTTGGTCTGTGGGAGTTTGTTGGTTTGTTTGTTTGGGGTTTTTTTTATATTTATATAGAGATTAAACCATGACATTTACTTAAATCAAAGGCTTTAATTATAGTTGGCACAGCCTCAGGCTGCCCATGGCCATCTTTGGCCATTCTGTTACCAGTCACACTGATGACTCCAGTGAATTGCTCCACATTCGAGACAAAGCAAGTGAGAACATAATTTGAACCATTCACAAGATGATCTAAACTAGCAAAAGACTCAGTAATTTATCAGTGTCATCAGAACCCAACAGTCACTTTGGGCTCTTTCAGCATTAGTTCACAGGAGCTTACAGATACTGCAGACAGCTGACATGGAACTCGAGGGAAGTTTGGGCTTTCAAAGCCAGGTACAAGCCCAAAGGGCTCGGGGGGGGGGGGAAGAGGAAACTGGCTGCTCGGTAAAGTCGGTGCAAAGAATTCCTGCAGCCAGGGCAGAGATGAAGGTGGAGCAGCTCCTGGGCAATGCCCTGTAGGGATAAAGCTCTGCCTGCTCTATGGGCACAGAGCAAGGCCTGTATTGGGAACAAAATCTCTTCATAAAACTGGGAGAGACTGTGCAAAAAAGATTTTGTCATGGTTTAAAATCTTTCTTCCTGAACATCACAGCTAAGATGATAAAATCGTGTGCTTGGGAACTAAAACGCAGGAGAACTAAAAATCTCGAAAAGCCAGGACAATTAATCATGTTCTGCTGCCTGAGCTGAGGAACAAACAGGCAGCAGGACATGAAAATAAATCACAACTTTAATGTAAGATGACTCATGTCAATTATCAAGATGCAAATGTGGTAAAAATGTGACTAGAAAGTTGGTTTAAAAAAAAAATCCTGTTAAACTTGATACTACTCTGTAATGTTTACATTTTAATGTTCCTTCTTTTAAGACATTTTTAGTAATTACTTGCTCTCACACTTACCGATGTTGTAACACTCAGAGATGTCATGCCAAGAACAACCTGGATGCCTGTTGACATAATGAGGAACACACAGCAAGCAGAATTTAATTTTAATGTGTTTCTATGTTCCTCTAGAAGAAAACATAGCTCTATTAGTAAAGCAATGTAAAATCCTAGAAAATTATCACAAAATAGTGAATTTGTCATTCAATTTACATGTTTTTCATTTAAACCTGTCAGAGCTCTAGGCCAGAAAGGTTAACAGTTGTGAAAAATCATTCTTTCACAAGTCTTGGCAAACAAAATAAGAAAATTCTTGCCTTTCAGTTGCTTCCAAAACCTCATTTGACAAAAATTCACACAAAACAAAAAGAGTTGGAACTCTCAAGGCAAATAAAACTGCAAGAATACTCGAGATGCTTAGGGTAAACGTGGTCATTGCTTTACGTTATTGTAATCACCAGTGCAAGGCAGCTGCTGTCCTGCTCACAAACATTAGATGGCACTTTGGAATTTAGCAGTTCCCATATAAAGTTGCAGAGCACATAGTTAAGAGATGAAGTGTGAGATGTGTGTGTCAGGTACTGCTGATGACAGAAAAAAATGACGTTTCTGCAGAGGAAAGGTGCCTTTTGGAGCTACAACTACATTTTCAACCTGCACATGTAAAAACTGCACACATAAAATAGCATGTGATTAAGTTTAGAAAAAAACCATAGCACTGTGATGGAGAGAAGAAAATCTTTCCTTACCAAACAGGCTCAATTGCTGGGTTCCCTTTAATTTTTTATTGAATCCTTTGGAATCTACTTTTTAAACTAAGCTCGCTGACCAAGTTTTAGACAAACACTTGTCAGATAACGTGGAGCGGAGTCTGCTGCATGCCAGCAGTTCTGAGCCCCAACTCACTCTAAGAGAGGGGGCTTTAGGTGGTTTGCTTATCAAATAAATCCCTTCTGGAAAGCAGTGCCCAGCTTCTGATGCACCTGGTCAAATGTTCTCAGCAGATGCTGAATTTGATGCTAATGTTCCCACTCACTCGTATCCACATCCTTACTATCTAAGGCCTTAAACCAACACTGAAGAAAGGCAGAGGGGAGAGACTATTCCAGAAACAGGAAAAAAATGTAATTTCTCACAGCAATACTACCCGAGGCCATTTGCAGAGCCTCCCTTATGATATGTACCATAATGCCTGCTGCACAAACTCTTTTCTCGGTTAGCCCTGTGCTATGGAATTCCTCCTGCAATACAGGAAGCAGGTTCTAGAATTTCTTTTGGAATCTGGGGCATTCCAGCAGAAAGGCAAACAGCAGGAGCTCCTGGAGCTCACAGTGGTGCAGCATGTCATGCTGTCACTTGGTAAAGTCTCTATTTGACACCTGTGGAATTCCCAGAGCTCCTCCTCTGGCTCAGTCCTGGAGCCAACTGCCCCACTTTGGCCCTGAGAAACACCAGTCCCTGCTTCCAGTTTCCAGTGTTGCTGAGCTGTCCCCAAGAGGGCCTGACTGACTGTAAAGCAGGCGCTGATGCTTTCACAGAGAGGGGACCATCCAGAAAAAAGGCAGCAAAAGCTCCACCCTCCAGGCTCAATGCAGTTACTGTCATGTCCAGCACGGCAGAAACCGGGGACTGGATCACACCTCATGCAGCCCTGAAAAGCAGCTGAGTAGGTCCTAACGTCTGGGATTCCTAAGGACTGCAGGGATCTCAGCTCACACTGAACTCTGATCTAATAACTCATTCTCCCCTGGGAATCATGTTCCCAAATCTCCCCCCCGTCCTCCCCCCTGGAACCTCTGAATAGTTGCACACATGCAGAAGCTGAAACCTGACCCAGGTCGCTCCTAGAAACTCAGTAAGATCACTCACAGGGCCTGAGTTCGCAGGATCAGGATCAGGCTGAGGGCAGAGCTGTACCTGCCATGGGGGAACTCCCAGCGAGGAACTCCAAGTGCAGGGTGAGAGGAGCTGAGCAGGGGCTGCAGCAGCTGAACAGAGAGGAGCCTCTGACACCCAATCACACTGCCCCCCTCACGCACACTCTGCATTTCTAGGGTTTCAACTGGCTTGTAAAGAATCAGGACCACCCCTACCAATTCTTTCAACGTTCTGCTATCCACTCAGTACCAGCAAACACAAACCCCACGGGTTAACTGCCAGTGAGGCTTTTTCTGGGTGTTTGGCACTGCAGCAGGAAAAAGGGGAGCTGTAACACCGGGGAGCTGTCATGAACCAACAGCACTGCTGTCTGTGCCTGACCTTACCTGTAAGGCAAAAGCCCAAAAAGTAATTTTCCATGCTGTCAGTCCCTTAATATCAGCACAAATATGTTACACAACACAGGAAGCCAAGAGGCACTGCAGACTAGAACTAATTACATAAAACTTTGCACAAAAGATGGAACTGCTTTCTGCATGAGATGGAGAGAAAGGAAAGGATGAAGACTCAGTGCAGCTCAGAACCTGGTTTTGCTGCTTCCCTGTATAAGTTCAACCATATATACAATATTAATGCACCCATTATATACAATATTAATGTAACCATGTTCTTAACTATCAAAGCACTGGAAACAGCCTCTATATTTTAACAGTCTGTACTATGTCAGTGAGGAGCAGAGAATCTTAAATAAAAGTAATGCAATACAGACAGAAGTGGTGTTGTTGCCCACACTAACTCAGAAAGGTTAACTCTCAGTGGCATGTCCTCAGAAAAGCAATTGGAGCTAATTTTTTTTTTTTTTTAAATTATCCCCATGTGTTCTGGTGTGTTTTAGAGTTCACCTTTTACTTGAAACTGGCCCTCACTTCGATAAATGCCATTTTTGGCAGAAGTCACAGGTACCTCAGATTAACATAAGGAATGAAGAAAATTGGTGCCTTAATTATGGCTATAAAACACCTGCCTAAAAAAACAGGGGAAAAAAAAAAAAGGAAAAATGTGTTTGTTAGTTTTCAAACAGGTGTTATTTCTCTGGAAGATAAGCTGAAATATAAATGATCCAAACAGTAACTATGAAAATATTCTGTAGCTTTTTTTTCCATAAGCTGATTTTTCTTGAAGAGCTATAGTCACATGTGCAAAGTGAAAAAAAATTAATTTTATTAACTTGGTTGATTTTTGACATTTCAAGATGGTATTTTAGGATATTCTCTGTTGAGAGGGGTAAAAGTATTCCATAAAGTTCAGAAATATAGAAAACTTGCAACAAAACTACCACTTTAATGCCACAACGTTTTCAACAAAAATATCATTTTAAGGAACAAAATGTACACATTCACAGGCTTTTATCTGAGTTTAAGCTGTTCTGGTGTCTCCTCAGCCAAGTGTGGCAGATGATATATCTAAAAAAAAACCCCAACATAAAAACACCCCAACAAACCCACTACTGGGAACCTAAAAAAACTAGAAGTAACAGTCAAATGTAATAAATTTTTAATTACCAGATGACTTTGTTAGGGTGAAGACTTCTCAGATCAACCCATCAACAGCACATAAGAGTCCATCTATCTGATAAGTAAAAACCCTGGACCAGCACGCAAGGAACTGGTTTCTGTTATTTATCCCATAAATACCAGATGTGGCAACTCCTACAGCTTTCCTACTGTAAGAAGGGGGATAATACTTAACTTTTTTTGACAGGACCCCCCTCAAATCTCCACAGGGCACTGCAAAAATCACTGAAGTCAAAGTATTGTTCCAGTGCATTTGTTGGCAAAATCAGTTACTGAGTGCTGTACTTTATTTTGGTTATGAAACGCCAACAGGAATGGAAGTTGCCACCGTGCACCAATGGGAAACAACCTTTGACTGCAAACCTTGTTCAGCTCCCCAGCTGATCAGCCTTGACAGAGCTGCTCTGAAACCCACGGAGCCACGGCAGCTGAAACCAAGTCAGGACACAGCCTCGTGTTTAACAGGTTTCACACGGCTAATGTTTTAATGAAAGTACGCATAAAAAAAGAAGAGAACCACCATTAAGCCTTCTGCCCTGGCTGGTGGGCTGGGCAGGGGTAACACTGCAGCCTGAGCAGTCAGCCCAGCACACCCCGCACGGGCACCATCCCAGCGGCCCTGCCAACCTCGGCTGCCCCTGCCGAGAGCAGCAGGAGCTGGTTTGAAACAAGGGAAATGAAGCCCCACACAGAAGGAGCGTTAAGATTTATCAAGCTCGCAAAAGCCAGTATCACCCAGATGCTGAAGGTGCAGAAGACACGGGAGAGGTGCCGCCCAGCACTCACTGCCTGCACCGCTCAGCTGTCCAAAGGCAACCCCTGCCAAGGCTCCCAGGGCCTGGGACACCGTAAGGACCGCGCTGCGTTACTCACCTCAACAGCTAGAGAAGCAAACACAGACAGGCATTAACACACCGCTCCTCTCTCTGTAGTACAGCCAGAGCTGCGCCTCCAAAAACCAACAGCCAGGGCCACTCAGGTGGCTCCCACTACTCAAAGCCAGAGGCAACTTCCAGATGGAGACGCTCCTACTTATTTTGTAATATTCATTACGACAAACGGTTGAACAGGGTGATAGGCAGAACTCAGCCAGTCCTCACCAACACAGCTCCAGAGAGCTGTACTGCACTGCTGTGCCTGAGCAATCCTCACGGACAGCAGAGCACGGAGTGCCTTTTGCTGTGTGTACTCTTCACAATGAAACGCAATATATAACACTACAGATAAAATCATTATATATTCTGTGTAAAACTGAATGTACAGCTTTCATCTTTCATTTAAACACTATATAATTAATTCTAGTAAGTCAAGGAGGAATTTGGCCCTCAGTATATTTAATGAAAATTCATACAAATAACCTTACATTAATTCTTAACTGTGCATATTTAGCTATTCAACCATTTTATTTCATATACAAGCTACTCTAAAAACCTCAATGCTAATTATTTATGAACTAAAGCTCCCCTCACCCAGTGGCAATGAGCTGGGTGTACACAGATCCAGTCTGGGGTCATTTACAGGGCTGCTTCTCCATAAGAGTCACGTAGACTCCAGTAACTTAAAACTCTTTTATTAAGTTTTCTTGGAAGTGGTTGGACCTTAAGCCATTACACTGCAGAAAACTCATGCTTCATCAGTTTTGTGGATAAGGAATTTCATTCTGAAGCTATTAATCAGGCACTTTGCACAAAGTCATTCAGAAAAAGTGAAGGTGAACTCGTCCTTTTCCTGTAAAAAATGGGCAAGCACAACTCCCCTCTCCAGCCCGGCTGCTAATCAGAGGATAACACCCTACAGCTCCCACCAGCCACGGTCACACTTTTAGCCTAAGCAGTGCAGGCTGCTCCTTTCACACGAAGTCCCCAATTCTGGCATCTACAGGTACACCACCACGGCAGCTGTTCCCAGAAACACAGTGCTAACAGAACAGAACAGAACACAGAGTCTGCCTCGACACAGCTCAGTGCAAGTGTGATGGTGAAAGAGTCTGGTAGAACCGGGAAACAACTTGGAGAATCCCCACAGCCCAGAGTTTCTGAATGGAACAATGTTTTCTTAGGAAGCAGACCTTCACAAACGGCACTATTGCTTCTGCATGACTTACCTTGTGTGGCAGAGGGATTTGCCAGCTGAAGTAATTTAGAGACATTAAGTAGTTTATCATTGCACGTTTAAACAGTTAAAGAACGCATATCAAGCAAGACAGTATTTGGAAATCTAAAGCTACCCACAAAGCCAGTTTGCATCATTAAAATAAAGTCTATCAATTCACTACACATGAGAAACAAATTATGAAGTCCTCCTTCCACAAACAATAAGGCTTCGCAGGAGGGAAATTCCTGCTTTTCATGCTGCTCCCTCTATTCAAAGCCCAGCTATTTCTAATGGAAATGTTGTTTGCTATGGAGATTATGATTCAGCCTTCCTTCTCGGTCACCAGCACATCACCATACTTACAACAAGCGCACAGATTCAGAGCAGGGCATGAATATCTCTCTTTAGGGTTTACACTCAATTATGCACACAGTTTTTAAAGGATCCCATGAGCTAAGAGGGAGTAAAAGCAACTTCTGAGCCAAGGCTCCGAAGTCTGAGCTACCAAATGACTCGACGAAGCATCACGAGTCGGGGGTATCGGGAGACAAGCTACGGGGACGGCACGCTGCCGACACGCAGGACGCACCGGGCCGGGAGACGCTGCGGCGGGGGGGACTGTGGCGAAGGGGAAGGGAGCAGGCTGTTACCTGCAGAACGAGCTGCTGCCAGGCGGTTGCCAGGGGCTGGCCATTGCCAATGTTGCAGATGCTCATTCGGTCTGCGGGCTGACTGGCGCGCTCCAGCTGCAGGGACACATTGCGCCGCTCCTCCTCCAGCGCGCGGGTGAGCCGCTCGAAACGAGCCTCCTGCTCTTTCACCGAGGCCAAAATGCTGGCAGCAGACCTGATATCATAGTCATCCATGACTGCTTTCAATTGCTCCTGCCTGTTAACTGACTGGGGCAAACGGAGAGGGGTTGGGCGAGGGGTGGGGAGGGCACAGGTCAGAGGTTAGAAATAAAAATGCACATCGTTAGTCACCCTACTAAAATACGGTTCGCTCTAAGAAGCAAACTGCAGTGGTCTTTGAAAAGCACCCATCTTTCCATGCATTAACTTGACTTTAAATTAAGAATAATTAATCTAAGACTTCCCTTTTCAAAAAATAAAAAACCCACATGCTCACCTTGGAGAGAATTTATATTTAATTCCTTTGATCTTTTTGCTAAAATTGCTCTGACGAGGGTGTTCATCCCTCTCGCAAAGCTAATTTCACTGTGCAAATAATAATGTACTTAAAAGAATATATAAAAAAAGATGTGGCTTTGGAGGGAATGAGGAACATTCTCTCTACAGACACCTGGAATTTCTGTCTTTAACAGCATAAGTGAGAAGATTACGTTTTTAAGGACAGAAACGTCATGGTACAAGAAAAACAGTCGTGTCCATTTTTCCCATCCCCCTGCCCAAACTTAACAGACAGTAGCTGAAAATAGTTTTCATTTTTAAATTATAGCAGCACACTGTAATATGGAAAACATTTTTAAATGCAGAGTGTGCAGTTGCAGTTAAAACGTGCTTGATGATTCCAGCCAATGAAACGGCCCCTCATGCAGCTGCTCGCTAATAATGCAAATGGAAAAGCCAAAATCAAACATCTTCCATGGAAAACACACAGGGCTGCTTGTCTCTCAATGCAGAAAAAAGAAGTCAGGAACCAGCTCTATGGGATTTATCTTCTGCCTTACGTCTCCTCTAGCAGGGTTATGAAGTATCCCATTTCAAGCCCTATCTCCAGCTGTATGGTGCCTGCAGTAAAACTCCCCATTGATCCACAGATCTGGGACATGAACACCATTTAAAACGTTTCCTAAGAGTATGAAATCAGCAGCAGCACCGTATAAGCATAAATGATGGCTTCGCCAGAACCCTTTCACTAATATGTAACCAGTTTCCTACTGGACTAAAGCACCTCTGAGATGAGCAGAGGCAGAACTGTCTTGAGCTCCTGTAATTCAAGAACTGTTCCTATTCTGCGCTGAGAGTTAAGTCCTGAGAAATTGTCCCTTGATGTGCTGTCAAAGATTTTTTGTTTTCCATCTATCAACAAGGATTTCCATGAGCACAGATAGTTCCAAGCCCTGGTTTCCTGACGCTTTGCAATTCATCGTTCAGTGCCTTCAGATGATGCACACACTCCTGACTGATGCATTTTCCATGAGTGTTACATTTATCAGATCCCTCTCCTGTGCAGATTCTTTGGTAGTGACTGATAACGTGGTCATGTTCTGGCCTGTTCCCAAAGGAGGAATATTAGTAGGTATTAAGCTGCATATTTTCACAGTTTGTTGGAAACTCCTAAGTAGGTCTGAGGCTTCCTTTCTCTTGCCATATGTGGTTGAAATCATTCAACAGGCCCCAAAGACACTGGGGCAGAAGTAACAGCCCCCAACCCAACGACATACACCTTGACTTCACGGGAAATAACCTGCCAGTAGCTCTGTGTTCACTGTCAGCTCTTACAGAGTTGCTGAAGGAATCAGGGTTAATATGAAATCACGTTGGGAACAGTGTAAGGATTACCATGTATTAATCTCATACTGTTCACACATAACCATGACCTGAGCCTTCCACTTTTGCAGAGCAGGAGGCAGAAGTGACTTTTCTCATTTGTTCATTGATTTAAGTTCTATTTAGATTCTGAAAGAAAACCAAAAACCACCAAAGGGTTCTCCAGATGTCACAAATTAGTCAAATACAGACCAAGCTGTCAACTTGTGAGACTTTCCACTAGATTATTAAAGAGTCTGTAAAGCCTTCAGAGACCCCACTGTTTTCTGCAAAGGAGAATCACAACCATCTAAGAGGACAGCCTGATTCCCAGGAGGACTCACGTGCTCCATCTCAGTGTGATTTAGCCCTGGCGCAGTTGCACATGAACACAGCCAGACTTGCTGGATCTCAGCTGGCTCGTGTGCAGCCAACTTGCACATTTCTGCCTTTGTGCTTCCCTGTCTGCACAGATGGAGGCAGCTCCGTTTGCTGCCTCTCCTCCCAGGAGAGCGGACATGCTCACCGACTCCTTGGAGTGTGAAAGAACTGGGACTGCACAGAGCCAGGCACTGCCCCTACTTTGGGGAGTAGGAGCCCAGGTTTCCTCAGTCACGCCCTGCAGGGGCCCATCTTCCAGGGAATTCACTGTCTGCAGCTAAAACTGCTTTTTCTCATGTGCAACCATGTGAGAAACAACACAGGAGTCACCTTTCGGGGGTCCCCAAGGCTGGGTGTTTCTATGGACTGATTTCAAAAAGTGAATCCAGTGGGGCTGACAAGATGTAACCTACAGCAGCTAAATTTAAAACAAGCAGGTTCCCGTTAGAATATATAATGTAAGAATCTGTTCTAAGGAAAAGCATTACCAGTAGTGCATGAAAAATCTAGAAGCCCCTCTTCTGAAGCAGTTACAGCTTTAATAACAAAAATCACAGTTGATGACTGAGCTTATACATCAACTTTCAAGTCACATTCTGAGAATGTGACAAAGATTCCATTCAGAAAATCCTTAATGAGATATAAGACCTTGATGCCACACAAGAGAACGTAGAAAATTTGGGTTCTATAAATGGTACAAATCTCTAGAGAGATCTCCATGAAGAAAGTATAGTGTTAACCTCCTTACAACCGTAAATATTGTGCTTCTCTTCTCTGTGCAAAGAAAGATACAGGCAGAAAATAAACTGTATAAATTTTCAGATGTACAATTAGTGACCATAAAAATCCTAATTGCTGTGCAGAAACAGCAGCAGGACCAATAACTGCCTTTTAAGAACTGTTGGACAAAGAAAGACTTCTGCATTTCAAATGTTTTATTAGCAGATAAATACTTGCTTGCTGTTGATTGCACTCCTAATTATTTACCCAGGGTTTCAACAATTTACATTATCAGCAGTCTAGACCAGAGGAGAAAAATACAAGTACTGACTCACGAGTCAGTTACTGGGGCTGCCACTTGCAATTTGCTACCATTTGTAAATAAATTAAAGTGCACTGAAAAGGGTATCGATAAAAGAAAATATTAGACCTCTAGCAGCCAGGTAAAAATTATTCCTTAGGCTGCATTTCTAAACACAGCAAAGAGTTGCCTTCAGAGTGTCAAAGGCTACGCTGACAGCAGCAAATCTCTCTCTCCTGCCTACGTGACTCTAAATACATTAGTGTTGCACTGGAGCTGGAGCAGAGGAAGAGGATCTGCTTGTTCTGACTGTTCCTATGAGAAACTGATGGATTGAAAGGCCTCCTCTAAGCCAGCACAGCTTGAGTGCTCAGTGAGGATGAAAATCCCCCAGTGCAAAGGGCCAGAACAGGAGTCCCCAGTTCACGCCCAGCCTGGGGCTCTTGGGAACATGGCCGTGCCTGTGGTCACTTGGTACTGCCCCAAAAAGTGAGTCGACTCTGCACACTAATTTTGCTGATACAGTCAAGAGCTTGTCAAGAGCCCTTCAGATGAAGAGGGGTCAAGTTCCGTGAGATTTGAGTACCTAAATGCTAACAGCCCTGGAGAACCTCAAATCCCCCGCACTTCTCAAAGTATTCTGCCTTCCTGAAGCACTCAGGTACTCGACTGAGCTGAGCTTGGAGAGAGCGGCGTCCACCAGGCAGCTACAGAGACACAGGGGCTTCTCTCAGGGCACACAGGAGACTCTTTGGGTCCAACAGTCCGAATGCTGAGCACGGCTGTCCCACAGCCCAGCCAGCTCAAGTCTACCTGGCCCTGCTGGCAGGAGTGGCACTGCAGGGAGCAACAAGAAGCTTGTGCAACTCAGCAGCTGCAGGAGCGAGCACGAAAGCCTGTGAGCGTGCATGGGAACAAGCAGCTATGTGCTGCTACAGGGAAGAAAACCAGCAGGATAAAAGCACAGGTGGGGCTTACGAGTACGTGTGGAACCGAGGTGTAACATGCTGATGGCATCTGCAGCCTTGGATGAGCAGCGTAACGTGACTGTTGCCCCCCATGCAACACCTGAAAGCATGCAGAGAAAACTGAGCCATACACACCTAGAGAGGTACCGGGGCCTGAGGGTTAGAGCAGCTGTGACATCACCCACTAAGCCTAGAACAGGACAGAGGAAGCAGGAGAGCAGCCTGAAGCAGAACCAGCTACAAGAGAGGAAAGAGAAGACAGAGTTAGTTCATAAGGTATTTTATTACAGCCTCTTCTGTACAGTCATCTCCCAAGTTCTTCTCACTATGTTATAGAAATTATTTATTACACTGTTTTCCTCCTAACTTGGAGGAAAAAGAAACAATATTCAGAGAAGCCAATCCTGAGACTCCTAAGGAAAAAAAACCCCACCCTAGTTAATCTGATTTGTGATCAATACGTGCATCGTACGGTGAGATTTACCATTGCTGTCCTAAATCAGGAAAAGCTCTGCACTGGAATGAGGATGATTGAATGCTGCAAACTGGATATTGGAGCCAGACAGTTTAAAACACAGAAGCCTAACATGATGCTTTCAGAAATCAGAGCTGTTATTTAGGCATGCAACTTCAGGCCCCATGTCAGACGTACAAGCTCCAAATGGCTCACGATCATTCTTAGAAAGGGGCAATTTTTCGAAGATGCCCACTGCACAACAGCTTACAGCCACTTTGTTCTGCCTGTTTATAAACCATCCTACACAAAACCAGGGGTAAAGAAGCTTTTGGGATATCAGGTCATCTGTGTAGCTCTCTAAATCTCTGACCTCTTGTGTCTTAAAACATTTAGCACCAAAACATCTCTGGGCCAGTGACTGCCAATTTAGGCCCCGTTTTTCTGGAGAACGTACAGAGCAGAATCCCTTTGGCAAAGGCACGATCTGTGAGGCAGCACAACCAGGCTTCAGCTACTACCACATCAAAAATGCTGCAACCCCATGGCACAGAATGCAGAGCCAGGGCAAGGTCACGCTGCTGGTTCCAATGTTTCAGAACATTTTCAGAGAGGAATGTTGGCCCAGCAGATTTTATGCCTGACCAGGTACTGTCTGCCCCCCTGAAGCCAGCATAAACACAATTTCTTGTGTTTCAGCCAAATTACCAGAAATACGATCCTTTCTTTGCCTGGATCCAACCTCAAAGGGCATGGAACCATCATACCAGAAAACTCACTTTTTCTTAATCTAAACAGAAGTAAATTCTGTGCTCAAAACTTATTAGATATAACAAAACTCTGCAAAGATATGCCCAAAGATGAAAGTCAGGAGGCAGAGTGAAAAAAAGACTAATTCTCAAGCAAATGACCAGAGGGAATAAATTAAGCATAATTTGGTTTCTGCAGACAAAAGAGTAACACCTTTGAAAAGAAGAATTTATATATATATATATATATGAAAAACACATGCCAGATAAACTGCTTCTCAGACCTCATGCTGAAATCTGTCTTGAGCCTGGGCCCTCTTGCTGCTCTGGTTGACTGAGTTCTAATTTGACCCTTACGTGACAACCTGCACCAATGAATAGCAATGAGGAATTCACAAAGAAACCTATTTCAGTGTAGTTCTCTGGTAGGCACAGACAGACACACTGTGTTGGTGTCAAAAGGAACAACAAAAAACTGCTCAGGGTGGTTTTGTTCCTTTGGACAGAGGCAGCCTGTGAAACAAGGTTTAAACTTGGGAATGAACAATAGCAGAGGAAATGGTAACGGGGGAAATGGTGAGAGGAAAAAGACCCTGAGAAGGAAGTTTGGATCTCAGGGACGCAGCAATGAACGCTGCAGCTCCCCAGCTCTGTTACTGCAGAAAAAAATGGTCAATGTGCAATATTTGAGGTTTTACATTAGTCAGGAACTCCATCTGATCATCCAGCAGGAATAATTTTGCAGAAATAAATAAATTCTGCAAGTAAATTTCCAGAATATCATACTATGATCTGGGTTTGGCAACATCAGCAAAAGAATCCACACACACCTTTGTACACACAGCACAGTTCCAACAGTTCACTCACTGCAGGACTGGCTCTGGTCAGCTGCACGACAGCATCTCTAATCTTATCATAATGGTTCCCAGTCAATTTAAAAATTAATACTTTAATTAACCTCTTAGTTAAAAGCACTTAAATCATATCACAGTACCCTAGAAAAGATACGGTTCTCAGGAAAAAAGGATACAGAATTTTCTTGGATCTAATACAATCTCTCTGTTAATCAGTGCACATTAAAATGACACCAGTCGTCTTTCTACAGCTTCCCTTCAGTAGAGATTCCTCACTTCTGCAGTTTGATAAGAAGAATTTTTCAGGTTTCCCTCCCAAAGTTTCATGCACTGCTTTCAGGCTTGGTGATACAGTGTCTGCACATCTTTAATCATACTGTAGCTGTGTTCCCCTAATAAGGTACATTTCAATTTCTATACTGTATTCCCAAATGGAAAGAAAAATAAATTAGAGCAATATAGAACACCTTTCTCACAACTGCATACATATAATAGCATAAATAATTCAGCTTAATGCTCTAAAGTTCCAACTGAAATATTTTTACAGGGGCAATTTTTAAAGTAAATGTTTTAGCCTATGATTACTTTTACCCAACAGAAAAAAAAAAATCCATTTCTTCTTGAAATTTGTCATTTATAGACCAGAACATGTGGCAGCACCTCTCTAAAGCAGAGCTCTTGGTCTTGGGCTCCAAAGGACTCGTCTATACAGAGGAAGCGCTCGTTACGTCACACTTCCTTCAGAGATCAGTGTTTGTGCAAATTAAGCATAAAACAGCCCAGCAAAATGGCATCACTTACTTCACACCTCCTAAGCGTCCACATGAGGGTTTAACGGGTATGTGACAGTCTATAAACTCACACTGGGCACTGTAAATTCTCTGTGTAAACAAACAATCCTCACGTATTTCCAAGGAGTGTCCAGGTGGAACAGTTTTTGTAAAAGCCCGGTAAATACCAGAGCACTGACCAAGGCAGAGACGGGCGAGTTCTGCCCTTGGCATGTGGCTGCTGGGGTTGAACGCGCCCGCTGCAATCCCTTGCTACTGTTCTACCTCCTGGGCGTTAATTCTGCCACCTTAGCCATGATAACATCAGCAGCATTAATACTTCATTTCTGCTTACTGAGAATCAGCTTTGCATCAGTTCTACTTACATACTGTAGCTGGGCAGCATTTGGAGACAGCACTTTCACCCTCGTATCAAGAAGCCAAGTCTGAAACAACCAGCTGAGTTGGATGCTGTGCACCAACCTCATGGAAACAATTCTGAATATTTTGATGATTTCAGCAATTCCATTTCCTAAATACGTACACCATAATGACCAGGCCTATGTTTACGTATCCTCAGAAAATTTTATATTTTTCTTCATATTTTCCGGTTTTCTATAAAAGCAACATGCAACTTGAAAACTAAAGGCAGAATGAACAAGATCATACTTTGCGATCTCTCATGGAATAGAAATAGTAAGTTTGCTCCTTCTCGAACCTCTGACACCTTTTCCTCTGCGCTGGAACTTGCCAAACATGATTGCTACCAGCTTGATTAGTTCGCAGGCCGATCACTTTAACAGCCCAGAACACGTGTCCTTGCATACTAAAGCTGCTGCGTGCCATTGATTTTTCAAAGGTCTCCCCCACTGAAATCAATAAGGAGTTCTGCTTGAAAATGGATTGCACTTTGTGTTCCTTTCCGATCCGTGGTTATTCAGGTTCCCCAGCAGTCTGAGAGCTGCTTTCAGCAGGAGCTCTGCGTGTGGAGCGTCACCCACACGGCAGAGCCCTCAGCCCGTCCCGCGGCCGCTCCAAACTGCAGGGGCACGTCGTACACAGCAATCCCTGCCCTCGCTACCACAGCAATCCCTGCCCTCGCTACCACAGCAATCCCTGCCCTCACTGCCACAGCAATCCCCTCACTACCACAGCAATCCTTCCCCTCGCTGCCACAGCAATCCCTGCCCTCACTACCACAGCAATCCCCTCGCTACCACAGCAATCCTTCCCCCAGCACAGACAAGCCCTTTGTCCGCAGCACTGCTGGGTAATGCAGGCCTGGGACAGTGTGCTGAGGCCCTGCCATCCGTGCCAAAGCCATGCCGTCCGTGCCGAGGCCATGCCGTCCGTGCCGAGGCCCCGCCGTCCGTGCCGAGGCCATGCCGTCCATGTTGAGGCCATGCCGTCCATGTTGAGGCCATGCCGTCCGTGCTGAGGCCATGCCGTCCATGCCAAAGCCATGCCGTCCATGCCAAAGCCATGCCGTCCATGTTGAGGCCATGCCGTCCATGCCAAAGCCATGCCGTCCGTGCCGAGGCCCCGCCGTCCGTGCCAAAGCCATGCCGTCCGTGCCGAGGCCCTGCCGTCCGTGCCGAGGCCATGCCGTCCATGCCAAAGCCATGCCGTCCGTGCCGAGGCCATGCCGTCCGTGCCAAAGCCATGCCGTCAGTGCGGGGCTGCGGGCACGGATCGGGCCCCGGCTCATCGCCAGCAGCGAGGCTTCCTCCCTGCAGAGCCCGAGCCACCCAAAATCAATACTCTGCCCTCAGAACAAGGCTATTTCAGCCAGAAAGCGAGAAAGATAAAGATCAAAGGCAGCGCAGTTCCTTAACTCCACTCCCTCATTCTTTCCCCTGTATTTTAAAGCTTGGCTTCATAAATATACAATCCAATCTGGCCCCAAATAAGCCAAACATGAACTGTTATAACCTCATGCAATTACTTCCACAGACCACTTAGAAGATTTCACTAATCAATATACAAGATTCCTCACGGTTCCGGGTCTCTGGATGGTTTGAGTTTTGGTAAAAGGGCTTCCATTTTAAGAGAAAGGCTACTGGCAGGAACGCGTCTGCAAGTGGCAGTGTGTGGGGAACCGCGGCTGAGAACGGCCTTATTTTACGAGCACTAAATCTCCCGTTCCCAAAACGCAGGGACCAGAGTCAGTGGGCCATTTTCCACAGCCAGGCCAGCTGGTCACGGGCGAAGCAGAGCGAACTGAAATGACACAGAAAGGATGGAACACCCTGCAGATGCTCCTAACTCTTGCATAAAAGATACTATTGTGCCGCCATCGAACAGATAAACAACAGAACGGCAAGTGGCAGAGCCGAGGTCAGCCCTGCAGTCAGGCAGCCCGATGCCCACTCCAGAGGGCCCTGCACGGTGTCAGC
Organism: Pseudotriccus pelzelni; assembly: GCA_035584735.1. Taxonomy (NCBI): domain Eukaryota; kingdom Metazoa; phylum Chordata; class Aves; order Passeriformes; family Tyrannidae; genus Pseudotriccus; species Pseudotriccus pelzelni. Next base: position 6,755,026 of record JAWMRA010000036.1, read on the forward strand.
ACGCAGCGTGTCCGGGCACCACATTCAGGCAGCTTACTTAAACTAAGAGCCATTAGCCAGAAAATTGTCCTTTCACTACACATTTTGAGGGGAGAGGAAAAACAAATCCAACTGCGGCCCCACAGAACAGTGAGTGTTTAAGCTCAGCAACAGATGTGTCAAATGACTTATCCCGACCACGAGGAGTTAATTGATGCTATAAATAGCACTCTGCACACACACACAAAAATCCACTTAATTCCAGTATCCAAAGCACACAGTCTAGCTTTGCTTATCAGTAAAACTATTTTCCTTTAAAGAAGTGGGCTTGGGTGTTTTACATGTAGATTAACACAGAGAGATAATTTGATTTCAGGCTATTGAGAGATTTCCTTCCTTTTATGTTTCAGAAGAACAGGGCTGCATGCAGCTAAATGAGATCCATAGATTACAGTAGAAGAAAGGCTAATAAAACTGCACAGCTACATTCCTGGGTAATAACAAATGCTTTTTAATTCTAGGGCTGCAATCTTGGGGTTTTACGGGGGTATTTCCAATTACTACTTTTAAGATTAACGCAAACAAATGCATCAAGAGAAAATAGATCCTTTAACCCCTCTGAATCTTACTATCTCCCATAGCATTTTAAACAAATAAACTGGCACTGCTAGGAAAAAAGAAAATTCACAGTTCTGGAGTGTTCAGAGCAAGCATCTTCCCTGTGGTTTCTGACCTGCTTTCAGGAGAAAAAAACCCCAAAACCAAAACAAAAGCCCCTCAGCTGTTTTCCAGACCATGTGTCTTGTTTATCTCTCACAGCCCTATCTAGTGGGTTGTGTGGCTGCTCCACTGCTCCACCAGGGAGCTGAAAACATCAGCATAAACGGGAAGGAACATAATGTCAATATTCACGTTTCATTCTTGAAGCTACTAAATCAAATTAATTTTATTAGCTGCTTACCAACCTCTCCTACTGCATTACTCTCCCGTATTTCCACCTCTCTCAGTAAAAACAACCCTATTTCGACCTTACGTTGCTTTCAACCAGGAACAGCATCAATGAAGAGGAGATTAAAGCAATACAAGGAGAGGGAAGAAACGCAGTGAGGCCCACTACCTCTAATTCTCCTCAGTAACATCTGTCTCATTCCAAATCCAGTATTTTTTTTTCACCAAGCTCTGTTTGGAGGCCTGAGGCACTAAGGAAACATACTGTGTGAGACTGAAACTATTGATCTGCTTTGTGCAATGGCATGTGCAGAGCAGACCCTTCACTGTTTCAGCATCTGCAGATTTAAAATGCAATCCAAGTTCACCTTCCCCTTGTAAGTTTAGGATGCAATCCAAGTTCGTGCTGATTAACACCACAGCTTTTTAGTATTACAAGGCAAACGTGCATTTGAGAACTAATAAATAATTTCTGAGCAAAAGAAAAGTATTTAGCTCATGGGATGTCTTGAATAATCATTCCTTTCATGCATAAACATATAAAGGCAGAAAAAACAGATACGTTTTGATGACAGTCTTGGAGAAAGTCATCATTCCATACGGTGCATTTTGGCACCCCACGTCTCTCAACAGCAGTCCCCGTTCCACGCTGCAAAAACACCCTGCTGCAGTGAGGAGGTGCCTGGTTGAGGGGCAGAACATCACAGTCACAGGAACTGCAGTTCACCTGCCCTGTTCCCAGGTCCAAAATGTTGCTGAATCTTCAAGGCAGAAATCCTCATCCCCGGGAAGCATCTTCTGCTCTATTGGCCAAGAATCTTGGCTTCTGCGGGGTTAAACTGACAGTCTAAGTAGCCCTCAGAGAATAATATTCAGGACATGCCTGGTTCATATCACTGGGTAAATCAAGATGCCATAGTAACCCCATTGATTAGTGCAGACTCGGGCGCTCTTTACTGCTTTAGATCTTTGCCTGGACCAGAAAGGCAGTGCCGTGCTTACACTGCCAAGTGTTACATTCATACACCGACCAAAACTTGTTTTTATTACATCACTGCAAGTGGCAATTTTCACAGCTAAGATTCATGTCTTTATTATAAGAGCATTTTATTCATTGGTTTGTGGCTCTATCAAAATTTAAACGCTTGGGCTGAAGTTTTCCCCGGTAGGTCTTTCCTTCAAGGCTGAATTTCTCTTTTAGGAAAACTTCAGTGCGAATAATTGGGCTGTTCCTTGTATCAGCTGGGGAAATCTTTGTGCAAGTTTCTCCCATCAGAGGCTCTGCAGACACAGTCAAAGCCCTTGCTGTCAGGCAGCACAGCTCAGGGATGCGGGGCCTGCCCGCAGCTCCAGGCGAGCTCAGAGTCTGGCAGGGCTCACCACGACCTTGGACGGGCAACCAGCAACCCACCCCAACAAACCTCCAGGGATTCCCCCTATCCCTCTTTTCCCTCATGGAAAACCTGTCCTGAACCTGACCTTCCCACAAGCCTCCCTTTTGAGCTGACAGCTACTGCATTTAAACGTCTCCTGTGCTGAGGCCGACCCTGACCTGAAAAGCAGCAAGGACTGGATTTAGGGGGTCACTACCAGCCGTCTTCTGGACAGATCATTTTCTTCCAGAGAGCTGTAGTTACACTCTGACCTCACCCCTGCCAAGCCTATCCTGCATTTGTATCTTTAACTAAATCTTAATGCTTTCCTAATTGCCCATCAAGAATATTTCTTATTTCCAGGAACACACATCACTAAATGCCTAATATTACAGTTATTTGGAAGCAGAAATATTTCTTCCAGATCACTGATGATCTGCTCCAAGAACCAACTTTCTCTTCAAACATTCCTTTTTAATAACTGTTCTACTAATAACTGTGCTGAGTTGGAAAAATAACAATTTTGCTTTAACTGTCTAACCACTTCAAACGTTTAAAGCATATTTCCTCTATTATATCAAAATTAAAATCTTGCACTGTATAAACAGGAATGTATTCCAGTTATTATAAACACTTCTAACTCATTTCATTAAGACTAGTAACAGAGGTAACTGCCAAACAGCTCAGACAGTAAATACAATGTAAACTCTACTGAAAATCTTTCCTACAAACAGCTTTGGAAGTTTAAATGAGCTATTTACTTCCAATAAAACTTTTTGGTTTGACACATATAAAAGGAACAATGTTTAGTCTAAAAACAATCAAATGAAAACAGAAAGAACTTTATAAAAATCAGTAACACGATACTTGTTTTTCAGAGGATTATTTTCGAGGAATGCTTGGCTAAAACTGTAATCCACCTACACTGAGAAAAATAAAGCAGTACACAGGAGGGAGCAGCATTTCAGGGGAATAAACAGAGTACTTTTATATTTAAACCCATTATTCCCTATCAAGTCCCCAGATTTAAAACAGACACACCAAAGTACTGAGGTGAACCTGAAGCAGCTGAAAACGTTTATGATCATCCTCTAAGCAAACAGAGGCCTGGCCTTTTGATGTAAGAAAGGCTAAGGCATAGCTGGCAGGGAGGGAATGGAGAGAGGAAGACACATCTCAGGAGTCTAACCCTTACTGCAGAAAGGGGTGGGACGCCAGCCACAGCCACAGCCCTTCACTCAGCTTGTGCAGGGCCAAGGAAAACCTTTGGAAAACACGAGCACAAGTGGAGAACAGGACAGGGAGAGGATGCTTGGAGTCCACCTGCTGAAAACGTGGCCGTGGGAAGAAGGCACACAGAGACATCCCTGCTCTGGCAGGGGCAGAATGAAGCGAAATGAGGATCCCCACGGTAGGAGGAGGAGACGTGGATCAGAGACGGCACGAAGTCCCAGAAGACACAACTGTCGTCCCTGTTTCCCTCAGCTCTCACCTGCATCGTCCCTTTGCCAGAGCCTCACCTCAACACAACCAACGGCCACAGGGGCTCCTGCCCCAGTTCCACTCTAAGATCTATCACAGCTATTCCCCTTCTTTCTGCTCGGCCACTCTACCACTGTTTTAAACAAATTTTAGCAGGCCCTCAGTAGCATGCAAAGTAAGGAATTTCTGAGATGTGTGAAGACAGTTTAATAAAAGGATCATGATTTAAGAACGTACATAATGACAAAGCAGCAAGATGCTCAAGAGACTTGAACTCAGCTGCAGAAACACAGTACCTTTTATAGTGTTCCTTTCTTGCAGTGGCTTTAAGATGGAAATTCTCCCCCGGTTCAATGATAACTCTGTCAGAGAAAGAAAAAAACATAACAAAGACATTTTTATTCCATCTAGGGGAAGTAGGAAGAGCAGATTATTTTTAAATAACTGATATCATTTACATGATACAGGGGAAATCTATTAGTTGTATCTCTCCTTTGGTTCCCCTTTCCTTCCTGAGTCATGCTGGCTTACCAAAAAGCATTACCTCTGATATCTGTTCCACCATTACCTGTAATCCCAAGAAAATCCACAGAAGTGGAGCATGGAAAGGAAACTTCATAGAAGGAGCTTGTTTGACTAACTGGCTATTGCAATCCTCTTGATTTCTGTCCCAGTGCCACATGTCCCATATGTGCATGTATCACACACTCCTCAACGTGGAGTTCAATCCAACATATATTTAATTCCCCATTAACTCACGGATTTAAAATCCCAAACTGTTTCCCTCATAAGCACACACCACAGCATTTTCAGGCATCCAGGTCTAAATGCCATCTAGTGGCTCTAAAAGTGTCAACTGTGGCTCCACAAATACACCTCATCCCGTTTCACATCCTTCCTTCCAGCAGCAGGAAATAAGAGAAATTAGGGCAGGAGGACATTCACCCTGAGTTCACCAGAAGGAACTCATCGCTTTTCAACATCTCACTTTTTGCTTGAGCTTCGTGCAGCATTTCCACCATAGCATTTCTTATTTGAGCAATTTTTCCTACAGTTACTGGAGAGAATACTGGATTTTTCTTTCCTCCTTTTCCACCGGTGTTTTTGTTGTTGTTGATTCAGAGTCGAGTCGACAAGCTGCCTAAGTCTTGGGGTAAGACCCAGTCCCACTACAGCAGCTCACGTACAGCTGCGAGCTACTGAATCTTTTTTAATCACGTAACCTGGGAGAACCAGCATCCGCCCCCTTGGCGAGCCCACGTATCCAAAACACACGGGTGACCAGGTGCACCCCCAGCAGCGACAGTCACGTTTGTGTGGCCTGACATTTAGTGCTGGTTACCAACCAGAAACTGCTTGTCTTCTCAGTACAAACCCACTTGTTTAATTCCCTCCTCTCAGCAGCGTTGGTGGGCCAGCGCCAGTGCCACGGTGCCAGCTGGGTTGTGGCAAACAGCTGGATTGGCGGACCTGCTCCATTCCAGTGATACACTTTTATTGCTGATTTCAATCAAGTATCTTACAGCTCTCAGATGAGAAAGGTGGAGAAAAACCTGTAATGCCTTTTCAGATTGCTTGTTATCTCTCACTTGTAACTAATTATCCCAGCCACACTGTTAAAGACGAGTGGTTTTATGTTCACTCGCCAAGAAATGACAAAAAAAAATAAAAATTAGACAATTAGTCTCTAGCTATAATAACTAATTAAGATAAATATTTTCAGAATAAGGAACTTAACAGAACATCAAGGCACTGACACTGCAAAAATATCTGGGAAAGTAAAGCATCTCTCAGCAAAACCATTTCTTGCCAGTCAGAGAGCTCCACAATTGCATCCCACCCACACTTCATTCTTGTCCTACTCCAGTAAACATAATTAGTTAGTAAAACTTCTTTCTAACATGGTGAGAATGTGAGTAGCTTATTGGACTATGGGAAAGCTTCAGGACAAACGTTGATGCTGCCCCCCTGCAAGTGTGCGCTGCCGACAGATCGGTGTTTTTACACCAACGCCGTGATGGGAAATGCTGCCACAACCAGCTCTACCATTCCTGTGTCCTCATGTCTTATTTTTGCATCATCAGCTAAGGCTGGACTGTGCTGGCAATCCAGTCCTCACACCCCCTGGGTCCCTTACTCAAAAAGCTCCTGAAAGTGCACCCAGGTTCCTGCAGGGGCTTTCTGGGCAGTCAGTGGTGTGAGGAGCGGCCTTCAGACGGGTCCAGCCCGGTCACTGCACCTCATCTGCTGGGCCATCCTCATCAGCACTGACGAGCAGCCAGCCTTACACAGAGCAGACTGAACCACGGCTGGGGCACGGAGCAGCTCCTTCGCCTCTGCACAGAAACGGGGGCAATTAACACTGCCAAGTGTGAGGCAAGCACTGTAGCTCACAGTAAATGAGACAACAGAATGGTGCGGACAGACAAGCAGACTACTTTTCAATTCAGCTGCAATACCGCTATAAGCACACGCTGCAAAATCTTGCCAAGGGCATGAATGGAAAGCCTTTATCTTTGGCTCTTTCTGTCACTCAAATGACCCCCCTGTCCGGCATTTCTGGCGTTAAAATAACTAATAAAGAATTTGGATGACATAATTTATTTGGTAACAGAAAAATTACGCGCCCATTCACGGCTGCAGCCCTCACTGCACACTTACAACCCAACAGCAGCCCCAGGGAAGTCACGTTTCTCGCGCTTACAGCAGCACATCACAGCACAACTTCGGTGCCAGCAGCTCCACCAACGGAACAGAGTCCCGTGCAAAAGAGCTCGCTTGCTCCCAAATTAACTTGTCTGTCCATGTTTTGTTGTCACTGGCTGTTAGAAGCTGATACCCTCCAATGGTGTGCTCTCCTTGGCAGGAGCTTTGTCACAGATAAATCAGCAGAACTTCAGGCAGAACTGAACTGCATTCTCTGGGCCGTATTTGGTGTCTGCTGTGATTTACTTCTCTTAACCAAGAGACAAGGAGGTGAGGAGAAAGAATTTTTTCCCCAAGCACCTTCTTCCTTCGCCTTATATCTTCATTTGCTAAACTATTTTATTTCACGGAGAAATGTAGGGTATTCTGACTGACAACACAGTTCTGCTTTTATGTAAGGTATCAGATGGCAAACATGAGGTATCTACATTACACAACCCAGTGTGTGGGCATATACCCTGTCACAACTTGCATCAAAACATATGAAACAGTCATGGGAAGTGAGGTCTCTTCACTTCAAGACGTGATACAAACACAGCTACCCCACAACACACTGAACAACAGCCACGGTACACTCATTATAAGGCTTTCCATCAAAAGAGGCGGACTACAAGCTGTTTGATATTCTAATATTTACACTCAATTATCTCTAGAAATTTATGGAAAACAGTATTATTTTTGTGTTACTTAGGAGCTCCGAGTTCCCTTATAAACTCCTACTCGCTCTTAATTATAGTGTAAATCAGCATGTTAACAGCAAGCGAGCAGCCATTAACTAAAGCAGCTGATACAAATGCAGACAAAGTTCGGACAGAAGCAGTGGCAAAACGCCCAGAAAGTTCCAAACCCCCTCTGAACAGCTCAGTCATCGTGGAGAGATACACAGACCCTTCAAAAGAGATGCGCTGGGTAATGGCAGTCCCTGCCAATAAATTTCCTCTGAATATTGCAAAAGCAGTAAAGAGCCCATGCATCAGCACCCAGACATGTCACGGGTAAGAACCGCGGCTTTTTCAGATGTCAGGGCTCAAAATGCACAGCAGCCTGTGAGGTGTCGCTCAGGCCATCAGGTGCTGAGAGTGAACCGCACCGTTCGTGAAGGGAGCGACGCCGAGCCGACCCCGGCGAACCAGAGGCACCCCTTTCCTGGGCTGCCTTGGGGGGTGCAGGGACACGTGGCACAGGGAGAGAACATTTATGGCACGTGGAAACTGCAGAAAGCCGCTCACTTCACTGTGCAAAATAAAAGCCAACCCCTTCTTCTGAAGGAAACGTCACAGACTTGTGGGTGTGCTCGGTAAATTAATATTTGTAAGAAGCCCAGACAGTTTAACGTTTTTAATACAGGACTGAGATTTTCTCCTGAACATCAAGCAGAGGAGTTGCATTAGAACAGCAGTTTCTTGATTGCCACAAAGCTAAATGACAGTATTTCCAAGCTTTGTTTTCCATCATGTCACACCGATTAGCAACCGTACACAACTGGGACGTGTGCAAGATCCACCAAGTAGCCATGAATTATACATTCCTGACTCTTTAAAGTTAACGTGTGATAATCTTCTTATCAAGGGCCTGCCGACAGCTGCTCGCACCGTTCTCCTAATATTTCTCGTTATAAACAGACATCCAGGAATGCAAAAACAAGGTACACATAGTCTGGTATCACACAGGTGCACACCTACGTGTAATAAGGGAGACTTCACCAACAACATTGTTTTAAGAATTCACGTGGCAGTGAAACTGTAGCTGAACACCTTTTATAAAAAAAAATCCAATTTAAAATTTTACAGCCCAATACGTGTAAGAATTCATCACACCCAATTAAATTAAAATGCAACACGTGATCAGTTTTTATGAGAGTTTTGAATGGAATTTTATTTCATATTAATATGGAGTTTCATTTAATTTAGATGACAAATTACCTGATTTTGTGTTCTAGTATGCTAAGGTTACCCCAGTCGAACATGACAGTGTTCATGGGGTAACCAAAGTCACCTTTTAGGTATTACAGAAAGAAGATACATTTATCCATTTAAATGGGAGGCAAAGGTGATGTTCCAAACTTTTATAACGAAATTTATCTCGAGAAAAGAAGAAAAAAAATTAATCCTGGTTTTAGTGATAATACATCAGTGCCAGTAAAGCTCACAACTGTGGGAAACTGGCTGCAGTTGGTTTTACTGTCCAGGGGAGAAATTCCTCTCCCAAAGCAAGCCAGACCCGGTTCTGTTATCACTGCCAGGACTGCTTTGTCTGGATAGAAATTGCACGTTTAGGCCCGTAACTGACTGTAAATAAAACTCCAAATTAATCACCCACCTGAATCACCCATCATGTACAAATTTCAGTAGGTAACAACTCCCAAACCAGCACCTCCTGCCCTGGCAGTTTCACTGCCAAGGGCTCAACTCTGAACAAAAGCAGCTACCAGAGATTTTGTCAAGCTGGGAAACTCCTCACCGAAAATGTGCACTTGAAAAACGTCCAGTTCTTTCTGTGCCCAAAGGGAAGCAGAAAATCAGCCTGAACGAAAGCTTAACTAACAATATTTTGTGAATAAAATTATAGGGTTGCCTAGCTTAAGAACGGTTATTCCCCCCCCAAAATCTGCCTTCCCAGTCTCACCAGCCTACGCTGACAGGCAGAACCCTCCCAGCAGTCAGCAGCAAACCCGTCCCTAACCCTGTCACTGGGGTCAGACCTTCCCCTACAGACAGACGTGTTACCACTGCACACCAACAGAGTTAGAAGAAAGGAACATAAAACACGGGTAAGATTGGAGAAGTCACAGAGAATGGCAGTTTCCTGAAGGTCAAGAGCTGTGAGGGAGAAGCCAATCTCCTGAATCTCAAAATTAACTCTCACCACCCAAGTGATGCTTTCCTCTCGTCCTTAGCAGAGACTCGACCGAGGCCTCAGCCACAACTCTTGCAGTTCTTCACTTCAACACAATTAGTGGGTTTTTGTTCTGTTTATTTTTTTAAACAAGAACACAGAAAACCGTGGAAAGGCCTGTAGCAAACCTGCAGAATCCACAGGATCTCATGGGTGGTTCGAGGTGCACACATCTCCCAGGAAACTGGTCAAGTGGAGGCACGTGTATGCAGTGAACCTAATGCACATTCCCAAACTAACAAACTGCATACAAATAGTTAGAGAACCAAAAGGCACGAGCAGTTAGATTATTTCAGACGTGCTGGCATTCTTTACGCTTTATGTTCCAAAGGAGCCCTGATTTGACTCATGAAGTTCTGGCAGTAGGAACTGCAAGGATGTGCGATCTGCACCTGAGCGACAGCGAAAGAGCACAGCCCGTCTGTCTGACTTACACAACAATTACGTATCTTCTATTGAACTGCGTAACAACAGTGTTTCCATTTGTCCCTGCTGAAAAATAATTTCGGAAGTTCTGTTTATTAATGACGACCTGAAGGGAGAAGTTCACAGGAAGAGAAGAAGAAGTAAGATCTCTACTCAAGTCACGCATGAGGAACAGTGCGACATTAGCACAGATTAAGATCGCTGATATAAATTGCTTCAATAAAGCAAAGGGAAAATTACAGGTGAAGTATTGTAGCAATCCAAACCAAAAAACAACTGCCAGGGACAGATATAAAGAGCACCCAAACTCGCTGCTCAGTGAATGTAAAAGAGATGGCTGGGAAGAATATCTAAGGATAGGAGAAATCAATCATTTGCAGTTGACAGAGATGAGAGCTCAGTAACCTTTCCTGGCGAACTGGGAATTCACACACAAAGCTGGGATAGCTTAATGAAGAAGGAAATACAAAGAATATTTCTATTCCAAGTCCCAGAACACTCACAAGCTGCATGCTCCATTTTCATACACTCAGGCTACTGGGCAGTCGTAGCACTCAGGCTATTTAAAGATACCCCAGCTTATTCAAATACTTGGCTACAGTTTTCTCAATTCCCAGGACAAACAAAAGCAGCTCAAATGTGCACTATGAGCTTCCAGAAGTATGTGTTCCCACATTTGCATAAAGGCTATGTAAGTACCAATAATCTTATGTTAATTGAAGCATGATAAATATATGTGTTTATTAGCCGAGCTTGTTTCCCAGTGCTTTCAGTACGTAAGTTTAAGGATCGTAGAATCATAATGGTTTCCTGGGTTTAGTCTGGTCTTTAAACACTAAAAGAGTTCAGCCTCTTCTTTTATAAGGATTAAAACATGAAAGCAGCTGGAATTTGGTTATCCAGCCACTACTGAAGCAAAATTTACTTTGCTGCACTGTTTTCTTTTCTGTGGTGACTGCTCTCATCGTTTTCATGTGTTTCCCTAGCTCTTCTGATACAGAAAACCTATTAAAGACCTACTGTAAAGAAGTTGAAACAATTATTTAGACCCACATATACATATATAAATAACCCTTATTATGTATTTATTTTCAGGGCCAGTTAAGAGGGATTACATGAAAATATATTCCTAAAACTCTGACATCTTACTAATTTCAAGCAACTACTTGTTGCTTTTCTAAGAAATATTGGGGGGATGTGCTAGAGAAAACCTAACCAAGGGATTCTGAGACAGTACAACAAGCCAGTATGTAAAACAGAAACAAAAAAAAAAGAAAAAGGGGGGGCAAGGGGAATGTTTAAAAGGGTGGGGGGGTAAAATCTGTACATCACTAGAAATTTGGCAATTACGCTTCCCTGGTGGATCTGTTTTGGCGACAGCCTGACTTGCAGCCCCCAGACAGCGCATTTTGTTACCAGTGGAGAGACAAACACGAGGACCGAGCTGTGTCTGAAAGGCCCAATGAACCAGCGCCGTGCTGAGGAGCGGAGCACGTGCCGGGAAAGCCCGGCAGGGAAATGGGCTGACACCAAATAGATCTGGGGGTGGGACGGACACGGGAGCACTGGCAGGGAAGGCGCTCAAGAGACCCACATTTCCCTGTAAACACGAGAGCAGTGCCAAGTGTGAACCGCGCGTGCCAAGCGCGTTTGGAGCTGACCCCGGAGAACTGTCAGGAGCACCTGGAGCCCTGCATTTATCCCTCGCTGCTGTGCTAACCCGCCTGAACAAATGTTTGAATGTACCGAGTAGCTACGGGCTAATTAATAGTAATTATTATTTTTGACGCATGATTTAGTGATGCTGAGAGCTTTCTTTGTGGCCAGGCAGAGGAAAAACAAGCAGGAAAGAAAATACACGCCAGGATGGGAACGAGGAAAATACGGTGAACAGTGAAGAAAGCACACCCTGAGTCTGTCCTACAGAGCTACCCCTGGTCATGAAAGGGAACAGGCAATTACTAGCAGAGAAATAAACAGGTAAACAATTCACATACATTTGCTCCATGCTACAGTTCCTGCTATTCCTGCTGACAGTAGGATTAATACATATTCCTGGTAAGAATAGTAAATGTGGAACCACATTGCTTTTAAAATGTATGTATTTATCAGTATAGATTCGATATACCTGTTCAATCAGCTTCTCAGTACCACACAACCCTCCTCCTTTTGCTCACAAAAAAAAAAAAAAAAAAAGATCAATGAGAGCACAGGAGGTCAGGGACAGTAACAGTGGCAGAGCTTTGGAAGTGTGGGAACGCCGTGCCACAGCCCGGAGCTCTCCGGTCTGGGATGGAAGGGAGATGTCATGCCTTGCAGAACCCTCGTGTGCAGCTCACTGCGCTTCGGGCTGCCAGGAGAGGAGCAGGCAGTACGACAACGCGGGAAAGCAGGGAGCAGCAGAAAGCTGGCAGATCTAATTGTAGTTCTGCCAGCCTGGACAGCGTCCTCGCAACCAGCAACAGATGCGATAAAACCGATCAACAGGCCCGGCTGCCCGGAGAGCAGGAGCGCTCACTCCATCATTAACACAAGTCTAATTCGCACCTTAAATATTTATCTTCTGCGGGTTTCGGAGACAGAACGTGCCTTCCCCAAGGCAGCAGCCAGGCAAGGGCAGCCCCAGTGCTGAGGTGGGACTGGGGGAGCTGCTCCAGGGCCACAACACCAATGGGCAGCTGCTCGTCTTCTCCCCTCCCATTTTATGATCTCTCGGCGGTGTCTCTCATTTCCGTGGCGCCAAAAATGCAGCAAAGGGCTGATCAGGCCAAAAACACTGGTCTCAAAAAAAAAAAACCAAAAAAACAAATCCTCAGCTTGACCAGTTATTTATTAGAAAAAGAATATATATTTCATACAAAGTACCTTGAAAACCAGTGTGATGTTTTGATTTTAAATCACAACAGGCATTAGATGTTCCTCAGATCTCAGAACATACAGAAATGAAATGGATCCCGTGAATATAATATCAGATATAGTGACACCATATCAGACTTGCACAGAAAAATGTCTGAGAATTGCTAGAATAATTGTAATGAATGAACAAATAATATTTTACTTGATGTCAAAAAAATGTAATCACCCTGAGGAGCCTGGAAAAAAAAAAAAAGTTCAAAGCTTCTATATACTAAGCTGCTCATATAATGCTAATACATCTCCATGCTAAAATAAGCTGTTATTCCCTCTAGGCCTCATCTAAGTTTGTTACATCCTATTGTTCTGGTCCCTTAGAAAGGGAGGTGGACTTTTCCATGTGTCCAGAGGCCACCCAGTCAGTAAAAGAGAGAATTAAATATACTCTCCACTGAAACCCTGCTATTAACATACTGTGATTAACAGTACAAGAGTTTTAATAACATAACGTGAATTTCATGTTAATAAATAAAACCCTTTCAGCCACAAAAATGCCCATAAATTTTTTGAGATTTTGGTAAAGCTACAGCATATGTGTTCTCAGAGCTGGTATAAGCACAGCCCTGTTACTAAAAGCCCTGCCACGCTGACTGTTAACCACACACAGCCCTACATGAAGGCAGCAGGAAATCAGACTGTGGAAGAACGACGTAACTTCACCCCAGATGTCAATTAAAAGGAATCACCAAACCCGTGGCAGTCTAAATCAGTAAGAGAATAAAAGTCCCCATTTAGGTGCGATGAAAATCCAAGGCTAAGGCCACAACAAGCCTTACCCCTGCTCTGCTGCGTTCCCTGGGCAGAGCCTTTGCAGGTGCCCGTCCCAGCCCGGAATTCTGCCCAAGAGAAGCTCTCTGGGAACAGGACTGAGCAGTCAGGAGGTCTCTGAGACTGACAGTTGTGAAGGGCAGATTTTAATTGCACGTGTGTCAGTCACAAACCCATCCAACTGTCATGGAAACACACAATCATGAAGAGTCAAATGATTAACTTGGCTGCTGAACCCGAAGTTTTACTGGTGCCGTTGACTGGAATTCCCTGGTTTGCACATATTCAGCTGCCTGGAATTACAGGAATGGCCATGCTGCTGCACACAGTGCTCTGCCAAGGCTTTAAATGGCGTTGGTACTTCAGCTCTTTGCAGAAAACATGCATTATTCTGACTGCATTTAGGCTAGCAGGATGTTTACAGACTGTGCTCCAGTTCTAAAAGACTCCCATGTTTTTGTCCACCTTCAAACACGACTAATTAGGTTAATTGAGTCAGTTGAGAATTTAAGGCATAAGCAAGGCATATCATATTTAATACACTGCTTAATGTGGTATCCCTATGTCTGTGACAAATGATTTTCAAAGTACTGACAACAGTCAGGTTGGACTGGCTTTTCCAAAGCAAAAAACCCACTTGGCTACCACTCCACCAAGCCCTGCCTTGTGATCTGTAATTCTGGCTTCCTCACACCAAGACCCATGCTGCCTTGGAGGCTGCTTCTCAAAGTAATTCAAAGCTAAATATCAGGAGAATGCTTGGTCCTTAATATCTGTAATGACATAATCATGCAAAAGGAAATTATCTAGACTGACTCTGACTGTGAGCTCGGTTTCAGGAGCTGGCTGTTGTAGTAAGTACTTATAATTAAGTATATTAATTTATATGCATCTGTAACCTGGATACAATGGAGACACCACAAGAACAGAATTGTAGCATTTCTTTTTGCATTTTCATTTCTCAGCTGCACCCAAGTCCACACTTGGGAAACACTAAGAAGAGGAGTTTGAAGAATGTGCAGTAACATTTATGCATGGCTAAAGGGTGGCATCCACCCCTCTCCAAAAACACTGAGGAAAACAGAAAGAAAACTGTATTACAGAGAATAATTTATAAAAGGCAGGGGCAGACAGCACCTCTAGATTCCAACTTTATTCAACTGAAAGCATGAATTATATCAGCCCCTTTTAACCCCTTTCTGAAATCAGTCACTTGGACCACAAGCAAAACAACAGAGTGATCTGACATCTTGCAACACTCCAAACTAACGGTTTAGAAAGTTAATTAACTTACTGAATTACTTATCACAGTCCTCTTCATAATCTGCACAGGCTTCTGTCAGCAAAGTAAAGTTTCAAATCCCTAAGACAACTCAACATTCTGTCTGATGTCAAAAAACCAAGTTGCTGAACATTCAAAAAGCAGAAATTTTTAAACCTCCATTCAGCGGTAACAACGAAATACCAGCATTAAGATCACACTGCAAATATTTTACATTTATAGAGCTTTTCAACCTGAGACTTCAATGTATTTTCCAAGGGATGTAAAGTTAGCAGAAGTAACTGCTGTTGGGACACACACCACGGTGTATCCAAGGTAAACTGCACAGCAAAGCCTGGGATTAAAAGGAATTTTTGCCTTTCATATCCCTATTCCAGCTCTTTGATCACCATGCTGACTCCCAAGGAAGGGGCAGCTCAAAAGGGAACCTAAAAGATTCCATTAAACTCCGCGGCTGTAGATAGCAGCCCGCGTTTCCACGGGCATTCCTGCTTTCCCTCACACGCCAGCTGGGGTGTTCCAACGCCTCTGAAGCTCAGAGCCCCTGCAAAGGTCTCACCACGAGTCCTCCAGTGCAGCTTGGACGCCTGGCAGTGCCAGGAGGGTGCAGGGGTGCCCGGGCCTGGGGCCTGCACTGCCTCAAACTGCAGCTGGAGATCGGAACTTTGACATTTTCAGCGCAACTACGGCAGAGAAACACCCAGGCTAACACACATTCTGCTGAAATCTCTACATCATTTTACAGGGGGAACAGATTTCGGTTTTCATGCGGTTTCTACGTGTCTTCAAACCTGGCTGTTTCACTTCGCTGTATGTAACACCCTTTTTAATTTACAGGAACTCCCGTGATGTTTTTCATATTACAGAAATTCAAGAGATCACATCGGAGCAGTCACTGTAAAATCAGACACCCTTAACTGGCCATAAGGGTTAAGACTGCAGAAGCTCTCCAGGCTAAATCCGAAAAACCAGGAACAGAAGAAAAGGATGAAGATTTGTTTACTGGGACAGTGTAACAGAGCAGAACACAAGAACTCTGTCCAGTAGAGACAGAGGCGTAGGTGGGGGGCTGTGGGGGTTGGTTTGAGGTGGGGGGCACTGCTCCTTCAGGTGTTCTTGGTCTGAGGTTCTGACCGGGGTTTTTTAAAAAGTGACAGAGCAGTTCCAATCCTACCTCGGGAAACACAGGGAGGCAACACCAGAGCGAGTGGCTGAACAACTTCTGGTGCTCTCCACAGTCCCAGCAGCCACAGCACTTCCCCTCTGCTGAGGGGCCACCAGTCCTTCACGTTAGAGAAGGATTTTGCAGCGTCCCAGTAGAAATGACCCATTTTGTGTGTGTCCAGTGTGTACCCACGGGGTCTGACGGGAACAGCAGCAGTGATGAACAACTGCCCACGAGCATCATCAGGGCAGCTGTCACTGAAAGCAGAATCAGATACAACCACTCCCTCAGTTTCAGAAGTGGAACATCAGAGTAGAATAAAAGCAACCGAAACTGTCAAGCTGAAAGTGTGGGACTCTTTAAAATCACTGTTAAACACAAATAATTTAACTAATTTCAGGGGGTAGAGGAATACTTTTTCAGGACTTAGAGAAAAATATCCCCACATGAGTATCTTTTCATGTTCTGTTTCCATTTCATTAAAGAATCAGCAATTAAATCACATCAGGTAAAGTGTTCACCTTGAATCGTATCTAGTACCCAGTCACAGCCCTGAAATTCATTCCCCTGCCACAGCTCCAAGTTCTTACATTTACTGTAAAATTGTCTAACCTTCACATTATTCCTTCTCCATGTTAAACTGCTCTTCTGAGTCCAATTGAGAAAGAAACCAGATCATTAAAAAAATCCTCTTTATCCAGAAACATATGAACAATGCTAAAAATGTCTCTAAGTGCTGTGTTTTCATTTCAGTTTATTATCTCAATTTACTCAGAATCACTCACTATCACAAGCTCTTGGACTTAAATTTCTCCCCACTTTATTCATACACAAACTACTCAGGACAGCAGGTATAGTGAAGATTCTCATTACACAGGCAACTATTCCCCTTTGTACTTCAAATTCATAAATAAACGTACGGGCTGTGTCAAAATTTCCCTTGAAGAACAAAGCTGTGACAGTTAACATGTTCTGTCAAATGATGAGAACAGAAGGGATGCAGAATTACACTCTGTACTCGCTCCCTGAGTCCTGCTGGAGCTGGGAAAACCGGCCACAAGAGGGATCCTGCCCTGACAGCCCAGTCTGTGACATTATCTAAAAATAGGCAGAGGCTGGAACGAATTCAACATCAGCACAAGTCTGAAGTAGAAGAGCAGCCCTGAGTATTCCAGCTATCCCAGGGGCCAGGAGCTGCTGCCAGGGAAGAGCACGGACACAACTTCCAGCAGCATTTCTCCGGATAGCGTTCCACGCGGAAGGAACGTGGGCTGCCACTCTGGATAACGAATCTGGACGCTCTGGTACAGCAGAGGCATCTGCAGGACAGCCCAGACACCACAGAACTGCACTGGAAGAGCTTCCTGCACTCCCTGCAACACGGTGCAACGCAGGGCTTTGCCATCGACCCCCAAACGCGGAATCTTTCAGTCAAAATATCTCCTTTACAAGGAAAGGCGGGGAATTGCACAATCCACCATGGATTGTAAATAAAAGAATTTGTGGGATGCTTCTGAACACCTGTTTGGATTGTTTACCAGAGAGGTTTAATTGACACACCAGCAGGTTATTTTGCTCATCTCCCTGCCTGCATTCTGGTTCTGCTCACAGATGAATCAATGATGTTCAAATCTTATTACCTGCCTCTATGACTTCAAAACATCTGACTGCGCAAATTATTATTTTTATCCCTTTTCATTTGGCAGGCTGGCTGTGTTATGCCCAATACTGTCATAAGAAGATATTATCCCCTCTTTTAGCAATTCCATACACCTTATAATTAAGAATTATTTATTAATATTCCTGTATGTGTCAAGCCATTAAGCCCACACGACACAAGTGAAATTAGATCTCCCTGAACCCTGCTAGGATAAAGCAGGATCGTGACTAAAACCTCTTGCAGCTGATCTCAAGGCTTCTTTCTTTCTGGTGGTCACTTCACATTTCTGGGCTAGCTGGTGCCTGCCTGGATGAGGAAAGACGAGTCCCCGTGCTGCTGATATCAGTGCATGTTACTAGAGGATTTTTATGTGACTTTTCTAGTAAATATTCACATACAATGAGCTGTTCTTAATGCTGTAGAAAATACACTGAGCATGTCTCCTCCAAAAAACCTGGCATTGGCCAAATAGGTCTGGCCTTGGAATCCTTATGGGAAAACCGTAGGACAGCTAGGAGTTATTAATCACTCTTAGTTACAGAATATGCCTCATCAAGTCCATACCAGCTTGAATTCTGAATATTCCAAATAGGTTGTGATTATGGAACAGAAATAGATGGTAAGAAATGAGCAATTTATAGGTAAAGAAGTGCTACCTAGAGATAGGTAAAAAACCTGACATCAAATGACCAACGTTGCTAAGAAACATTCAAGGCAAAGAGATCAAACTGGCTTGTGAAATACTGGACATTGAGACAAAAACATGAAAACATCTCCTAAAAGAAAAAGAGGAGTCAAAGTCCTCAAAGGGCAGATGCTTTCTGTCTCCTTTTGATTGTACTGCTGGATAAAACGCTTTTCAGCGCCAAAAACGGTGGAATCCATTCTAATCTGACTATGAAGTATGATAAATACCCAGAGCTGACACCTTTACGTGAGTCAGGAAGCAAGACATCAGCAGAACAACCTGTGTGAGGACTAACAAGGAAGGAGTGGCTTTGAGGTTTCTAAGATTTCTCTGAAGATTAAAGCAGAGACCTTAGTGGAGATACATGCAAGGATTTTTAAAGACCTCCGCAAGTGAAAAGTACACAGGAAATGGGCAAAATATGAGACACACTGTAAATATAACAGAAAAAAAATCCCTATTTCTCTATTTTCACACTACACTTTCTTCCTTCGGGTGCAGGAACTGTAAAGAGGCGGCTTGTACCTACCATGGGGCTGGAACAGATTCTACACGGCCTCAAGCACCGCAGTCCCTCCTATTTCCCTTCTCCTGCACCCTTTCTGCATTGCCCCGAGGACACTGCCCGTGTCTGCGCATTCCCCCTACGGAATTACACGGGGCAAACATAAAAGGCAGACGGCTCCACTCCTGCAGAGGGCCGTGCTGGATGTGCCGGCGGACGCGGGAACGCCGTTCCCTCGGCTCGCGGTCGCTGCCACTGGAGCAAGCACAGGAAAGCTTCGCTGGCAGGGTCTGTTCTTCCTCTTTCCACCCAGCACCATTCCTGTTCTCTGCCTGTTTTTTCCTCCCATTACTTTCCACAGAGCACCAGAACCAACTCAGTAACATCCTGGTTGGAGGAGATCTCTCGTTCCCGACTGTTCCCTGCTTCCGTACCACCCGTCCATTTTCCCAAATCGCTGGAGGATTACAATCCTTTCCCAGGCTTATTTCCTCCAAGGAACAATGAAAATGACAAAATGTTTCTTGCCTCATGGGTTCCCATTGGTGCAGAGCTCTACGGCTAAAATGCTCATCGGAGCCAAAAGCTTGGGCATGACTAAACTTTAAACAAGCTAAACATCAATTGGTTTGATTTATAGGCCCAGGGGACCGAGCCAATCACAAAAGAGTAAAGTAAAATTAATTTGCCATTCAGAGCTGTCCACGGCCTGAAAAATATTAAAAAATTAGTATTAAGTAGGGACAAAATGGCTTCAAATTCCACCTTCATAATGGTCATGTACCCAGAATATCCCTTGCCCCATCCAGGCAAGATAAAATCGAGGAATTTCCCCCATCCTCTGTCACCGAGTACTCCAGGCTCGGATGAGCACTGACCTCACAGCATCTCGAGCTGTACAGACTGACAGCACCCCTGTAACTGGACTGTCTCTGGCATCTGTTTGGGAGGCACAGCATAAGGCAGGTTCATCAGTTCAAACCTCACTTATAAATAGATGGTGCAGATATTACAGACTTTATTTTCCATTCGAGAACTTTGCATCTTTTAGGTAATGCACATACATAAATACAGACCATTAACAGAACAGCTTAAGGGATGCAATCTGGGATATTTTGAGCTACACGGGAACGTGCAGCTTTATGACAGCAGCCAAATGGCTGTCGGGTTCAGCTGCAGGTTAAAACACAGTGCCCCACTTCCACTTCTGCGGTAGCTGCACGTTCAGCTCAGGCAGATGAAAAGGAAAGAGCCAGGGCTGGGTGACCCCTGGCAGGCCGTGGAGCTGCACTGCTGGCAACGTGCCCACGGGTGGGGGTCACTCGGGGAGGGGCACCCAGCTCTGCCCCTCGCCCAGCTCCCCACACCACGGACAAACTCACTTCCACAACACAACGGGCTCAAATTCCACTCAGGACTGGAACCGTATTGCTGTGGCTTAGACTGTGGCAACAGGGAATGAAGCAAGCAGGAAGAGGCAAAGGCTAATTGCGAAACTCCCTTTTATGCTAAAATAATGTTGTTATGAATAAGGGACCTAGAAAGGAAGGACAGCTATTGATGAGTCAGTGACAGATGGAAAACATCGTTTGCTGAGGTCATTTAGTCTGTCAGTACTGAAAGATTTGAAAGCCTCTAATTTAGTTCCTCACAAAAGAAGCTCCCTGCTGTTAACAACTTCACAATGAATTTTCAGCATTTAGCTTCAAATCAAAATCAGGACTGTAGCTTAATACTTCTCTGTCTGGTACTAAGTCAAACACAAAGATCAAATTCTGGACAGAAAGCATGACGAGCTATTTACAGTTTAGGCAATTCCTTTGTAAAGATAATAAATCAATGCACGTATCTCAATCCACCAAATGAAGTCTGACCACAGAAATGTCTTTATTTATTAACGTACTCAGTGGACTTCTGCTTGAAACAGCATCTACATCAAACTAAATCCAGTGTCCAGTTTACAGATATTTTGGGTGCCTCTTGCTTCTGTTTCAGTAGGTGCAATGAGAGCAGTGGTCACAATGATACTGAGAAAGAGAAAATACAGCTAGGTTTGTTTCTGCTCTGACCCCAAATGCAGTCAATCTGCTAACACCTGACACCCAGTAAGTTCACAGTATCCATAAAAACTATTACTATGTGTACGTGTTAGAAACATCCATATTCTTGGCTCCTTTACTCTCCTATAAAACAGAGTGAAATCGCTCTCCTGAGATTCATAAACAGGTTTCGATTTCATCCAGGAAAACCTCCATCTCTCTCTTTTCAACAAGAAGTTCCCCCACCTCAACCTGGTTCTTTGCAGCTTCAACAAACCAGTATGATTCGTGGCTTTGCGGACAGTGCAGCAAGTTTACACCACTAAACACACAAAAAACCCAAGCCCGCAGCAAGTAAGATTTTCTGAGAGCTATTGAAAGCTTTTAGGACAAAAGAAATTAAGCTGCATTTATATTAAAGCATAGCTTTTCCTTCTTTCTTATGGGTTCCATAAAAGCCTAACTCCTTTCATTCCATATATCCTACCCTTACGTGTAATGGCAGTTTCATAAGCCCTGACTCAAAGAGAGTAACTTCCACTGGCCAAAGTAATCAGCCCTGCCCGTGCCCTGGGAGATTTGCCAAGGAAAAACAAGCTCCATGGTAAAGGTCATTAGGAATACGAGAGATTCTTTGCGCTGTGCTGAGTACAGAGACCAATCCGCTTCTCGGGGCAGGAAGGATGCAGGCAGGGGACGAGCAGGCATTAGTCCCGGGCTCTTCCACTCCTGCTTTTGTAAGGATATTCAGGGAACCATCCATTTTGACCTGCTTTCCCTTTGGTTTTGATGTCATGTGCTACAAACCCCAGCGTTCTGCTTACTAGGACAAATCTATTGTCCTGTGCTGGAAATCGTCTCTAATAGAGTGGGGGATGCTGGCAGTGAGGGCAGTAAGTCAGTTGGCTGCTGTTATCATCAATCAAGCGTGAAGGCTCTGCTGTTCTGCAGCCTGAATTCTTTATCTAACTGATTAGTCATACAGGCCAACAGTCTGACAGCACTGCTTCCCAACTCCCATCGCAGAACTCCTCCGTTTGGAGCGTTAAAACCCCACTGATGAGCCCAGCGTTCCATGAAACGTGCTCTGGAGAGGAAAGGGAGCAAGAACAGCAGCAGAGGGCAGAGGAACAGACACGATCCCCTGATCCCCGCAGATCTTCACACCAAAAGGAAGTGAGTGAAAGCTTGAGAGTCGATTCAAAAGTAAATAAAGCACAAGAGGCCAGCAAGACAAGCACCAGGAAGCTATTTTAAGGCTCAGAGTGAATTAAACATGCAGAGAAATTAAGCATAGCAAGGAAACAACCTTACTGGCAGGATTAGCATTTCTTTTCCTGCTCGTTAGACAACTGAGAAAGGCTGATACTCTTCAGAAGAAGAATATCAGTAACATAATTAAGTTGAATTGGCTTTTTACTATGCTCAGGGAGGTTTTCCATTTCAACAGCCCTCATAGTAAAAAGAAACAGACCCCTTAAAAAACGTTCCCTTGTTATTTTCTCTTTCACATTCTGTACTGTTCCCCATAGAGACCTTATGTCAAAGGTGGCCTCTTTAGACTTCATAGAAAGTTACAACTCAGATATTTCTCCCACCCAAGAAAAAGAAAACCACCCTGCTCAGGAATCCTGTTTGTGCACTGTAATCTCCTTCCCTTTCCTCCAGGTCCCTGCAGGTGCCCGTGCCTGCCAGGAACTCATTCCTTCAGGGACTCACCAGGACCTACCAGAGCTGAGCCCAAAATCGCCCTTCTTTTTGCTTCCTGACCTCCACAGACACACCTGACACGCTCACGCAGCTTCTCCTGCATTTTTCTCTTTCACACTGCAAGTCTCACTTGCTTACAAAAACCTTTGCACGTAACTAATTCCGACTGTATCCCAGCCAACAACTTCATCCGAAAGGATGAGCATTTACCATAATGGTCTCCACACCGTACAGCAGCCAGGCACTAAAATAAGATGCTTTACCCATAAATGTCTACCTTTGGATAAATGTCTTTCACCTCACACTCTTGCCAAGCAGAATTCTTTCATTTAGAATTACATCCATCTTGTCTTAAAAGCAGAATTACCAATCCAGAGACTTCTTTCTGCTTCCTTTTTTTTCCCCAGCATCTGGCACCTGTTTTAGGGCTCTCACCCACTCTGGAAGTCCCTGTCACTGCTCCATAAACAGCTGTACCCTGAGTGACTCTCACACAGTTTTTGTCTGCAGTGCAACATACAGAGAGCCAGGGATTATGCACTACACCAAGTGTCTCTTCTGCTGTTTAAAATATTCCATTCTCACCATACCTGCTGGTTTCAATATTCAGAAGTTAAAGCACTGCTGAGCAGGCACCCAGTGGGAATTCAGAGCAGAATGTAAAGAGGAATTACTTGGAAAAAAATAATCCTGCAATGATGGAGTCCTGCAGTCAGAAAACGCTTCAGCTGCAAAGACCTCTCCCACCAAATGCTGAGGATATGAGAGAAACAATAAAAAACAGACAGGCCCACCCTGCTATCCTGTCAGATAAACCTGCAAAATACACATTCACAGAACTGCCTCTAGTATGTGCCAGATAAATAAAACCTAATCTCAGTACAAGCATGATGCAAGACAAAATAAGCATGTTGGGTACATGGATATTCTCTAGTAGATTGCTCTGCTGCCTTCTATGAGACACGGATACACAGGAAAACAACTGCAAAACAGAAAGAGGAATATTTTGTGGTTTATATTCTTTATAACAGGAGCTGACTTTTTAAAATTTCATATTCATCCACTGAGACCTAACCACACCACAGCTAGATTTTTCTCTAGTGAGCTTCTTGGGAAAGGAGTGACTTAATTTTCCTCATTTGTACCGTGCCAGGCACAGTATGGTCTCAGTGCCCATTGGGGCCTGCAGGCGCTGTCACAACACAGACACCAAACAAGCAAGTTTGACGTGCTTAATGCAAAATTCCCCAGTTTTAGCAAGCAGCTTGAAAGATGCGAGGATAAAGCACCGCAACGATGGTAAACATGCCTTGACTGTACTTTCAAAATAAAGCTGCTTACTCCTGGTTTTTACTGCTTACTCCTCCATTCTCTCTCTCGCTTCTGTTACTGCCTCTACCTGGGGAGATCGTTTACATTTATTATTTGTTCCACGAGGTTCTTAGCTTTCCCCAGGAACAGCATTAAATAAGAACTAGGGACAGTGGGACAGAGGGTTAAAATGACCCTTTTTTTTCCTTTTTCTTTTTGTTAGCATTGGTGAATAAAAAGGCTGAAACATTTATTTTTCAGCCAGTAATGACAGAATAAGTGTCAGACGTAACCCAAAAAAGTTCTACTAGAGCTCTCTGCAGCTTAAATGTTAAATTTATACATATTTCATTCCACCCTCAGAAAGCCAGTTCTCTTCTGTCTTTTATTGTTTATATTAGACATAGTGAGTCATGGAAATGAAGTGACACGAAACCACATTTACGCTACAGAAATCATCCCACATCTTTTCAGATTCCCCTTTCTGCTATTTCCGTACCATGCCTCCTATTGAGCCTGGGAGATTGATTACCCAGGCAAGGGCTAAGCGTTTATTCCTGACTGCAGTTGTTTAGCTGCTCCCATTCCCATCTTAGCGCCAGTTTAGAGCAAACTGATGCATTACCCATCAATTCACAGTCGGAACGAGCGTACGCAGGACTGTCTGATACGTGCCTATAAACAGTAGGGACAGCAACGCCAAGCAAAATGATGATCTAAAAGGACCATTAGCTGCCTCTTCCACGTTTGTGCGAGCTGTGGTACCCTGAAGAGTTGTCTCTCTCTGCACGGAGGTCAAGGGCGATCAAATGCCCGACTGAAGCACCTCCGGCACTGAATGCAGGGCAGCACATCTTTCTAAACCTGAACTGGAGTGTTTAAGGCATCAGGAACACATCTATAATCCCCCTGGCCTGGTCAATCTGCAATGGTAAGAATCCCAGTTTCCATCCACAGGAACTACCCTACCAACTTGTGCTGGTGTGTTCCAAGACTACCCACATTTTAGTCAGCCAGCCACGGAGAGCGTGAGGGCCCGGGATGTGGGGTGGGGTTTTTCTCACCGTTCAGCTCCAGCTGAAACGGTTCCAGTTTATGGTTTGTGACCGAGTCAAACCTAACAAAGCTTCAAACCACCCACATATGTCCAGTTCTTACAAGGATGTCATAAAAGGTTTAAAAGACCCTGCTTTGAGAGGGGTTGGGACAGATGACCTCCAAAAGCCCCTTCCAAAATGTATTATTCAGAGATTCTCAGACAAAACACACTCTGGTCTCCAGAGCCTTCAGAAAGGACCCACACCTTTAGGCGTTATTCCTCGGAATTTTCAGGAGGTCAAACGCCGACAGGAATTGGGCATTAGCAATTCCTTTGAAGTCGGTGGAAATCACAGCCCCTCACCCCTTCAGTAGGTTCTGGCTTAGAGATTTCAGTGTGACTACGACCACAATTCTGCTGGAACCTGTTTTACGCCATCCCTCCCATCCCAGCGGACGCTGATGCAGCGTCTCCATCACCAGGACTTGCTTTTCCACCCTGCTGATCTGCCTTACAAACACCTCCCTCCACAACTCCCCAGCACAGGAGCAGGGACGAGCACCCCTAAAGGCTGACTCCGCGTTCTTACCCACCTACACCCAAGAGTTACCAATCCTAAAGTAAGGCCAAGGCTACACACCCTCATGGAAAAGAGCCCCTACACCCTACCAGTCAGAGTTTTATCAGGAAGCTGGGACACTTTCACTCAGAGCTAGCACAAACACCGATCTCTTGAAATGTCAAAGGCAGGAGGAGCTCCCCCTGCTTTTCAACACGCAGCGCCTGCAGTGGGGAATCTTCGTTTTAAAGCCAGAGATGTACAAGGCAAAATGAGATTACCAAGCAGTTTCAGCATTGCTGATTCCATGCCCAGGCAGCATAAAGTCCGAGCTGACGGTTCCAAATGAACTTCCCCCACTGCCAGAGCGGTGTGACAGCGAATACAACGCACCGAGCAGGAGGAGCCCTTCCTGTACCTGTTAACTGATATGCCGATATGTAATTAAATGAAATCTATTGGCAAGTCTCAAAGAGTAGTGTGTCTTTTCAAAGCACCGCTGCAGTCCCAGTGCTCAAATAACACATTCCAGTTCCATTTCCACGGGCATCCTTTCATCGGATTTGCGCACGGAAATTCCACCCAGACTGAGTCCTGCTCCACGCTGGCCACAGCACAAAGCCCACACGGTCACTGCAGCCTGGACTGCAAGGGATGGAGATCAAAATCCACCCAGAGATGGGAGATGACTATTCAAAATAATTCCAGCGTTAACAGAGGCAACAAAGGATCCTCTCTCTGGGCTCGCTCGGACCCACAGCACAAAAAGAGCGTGCTGCCAACTTCTCAGACAAAGTGCCCCCGTGAAGGACGTGGCTGCTTTGGAAACTCCACAGGAGAATGCAGTCCCTCTCTGGCTCCCACTCTGGCCTGCTTTGTTTGCTCAGAACAGGACTTCACAGAGCAAGTGTGAGCAGGCCTGCATTTTAGGAGGGAGCTGAGGACTGTTAACAGGTTCTCTCTTATTTCTTTGAAATATTTCATTCCTCTATTTGTTCCAGAACACCTGAGAGAACAACATTAATTAGTTATAATTGTTCCCTCTGTTGTGGCACAAGAAATAAATCTGAAAATAAATCAAAAAGTTCCATTTTGCTGCTGCTTCTTTAAGTATTCCAGGCTAGACATTAAAATATCATGAAGCTTCTTGCAGCTAAATTC
Organism: Pseudotriccus pelzelni; assembly: GCA_035584735.1. Classification (NCBI taxonomy): domain Eukaryota; kingdom Metazoa; phylum Chordata; class Aves; order Passeriformes; family Tyrannidae; genus Pseudotriccus; species Pseudotriccus pelzelni. The sequence goes on from JAWMRA010000036.1 coordinate 6,781,635, forward strand.
CTCAGAATCACAGAGGAACAACAGGCTTTGTATCAGATGATATGAATTTTTATCAGTGGCACTGTTACAGATTGCCTTTACGGCTTCATTTTTATTTCTTCACCTTAGTTCTTTTACTTATAAAATGCAAGCACCACTCTTAGGGCTCCAGCTCAACTGTGTAAAAACAGTTAGAAACCAAATTTGCTTTGATTTCTACTGCAGCAAATGAGTTTTTAAGATACGGTACTTTCTACTGCCCTGAAAGAATGAAGAGGAAACAAGCCAGGAATGGTGCTAAGGCTCTGTGTAAGCAGCAGACCCCAAATGGAATTTGCTCCTGAGTGTGCTACAAAATCAGTCTCCTGACCACACTGTGAACTGGTAATGTTCTAACATCATGTCTGATTTACTGATTTAATAATAATGCAATCAATGGACAAACAAAATGTTACTGTTTGTGTTGTTTCCAGGAAAGGCTACAAAAGAAATAATTGCCAATGATCTCATTAGTCATGTTTAGTTACAGTCCTCCAGATATAGCCCTAAACAATCTTCAGGGACAGTAAATAATCCTTTTTTTTTGGTCATTATGTATGAGTGAGGGAAAATCCTATACACTTCAAGCAACTTGTGGAACAAGTTTTCAAAGCCCAGTTTTTTAATCAATAAAGATAATGCAAAAAAACCTCCCCAAAACCTAAATCCGGTAGAAGAACACAATATGGATCTGGGAAAAATGTCAAGTGCCTTCTTTGTATTTTCAGTGCATAATTAATGCCATGCAGAACTTCCTCTGCAGCTGGGATACACTGGGATATCCCTGAAGGGGTAATCATGGGAATTCAGGTTTTTATTAAGTCTGTTTAAGAAGTATTGTAACGAAACAAGAAAATTTAAAGGTTGAAGGAATTGAACGTGAATTAAACATTACTCTTAACTCTGATGAAAAATAAAAGTGTTTGCTCTTGCTGTTGATTTCACCCCCTACTGCACAAGGCGAAGGCTGAGCACGCACCACCCTCGTTTGGAGCTGAAATTCCTTTTTAAACTACCCCAGAGGAAACTGAGGAAGCCCAGCAGAGACCCCACGAGATCGGGATGATCGGTAGACCCAGTGAAGAAGGTCAGCTCTGCAACCTACGGGAGAGATCAGTTCACCAGGAAAACGTCAGGCATTGCTGTTGGAGCCCTTTCAACCCTGTGCCTTTAGGACTGCAGGAAGACGAACCTCCCGAGGCAGGAGGGGAAAGGAAAACCCGCGGGGTCTGTCCAGGACAACAGGAGGAGGCAGCCAATTAGCCTGTTGGTGCAGTGAGCTAAATTACAGCTGAGGCTGTACAGGACGCTGTCTCAGGGCACTGATGGCTCCTGGGGAGAGGAAGAAGACAGCTCAGTGAAATTCCTGAGAGGAAACACGTGGGGTGTACTGAGACCACACAAAAGCACCCACGCCTTGCTTCAAAAGCCTCCTCCTCAGCAGAAGGGACTCTCGGCCCTTCTGTTCTCTCTCCTCAACACTCCTTAATGTCCTACAGCTTTGTAGCCCCCTGGGAGCCCTGTCTTACACAGCTCCCTCCACCATCCCCACGGCACGTGGTACTCCCTTCACACATCCATCAAACCCAGGCCTGCAGGGAAATGCTTCCGAGGGACAAGCAGCACTTCCCAGCTTGTCCTGGAGCGAGCAACTGGCTGTGCAGCAAGAATATACTCCTTTCATGAAGAGAAAAAACTCTGGTACTGAGCTGACCAGGGTTTGAGTTGTTCCTCTGGTGTATTATTATCGCTGGAGATGGACAACTGTTTCAAAGAGACATCGGAACAATTATGTGCTTGGCAGGAGAGTCCCAGAAACATCTATTGAGATACACTTTTCGTCTCACGTCAGCTTTTACTGTAACAAGGTCTTGAGTTAGGCAAAGGAGAAAAAAAAAGGGAAAAAGAGAAGTCAAAAAGGGTCACTGAGACACTGTAGAGCCAGGTAAGGACCCGATTTCACTGGCAGATTGTCACACCAATCAAACAATAAACCACTACCTACTAAACCCAATCTGTAGCCAACACACGGTCACTGTTCTGCTTCCACTTAGTCCTACAAAATCCCTCATTTTCAGGTGTGAGCTTCGGAACGTGTTTGACCCAAGACCCAGCGAAGGTGGCTGTGCAGGCAGGCAGGACTCTGCCATCAGCAGCTGTGAATCACCAGCTACTTGAGGGGAGAAAACTACGGTCAGAAGTGGAAAATAAAGACCACAGATCTGCAGGGATTATTTTATTCTTGCTAAGCCCTCTCCAGTTTTCAGTAGATCCACTTGAACTTCCTGTGAGTTGGAGATCTTCAATCCAAATCAACTCTCCAGGGATGGACCCTTCAAAGTATGAAACACACAGTGCAGTCACGGACTGCAACCCTCCTACTCACACAAACACTCACACCTGCAAGGGCCACATGCAAAAACCTATTACATCCTAACACAGAGGCTCCAGGACAACGGGAAGAATTCAGTCACATTTCTAGGGTATGGTCAGGGACAATTAAAGCCCTGCCACAATATTCCAATGACCCACAAATAGGATCTAGAATTTCTGATGATAAAAGTAGACAGCTAAGGTGTGCGTGGTGTCAGGAGGAGTAAAGGAAGGACTACAGGCTGATGCCAGTGACAGAGAAGTGAGGGCTTTCACTCCATTCTTAATAAGACATTGACGGGAAATTCTAACCAAAACCTCTGAACTTTACTTTCTTCAAATATTTTCTTCTCGGAAAACCCGTATTTACATTTACACCGAGGCATTAATAAAAACAGTTCTAAAGAACACAGGGTATCTACGAATCCCTTGCACTCCCTCTGCACCGACAGCAGCGCTGTTTTCCGAAGGGCAGCCACGAAGGCACACTAAGGCACAGGTTCAGCTGCCCCAAGGAGGAGCCTGAGCAGCCTGGGCTGTGCCAAACACACCTGCAGACGGGAGCTGGTGCCACCCAGCTGGCTCTGCCGTACCCCAGCACGCAGAAGCCTGAGCAGCAAGCGCTTGTGCTACTGATGTTACAGATTATGACCATGCACAAAACAAGCTACAAATAAAAGCCATGTTAATTTTGACTCCCATGCTTGTTTCAGTAGAACATCGCTATCTGACTAATTTTAAGCTCTACTGGAAATGCAGGAAAAATCACAAGCTGTTCTGACAAGCAGAACAAAGCAGAGGCTTGGCCCTCCAGAGAGGTTCTGAATATGCATGTTCCAAGGGACTCTACACAGAAATAAGGTGTTAAGACGTGGAGAATCCTTCTCAAAATTTCTGTCCAAAATGGCACAGAGGAAGAGTCTGAAAGTTAAAACATAATGGGAAGCAGGATAACTTCAGTGAAGGATAATGTTCTTATTTTTATTCCAGAGAATCCAAATATAAACAACCCTTTTCGATCCACAAAAAGCAAGAACGTAAGCACTGTCTTGTGACTGCAGCAGGCAGCATTACCTGATCCAGAGATGAAGTCAAGATCCAGCTTTCCACTACTGATACCAGTTCCAGTCTACGGAAAACTGTCACCGATGGGATCAGGAAAACAACTGGGGAAGATTTCCCACCTCCCTTCCACTCGGGGAGAAACTCCGAGGACTGTTTGCAGAGTTCATGTCTGTCTCTCGTTTCCACACTAAGTTTAATACAACTTGGGACTTTTTATGCATTTTTTCCACCAAACAGAGAAAAAGGAAGTGATTAGATCCTGGAAAGATAACCACGCTACTCTGTAATTGAGGAACTGGCTGTTTCTGATAGTACAGTAACAGAGGTGCATTATACACCCCTGCCCGTTCTCTGAAAATTATGAGCCCTGGAATAAATTATTCTGTAACAGAATTAGCTATTTCAGCCCAAATAGGACACTAATCCTAATTGAATAAAACCTGTGTAAAGCATAAATTTACGCTGTCCCGAGTGGCTCGGAAGCACTGCATCCCAGGCACTTAGCTTCAGCAAGTAGCCACTAAATCTAACGCTGCTCCCAAAGAATTTGTCATATATTCCATATTCACAATGTGCAATAGTAATAAAGCAGCTAAAGATACAAATATGCAGGTTCTGGAATTTACTAAAATACCCAAGACAGAGCTGCCTCAAATTCTGTACATCAATGAGCATTAAACTCCTAATTTACATCAGTGGCTTGAAAAGTCTCAGTGGATACCTACCTGTATCTTTCAATCCCTCAATATCCTTGCAAATCCAGCTCCTGTTTTATCTCCTGGCTTTCCAGGGATGGTGCTGCCTTACAGGGTTATTTTCCCTCCACCACATCTGAATGCTGACTGACAAAAGGTCGTCAGCACCTAACATCCTCTACCCTGCCCTCGTGGCAACAGGTCTGCACTCAGGCTTTCGCTTCTGCAGAGGAACTTCACCAATTCCCACAGCTCTGGGACGGCTAAAAACCCACCCGCCCCGTCGTAAGGATCACGCAGGGGGACCCTCTGGTGGGTCACACGTTCACAGCCAGAAGTCCAAACCCACCCACGAGCCGAACGTGAGGAATGCAAGACCTTCCTGAAACAGAGACCGCTTCAGAAAACCTGAGCGTTCATTTGGCATCACCAGGCACTCACATAAAAATGCTGCATGCGTGTTCCTACGTAGGTGTTAAGAATTAAATCAAAATAAGTAAATAGAAATCTTCAATCAGCAGCAGAATGTCACAGGCCTTATACCAGCCTTTACAATTACATTTAGGAACTGATGGAAAAACCTCACCAGAACCACAGCTCAGTAGCTATAGCAACGTGCTCAGCTTCTCAGAAGAATCAAGTAAGATAACCTGCCCTAAAATAGATGCAAAATAGCTGTCGCTGCACATGTGTAGTTTCAGAGACAGAACACAACCATAAAAATTAATTTTTTTCAAATGCACAATGCTCCCTTTTACAGAAATCAAAAAGCTACCCTACAGGCAGTGGGTGAGAACTGAGTTTAATTCCTTTGCTCTCAGTGTTTTAAAAGCTAAATCATTTATCTCAAAGCTTAATTGTGCCTTTTAACAAATTAGACTTCACTGGAAATCATTATCTGTTTTCCCCCTTCTTGTTACAATTCAAAGGCAGCATCTGTTAAAGAGCAAAAATGAACCATTTCCCCCTCATTACACAAAGAGTAAAAAGTCATCCCAAGTTCACATTACTTCAGAAGGTAATTTCTGTTCATCAGAACAATTTGGTATGTGTTCAATCCTTCCCATCCAGTTTTGCAGGCTAATTCCCTCAAATATTTAGACTTAATTTGGTTTGTAAGCATTAACTACAACCACAGCTCCAGAACCTGCACTCAGTCACATTCCACATCAGCGCCGTTAAAAATACACGCTCTGGGTTGTACCCTTGCCATGTTGTGCGAGCGTGTTCCCCATAAAGCATTACAGCAAGGAAAACAAACCCCAGCAGAGTTCCCAGAACAGTTGTGGCCTCACTCACAGCGGAAAAAGGGAGTTATAAACAAGTCAACTAGAAGCAAAAACATCAGTGGAATTTGAGCTTAACAAAACACCTTACACAGCAAAACAGCTAAACTGATAGATTTTAGGAGAACTGAAATCAACAGAAGCATTCCGTTTTTTAAACAAAAACTTTTTAAAGTGTGAACAGTGGCTTCAATGAGGCTCTTCCCTTATTCTGCTTCTGTTCACAGACAAGTAGAAAACAGATTCTGCAGACGAAGCTTCCTCCCGATTTAAAAGTTTGATAACCCACATTTACATCTACCTTTGTAGAAGTTTACAGATACCATAAGCACAACGTAAGAAGAGAAAGAATGACCAGAAGTGAGCAGAGGTACCCGTTCTGGTGAGCACATGGATTCATCTTTTGTTCCCAGAGGGACACGTCTCTCCTTTCTCCCACAGGGATATCTTGGAACGTGTTTGCAGCGCAACACCCAGATACCGAACTCTGAAATTTCCAAGTCTGCAACAGGAGCAGCACAGCTCACTGTAACTTATGTCCAGGAGTTCCCACCCCGTCTGGGATGTGGTGAAGTGCTTTCCCCTGGTTCACCCGGTCTAAAGAATCGCGTGAAGGTCCGTCGTTCACTGGGACAGCTCATTTCATCACGTCAGGCCAACACTGACAGAGGGAGGGGAATCAGCAAGGAGGAAACTCCATCTAATCACTCGCAACTAAAGCTCTCCCTGCCTGAATTTGTGTATCCCAACTTAGGTCAGGTGGCTGTTTTTTAAAAAAAAAACACATTTGATAGGGCAGATTGGCAGCACTGCCACAGCGAAAGCGGTGGTCAATGCTAATCCTAAATTAGACGAAGGCTTTTTCAAATCACCATTGATTTTTAAATTAAAATATTAATTTCTCTGGACCGGAGACACCAATAAAATGCCCACTGTTGGCTTTACAGCTGGGGAACTAGCAGAAGCTTTCTGGGAGCCGGGGCCTTAGCTGACAAGTACTCCCAGTCCTTGCAGAATTCCCGTGGAAGCAAACAGCTTTGGGTTTAAAGCTGAGTAACTCCCTGACAGCAAGTGCTCAGAAAACCCACTGTTTATAATGGACCACTATCTCCTGAGGGTGCATCATTGCTATAATCTGTCCGCTGGCATCCGCCAGCCTCTCTTTTGACAGAAATCTGGGGCTCTCAGAGGAGGCTTTTTGCTGGCTGGCTGTGTCGTGCCTGGAACAGAGGAACGGCTGAAAGCCCACGGGGAGCTGCAAAGCCCCTGATTCACCCAACAGACAGGGGGTCCTGTGAACTCTTGAGCCACGGGCAGCAGCCCCAGCACTTCCACCAGCACCCCTGTGTGCTCCCACAGGGAATGCAGCGCCCTGACAAAGCACCGGGCGTCGGGACAGAAGGGCAAGCACGTGTGTGTAAGAGCACGGGCACACTCAGGACCGCCCAAGTGTCAGGAGCTCCACAAACACAGACGCGGAGATCCCTTTAGGAAAGGCTTCCCACAGTTTTAATTAGGTGTTCGTTAAAAGTGAATAATGCTGATGACTGCAGTATTTGGGCACTTCGGTGCAGCAGTCAGCAAAACCCGCCCTGTTCTCATAACGCACAAGGAAACAACGCGGTCCATTCCGTTACCAAGATTAACATACACCTTCTGCTATATGCAACAGTGAGACTGAGATCAAAAGATAAAGAGGTGGTATATGATTAAAGAGAGGGGTTTTTATTTTCTGGTGTTCAGGAGCTGGAGGTGGTACATGTTATCCAAGACTTATATAAGGAGTCTCATGTGACTCCGTGGCTGTTGCACAAAATCCCTGCAACCAAATCTGTTTTTGGATAACTTCAAACATTAGCTCTGTAGTTGGAACTTCTCAACTACACGTCAAATAAAACAGACTTAATTTCATCAGCACTGGGTGAACGCAGGAAGCGGCTTCATTTCCCACACATGTTCCAAACTGTATCTTGGGCAGTTTTTGAAGTTCCCTCCTCTTCAAGAGGAGCATTAGGACACAGTGACCTGTGCTTTGGGAAAACTGGGGGTGGGTTTCTAGTTAAATGCACAAATCACTTCAAAGCATTTATAATTTTACTTTCCACTTCAGTTTTCCCAAGGGCATGAGAAAAGGAGATTTTAAGACAAAACAATGCATCCATAACACTAAATGGTTTCAACATCTTAAACTGCACTGATGTTTCAGCTGAAATAAGGATGCTATGAAGTTTTAAAAGTCTTTAAAGACCTTTGTGTGGTCTTCAAAGATCCTTGTATTCAGAATTTGTAAGGACTTCAGTAAGTCATGATTTGGCTCTTGAGTTTTCCATAAAAAGCTTTATAGAAAAAAAAACACTCTTGTTTTACAAGTCTCAGGAGCATTGGTGGAAAAAGTATTAATCTTGATCAAATATGGTTTTTTCATCCCTCACTTAACATCTTTCCATCACTGTCAGCTGTATTGCAATTGATCTAATTTCATGCCAGTCACTCCAAATATCATCCAAAGATTTTTCTCACATGTACTTCCTCAAGTGGAAATCTGGGCAAGGAAGTCTTCGAGATTTCTTTTTCACGTCAGAAAACAAATGATGGCAAGAATTCACACTCATGATCAGCTTTAGTACCCTTAATATACAGATGAGAAAGAAACCCAAAACATATTCCTGATCCCCAATTCTTTTCCTGGCATATTCAGTAGACATAAGATTTAAATGAGAAATAGAATCAGCTGCTTAAAAGAGAATTCAACTACTAGAATGAAGAGAGGCCTTTCTGTTGTCTATTAGCTCCCACCACTTTATAAACTGCTAAGCTCAAGCCCCCAGAACTGCAGGAGTTTTCCTAAGAGGAAGGGGGAAGAAGCAACAGGTGAAAACTATGACGACACTTCTAGGAGTACATTGGATTTGTCAGCTGGAGAAAATGGTTCTTTAACTGTAAAGAAGTAAAACTAAGCAAGCCTGAAGTAAAACAGAAAAACTGTCAAGCAAGAGATAAATTCAAACACTGTACTGACTCCTACCACTTATTCTCTCTCAGTGCAAGATCCAATGAAGGCATCAAATGATACCTGATCTCTGGCAATAGCTGCAAAAATAAAGACAATTACATCAGCAGAACTATAAACTGAGGTTTTTTTAATTGGTTATTGCATGGGGACAGGCGTGGGCCACGAGGAAGGCTCTTCAGAAACTCACACCCAGCAGGACCCCTCTTTCAAGAAAGATTTTTGTTTATCGTGTTTTGGGGGCAGGGGGAAAAAAAAAATAAAACACAACTGACATCCTACTCAAGGGTTCAGAAAACATCTGTGGCCTCTGTGGGGTCAAGTTCCAAGACACAGGGCAAGTGCTGGCTCTGGTCTGTGCAGAGACTGCAGCAGACGTGCCAGGGCAGCACAGTCACACCGTGCCTCCCTCTGCTCCTTAGTGCTCCTCGATTCCCAGCCAGCATGTCAAGACAACACTGGCCCGGCAGGTTCCCTGCAGCAGCTCCCGAGGAATGGTCAGGAGGCAGCTGCATCACATCAGACACGTGTGAGACACCGACCCAACTGCTGCACAGACACGAGGAGCGAGGAAAAGAATTAACTGATCTCCTGGGTAACACTTAACAGGCCCCACTGCGGCTCCTAAATCGTGCTGCAATCTAAACTGTCCCATCCACAGTGCAAACAAGATGCAGTGGTTATTTCAGTGCCCACAGGAAGGCGAGTGGCTGGAATGTTCCAGGAGAGAGACACGGGTGGCCATTCCCTTCCACTAAACCTGCCCCATGAACCTCGACAGTCACCTCCCCCCAAAACCTTTTCTGTATCAACTACAAGATTTTGTCCTTTTCGGAGCTTTTCTCTAACCAAAGATAGGTCTAAAAAATGCAGTGCAGCCCCTGTGACACAGCCAAGGACACGGTGCCATGGGAAGAACGGCCTGGAACCAGCTCCGTCATCCAGGAAAAGCTGACACAGCTGGAGCACACTTTCAGCTGGGAGAAAAAACAAGACCAACCAGGAATTGCTAAAAGACTGATTAACCTCCCCAACTAAGTACAAGTCAATAGGAGTTTAAAAAAGAAATATGAACCCATAAAACTAAATCAATGCATCTTTGGAAGAGAACCGCTGAAATGAAATTTAAATTTTTCTAAGTAAATGTGCAGTTTCCATGGATCTGATAATTTTGAATTTACTGTTTCCTTTACAGTTAATGGGTTTATGACAAAAATCTCAATTACATGAGTAAAACAGTAGCTTCTTTTGCAGCTCCAGGTACTAATGACAGCTATGTAGGAACAACAGACTGTCGCACCTCAACGTGATCTATTTTTACAAGCTGGGAAAAATTTCAGACCATTCTTCCTAAATATAGAGCACAACCAACCAAGTACAAGGACAGTCCATTTTTTTTTAACATATTTTTCAAATGGAGCACTTAGTCTGATTGAAATCTTCAATGGAGATTTAACAATTTAACACGGAGGCTATTTTCTGCAAAACTTAATCTGTTTATCAGCTAAAAAAGATCCCTCTTGTTAGAAACTTGACAGATAACCAGGCCCTGTAATTTTACAATACTGTATTTTAGCATATTCCACAGCCAAAGACAGATTATCTTACGCTTCATGTTAAAAATAGATTTGTATGATATTAATCTTTGGGTTGAGCTACGGTGCCGATCTCGCTGCTGACCTTGCCATTATTCCAATAACATGCCAGGCCGCTCTCCCTGCTGAGAGTCCAACTGTGTACACTGCTTTGTGCAGAACACACCGCTGAGAGGAAAAAACCAGGCTTTTCCCTCCGTGAGAGAACAGGTAAATGTACTCCAGGGCAGTCACTCGAGTGCCTAAACGGAGTCTCTTCCAAGGTCACATCACGTAGCATTAAATTTTCAGGCAATTAACATCAGCCATTGGTTGTATCTTCAGCAGTTCCTACACAGTTTTTCATCCTCCCAACAGACAAGGACTTGGCACAGTCTTCCCTTCCTGCTCAGTACAGCCTCTCTCACAACCAAGCAGATGCATCTTCATCACAAACCAGTTTACATCGTTAAAAGACATCGGTTGGTTTTCATCAGAATATAATTTTTTTCACCAAAATGAACAGTATAAAAATCTTAAAAGTTTAGATCAAGAGACCAACTCGCAAATCTCCGCTCTCTTGAGCGATACTATCTATCTTCATAAAATTTCTCATTTCAAACGCTATCAAAAGCATTTTCAAACAGTTTCACAGATCATTCACCCCGGTTTTACAGACAAGTTTGCAAGATTCTATCCAGAACCACTGCTCTTGGATCAGGAACCATCAAAACCTGAAAGTTTAAGAAACTCGTGAGGCAAGAAAATGAGTCCATGGTGCAGTAAAACTAAACAGGGCTGGTTTTGGTCTGGATTTAATGTGAAATCTTCTACTGCAGATTTTTAAAGCCTCTGTGTTATTCAAGTCCTCTCCTTCACAATATGCACGCACAGAAAGGACATTTATACCAAACCCAGAGTGCTTCTCATTTGAGCTGCTTAGAGGAAGGAATTCACACATGTTTTTTAAGACACTACAGTATCTTAGAAGAAGAATGAGTTTGTATTTTCAATCAATTTACTGAATGGGTGCTATTGCTGTGTGAAGGTAAACCTTCTCTTTAATGATTGACCAAATAAATCTTAACAGCTGAATTTGCAAATCCATTTCTTTACCTCAACAGCTCTGTCATGTCAATCAATAGAGCACTAAGCCAGGAGCAAGGATTTTTAGCCATTTCTGCTGTCGCTTACCTGAGTACAGCTACATAACTTGCCTAAAACCATCAGCAAAGATTCACACTCAGCAGTCAAGAGCAAAAAGGACCTAGTGTGTCACAGCTGCCATCAGGTAAACGAGAAGAATCCAACATGTCTTGGAGGGAGGAAAAAAAAAAAAAAGGAAAAAAAGGAAACATTCCCTTCTGTAATCCTAAAAATTGGCATTAAAGTGGCCAGCAGACCTCGAGACAGTAACTTTGAATTCTGAATTAGCGAGGTGATTTCATGAAACTCTCCTATCTTGCTCCAAACGGATCCAGTTGAAACACAACTGCTGGCTCTCAGCTGTGCTTGGGTGGAACAGAGTGCTGTTATCCTCCCACTGAAACGCAGCATCTCACCTCTGGCACTGCAGACCACTGCCATACTCACAACAAGATGGGAACTGCTTCCTCGACATCACGTAAACAGGTTTTAGCAGCGATGTCCCAAACCTCACTCTGATAAACTCAGCATCAGAACAAACCTCTGTGTTTTAGTCTCCTGCAGCAAGTTAAGAGTTAATACTTATTCTGGAAAAAAAGCCCCGAAACTGAAAAATACTCCATTTTAAATAGCCTTAATCTGTCAGCAGTAGACAAAGTCAAAATTCATTTTCATCTAAAAATGTCTTTCAGATTCTGTAAGTACCATACTATGCACATAAGCTATGGTACCTGTCACATCAAGAGCTGGTATTAATATTCATGCAATTCCCTACTTTTATGTTCCAGTGGTATTGCCTTGCAGGCAGATGGATTAAAACACACTGGTATCTTGAATAAAGCCTTCTCCACAGGCAGAGGGTAGTACCAGTGCTTAATATGTGGTGCTAAAGCAGCGCTCTGAGTCCTGCAGAGAAGATAAAGGTGTTGAGCCAGTGCTTGAGGATCTCAGAGCTTGTGTGCACAAAGAGAGGCTCAGCACAGTGCTCACCACTGTGACTGCTTCTTTCGACTTGGAGTTGGCACGCTGCTTACTCCTCCGGAGGAGCTCGAAGTACACAGCACCACCTCAGACACCTGAGCTGACAGAACACCGAAATGGGGAGATGAAGAGGACGCAGGCACACGTAGAGTGCGAGGAAACACGCTGTCCTCCCGAGCTGCATGTTATAAATGTGTGTGTTTCCAGAGTTTTGTAGTCAGATTTATAGTTCTCCAACAAACACGGGCTTAGCAGGACTTGCAAGAGAGGTGCGAAACAAGTTAAAAAAGAAAACAACAAGAGGGACACAATACGAGCGCTGGAAGGCTTCTGGCATTTGCATCTGAACCTGAAGGAAGGAGAAGGCCAGCCTGCTTCTCTGTTTAGCACTTAAAGCAGAAGACCAACAGCTGTAATAAAGCAGATTTAACTTAGACATGTTCAACCATTATAAAGCTGTACTTCAGATGGGGGAAACTTCAAGCAGAGCTGCACAGAAGAAAGACCAATAAGCTGTAAGAATGTCTGCTAAGGAGAGGAAAACGCCCCTCTGAAGAAAGCAGAGTTTCTGGGTTCTGTCTCAGATAATTTACCTCCAGATTAATCAGTGTGCCAGAAAAGACGGAGCTGCAGCAAGACCAAGGGGACTCTTCCAGGACACAATCAAATTTAGACTGGATTATGAATACACAGAGAGTAAACTTCTTGCATCTACAACCCACACACGCTACTGAAGAATTCTAATGATTTCATGCTTGCACAGCTCTCTCCAAGATCCCAGCTAAGAGTGTTCAGGAGAAAAAGCCCTACCTGTGAGTGGCAGATGGACCTGCCATGCCTCACCGGTACCCTGGGTGCCTCTGACAACCCGCCCGTGCTGTCTCCCTGCTCCTGAACAACTATTTGCTCTGAGTCAAAGCCAGCCAGCTATTTAAGTCAGCTCTCTGTTTCGAAAAGATAACTGTCCATCTGCTCAGGCAGGTGAGTACCCTGACTGCACTATCTGCTAGGTGTGTGGTTTTATTGTTACAGCACCCAGAGAGAGAGAGAGAAGTGACAAGGGATCTTCACTAGCGCTACTCAAACCATGCATCTGAGCAATGATGTTTGTTTTCAGAAGAATAATCTGAGACTGGAGAACCAGTGTCCCACTGTTATCAGCATAACTCAGTGTTCTTTAAATAAAGTAAACAAAAACAAAACAAACAAAAACGCCAAACAAGAGAGGCTAAATATTTAATTTCTAGTAAAGAAAGTTAATTTTATATACAGCCTTTATTTCTGGTCCAAAATGACCATCACTTCATGCAATCTGAAGTGGAAAGGAAACTTGAATTGGTATTGTCAGGTATGTTTTCCAAATCGGAATGACAAAAACGTTTGTTCCACGTAACACTGAAGTATTTTACGATGCGATAAGGTACACAAGTAACAGCGCTGTGCGATTCGTGAGGCGAGCGCTGGCGACACTCCAGTGGGACAGCGAAGTGCGTACCTAAATCCCATCCATCATAACTGGAGCCAGAGTGCACCCCTGCAGTCAGGCACACGCTTCACGTGAAAAAGAGCATTCGATCGTAAGTACAGGAACATCAAACCCAAATTATTCACCTGTACCCTACACACCCTCCTGAGCCAGGGTCACTTCCAACATCTGCACTGAGCAACCCACCACAGAATCATAAAGTGGCACCTGAAATTTTCCCTACAACTTCTCATGTTTACACAAGCACAAGTCTGAAGGGAGAATCTCCTTCTCAGATCTTACCAAAATGTGACAACTATTCCTAAAAGACTTCTCGAAGCACACAGCTGGATGTCTGCTCAGATCAAACATCTTCTTGCTGCTGCTTTAACTTGCAGCAGAGGTTTCATCCCCTTGACTGGATACATAACCAAGCCACATCATTTCTGCTCATTCAGTACAGCAATTCCTTTGAGTGCAGACCGTCCCTCTCCTCGGAGCTGTAAGAGAATCCCAGCCCTGTGCTCAGAGCAGCAGAAAGCAGCACAGCTCCACAAACTCTGGGGTGTCTGCAGGGCTCACCTGGCCCAGCCTCAGAGCCAACCCCTGCCTGGGCAGGACACACACGTGTCACCTGCACTGACTTCCAGGGAGTGGATAAATAGCTCCAAAATTCCCATGTTTGTAAGAGACAAGGAACCAATAGAAAATTCTCAATTACGCCTGGCTAGACCTAATTAAGAATCACCCAGATAAACCAGGACCCAGGTCACCTAGCCAAGAGAAGATGTTTTTGTATTCCAGCATTCTGGAAACTTTCTGCCTTAAATAGTTACACAAAAACCAAATGGAAATTATTTTATCTTAACTAAGTTTCACAGAAAACTCAAATGCTCGTATCTGCACTGTACTACAGCCGCTTTGGAAAGTGAACAGCTCTGACAGATGCAACTGTACCAAATCACTCACAATTTGGACACTGTGCAAGGTGGGAGCGTCAAACGAGGTCAAAGCCTGATCTTTACTGCTCAAAAACTTTTCTGAGAGTCCTGAATGGCATTAAGATGAAAACGGCCCAAGACCTTTTGCACGTTCACCCTAACAGAGGAGCCCAGCACTAGCCCTGAACACGCTTGTTGGGAAGGCAAACCACATCCAGTGGATTTCTGAACAGCTTCTTATAACCCGCTGCTTCACTTTAAGCATAACAAGTAGTTATGTAAATTAAATCTGCCATGAAATCATATACGGGTAGTTCTAACCACGCAAGTTATTACAGTAAAAGTTATGTGTGAAGATACTTTCTATAAAACCTTTTGCACTACTTGGCTTCCTTGCTAGTTAGCAGTTTTGCTTGGGAAAGATCAACACAGAAGTGCCTGCAACACGTGTACAATTATGTGTTTTATTTAAAAATGTCACCTCCACTGCAGTTGTGAGCACATCCAAAGCATTTTTTACATAAGAGATCCCTGAGTTCTCTTACATAACAAATCCCTGAATCCCAATCACATTAGTTACACACTACGCATATTTTTTCCACATAACTGCACACCTGACATTTGAAAAATCTGGCTGACCATTGTCTTAGAGCCATCTTTATTTAAAGACACATGCTGCACTTCACATTACCCTTCATTTTTAAAAATACACCTGTTTCCTCGCTCCCGATTTGTTGTTATGCCTGATTTAAATTAGCTTGTAACTCTTCTGTGCAGATTAGCTCATTTATGATATTTATATATACAGGCCCACATGTATACCTGATTAATGCAGTCTGGAGAAAAAAAATCTTACCATGAAATTACTTATGAATGTCCTGAAACACTGTGAGCCAATTACAAACATACTGTATTAAAAAAATTAATATGCACACACACTTCCACATGGCAAAAGTAGCATTGTAAATGGAGATAAAAGGAAGCCCATCCTTTCCTGCTGTTTACAGAGTATCACTTAACATCTTACAACTCCTCTTTTCAGACTGTAATACTCTAAAATATATAACTTTAATGTCAATTTAAGGTCAGGACCTGATCCTCGATGCCAGCTGAGATAAGAACATGCCCTGGTGGTATTTTAGAGGGAGGAAAAACCACGTTTGGAAATAACGTCCTAAATTATGTCACAAAGTCACAGTCAGAGCACCAGCTCCAGTAACATCCCAGGCACCACAGGCTGGATCTCGCGAATCACTTCAGCTTAATGCACAATCAGATCATTCCTCATCAAGGTCAGGCAACATAAACTTAGGGCATAACTTCAGTACTGCAGCAGGTCCCCTCAGCCAGCAGCCAGCGTGACCTTCAGAGCAGGGTTAGAAAATGATCAGCCACAGAAATCAACTCCTGAAGCAGGAGACTATGAACAGGTCACAGTAAATCTAAACAGTAAGTCACGCGTGAACACTTTAAGTTTTTAAAACATCGTTAGGTTGACATTTTTTATTCAACGGGAGAAATTAATGTTTGATTTGCTTTTCTTTCCTGTGAAATATAATAAACACACACACACACACATTCTTGAAGAAAATTACGAAGCAGGTAGAGGAAAAAGCAACGTGCTAATTACAGGTTGAGAGACTCAAGTATTTATACACAACTATAAAATTCCAGAAACTAACCTGAGCCTTGCCAGATGGAATCTGTTCACTAAGTTATGTTCCATGTAGTGTTACACTAACAGCTACAGTACACACACACACATATATATATTTATAAAGCCAGCTTTTCAAAGCAGCTACCAGGTCTGGAGGGTCCCATCAGGAACCTACTGAGCACCTATCTGAAGGCAGTAAAAATTCTTCATTACTAATGTTCTACAGCTTATTGTATCACGCCTGAGCATTCAGAGATGGGCTCCCTTCTTCTCTTCCCGTATGCCCAGCCAGAAGATACAGCCACGTTCAACCACGGCATAAAACAGAGCTGGAAGTGCCTACAGCTCACTGAAGGAGCAGGAACAGATATAGCACAGTTTGGCTGCTGCCCAACTCAGGAACAAAAGATCTGCCTGAATTAAAATACCCAATTCAAACACAGTCAAACTTCGGGGAAGTTTCAGTTCCATCCCCACAACTTCAGCGTAGGCAGCGGCCTTATGATTTAAACATGATTTAATTCTGAGATCCGCTTATCTGCAGACAGCTTCAAAGCAGTGGAAAAATCAGTAATTTAATACTACTTTTTAAAAAGAGACAAATTTTCTCCGACTAAAGTCATGGCATAAGACAGTGCTCAAAAAAGGAAGAGAAACCACACTTGTATCACATAATTAAAACAATAATTTCTCTGCAATTTTACTATGACAATAGTAAAAGGCCCAAGAAGCAGACATTCAGGAACATGACATTCTTAGCACAGTCCTTTCTCTGGGCCTTCAGAGTTTATTTTTATGCAAATCTGCAAAGAAAGCCAAGCCCTAGAGCAGACATGGGAAAAAAAGGCAAAGTTTAAACTAAATCTGGAAAATTTAGAATGGATGTAATAAATAACTGATTACAGGTTTTAGCTGGTAGCAAATACAACAAGGAAAATAATTAAGTGATTGGATGTTAAGCTTAAATTTGCACTGATTATAAGAGGTATATTTCTCTGAATACATCAGTGGCTAAATATAAACTGTACTTCTTCAAATAAATGCCTACATTTTAGGATGCAAGGATTCTGTTAATTGTCCTCTCTAAAGGTAGTATTATAAGCCAAGTTAAGAATAGGATTGGTACACTGCAAGATGATTTTAACACCATCCTGTAGCTAAGTTTGTTTCTTACATGAGTCTAAATCACAAACTCTTTGAAAGAAATGGACAGCACAAAGCACTGAAAGAGCAGAAAAGAGTGGCCTTCCAAAAAATGCTAACAGAAAGCAGACTTAAACCACCTGAGGCAAAGACATACTGTACATTTATATATCATGTTATTATAAAAACAAAACTTAAAAATTTAAATTGATAACACAAGGTGCTAAATTTAAGTATATTAATCCACTTTTGAACAGCAGCCTTTCAGAGCTTGTGATAAGGGGAGACAGGCATACAATTGCTGCCAAACAATAGTAAAAAGGAACTACAGCTTTAGGACAGAATACAGAGACTATATTTTGAATTCAAACTCAGAATATGTAAGCTACCCGTTTGAACCCTGCCAATCTCAGCACCACTGTTGCTGGATCAAGTTCCAACAGAAAGTTATAATAAAAATATTCTGACCACATACCACTTCCACAGACAAGCCTTGCCAGTATCTATAAACTTAAATCCATAAAATCTTTAAAGCAGTATTAAAGGAGCCATCACTACTATCCCTCCTCATATTCTTCTCCTGTTTAAAAAGAGCCCCATTAAAGATTCATCCAGCGTAAATGAAGTGTGCAGTGCTGCAGAATTCAGACCTCCTGGCTCTGGATCAGTCCTCACTCAGTACACCAGGTCTGTGGTTCCAGCAGGTTGCACTGCACACCCCGAGGCAGCACCGAGCTCGGAATGACAATCCCAAACCCGTGTGTTTGGGGCAGTCAGGTCCCTGCAGTGCCTGCGCCGGGGCTGCCAGGAACTGTGTGACACGTTCCAGGAGCAGATGTAAAGTGGAACACATGGACACTGCTGCAGTTAAAGGCAGGGCTGAACACGAACCAGTTCAAACCCTCCAACTGCTTGGACAGCGGGTCCATCCCAAGGCTCAGCAGAACTCAGCCAGACAGCACCCACCCTCCATCCCAGAGACCTGGGCTAACCTTTACAGAGGTACCCAGCCTTGTCCAGCACAGCCCCACACCCCAAACCTCCCCACTCACCTCTGCCTCTGCAAGGTCCCCACACCAGCAGCCTCAGCATCCTCAGCCAGAGCCGTCAGCTGCTCTCAGGCACTGCTAAGTCATGGTAGCCACGAGCTACCAGCCCTGCACAGAGCTAAGCCTTGTGAACAGCCAGGTTCAGAAGGCACGTGGAAAGACTCCGGCTTGCCCCTCAATAAAAACTCCACCTTTGCAAAGTCTTCAGTTATCACCAGCCCCCCCCAAAAAAAAGCATTTAAAGGCTCTTAAATCAGAACTTCCATCCGATGCGCTTAACGCAACAGCTGCAGCAACTCCTCCTGCACTGCCTCTTCACTGAGAGACAAACGACACTTTATCTAATTCTAGCAGTTCTGCTGATAATTTCAGGGACTGAGAAGTGCCCAAAGTCCTGCATGTTAACTGGGTAACCGCTGGATGATCCAAAAGACCCAGCCTAAAACACCCTGAAGACACAGCATTCAGTGGGCATTACAAGGAAGCTGGACAGGCACCTTTTCTCCCTGGTTTACTGCAGGATGAGTATTGTTGCACACCAGCATTGTAAAATCTAAGTGTCTGTGCCAATACAGACTTTCCCATAAGAGGATTTTAGCTACCCGTATAGAAGTGGCAAAACCTGGAGGACGCATAGCTGGTCCTTGCTTGAACCTACACGAAACTCTCCCAGGCTACAAATGACTTTACACTGGAGTAAGTGAGCTGGAATCTTAAGGCAGATACAGCTGGATTTTACCTCCAAACAACTTAAGTTACCAAGTTCTGTAGCTCATCCCACCTCCTGCGTTTGTGAGAGTCTTGCAGAGGCAGCTTTCCCGTTAGGTGCCACTTACTCGTACCAAGGGGGGTTCAGAAGGAATGCCGAGTGCAGTCTCTGCTCAGTTACACCACTCTGCCTCCTCTTTTCCTGAGAACACATGAGAAAGCCCAGGACCAAACAACAGCGATTTTGTTTTGTTTGTTTCTTTTGTAAGAGTCGGTCAGTTTATTTTAAGAACATGTGAAAGATTAATGGCGCATCAGTAATAATATTTTGCTTTTCCACGTGATTAACCCTGCTTATCTTCCTTTGGACAATAGGCTGCATTACCCACAAAAACCAAAACCTCAAAACTCAAGACAGACATTGTATTACTGTCACTTCTCCAGAAAATCTATACGAGCATCAGAAAAGGGCCATTGTTTTCTGAGGTGGGGGAAGAGCAGAAAAGCAAGAGGAGGATTGATCAATCACACAGCAAAAAAGCATTCAAGAACAAAAACGTTCTCTGAGAAAAATTAACTACACACAGCCTCGGTATTGAATTGGGTTGGAGGGGGATATTGTTGTGATTGAAAACTGAAGAGTTTCCTCAAGTTTCAGAGCAAGAAAGAATGATTATACCCTGAAATTTGAGGATTATTCTGCCTAAGAAACTGTCAATTAGCATAACTTTGAACCCAGCAAAACTCTTCCTGACTACCAGATGTAACTATGGCAACAAGATCCAGGAACCTACAATAAATATGATACAGTGTCAATAACCCAGGCTTTTTGCATGTAAATAGATAAAGCACAAGGAAGACAGAAGACCATTTCCAATGGTTTAGACTCAATTTTTAGATCTCTTCAGTGCCAGGAATGTTAGCACATTCCACTGACTAGTGAAAAAATAAGGAGCAACAGAAAGCTAGAAGGAAAGGAAAAAAACACATCTCTCATGGAAAAACTATTCAGAATTTCAGAAAGAATAAGACCACATTTATGGACTCTTCCCATTAAAGCTGTGAAATTCCATAAACAATCTCTTTTAAGTTCTGTAAATAGGTTTGAAGTTGTTTCAGAACACCTACTCAGTTTAATGAATGTGAGATCTTTAGTGGAAATAAGTCAGTCCTAAAAATAAAATAAACAGAAGCGAATTCTCTTCTTTGGCTCCATCTCGCAGTTGCATCTGCAACGTATGGTATTTTCATATATGGGAACATTAAGCCAGAGCTTTATACAACAGCATTTACAACTGTGAATCACTGCCTAAACACAAAATGAAGTTCCCTGCCCCACTCAGCACAGTATGGAAGCTTCATGGAAATGCAGAACACTCTTCCTTTCCCACCACTTAGAAATGGCTGGTGGATGGCACAACAAATGCATCTCCCGGAGAGTATCTGCATGTTGGAAAATTAAAAAAAAGGCTTCCCATCATCTGAAGCCTCCCATCTCTGAAAAAAATCAAACCAACACACTACAGCAAAACCCCCCATGTCCTCTGCCAAGGAAGGCAAGGCACATGTAAGAGCACAAGCCATGCAAAAGGGTAGACTGGACCTAGACCGGAAAACACAGAATAAAGTTGTGGGACTGAACACGGGGACCCGTGAGAAACATCAGTTCACGTGAGAGACATGGAAATTTATGAGGCAGCTGGACTGAAATGGACAGGAAGAAGAATGTTACAGAAGAGTGAAAACGGAACACAAAAATTCAGGAAGAAAAGGGGCGGACGATGGAATGACAAACCCGAGCCAAGACGCAGACCTGACACCAGGGAAATGAAGGTTCGTCACACAGGGGAGAACTGAGCTGAGAAGCCACAGTCACTGCCTCCCAAAAGGATCCTAATCCACAGGCCAGTTCTGCCTGCCTCTGTCTGGCTCCAGTTGTGGCCAGCTATGAACAGCTGCTCCCTCCCATCCGAACAGAAACAGCTTGAAGCCACAGCACCAAATCCCAGCAAGAGCCTGAGACACGCTGGCCTGGGGTGCTGACTGAAGACAATGAAGATGATTCCATCTCCACGTAGATGGCTCTTTCAGGAGGACAGACACTCAATTCTCACTCTTTCGCACTGCAGAGATTTGCTAAAGCAGCTCTGCATCCACTAACATCCTAAAAGGAACCATCGAGGTTGTGTATTGTCTCCAATTAATTGCTGCACTATTCCCCTATGTCAAATATTCCTGTAGGGTACGGAGTGCCCGATGCAAGACAAAGCAAGCACAGTGCCCTGCCACCCATTCATGATGCGTATTTTCAGAGACAGCACAAAAGGAGCTAAAAAAAAAAAAAAATTTTCAAAACCTTCACAGCATTTCATCCAGAGCCTTATGTTAGATCTAAAAAAAGCCTCATTTGTTGAAATATACATCGCTTAATGTTTGTGCACTTCTTGCTATTCGATGACCTCTTTCCTTACAGTGAAACAGGTTATCAGTAACTGAAGGCACATTTGTACTTACATTCTGCCCATTCGTGCTGGCTCTGCAGCCACTCCATCCTGGACCTCATCACAGCTCAGCCCAAGTGCTTTCAGCGTCACACCATGCTGGGACAGAGACTCACGAAGTCGCCTGGAGAATTCAGGTGTCCTCCTCCCCATCCAGTCAACAGCAGTGGGCCAGCCCAGCCAGTGCATATTCCATGCATGCCAGTCCCCAGAGATGCCACTGCCAACAACCACCAAATAATAACCCCACCCAAAACACCACCAGGCAACAAACGAACCAAGAAAACCAACAGCAACACCCCCCAACTTCCCCACGTCTAAGCTCAAATATCCTGCTTAAAAATACAGAGAGGAAAGTTAACTGGAGATAATAAACTATTTCATTTTATGTCCTAACTCAGGCAGTATGAATAATTGATTTCTCGGTTCGGCTGATCGAACGGAATTTGAAATAGCTCCTTCTCTTGCTCAAACCCTCTCAAAATTTCATTTTGACATGACATATTTAATTTCAGACCCGTAACAAAAGCTGTGAAATGAAGGCCAGGTTCACAAAATGGAGAGGAGAAAGAGGAGCTCCCCTCCAGCACAGCTCTGTGTGCCTGTGGATCAGAGCTAAGCCAAAGGAGCCGTCCTGAGCTCCCCTCCTGTGCTCCCACACTGTGGAACACGAGCAGCAGGGAAGGGAGAGAGCTTTTTGGGTGCTCTACCTTTCAGTTAGCCTAAACCTATCCCAAAACCGATTGCTCCACGATCAAGTGCTGCATCAAATTCTCCAGCGAAGGGACCAAAAGAGACCTACCTTCGAAGCAAGCACTGAGCCACCTTTCTGAACTCAAGTCTCCTGACACTCGAGTCTAGCCTAATTCAAACAGAAGACTTCAAGCAAGCTGGGACATTTTACGTATCCTGGAGCAAAGCAAGAGAAGCAGCTGAGAGTGCCTGGGCCAGGAAAGCCTGCAGTAAGCACCTGCATGGGATGGGTTACAGCTGGATCAGGTTTCCCACATCCTGGCAGTGCCCTGACCGGTGCATGTTTGGATCAAGGGCATAGGATGTCTCTTCTCTGGTTTACAAATCTCAGTACTTTTTCACAGCTGAAGCCATTCAACTGTTTTTGCACATGGTTTCACAACTTACGAAATCTCATTTTTGCAGAGGGATTCCTATTTGCCAAGACATTCCCCGCATTAACATCCCACATATTAAGCATCACTCTGCCCAGCAGCAGTGGATGAGGCCTCCACATCCATGGCATGTCCACTCGTGTCACGAGATCCAGCCTCTGCAGTACATTACATGTCTATCAAACACAATTAAGTTACAAAGAACTTGCAATTAATACAGATCCTTTTTTCCACTACAGTATATGGAAACAAAAAGGCTATTTCTGATGAGCAGTAACGACTTTAAGCTACAATTAAAACGTGTTCCACACTTGTTTTGGGCTTTTATTCATAATGCTCAAGGTGATTACCCCCACCCTAGCAGTGTTCAGAGAATGCAGTTTGCCTTTATCAACTGCTACTTCTGCTTCACTTCTAAAGAAACTCCTTCAAGAGCACACTACATAGATTATGAACAGTGAAGATAAGTATTATCAGGTTTTGCCAAATTAGACACCGAATTAATTAATAATTTACCATAACTTTTAGGAGCATGGTTAAAAATAGCTCTCCCATCAGCTCATAGCCCATATCAGATCCTGTGAGTTATCCTCAGAATCTAAATCATTATAATAAGAACAAAACAACCAGACTGAGCAGAAGCTAAGCAAAGCTTTAACTCTGGGAGTAAAATATCTCACTTCCATGCAAATCCCAGCCCGTATAATGAAGGCCATTGGAACAGAGCTAGTCAGAGATGCTAGCAGAGTTAAGAACAGTATCCGTGCAAAAAGTGAGGAGGAAGAGGCATGTCTGAGCCTCTCCTTCCACATGAAGGATTTCCAATCACCTTCCTCGCTTTCTTTATAATCCCTCCAGCTGTTTTTTCATTCTCTGCACGGCCCCCACCTAAACACAGTCACCAGGGAAAATAAACTCACTGTGGTGCAGCAGGGGTGGGAACTGCGGTCAGAGAGGACTCCACTGATCCCAGGCTCCAGGTGGGACACCAGGGGAGTGTGATGGCATTCCCCAGACACGCCCAGCACACGCACATCTGCCTTGAAGAGGTCACGCTATTGCAACAAGGGTTGATTTTCCCCATCTTCCAGGTCATCTTGCCAGGAATCCCTGCTACAACATATTCACCTCAATTACTATGGTTGTGCTACCGTAGATTCTTTTATTTCTACGTGAGCAATGTGGTTGAGGACTTTGTAATCATGAGAGAGGCAAAGCCACCATCTTTAAACCAGGAAGTATTAACAGTTACCCCCTATTTTAAGTTATTTTGCTTTGTCTACACAGACACAGCTGACAAGCAGTCTCTTTGCATTTCTTCGTATTTAATTTTGTCAAAGATCTGTACATGACTCAGCTGAAGTCAATAGGAGGACACAATTAATATGATTTTGCCTCAAGTTTGTCATATGAGATCCATGTTGCTGTGACAGAGATTTATGCAGTAATAAAACTGTACTATTATTAAACTTTCTACAGCACATCAGTAACAGATTACAGGAGTCCTCTCCTATTGGGGAAAGCTAAAGCTGCTACACAAACATTTCTAGGCAGTAAGCATCAATACAACTTGCAGGTTTCTTTAATAAATAGTCCTCATCTCATTTAATGTATTTCCATGCAGCATTCTGTGTTAGAAATACACTCAATACATTTACTTTGTTATGCAGCAAGTACCTGGGAGGAGGGGAAAATATTTACCTATGAGTGGCACTGAATATCAGCAGGAAT
Source organism: Pseudotriccus pelzelni (assembly GCA_035584735.1). Taxonomy (NCBI): domain Eukaryota; kingdom Metazoa; phylum Chordata; class Aves; order Passeriformes; family Tyrannidae; genus Pseudotriccus; species Pseudotriccus pelzelni. The sequence goes on from JAWMRA010000036.1 coordinate 6,806,105, forward strand.
AATTTCTTTCTATTAAAACTACTTTTCTGTAGCCTTTAGTACAAATATAGAAAGTCTGTTAGAGCTAAGAATTCCAAAGAGGTTCACTAATTATGGTTTCAGAACAATTTGGCATATCTTCTCTTCTTTAAAATATATCCTATTTCAGACCTTGCCAAATTCAAATAACAGAAGTATAAGGAGAGGTAACAGACCATTAAAAAAAAGCCTCAAGGTAAGTTTAATAGGCATTTTTCATGCTATTAAAAACCACCCCTGTATATAGGTCATCTCACAATAAACTCATGTAATTCATTGGATTGCATGCAGCAAAATCCACCCCAAAATTATTACAAAAGCTCACACTTGACCCAAATTTGTGCAAGGTATATTCTATTCCAACAACATTAGCTGAAAGGTTTGTTTGTTTGTCTGTCCTCCTGGCTCATGCTGCTGTTACAGCAGCAAACCAGCAGCCCTGCCCTGTATCCAACCCTGTCAAACAAAAGAGAAATACAGACTTCAGTAAGAAAACAGACCATTGGATCTCCAACGAATTCACTGAAGAGACACAAACAAATTTTAGATTATTGAACATCCTCTGACCCCAAGTTCAGAGTGATTTTTGTGACAGGGTTGACCATTAGGATCCAAGGGTATTTTGGGATCCGGCATAGTTGCCATCCAGGATTAGCAGAAAGGAGAATGCAGTCCAGAAAGGCACAAATTTCAGGGGGAAAGGAGATCATATTTAAAATTCCTTCCATTCCACTGGTATAGCTCTCCAGCCTTCAGCAACGGTTGAGGCTCTGAAAGATAGTTAGAACCAAGATTCCCAAAAGGATTAAGAGAAGTGGGAGGAGAGCCAGCAAACGAAACTTTACGTACCAAACATCCTCCTCAATAATTCACAGGCCCTGAAATTGGCTCAGCTGTTATTTGGCTGCGGTCCAAAGCAAGTCTAATTTGTCAGTTCCAGAGAAAAGGCAGCACAATGTATACAAAAGTGACACATGTAATGCATATCCTTCGGAGTCCAGGATTAAAACACGTAATTGCTTTCTTGGGAAAACACACTCAACACCATGTCCGTGAGCCTTTTACTGTCAGGCAGGTGTGCCACTCGCTTCCTCCCAGAGCCCTCCCCTAAGACATCATGTACCCTCCTTCCCACTTTCAACATCCCATGCACAATGCTACATGTCCTCTAATCTCCAAAAAAATCCATACACAGAAAGCACAAAGGAACAGACACTAAAAGAATGAAGTCTCTTCGGTGCATCATTTTATCCCATCATACTGCAGTCCACAAATCCAAGGAATGTTTAAACCAACACCCCTACCCAGACTAAGCTTGTTTCCTGTGTGTCCTCAGCTTCCCACAGGAGTTCTCTGCTTTTAGGGACCATCACCTTCTCAGGGAGGAAATAATATCAGGAACAGCACTGAAGAGAAAATACGCCCCTTCCTGAGCCAGCTTGTGTGGAAACAAGCAATCACATCTTTGCAGCATTTCCAAGAAGTGCTGTTATTAACTGTTCTAAACTCAGATCTCTTCCATGGCGAAGGACATCTGAACAGTGCAAGAAGTGAAGAACTGCATGGGGTTTCATATTTGCTGCTCCATATCACTTGATTTGCAAACTGACAGGCCAGTTCTTACACCCAACTTTGAAATTCCATCTAGAGTTATGGCAAAGCCATTTCTGATTCATTTACTATAACAATGACAATTTTTCATGCATACATATATAACATTTGCCCATATAAAAAATATCTAGCAAAAAACATGCTTCCCTAAAAGAAACACCACTGATAGTTTAGAAGAGAAGTATCAAATTATTACTAATGGAAAAAAACCTGGCCTGTGTTTCCTTTCCAGATGACTTTTACACTAGACCTAGTGGTTAAACCCAACGTCAAAGTTAAGATCGTTCACAAAACCACCACCACGCGGCCTTTGCATTCTGCTTAGCACGCAGGCTGTACTTGCAATTATCTGCAGAACAGACACTCATGTTATTCCAACCAGAAGGCATTATCACTGCAAACAAACTTTAATATCCCCCTCAAACTGCATCTGCTACAGAAAGAAATGCCAAATACACAGTGTGCAGCGAAGGACCTTAGTTCAACCATACGGACAGATGCACCAAGTCGCTCCTGTTCTGGCTCAACACAGAGGTCAGATCAGCAGACTAAGGTACCTGCTATACTGCTGGACAAAGGCAGGGCTGAGAAAAGCATTTTACAGAGCAAAGATACTTTTCCAAGCGGTCTAAGTGGTCTGCCAGCAGCATCCAGCCTGGTGGGTAACTGCTGTGGATCCCAGGCTCTTCCACCCGTCCGCTCTAGTCTAAGGGCTCATCAGACTGATGCTGCAAGCTGGGGGAGCAGCAGGCCCTTCCCTGAGAACCATCATGCTGCTGGGAAAGAGCTTGTGAAAGGAATGAACCCGCTCTCAACCCCACTCCCTTCGCACTCTAAAGGAGCCTTCAGCAACGCTGGTGGCCAAAAGCAGGATGAAACGTGGCCAACAAATACTGTTACACCAAAACCAACACCGCAGGCACCCTCACATATTTTATTTATAGAGAATCACAACCATTTTTTTATTTAATACACCGCTAGCCTTTTTTTAAGCTAAATTAGAACATTTACGTGTTCCACTATCAAGGGTGTGTCAAGACACACGGCTTGCAAAAGTGAACCTCTTCTCATTTCTGCATGCAAGAAATGTGCTGCACTTTCCCCAAACATTAAAGTTTACCCTGCCTATTTAAGAAAACACTCTACAGGCTGCCAAAGGAAACAAAGGCCATTGCTACTGTAAAACTCAGAGTGTATCTTCTCATTTGCTACCAGGTAAGGGAATTCTTCTCTTTGTGATGATTATCTTAAGTGCCTATTTAATTTCCTTTCCAATGTTTTTTGGCAGAAATCCTTACAGATGCAAGACCCAAAGAACACAAGAGAATAACGAGCATTTTGAAGTGCAACCACATATCTATAAATAACCTCTCTGCCAATTTGAAATTAAATACATGAAGACCTTACTATGAATTTATGAAAGGAATAAAACAAAGTGGAAATCAGATTTTGTTAATTGGTCCAAACCAGCTCTATTCTAGCCTTGTCTTGATTTGTTTTACTCTGTGGTATTTGTGGATACAAAAATGCACCTGCAAGTTGAACATATCCTATGTCAAAATTAGAATGATTGCAAACCACTGACCTTAACTTGACTTGCCTGTTTGGAACTAAGCAGCATTAACTGCATTCTGCTCAGGAATACCTGCATGGCCAGCAGAATTAAATGGCATTTTAATGATTTATCAGCCTCTAACAGTCTTTTGAGCCCTGACAAGTTCAGCCCAAACCGAACAGATTAATGAACTTCTAGCTAGGCCCCAGACCAAGACTATGATTTTGGATTGCTTGGTCACCTACTTTCCACACTGTAACTGGGTGGCTCTGCCAAAACAAAAGGGGGGAAAACACACCCTCTTCTTACCTGTTGCTTAAAATGTAGGAGAATAAATTACTGAGATTTAGGAGCGCTAGGGATGTGACGCAGGAAGCAGATGGTGACAACTGCAACTGGAATGGGAGAAAGAATAAAAATAGCTCTTGAAAATGTAGCACAGTGAAAATAAAAAGCTACTACCTGGGGTTGTAACTGTCAAAACAAAGTGTGACAACGTGGCTTGATAATTCTCAGATTACTGAATTCCTTATCTCTCGGGTTCTGTATCTTCCTCCTTTAACTGCCAGCCCTTCCCAGCAGTTCTTCTTCTTGACCTCACAATCCATGAATAAAACACAGTTTCAGTCTTGCACCCTGTCATCCATTCATCACTCTGCTAAGTCCCTTTGCTGGCTCTGCTTCCCATTTTATGCATCGTAAAATTCTGCACACGTTTAACAGAGCAGCAATTTATAAATAGCTTTTATTACACAAGGCAGGCTTGACGCTCAGATGGGAGGTCAGAGATACTGGCACTTGATTCTTAAAGTTTTCTATTCTGCTGTTCCTCCCAATTCCTCACAATTAGCCACCCTCAGAGAATGTTAATGTTGGTTTGTAACTATCTTTTCTCTTTGACTACTGTAATAGTGGTCAATACATCATTTTTTCGAATATGTCACGTATGAAAAGGAAGACACCATGCCGTTATCCCCACACCAAGCCAGGAACCAGCCACAGAGAACCACCCGTAAAGAACAAGGCAGGGATGCTTCAGGGACAGAGCGAACCCGAGCAGGGCCGCTGAAACACCGAGCGGAACAGAGGATCAGGGCATGGATTTCACATCTAGAAACCGCTACTCTGGAGCAGGAGAGGGCAGCCTTCTTTCCTGCAAGGCTTCGGCTTCGTGCCAAAAATCGGCTTAAGCCTACCGCCCTCTGCACACCTGAGAGGAGCAGAGAAAAAAGGAAATAGAGGGGGGATGTCACTGAAAATGGGGAACGCTGCACTGCTGCACTGTGCTGGAACTGATGGCTCCAAACAGAGCTGAAGCCTACAAATTCGTACGGGAAGAGAGGCTACACAGCTTCAAGAAGCAAGAGGGTAGTTGGCCTTAACCCTTTCCCTCGATTAACATCAGGCATTGATGGGGTACCCTAAAATAGCTGAGTAATGTGGAAACAGAGTCCGCGGAGGGAAACAAGGTCTGTGCTAATGACTCTCCTTGAAGAGATCATTCTAACCAGCTTTTCCTCTCCTGGCCTGGTTTATTCTCTGGCTTACCAGTTCTTTGTGCAGGTATTGATACCCTACATACCGGTTTTCCCCACAGCACAACAACCTGTCACTATGCTTTATAAAATTAATCCCAAACTGAGGTTCTATAGCAAAATTATCATATAAGCATAAATTGCAGGGAAATCTGCAGGGAAATCTAAGAACTCAAAACACTTGCTACTCAATTACCACTTTGAATGCTACCTGAAAATATTCAAGGAAATTATTATTGCTGAGCACTCTGAGACCAGTTTGTTAAGACACCCACTGGTATGAACAGCTGACCCTGCACTTAAGTATTTGAATTTAAGGTTCGTAGCCCACCCGTCCCCCCGTGAGGTGTGATCTGACACACAGCCAAGAGGGAAAGCTGTTTAGGCTCTAATAGCACAGAAACCCATTTGCAAGTGCTCTTTTCATTTGTCCTCTACAAATCAGTCGAGGACCCAGGCTCTTGAAGAAATATTGCCAAATTGAACTCCGCTATTGCTACAACTGCCCAGCAGCAAGGCTGGAGATGGATATAATTCCCAAGGGCTAAGAAACTTCACAGCATCCCACTAAAAAGACTGAAAGAGAGGAGAAAAAAAAATGAGAAGGGAGCCTCAGAGTGGTTTGTGCTCAGCATGTGCTGAGCGTGTCCCCACCCTGGGGAGGGCTGGGGATGCTCCACCAGTGTCCCAGGTCCCATCCTCCGCTGCGCCGCCTCTGACTGGCACGTTCCTCTCCGGGTGTGCAGCCAGAGCCCTCCACAGCCGAGCACCAGAGAGGGCCCTCCAGCAGCCAAGGAGCACTCTCAGCACTGGGCAAGCAGCAAGAGAGGAAGTTATTCCGACCAAAACTCAATTTGCCTTCTTGGACAGAGATAAGGAGAAGAGGGAAGTGGCAGGGACAGCAAGGACAAGCACCCTCATGCTCCATGGGAGTTCTCACTGCTGTCATTTCACAGGCATTTGGCGGAAACCAGGACAGTTTTAGCCAGAGGAACAGCACCCTGACAACCCTTCTGAATCAAAGAGGGACAAAACACAAACGCCAATAATATTTTAGGGGGAAATTTGTTATGTATAGGCACATAAATCACCCCGTTGTGACAGAAAATGACTGGGCTCAGCAACTCGTTTCCAGTCCGTTCGGAACCGAGGTTACCTACCTTCGAGTGCAATTCCTCCCATCGAGAGGTCACACGTCCCAAAAAGCCGCACAGGAATATTATGGCACAGTCCTACGTTATTTCAAAGCTCTGCCCCAGTTCCAGGGGACTGGCAGCACACAGTGAACATGCTAATGCAAGTTTCCAGCACTTACCAAGCTTTGCAAAATGCTTCACAAAGACTTCATCTACCAGGAGCACAAATCTCTAAACATTTCAGTTTCTTTTCTGGGTGTTTTAACTCTTTTAGGACACGTTAGAGAAGCCTGGGTTTATTACTGGTCTGTTTCACACACTGATACTGCATCCACCTGAATGAGTATTTGTAACCACCCAGCAATACCTTCTATAAAGCAGAGCATCTCAAACACTTGACAAGTATCAATTAAGTCCTGTTATATAGAGATGCTGTTCTTCTCATTTTTTAGATCATTCCATTTAACTTCTTAAAGAGGTGGAATAATTTCAGAGGATCTGTCTACAACAGGATTAACGTGGAGCTGTTGCAGTATCCAGAAATCTGTGCACCTGAGAAGGAGAAGCCTCATAATCACCTATATGGGGTTTGCTCATTATTTTGTAAACTTCTCTTTCCGTTTCAGAGTAATACTCTACATGTATGAGAAAGCATCATTAAAAACATTGCACTGTAACTGATAAAAACTGAAGGAGATGGGCTCCAAAATGCAGATTTCAGTAGGCAAGAGAGCAATAGCTGAAATTAATTCCTTCCTGAAGTCCCAAGACTCGAACAGAATGCAAAGTGCAGCAATTATATTCAAATATGATGAATGCCATAATTATGACTTCAGAGATAAGGGGAAATATTTTGAGAAGCAGCAGTTCAACTAAAGCCCTATTTAGAATAGGGAGTGCTAGACTTTACCTACTATAAAACAGTTGTAGGGGATCAACAGTACTTGTATTTTTAACTGTTTGTATCGACACATATGCTGTTTTGGAATTAGAGAAATAAGCTCCCCTGTCTAAAACACTGCCATTAACAACTGCTCCTATAAGGACATGAAGCTTTTCTCTCTGAATCCAGGAGGTAACCACAGCCATAACTCCAAGGCTGTTCATAAGTACTAGCAGGAAATTCCATACCAGTATCGTCTGTCACTCTGAGCAGGGAGGACAGTATTTTTCAGTAACCTCTACTAAGAATTTTCTACCAAAACAAAGCAAGATAAGCACCATTCCAAAAAGTTCAGGATCCAGCAGCCAGCCTGCAATTCTGTGTGTTTGAAACTGGCAGAGATGGTAACTCCTGCTTAAGCCCAAGTGAGAACTAATCACGTATATCTCACCGCCAGTACGCAGACTCTGATTTCAAAGGCTGCCCTATAAGGAGTAAACTGAAATGTGTGACAAGGAACAAAGCTCAGAAAGATGGAACAGAAGAAGAATGGATGTGAAAATAGGGATACACAGACTTGCTGTTCAGCTCTTTGAAGCAGAGAATAAACACGGGCTTGAGAAATGCTGAAGAAAGGACTGTCAGCGGTTGGACAAGACAACAGTGTAAACATGAGGCTGGATAGACCAAGTAAAGCAACGTCAAGGACTTTCCAAGAGATCAGGGACAGAAAGGTATGAAGTGCAGGCACAACAAATTATGCTTCTGCAGTCGAGAGGACAGTTTGCATTACAGAAATGAGCATGAAGCACCATCAGAAAGCCAAGAGTGCGTGGGTGCTGGAAGAGAAGACAAAAGCACAATGTTATACAACTACAACAACAAAAACCCCACAAACATACGAGCCCACACAAAACCCCAAGGATCTTAATTAGAGAGAACAGGGCTGACCCACAGTCCTATTTTCTTTCATATATTCAGCCAACAAACTGCAGAGAATTCCAGCAGCTACAATTGACAGTGACATTTTAAGTCAATGAGAATCTATTTTACTCTTCCTCCCACAACACAAATGAATAGTAGTGCTAATGAAATTCCACTCCTATTATAAATCGACAAAACACAATCCTGCATTTATCCCTTCCAGCAAAATTTGCCTTTTAACGAACTCAAACTATTCTGAAATACCCTGTGGTCACCACACACCACCACCAAATGCCACTCTCTCCTGCACTGCACTTCTTCCAATTAACCTGACTTCAGTGGACCGAGATCATTTTTTAACCATATTTCATACCTACATTTTTGGATGAATCATCTTAACATTTACAGTTTTAGTCACAGACTTTTAATACAGTCTGGCTATTTAATTCACATTTGATCAACTCTTTCTGACAGAGGATGGGCTTCTATTCATGACATCAAAATAACTTGCTTATAGGAAAAAAAAACCCCCAACCCATATGCACTACTTTTCAGTGCTGTCTTATCCAAATGCCAAGGAATTACATTACATGCAGAACTAAAAAGAACTGATTGGATTTTGGACCAAGATGCAAAATGTAATCTCTGCATGCTATTATTCAGAAGAAATGGAGAAAATATTCTTATTCTTTTCTTTTTAAATAAGTTCTCAGGAAGGCTAGATAACCTTTTCCTATGTAACTGTGGTACACTGGGAAAGAAAATCTTTATCTCTGCATCAGAACTGTATGGAGAAATAATTCCGTGTTTCTTTCAGGCAGAAAAAAAACCAAACAGCTATAATATTTACCAAGCATGAAAGAAGGGAAAATAAAGAAGTAAAAGCACAGTGTTATGCTGTGAACTGCCTGCTCTCACCAGTTAATCAGAGTGTGAGCAGCTCTCAGCGTAACACCCCAAGAGCACTGGGTGACACAGCAACGCCCTCTCATCTGGGGTGTTACCCAGGGAAAAAGGAAGGCGAGAGCTCTCGCGTTTAAACCAAGCTGCAAGGCATTAGACAACAGCAAGTGCAAACAATTCCATGGCACTTCCTCGTCCGCCTGACAAATTCCACTGCGAGGGAAGACTTTTCTTCCACAGTCTCCAAGTTTGCCTGTAACTCTTCCCTCCCAACCCTGAAAAATGGTGCATCCCTCTGAGCACAGGCAGCGATCTGCCCAGCCTGGAAGCTGCCTAACACAGTATGTCTATTTGCAAGCTCTCACACATTTGAGAGCTCACCTTCCTTATCTGCTGTAAACTCCCCACTCTGGGATGAAAAAAAAAAAATCATTCTCCCATTGTCACCTTCCTTTGATTCAGCTGAGGACCATTACTGCTGGTTCAGTATTTTGGACGCAAAAATATCCGCATCTAATACTTTAAAAATAATATCCTCTTTCCTATCAATTTTTATATCTATGGAAGGCATTGCTCATGCTCATTTGAAAAAGTTGCTTTTTATTTAATAGGTGACCATGTAAGAAGGTTCCATAACAGTGCTACAGCACAGAGATGGAACACCTGACAGGTGCAAGAGCAGTCAGACATCCCTAAAACAGATCTTGCAAATTTTGGCTCAGCAAGATCCATTACGTTGCAAATTTTAAATATGAATTTCACAAATCTTCAGCTTCAGTGATGGAGAGACAGACATCAGCCAGCCAAAGACAGACATAAGTCCAAGGATGAGTTGTATACACATTTCCACCTGCTGGCAGAAAGGATTTACGCAGCAGTAGTATGCTTCAGTCTGGAATAAACCCAGTTCCTCAGTGGAGTTTTTTTTAAGTTAAAAAAAGAGCACAAAGCAGCATTTATCCTACAGTGTCACTAGCGCACAAAGGTTATTACACAAAATCTGCTTTTGATAAGGCTGTACAGCTCCAGGTCTGAGGTCTCCAGGTGTTCCAAGGCTGCAGGGGAAGGAATGAGCTGTGTTCACCACATGCAGCAAAGCACGACAAAGTCAGCACCACAGCTGGAAGAGGCCCTTTCCAAAGCACTACAGCCACGCCACAAAAGCCTCCATTGTCTGTGAACAGGCGGAATTAACCTCTGTTCTCCACTGCATCTACAACCGGAGAATCTCCAAGTGCAGGCACCACACTCCCAACCTCACTGAGGCATTCTGCCACACTGTGCACTCCAAGCTTTCAGCACTTTGGGTTCACAGTCAACCACCAGCGGCCTTATCAAGTGTATTCCCTACAAATTCAACATGCAAGTCCCAAACAGCAACATGAACTAAAAACGTCACGGAGAGGAGAAGCTGTGTCATCTCTACTGCGAGGCTGTTCAGGAGGCACGAAGACACGAGTTCTCCAGTTACAAACACCACCCTTCTACAGTCCTTTCACAAAACCCGAGCTGGAACACCGAAATCTCTGCTTTCTCTCCCTTCTGACCTTGATGACATGTGTGACAAGGCTGTTTTCAAACAAAATTCTAAACTCAGCTCCATAAAAAAAAAAAACACAACTTCTTGAAAGATATACTATTGCACTAACACATGCTGGAAAGCACCTACCCTTAGTGCTGCCCCCTGTACCTATAAATACCCAGAGAGTGACGTGCAACCATCAAACAAACGCAAACTTCCTCCAAGAACGCTGAAAAGGTTCTTTGTCACCAAATGAAGCGTTACATCTTTGCGCCAAAACATCATCCTATACGTGGATATGGTTAAAACTTGAAAAAAAAAAAATACCAGCAACTATTTTCACAAGTGTCTAATGCCAAGAGGAGGAACGCTCAAACCACAACTGCTGCGATCCATTACAGCACTACCGAGCCAATCTTCTGTCAGCTGCCAGCTCCCCTTCTCTCCAGCCATCTTAAGGAGAAGGAACACCTCAGGAAAGCAAAAGAACTACCACACAACAGGCTACAATTCAATTAGAAGAAGGAACATGACAAAGATAACGTCAACAAAAGGATATGGTAATGACCATTTTAATGAGATAAACGTGCCCCCTTATCCCCAATCAAAAATGCCCAGGATCCATGCTGGCAGCAGCTGGGAGCAGTGGAAGAAACAAAGTCTCCCTTTTCGCTGATGTGGGCGATGCTGAAGCCACAACAATTACTGGAATTCCAGTCAGGAAAGGAGAGGAGGAACAAGGGATGCTTTTAGCTTCTGAAACATCTCGGGGCACGTTTCCCTTCTGTTTCTGAACGCCCTGCTCCAGGGAAGCAATCCCTGCCAGAACTCTCGTGGGACAGCACATCTCTGCACTTGTTCATGCATAACCCTCCAGATGGAGGGAAAACTCAGCTTTAAATCTAAAAATGCAAAGGTGGCCGTTTTGTTAGAGTCTAATGCTCTCAACTTCACTATGCATGTATTTTAAGTACTTACCATATAGCATGAAAGTTTACAATGCAAGAATGACACCGGAATTACAAGAAACCAAGAAAGCAGCAAACACAAAATAAAACTGCCTGTCCTCTTTCATAAAGAACCCTTTTAAACACCTGAACAAATAAAAACTAAAGGAGTCACCAAGGGATGGTACAGCAGCTAAAACTGGTTGCATTTCAATTGCATCTGTATCTGTTCTGTAATGTAATGTTAATTCAAGAGTATATGGTTCTGAGGGAAGGCTTATTAAGGAGCAAGAACTGTAAGATATTTCCAAGCTAATGCTTTATATTTATTGTTTAGTCATTTTCAACATTTAAGTTTCCTTTATCTGCTTGGAAAGGCCTTTAATGGATCTAAATAAAAGGAGAAAATCTGGCTAATATTTATGCCCTGTCAATTCTATTAGATGTTGCTGTAAGAAATGTAAATCAAGAGATTGGGTCTTAAAGTTTTATTCACTGTAGTTTTAATAGACCATGCCAATATTACTCCAGTATTGCCAGAGATGTCTCCAAGAACACTGAATGAATACTAAGCAGGCCTACCGTGAATCTTGCAATGAAAATATAGATTAAATTCAAAAACTCTTAGTCTCCTATCTTGATCCGTATGGGGAAAAAATCGGTATGGCATCAGGGAATATGCCAGCCAAGATATGACAGAGGAATGACAGTTGTGTGTTCAACCAGGACAGAAACACTGGCAGTCAGATCTTAAGGATCAGAAGTGACATGTTTGTTTTCAGTACTAATGTGTGCAAGGATGTCCAACTCCATCGACAGATCCACGTTAGCACGTCTCCACGTGCACATCCCAAACACACGTTACCCGTCTTTGGGGCCCAGAAAAACACACAAGTTCTGAACAGTAACGCCCTCCAGATGAAGGAAGCGTTCCGTGGGAAGCAGAAAGCAGGGCAGCACACAATGGTGCAGCACACACACTGCAGCCACAGCCCAGTGCACCCAGGGCCAGCCTTCCCCAGGCACTGCAATGGAACTGTGTGTCTCACAGGTAAGGAAGGGCTCCTGAGAGACGCTTTGCCAACAGGCAGGTTACACCAGCCATACCCACACCCCACCAAAAACACCCGAGCGGTTCGGCGACCGGCATTCCAGGAGTCGTGATGCTCCCTGAAGTGCGTGGCAGTTTGTCAAACCATACCACGTGTGGCAACACAGCCCATCCCCGCCAGTGCAGCGGCAGCTGGAGATGAGCAGATGATGCAGAGCGAGCTGGAGATGAGCAGGCACAGCCTGCTGCCTGTCACACACCGCTGCAGAGCACCAGGCTGGCTCATCTTCGCTGGGAGGAGACCTGAACACCCAGAGGAGCAACTTTCAGCACCCAGGGGCTGATCCCCCAGCCCTCACACGGGTTAACCGAGGGAGCTCAGCCCTCCCGCTGCCTGGACCCACGGTCAGCAACAACCGTGCCAGCTCACAGCCAGCACCAGGGCAAACCCCCCGGGTTTCAAACAAGCAACCGTTCCGAATTCGCAGTGAAGGGATCCCAGATTTCCATCGGAAACATAAGAAATTAAATCCCTGTGTATTGTACAGAAGAATCCAACATTCCTGTTGAAATCCATGCAACACCACCAAAGGCAGGACAATTGTGTGGATAACAAAGCCAAAATTAGGACTCATCAGCAGTTCTGGAAGGCTTGTGTGATCATTAACTGCAGATAATCATGTAGACGTAAATTCTCAGGCACACAACACAAAGTCAGGCTCAGTTTGTAAACCATGTCATGCAGAGACAATAGTAAACCTTCACAATCAAGATAAATAGACCTGGCGTCAGATAAACAGCATAAAAATAATTTCCAAGAGCTACATAGGAGAAATCCCTAATTAACATCTACATACAATATACACTACCAGGAGGGGAAATTCCTTTCTAAAATTACTTAGCTCAGACTTGTTTGTGTTGCAAATGTTTATAAACCAAAATGCTATCCTCTGGTAATTTGAGTATTTGGGTCATATCTTGTGCTTCCTGGATGTGACAAACAATCTTGCATGCCCAAGTCTTAATTTAATAAATTTAACTACAGACAAGAGTTTTGGGAAAAAAAAAAGCTTACTCACAAGAAATACCAAGCTCATTAAGTAGGAGTTTGATTAAGCTATAGTAATCCATCAGTTAAGATTAATTCATTGCTCTTGATCATTCCAGAAAATATGGTAGAAACCCAAAATAAGCAGCCATTAATCTACAAGCAATGAATTAGGGAAAGAAAATTAATTACAAGGAAAAAAAGATATTCAGAGCAGTTAAAAAAAAAGTCCCCTTCTGGATGGCTCAGGTCTGAAATCTGGCAGCCTGGAGTAAGTTTCCAATCAAGTCAACTGCACTTTGTAGATTTAAATCATACAGAACTGTGTGCAAAACTGACCATTTAAATCCCAACCAAAGACCTGGAAATATCTGTTCAGCATGCATTTCTGAAAAGGCAGTTATTCTGAATGGTTTTCAGATCATTTCTGGGCAGCCATGGGCTAGAAGCTTTTATGCCCCAATCACTTATAATAACAATTCCCTGGGGAGGGGCTTAAAAAAAAAAAATCATATGACAACTGCCTAGCCAATAGAGTATCTCACTTTCTGAAATGTCCACCTTTGTGAAGTATTCAGGGGATGGCCTGATGCTTTCTCTCCCATCTCCAGTCCCTGTTTACATGACCAGCAGTATCTGCAGCAGCGGAATTTAGGCCACCTCTCCCACTACACTCCAATAAATATTCATCCTGCACCTCTCCTTGCCTCGTGGGAAGACACACTGTCTCTTCAGACCTCCTCCTACAGACAGTGTAACGAAACACACTGGATGATATAATCGAACAACTCCAGGTAACCAATTTTTGTGGTGCCATGCCTTTCAGAGCTGCAGGTATTAAAAGAGACCACGCAACGTGCTGGCACAACAGAAATGAGTACAACTGCTTTCTCCTACTCAGAAAAATGCCATTTTTCCGTAACCAAGTAGTACAATAGTTACTCAGTCTTCACACAACCCGAACTACAGCAGACTCCTGTAAGTGTTTTTGAAAGAAGAGGAGAAGTCTTCACATTCAGGCAGTATAACGTTACTCCCACTGAAAGCCACAGAAATGCTACTGCTGATCTCAGTGGGAGGAAGAGCAGTTCCAAATGGCTCCAACTTGGCAGATTTTTCCACCGCGACGCCTGTTGCACAAAAATGCAATTCTATTCCATCATTAAAAGCCACCAACCAATAACCAATCAAAATAAACCTGAAATTGCTTTATAAGTGAGCAGTCTCAGCCACTGAGAACCAACCAGCATTCTTCAGGGCTGACAAGCTATAAACTGAGAGCACCATCACTCTGAAAATGCATGGCACTCCTGATTAAGGGTGACATACCCTTTAAAAGGAGTAAGAGAATGCCTCACTTCCGAAATAAGGAATCGGTCTTAGACAAGAACTCTGTAAAAAGAGCCCTTTGGTAATGATAGGACAATTACTGGTGTTTCTTCAGTGTCGAAGGAACAGGAACATGTTCAAAGCTGTACACTCCTTTCCTTCACAAATAAGCTGCAGAATAACAACAGGTTGCTCACGTATCCCCAAACAGCATCTCCTTTGATTTCCAAATGCCTTTTTTCCTAATTTTGAAAAACCAGTGAGGCTGTCTGGCAAAAGATAACACGTCCTAGTTACTGTCATTTTATTCCCTTTCACCCCACAATGATTTTCCTTTGCTCTAAATACTATGAATTTCACCCTAGGATGACTTACAGAGAAGAATTCCCTAAGAAGTCTCCCACCTCTTCTGCATTGCTTAGGATATTCAGAAGAAATAACTTCCAGTTTTGCTTGTACTATGTGAACAGTACTCCGTTCTTTCACCTAAAAATCTACTTTTCCTAAAACAAATTTAAAAGGCGACCTATAAAAGAAATGAAAGCTTTTAAAAGTTTGAATTATTCAATCAATTTTATTCAATTAACAAAGCACAGCTGTCTTCGGGTTTTAGTCATTTAAGAGACCAGCTTTTTTTAATCATGTTGCTTTATCCCAATGTAAATGACTTTTCCTCGTGCAAGAAAACTTCTGTCCGATTAGTTCTGAGGAATGACTTCCCAAACGAGTGGAAGTCATACAAATTAATGAATTGCTTGGTCTCTGATTATGCTGACTGCACTGTCTGAAGTGAAGTCACACTGCAGCAAGCCACACATCCCACCACACAAGCAGGTAAATAATCACTGGATTTATACCCGAGTTCCATTCACAAGGCACAGATTCCTGCACAGAGAGAGCTCTGAGAACAACCCCAAGTGACATTTGTGTCAGTCCAGCTGCACACAAAACCGAGGGGCTGAGAGCAGGCAGCCAGGAGGTGGGAAGCCAGCTCACCTCTTGTCTAAAAGCCAGACAGCAGCAGGACAAAACTGTTCGAAAAGGCCCATTTATAAAGTTTTGGAAGCGTTATTATTAGTTACACTATATGCAGTTAATTATTCTCCATTTTGATTATACAGACATTAGTTTTTATATGGTGATTTGCTATTCCAAGCAGACTAATTCAGACTTTTGCATATTTTAGCCATACTCAGTTCAACAGTCCTCCTGTTTGAAAAAAAGGCACTGCAGGCTATTACTATAAAATGAATTTATTCTTTCATCACTTCATTGTTGGCTAAAGAATGACAACCGTGAGAGACTGTCTAAGCCAGTAAATAGCAGGACTGATTAAAAAAGTAACAGTTTTGCTTTCTAGATTTCATAGACATGAGCATGTGCAATAATAAAAGAAATACAAATACATGTAAGAAATTTTGGCAACTCTTACCACCCTTTCCGGCGAGTTGTTAGGCTCCTTTCCTTGGTCATAGAGCACAATTCAGTTATGGATATCCCTGGAAAACATAAGAGACAGATCAAACTCTGAATAGTAATGTTGGAATTACTGTGACTAACGGCTTGTTGACCTGGGGAATGGGACAACTATCAACGCTTGCCAAACTGCAGTGCTACCCCTAGTTCAGAACAGCTAAGCCAAGACTTTGATCATTAGAGTGCCTACTTCCACTCCCAAAAAATAAAAAATAAAGAAAAAATCAAAGTTCATGGTAGAAAGTTTTATCTGGTTTGAACGCTCTAGTATGTGGAAAAGTTTCTACTGAAGTCTGAGTCACAGAATTCAAAAATCATTTGGTTCAACTGTACAGTAACAAGATGCAAAAATAGCCAAGATGTTTCTCCTTATTTTCTCTTTGCTTAAATATACTTTTACTTGAAGTTATAAGGAAACAGGAGCATTTTTCGTATCAAGTTCACAGTACTACTAGTTTTAAATCCCAGGGAACACAAACACCGTCTTGGGCTACATTTTGCCAAGTTTTAATCAACTTTTCTTTGTGTTTAACTCCCCAAACCATACATCTCCAACTGTTTTACCCGCCTTCCTTCCCACACTAGGAATCCACCCGATTCCCTGTGGACAGTGCAAGTCACACCATCAGTGCAGAACACTCTCAGCCAGCAGTGCTGGGGTGACAGCAGAGAAGAGGGTACATTTTACTCTGACCTGAAAATTCCCTCCCCCCAATCTTGTAACCCATTCAACATTTGGCTGCCTTATGGAATCCATAGATATAAAAAACCAGATCTACTGCCCACGAGCCGCCACCTGCCACGGTACATTTTATATTTCATCCCACGATTTACAAGCTGTAAGGCAACACTATGTCTTCATACAGTAATTCCAAGGACTTCAGGATGACACTTGACGAAAACTCAGCTAATTAGTAAACAGGATGCTTTATTTACCTTCAACTCTGATAAGTAAATGCTTTTAAGTACTGCAGAACAAAGGAGAAATCTCATCACAAGCATGAGACACACAAGCGAGTAGAGCACGTACACGGAAATCCAGTTTGCCACACAATAAAATTCATTAGAAGGGTCATGTTGTTCCAGAAGCAGCACTGAGGGACACGGTAGAATCATAAGAAATGTGTTGAATCGGTACAAATCCAACCTCAGGCAAGAATTTTCCTCAAAAGTTTCATTTTTCACTAGCAATTCAGCCTTTGCCTGATGAGCAGTTCAATCCAGAGGTCAGAAGCAAAGCCCTGCAAGTGCTTGCCCTTTCAAAAACTTTTCCAAAGAATAAGATGAACACACCATTTCCTCTAATCAAAAAGAAATGCAAACAGTTATAACCACCAGAAATAATATTAAACAGACACCAGCAGGGTAATACTACAGATTACAAAATGCCACTAGTAACTTGATCAAGTGTTAAAACAGCGCAAGAAATCCTATAGAGCCCTTCTAAAATCATTTTTAATTACATATGGCAATTCCACATGAGCCATTTTAAGAGCCTCTACTCTTTAAAAAACATGGAAAATTATGGCCTATTTTAAATAAGTAAATAATCAGTGAGTTTCTTAATGATGATATAAAAACAAAAGTTGGCAGCAAGCTGATTTAATTTATGTTTTTAACATAAATAACTTGAGCTACAAATCTGGATACTCTGCTACCTATACATGCCTGTAAGACCTAGGAAGAGTACAGGAAGAAATTACAATTATCTAGAACTTAAATTTACGAACGTTATTAATCTTCTCTTTTATGAGCAACATCGCTCAAGAAGCCTGTTTGGTATTCTGGTAATTTCACTTGATTAAAAATTAATCTCTTTTCAGCACCTGAAGATGCTCCGGGAAGAGAAATTCCAGTGTGCAACCAACCACACATGCACTGTGAGGAGATCAGAACAGTGCAAGCCTCGATGAGAACAATCACCTGGCACCGGAACAGATCCCTGGCTTTTTGCAGTGTCATATTCTTTAAATCACCAGGGAAGGGGGCAATGTGATTTTGGATATCTTTGTACAGGACAGACGAGTAAAACATTAGGTAAGTCAAGCAGCAAATCAAGAGAACAAGCTTTGCAGCCTTCACTTACGACCTTGTTCAAAAAGCTTAGTCCGCCAAACTGCAGGTCCCCAAAGGCCCGAGTTTCTCAGGAACCAAGGCGACCTTGGAACTGCAGAAGCTGCACAAGTGGGGCTGCATTTTGAACTTAAATAAGTGTCGTGGCTTAACATACAACAGCAAGCAGAGAAGAAATGATGGAAGAAGTCTCTGTCATGAGCTTGAACAAACTTCTCTGTGCCAGACCAGCTGCCAAGGACTAACAAGTCTGTACCCTGAGGGACTGCAGGAAGGACTAGAGCAGTAAGGCCCTTATAAATATTCAGCAAACCCACCGTATTAGCAGCTCCAAACACAGTAAAGGGCGAAGGTCTCTTAAAGAGCAGCGCTCAGCATCGTGCAGCCAATCCTGACTGGAACCTTATGCTGAACCAATGCCAGCTGAGAAGGGCACGACCTTCTATTGATGCTGAAAACGATGACTTGGTTCAAAAATTGTTTCGTTTTGCTGCCACAGATTTAACAGCTCAGGCTTTGCCCCCGTGAGATGAGTAAAACATGCTCATTAGGTAACCTCCTTCCACAGAGCCGGGGTTTGAAACCAAGGCTAAGCACCTTTCTGCTAACATCACCAACACGCCGTCCAGGTGCTCCAACGCAGCTGGAGAGGTGCAGAGGGAGCACAGCTCTCCCAGTCCCACACTGTGCCCAGGACACATTCCCCACAGGAAGAGAATGGAAGTTATGGGTAATGTCAAATATGTCAACAAAAAGCACCGAGCAGAAATGCATCCCCCATCACAGCCGTTCTGAGGCTCTCCAAAAATGTGCACAAATAGAAGGAAATAATTTTCGCTTTGTTTATCCACTCCAACAGGCAAGACAATCATGAATTATTATAACAACTTCTTTCAGCTTGTCCAAAATATTTACTGCCCATTGTTTTCATCTTCCTAGTTACAGACATGCCAATGTCAGACAGTATCTGCTATAATCAACTTGGATTTACTATTCCTACCATCTGTCTTAACTCTAACCAATAAAGAAATACTGAACAAAAGAGGGGATGAGAGGAAGAGGAGAATCAGAATGCCACAAAGATAAGCAGGCAGTTACTTCTTTGAATGCAAGAACTCTGGAGGCCAAAATGTTCCAGCTGAGCTAACTATGGCTTCCTGCTGCTGTTACCAACATGGTACTGTAGAAACTAATTGCAAATATTACTCACAAAGTACAAAACAGAAACAAACAAGATAATGGGAGAAACATGTATCTACTGGCAAAGCTCATTAGCAGATGATATTCAATATAATTCAATATGCTTTGAAGTCACTCATATAAAGTGACAGTGGATGTGCTTAGATTTAAATAAACCACTTAAAATTCTTTATTTCACTAAAGGCAGAAGCTTGACCTTAAATGTTCATTTAAATGGATACAACCAAGTTGGTTAAAAAACCCCAAAAACTGGAGTCTCACCAATGCAGCTGAATGGCTGGGACTGGAAGTACCACTGGAGATAATCTGGCACAAGTCTCCTGCTCAAAGCAGAGTCAATTTGAACAAGTTTGCTCGGCATCTTTTTTTATTTTTCCACTCAGGCTTCGAAACTCTCCAGCAATGCAACCTCCACGATCTCGGGCCATCTTGCTCCACTTCACACTCAGGGTAAGTGTTTTCTCAGGTTTTGACTGAAATAAAGGCTTTTCCCCTTTGGACCTACCAGCACACGAGGCTGTGCTGCCTGTTGTACGTCCCTGATCGGTGCAAGCTGCTTAAACCAACGAGCTCGGAAAATGCCAGTGAGATGTATAAGCATGAAATTTATTGACCGTGCCTGCATGCATTAGTAATCACACAGTATGGCCTCTGGGGCCAATAATGCAGAGAGTTGGATTCCTTCATCTTCCAATGACTGCTCCGAATTCCCCAGTCACACAAGGACACGCAAAACAAGAATACATTTTTTTTACTCCTGGATATTACACTTTAAATCAGCTGGGGGTTGCTCTGTTACTGTACATACTCAATAAGTTGCTTTCAATGTCACAGTATCAAGGATATTTTAAATAATCAGTTCCTCAGAAAAGCCACTATTAACACTCCTTGCCTCAAACATTATGCGCAAAACCCAGTTATTCTGAGGTGGACCTGGCAGGAACCCGCATAAACTCAATGCTCTCGAGATTTATATCAGAAATCAGTCCCTTGATTTCATATGAGATGACAAGAATGCACAAGCATACTTTTTGTTCTCTCTTAACAGAAGTCTCGAGTGGCATTTGCTGTAAGCAGGACAACGTTAACGGCCAGCGAAATGTCAGAGGTTTCCCAAGGAAAAGTCAGTTCTGGTCACGCTTCCCTCCTAAAACATGTGAGTAATTCAGGTGTATCGAGTCAAACTCCACCCGGGTCAAGAAGAGGGAAACGGATACCAGGCATTAATCTCTGGGACTAAAACTGTGCAACTGTCATTTTTGTGCATTTTCTGGTTTTATATTCTGTAGAAGAAGACGCCTGGAGAGATTTCTTCTCCCCAGCAGAATTTTCCAGCTTGCTGTTTTATACCAGCACAGCTACTGAAGTCACTTATTTTAGAGCACAAGTCTGATAATTAAGTCAGCCTATTTCAGGGGCTTCCCCCTCCCCCAGGCTTCTTCATTACAGCTATTTTCATTCTGGACTCTCCACACACTGCGTGCACCTGTAATCTGTATCTACATTGTATTAGTAGGATTCTCCTAATTAGATTTAATTTCTTCAAGTGAGGGGAAAAAAAGTGACATGCTAAGCCTGCCAGTTCTTTGAAGAACGTCCTAGAAGGTCAAACGGTGTGTCTGGAAGGGCTTCGTGATCCCTTTGACACAAGTAAGATAAGGTTGGTCAACATTTCAGATGCCTTCAGTAATGAAAAGCAAAGTAACTGCTATTGATTCCCTTCACATCAATCTCAAAGTGGTAAACAAAATAATTATATCCTCTGTATAGCAGTCTCATGGGTACATGCAGATACTTAATAGATTACAGACAGAAGAAAGCTCATTTAAATCATACACCATGTAGAATTCTAGTTTTCTTAATTGAGCTACTATGTAGACACTGAAGCTTCCAAAATCCCTATATCCCTTACCCTTACAAATTCAACCCAAACCAGAAACTCTCTGAAGATGAGTACAATACTCTTCCTACACATTACAGTCCCACAGTTTTGTCTAATTCTGAAACAACAGCTCTGTTCTTTAACAGAAATATCAGTATAATGTTTTTGAAGCTTTTCTAGTTCTAAAACATGTTGGTTTAATTCTTCAAACTATTTACAAATCAAAAACCCCACTCCTGTGTGAGACCAGCAGCATTCCCACAGACTTCAACCACTTTTCACATGAAATAGTTCTGTTTATCCTGTAATTCTTATTAGACTTTCCCTCCCCTTTGTGGCATTATGACAAACTGCACTCCAGATAACTTTAAGTAATAAAGGGCTAATAATCAAGGGCTGTTAAGGGTCCTCTCAGATGCTTTCTGGTTGTGGTGGAACCACACGGCACAACCCCGTGCCCGCTCAATCTCTGGCTTGCAGCCTCCTCTTCCCAACCGCATCACTGCGACAGACACATCTGCATTTGGCACCCGTTTAGTTCTTCCACCACCAGGATCTGGAGCCAATTTGTTTGGCTAAACACTGCACCTTCAAAATGCAGCACTATTCACCCATTAGTGCACAGGTAGTGAGCCTGTAGCACAAAAAAATAAAACAAATACAAAGCTAGCACATAGTCTTATTTACGGTTAAAGTGCCTATTGGCAATTCCAGCAGTTCTCTTAGCCCAACTGTTTCCTAAAGCTAATACCACATAAAAAGGTTGCTGGATTTTAACAAGAATCACTGTAGTTATTGAAATATTGATACATAAAATGAGGTAACAAATTACAGAATCTGTACCTTTGGTTTCCATAAAAAGGAGATTTCTTTGTGTTGCTCCCCTGCCTTGGATATATCCTTCACAAACTTTAGAACACTTAACTCATGAAACTTTCAAGTTCTTCCTATTCCTCTGTGGCACAGAGAATGAGCTTCTACTTCTTTTCTATGCTCAGATGGACAATGGAAAGCAAAATTTCTCATTCAGGACACAAAGAGTTAATCCGAGAGGAAAGGAGAGAATACAAGGTCAAAATAATACGGGAAAGTAAAACATCTTGTAGGACAGGGTTGAAGACAGCTCTGCTGGCCAGTGTTAAGGTTACCAACATCACTACCCTCCTACAGAGAGGGAAATGAGAAGAATTTCCTAAAAATAGCTAGAAGTGTTTGGAAGGATGCCTATCCTTATTTGTGCATTCATCTGTTTAATTGCGGGCAATATAGTCCACTGGACAGCCTGAGGCAAGCGGGGATGTTCAATATTCTCTGAATTACACAATTTCCACCAGAGACCAGGCTTAATCACAGAGTTTACAATACTATAAAGGAAAACTTTGTATTTTGAAACTCAGGTTTGGGAATGTACTAAATGCCTTCAGAACTGTGTGCAGTTTTAACAAGCAGGGCAAGAAAGGCCACCAAAGAATTCTTGTGTTTACTGGATGGCATCAAGTCTTTCAAATCCAAATGTATACAAATATAATTTATATGTATTATCTCTGATCATTTAAATGCAAATGCTTGTCTTTGCATTGTGAAGAGATTAACCTTCATACAGTCAGTAATATTTTGAATTTATGTTCATTTTTTATTTAAAAAACATTGCTAACAAGAACTTTGTTATTGGGCTGTATATAACTCGATAAGTTACATTAGCTCTTCCTGGAGAGGAAGGTGAATTTAACAAACTTCAGTTCTGTTTAATATTAGGTCATCAGTACCTTAAAAATTAATGTTCTTGAAATTCAGAATGGTTCAAAACAGTGGAGAGTGGTTTGTGGCATCATAACTGAAACAAGGTGGTTATTTCCTCGAGCAGACAGCTGAGCAGGGGTGGGACTCAGAAACCCACCATCAGCACAGTAAGGAGCCTGTAAAAGCTGAAGGCTGTTTATCATCTACAAAGAAACATCAGTAAAAAACTGTGGCAACCTATGAAGGTCTGGAACTTATGGATTATACCATTCCAGCGCCACACCACATTAAAACCAGCATCTTCCCTCCACCTCTGAAATACTGCCTCAGGAGACGGAACACCGTGTTTGACTTCCATTATCCTCCAGCCTGCAGTAAGGAAGTGCCTTGGTCCTGAATCAGAACCCACAGGAATTTAGCAAGCGCTATTTCTGCTTGTAGTAAAAATCTTCAATATGTAATTTACATCTTGATATGTCATCATTTCTTGGTATTTAACTTAGTAACAGCTTCTCTAAAGTAGAGGTTTTATTACATAAATTATGGAAGTAGCAGGCTGGGTATAGTGCAGACAGCATAAATTTCTGAATCAATACCAAATATGTCCCCCAGTAGTAGTTGTTATTCTATGCAGGTGTGTTATTGATTACAGCCATAATGGTCTCACTTTAGCTGCCATCAATAACTCACTGCTTGTATTGTCACACTGAATTAAAAGAGAACCAGTCTAAGGATATGAGAAGTTATACCAGCATGGCATGACCCAGCCTGTGGTGCAAAAGAAGCAGAACACTGCCAGTTTAAGTCAGGAGTCATGTTTGAAACTTCACCTGACATTACACTGGTAAAATAAAGGCAAACGTGGTATTTATTCAGGCAGAACAGCATACGCTCTCAAACGTTCTGGAAAACTCTTCAATGTATGGCTACTGCACACGAGAAAACTGTTTTCAATACCTTGGGACCATTATTAGGACGCAGGTACTGTTTTGTGAATGGTTATTGACATTTTACTGACCAACATGGCTGAAGCTTCCTTGCAGCAGATTAAGAATCGTAGAAGGAATGTTAGATTATTCCATCTTTTAAATGGAGTTCATTTATAAAGCAAAACTTGACAGCAATATACAAGAGTAATACACAACAGCAGGATACTGACCACAAGCCAAATCTTTGTGGAGTATCAAGAAGTTCGGTGTCACATCTCATCCTCCCTCCCCAAGATAGACCACACTTTAGAAACCATATTTTAAACAATTCTACAATTGGCTTTCCCCCGGGGAACCTCTGCAGGCTTTGCTACTCCGCACACTGTTAAAAAGATGATTATTTTTCCATTTAAAACCTGCAAAGAAAAGCCTACCCAACATCGCTCTATACGTTCAGCTCTCATCAAGCTGTGAATCCAGTAGCCATGGACACTGTTGATTAGTCAAACATTGCATTACAGTTCCTTAGCCACAGCAGAATCCAGTAAAAGCCTGTGCCATCATTTCTGTCACTGTTCTGAATAGCAGTTACTTAAAATTTTATCACTACATAACTCAAATTAAATAGAGAACTGTTTACTGTAAAGAGAAGGTTCTGTGGAGGAATTCCAACTCATGGATAGAACTTGCACCACCAGAGCAGATGAAGAACATGCAGTTAAATTACTGGAAACAGTAACTCTACTTTCACTAACTAAATTCATCTACATTCATTACAATCAAGAAGAGATTCTCCCAGCAACGAGTTAAGGTGCCATTTTTCTCTACAAAAACCCCCCATGATCATTTATTCTATTAAGAGGGGAAAATAATCAAACTTAAAGAAGAGGCATATGCAAGACACAAAGCCCAGATCCTGGCAAGCTATTTTTGGCTGGCCAGCACTCCAAATTAAGCTACAGCTCGCACCTCAAAGTCAGTCGATACCACTGCACCTCTAAGAGTTCTTAGAGGAATTATTCCATTAGATAAGCAGAACGATTTCCAACTAAGAATGCACATCTTGATGTCAATCCCCTGAGAAGCCCACTTTCAACTGCAAAGAAAGCACTGATGCCTAATTCTAAAATCCCAAATTACTGAATTCTCAAAGAAACAAGGAAAGTAATGACTATTTTTCATTTACCACAGCTACACAATGTCAGGACTCGCCTCAAAATGATCTACTCATTTCTTCCCCCTCGCTTACAGTGTTTAAGCCATAACTCTCCAGTGAAGCATTTCCAAAGACAAATGCTTCACAACTCTTAAATAAACCAGAAGGAGCTAAACCCTGACTGTTCTGGGGGACAGAGGCCTGTTGGTAAGGCACCAGACTTCAAGCTTTCAATGGCTTATAACAGCCATAACAAGGCAAACAAAATAAAGGATAAAAATGAAATCGTGGAAGATACCTTGCCGTTGTCTTTCCAACCTTCAGCCAGCTTGAGATGTCACGTAAGCACTGAAGCAGCAGAGATCATACTGCTGAGACAGCAATTTCTCCCTGACCTCCAAATCAGAAGCTAACAGATTAGTGGTGCCCTGGTGTATATCCCCACAGTATCTCATGGAAACCCTGTTGCAGCTTCTGAACCAAAACGCATGTGCTCTGAGATGCAGAAAAAAAACAGAACTATAAATAACACCAGCTGAAGCATGCACAGAAGATTTTGACAACCCAGTCAAGGACCTTATGGAACAAAATTCCCAAATTGTCTAAGAAAGCCGACCTATCTGAAGAGCTGAACCACACTGCCTGTAGCTCAGAATCAACTGGAGTGCAGGGCAGAGCAGCACAACCCTGCCCACGTGTTCTGAATGCACCTCAGCACCCCAAAATATTGCCACCAGCAGTATCACCACTGCACAATGCTGGGTGAGAATTACTGTCTCGGGCCACTCAGGTTGGAATCTGGGATCTCAATATGACCATTTTGCTCTTTCTAAATATAATCTACAGTCAAAAATCCCTCATCTCATGGTAATTAATGCCAGCTGATTACAGAGTTAAGATTAAGATTTGCAGAATCAAAGATATCCTTCACAAAGAGGTTTTTGAGGATAGAACTGCATATACTCAGGCTCACAGGTTTTTACCTCAACGTACTATTGCTAACAAACGTTGTACATCTCGTGCAAAACCCATACACTGGAGAAAACGCAGATTTAGGTATCTACACAAGCACCCACTGATCAGTTTTTCTCTAGGCTAACTCCTCAGAGGGCCTAATTTTGAAAGATCCCTTGACTTCGTTGTGCCCAGCTTCTCGGAACCAACTTAAGCTGGCTCTTGCTTGGTTGGAACCAGCACCATTTCCACCAGTTTTATCTAGATTGGACAAAAACCACAGAACTACAAAGCAAAAGATAAGGACATAAACAGAAGATCAACTTTTACTGAATTGGATAAACTAGGCACTTAAAAAATGGTGCCTTACTTAGCTAAGATTCACTATTTTCAGAAAGCAGCATTTGTTCCGACAGTGGCAACAGTAATGACAAGTACTGTAGGAAAATACATGTTCTTTGTAGGAACCAGGAGTGACGAGATATGAGATTCATTAACTGAACTGTTCACTGAAAGAGATTAAAATACTTAAAAATGCCACCCATATTTACATTCCTGTTGGGTCTCCTGCACATTGTTTTTATCCCCATGATTAACTGATATTCCAAGAAAGGCATTTATTTTGGAGGGTCAAAATGTCAAACACAGTGGCAATCAATGAGTCTCATCAGGACTCCAAAATATTATTTTGTTTGATCAATGTGTATAAATTAATGATGAGTCATATCTGCTGCCCAGTTACTATTAAATGATTAGCCATTTACAGACCACACACCAAATGCTACTTCTTGAAAATGTGGCTGCCAGACAGCTGACTGTCAGGCTTTCAAAAGCCTGGACATGACTGAATTGAGCTGTCTGTTCTCAGAATGTTGTAGAAAACCAGACACAAAAACAACTGGTTTCTCTAGAATTAGCTATTTGTCTTACATCCCATGCAAAACAAATGTGACCCAAGGTAGTGAAGAAGATGCAGAGCTCTAGAACGTCAGCACCAGACGCAGCTTTACAGATTGTTTTAGATTGCCTGTGAAATGGAGAAACAAGGAACAAAACACTTGCACAGCAGTTTTTTTTGTTTGGGTTTGTTTTACACGAGCTAAGTGAATAAAATAAAACCCACTTCATTATGTAAGCTGGTCGCTATTTATCAAGATTCTCAGGTGGGTAACCACCTTGCTCCAGCACACAGGTAGACCATATCCTACCCATAATTTAAGAGACTTCTTCAAGACCTCCCTGTTCTTATTTTAATGCTTAAACACTGATGATACTGCTCATGTTCCTTCCTGAAGAACATATGCTTGTCAAGTTACACGCATACTGTGAAATGGAAAGCATACTTTTTCTTTAAAAATGAGGATCTTAACACAAATCTCATTGCTAATTTCCAGGTGACACACATTAAGTCTGAATAAGGCAGCTCATGCAACACACCTGAAATTCCTTCCCTATTCACACTGGTGTAACCCTAGAGTTGGCTCTTTCCTCCTTAATCTGTAGAAGCAGGCAAAAGAAAAAATTTGACCTAAACTTTCTGGTTTGAAGATTCCTGTGACAAGATACCCCCACAAGATACTGTCATACTCTGGTTAAACTGGAAAGACATGAGCTAAATGTAGGCTCACACTTAGCTGCTACAGCATTTGTTTACAATGTCTGTGTCAATGATTTATACTCACCCAATAAAATATTAAGAGCAACAAACCATAAACCCGGCAGCACAAGAATTCTAACAGGTTTTCCTTGCAGTCTATCAATTCTGACACTACCCAAGATCCACCAAAAGCACTGCAGAAACAACGTGTTGCATTACATAAAATCAAACACAGAAGCTTAGTTTTATATAACTGTAATATGCGTACATACGGTCTTCAGGACAAGATATCTTCTCTAAAGTGCAGTTCATACGAAAGTATAAGCAAAAGACAGCAATTTTGCCATTTCTAGTGCAGTATCTTCAACTCAACATAATGGGAATCTCCCTCTATTTGTAGCTCTTACTGGTTCTTCCAATATTAAAGACTTGCTGAAACTGAAATCCATTGCAGATTTTGAATTAATAAGTGCAGGTCAAAGAAGGCACTATTTTTCATCTATTTTAGCCAAACTGTAGGTCAAAACTATGATCACATTAATTGCAATTCTGTTATTTACCTTGACAGCAACTATGACATAAGAATAAAAATCAAAGTCAACTTCGCACAGATCACCAATGTCAAATAAAATACATTCTGTGCACCTCTGAACAATACAGGAGGATAAACCACGCAGTAGAACTATGCAGTCAAACTATTGTTCTTCCAAACCTTGCCTTCCTAGTACATTCCTTTAGCCAAGCAGTGGGAAGATAAACCATTTGCCTAATGAAGCATGTAATTTAAATATTTCAGACAAGCATTTACAGAGATGTTGCTTAAAATAGATTTCACAGCCATCCATCCAGATCTTTTGTATGATGAAGATCCCAGCATAGGTCACAACTTATTTTTTCTATAAACTCTAAACTCTCCAGCCCTTGCAGCTACTTCAGTTATCATGCATACTCTGTATTACTTCATTATAATCTGTTTTTCCATAGCAGATCTAATATGAAGCTGCAGTTTTCCTCTTTTGCAGTGCCTTGCAACATTTCTAAACCCACTAAAATTTCAGATTTTACTACTGCACCATGCAGTCCTGCACAATTCTGTAAACAAAATACGCTGGAATTTATGGAACCTTAAAGGGATAGTGTACTTAATACAGACTGCAGTATTCCATCCACAGGAAGATGCAATCAGCCAGTGTCAATATTCTGTCATTTAGAGTCACCATTTCTTACCTTAAAACATTGCCATTAATACAAAATACCAAGGTTGGGTTTTTCCCCCCAAAGTTGTATCTAGGGTTTAAGCTACTAATACCATAACAGGTCTTCACTTGATTTAAAAAAAAAAAAAATCTGCTACTTTTTTTTTCAACACGCTATTTATCACATTTTGCATTGTGACCTACCTAAGGCACAACAGTACATCCTAACAAGCAAAGTGCATGTTACAAGAATTCCCCCTTCCACACACAAACAAGTGCCTACATGAAAAAAGAGAGAAAGGGAAAAAGACAGCTTTCACTATTTACATACTAAGAGCGAGCATTTCAAAGAGTTGATCAACTTCCACAAACGTCAGATTTTAATCGCGTACCTCAATACTGCAGGGAAAGTGAAAAGTAAAAAATAACCCCAACTTTGGCTCTTAAATCAGTAATGGATTTCACCCTTGTGAAAAAACAGGTTAGTTCTGTCTGGTCTTTGCTACAAAGAGAGTCCTCTCCTATGCACGCCACAAATAACCTGAGCAATGACTTCCCTCCAGGACAAGAGCTGCCCATTATATTGCAGGATTATTACAATGTTGGTTTGTTCAGGGGCTGCCTCCGTGTGTGTGGCTTGCGTATGTAATTCAGGCATTCGCACACATCAACTCCTCGTTGCGCATCTCACAATAAACTGACGGACGCTGCTAAACCCGAACCACCAACCTTCAGCAAACAAAGAAGTGTAAGCCCGCAACCGTGATGCAAAAATCACCCCCAAACCTACTGCGCCCTGCAGGAACCTCTCACCGAAACCAGCCCGGCAAGCTCATTCATTCCTCCCAACCCAGCCATCCGCTCACCATCTCTCCTCCGTCTTCTCTTATCCCTCTGCCCTCCGCTTATTCTCCTCGCTGCTGCTGCTGCTGCTGGATTCAAGGAGGCGGCGTACCACAAAAAAAAAAAAAAAAAAAAAAAGATAACAAAAGAAAATAAAACACAAAAATAAAAAGCGGGGATAAAGGCCAGCTCGGCGGAGCAGCGGCGGGCAGCCGCTGGACGGCAGTCCGGCCGCGGTGGTTGCGGTGCCGGCGCGGGGGCCGCTCCCGCCCGTCCCCCCGCGCGGTGCCCGGGAGAGCGCCCGGGCTGCACCGGCTCCTCCCGCCCGCTCACCGCCGGCACGGCCGAGTAGCCGCAGCCGCGCTGATTTTCCCCTCCCACCTCCACATTCCTATTTACAAAGGGTATCCAAGACCATCTTTATCCAGCGGGGGGAAAAGGGGGGGGGGCGGTGGAAGCGACCATTAACCCTTTTCGTGCGTTTACCTTTGTGCTACTGGGATTTTTTTTTTTGCTCCGGTTTTGGAGCACACGGGGGAATTCCCTTTTCTCTACAGAGCACATGGACTCGCT
Organism: Pseudotriccus pelzelni; assembly: GCA_035584735.1. Lineage (NCBI taxonomy): Eukaryota > Metazoa > Chordata > Aves > Passeriformes > Tyrannidae > Pseudotriccus > Pseudotriccus pelzelni. The sequence goes on from JAWMRA010000036.1 coordinate 6,836,186, forward strand.
GCCATCGGGCCCCGCCGGGTCCGCGCTCCCGCAGCGCGGCTTGGCCGCTCGCCACCTCCGGAGGAGCACAGCCCTCCCCGAAAAGAGGTGCAAGGGCACGGGCGAGAGACGCGCGCCCTCCCCGCACTACCGCTCGGGGAAAGCAGAGGAGGGGACGGCGGGGCGCGGCCGGGGCCGTAAGGGCAGAGCCCGCCCCATAC